>OX392477.1:10030000-10695814 GCA_947623365.1 Achlya flavicornis | reverse complement strand
TAGCTAGTGTAGTGAATGGTCGTCGGTACCACTGCATTGCATCTAAATGTTTAGTGTGTCCTCGACTTAGCCAATCAGAGCGCATTATCGGTGGTGGGAAATTGGGGGAATAGATTTCAAACAAAATGAACGTTCTTTGGTTTATTAAATTGGTCGATGTTTTTGAGCAAAAAGTTCAATAGCCAGGTTTGACCTTCCCCAATAAGGCTATTTAAGTTGTAACGCAAAAGGATTCTGATCTGAATCATTCTTCCACAACCAGATAAAAGCACAACAAAAAAACCGGCCAAGTGCGAGTCAGACACGCGCACCGAGGGTTCCGTACAAACCTAAAGGTATATAAGTAAATGGTAGTATAGACCTGAGTATTTGATATGAATTTCAATTTATGACGTATTAAAAAAAAACTACTTACTAGATCTCGTTCAAACCAATTTTCGTTGGTAGTTTGCATCGTAATGTACATCATATATTTTTTATAGATTTATCATTCTCTTATTTTAGAAGTTACAGGGGGGGGGACACACATTTTACCACTTTGGAAGTGTCTCTCGCTCAAACTATTCATTTTAGAAAAAAATGATATTAGAAACCTCAATATCATTTTTGAAGACCTATCTATAGACACCCCACACTTATGGGTTTGATGAAAAAAAAAAAATTGAGTTTCAGTTCTAAGTATGGGGAACCCCCAAAATTTAATGTTTTTTTCTATTTTTGTGTGAAAATCTTAATTGCGTTCACAGAATACATCTACTTACCAAGTTTCAACATTATAGTTCTTATAGTTTCGGAAATAAATGGCTGTGACATACGGACGGACAGACAGACAGACAGACAGACAGACAGACAGACATGACGAATCTATAAGGGTTCCGTTTTTTGCCATTTGGCTACGGAACCCTAAAAACCGGCCAAGTGCGAGTCAGACTCGCGCACCGAGGGATCCGTACAAACCTGTAGGTATATAAGTAAATGGTAGTATAGACCTGAGTATTAGATATGAATTTCAATTTATGACGTATTTAAATAAACTTCTTACTAGATCTCGTTCAAACCAATTTTCGGTGGAAGTTTGCATGGTAATTGTAGCGTCCACGCACTGACACCACTGCACAGATTAGTGACTAGTTACTCCGTAGCACTGGCTCACCACTACACCAGGTCCGAGCGCAAGCGCACGTCCAACCCGCACCGCGTCTAATGTCAGACTGGCCGGTTGACAGCTACCCCCTCTACTGGTGTACATGAGACAGTGTATTATATCTACTGTATAGATACAAACACTACATCCCTTCCCTTTTAACAAATTTTAATTATTTCAAATGTAGGTAATCAATACTAGAGATAATTATTATTTACTGATGCAAATTACACTTTTGATATTTGTGGCTTTCACCCAGTGTCGCGACAGACACGTCTTTAATCTTAATACTGATTCTAACCAACACCGGTGTACATGATACAATGTATTATATCTACTGTATAGATACAAACACTGCATCCCTTCCCTTTTACCAAAATTTTATTATTTCCTTAGATGGTACTCGCGGTCCTTTACATGAGTGCTTGAACCATTCACGTAAACTTGGAAGATATCGGTTACAAAACCATCTTTGGAACATCCCTCGCATCTCGCAAACCATCCACTTGTAAAATTCTATAAACTATGGATCCAATTCAGGGATGAACCTGCATTTATTTTTTTCTTTAGCAAATAAATTTTTGTTAAAATGTTTGCCATGAGCTTGTGATGGAAAGCATTGTCTGAAGTAATAGGACTGGGTATTCTTTTCATAGATATTATTCTTTTTAGAGCTAATAGACCTTTTTCGACTGATTGATCTTGTACTACTTGCAAATGTATAGCTCTAATCTTGCTCTAACTGCTAAACAAGTAAATAAACATATCCACAATTTAAGTTTTTTCCATTATCCAATTTAAGTCAATAACCAATAACTATTTCAACGCAATGGGAACCTGTACCTTGTTACCGTATAAGGAACCTACGCAATATATTAGCAAACAACGTGAAATCGACTCACCAGATACTGCTTTCAAAGCTATCCCAAGCACCACCACATGGACACCAAATAGAAAGTAAGTGCTCACATGAGACCCCCGGCACCAACTGGAGATGACAGCTTCAGGCCGCTATCAATATGATTGATGCTGCCAGCATAGAATCACCACCATCGAACTGCAAATTATTCCAATAGAATGGAATTCTAACAAATTAATTCAATCCTTATTGAATGGAATTCATATAGAGTAATTCCAATTGAATGGAATTCAAGTAATTCCTATTGAATGTAATTCAAGTAATTCCAATCGAATGGAATTCAAGCAATTCCAATTGAATGTAATTCAAGTAATTCAAATTTAATGGAATTCGAACAAAGTAATTCTAATTGAATGGAATTCAAATAAAGTAATTCCAATTGAATGGAATTCAAGTAAATCCAATTGAATGGAATTCAAGTAATTCCAGTTGAATGTAATTCAAAAAATTCCAATTGAATGTAATTCAAGTAATTCTAATCGAATGGAATTCAAGTAATTCAAATTGAATGGAATTCGAACAAAGTAATTCTAATTGAATGGAATTCAAATAAAGTAATTCAAATTGAATGGAATTCGAACAAAGTAATTCCAATCGAATGGTATTCAAGTAATTCCAATTGAATGTAATTCAATTAATGCCAACTGAATGTAATTCAAGCAATTCCAATTGAATGTAATTCAAGTAATTCTAATTGAATGTAATTCAAGTAATTCTAATTGAATGGAATTCAAGTAATTCTAATTGAATGGAATTCAAGTAATTCTAATTGAATGGAATTCAAGTAATTCTAATTGAATGGAATTCAAGTAATTCTAATTGAATGGAATTCAGGTAATTCCGATTGAATGGAATTCAAGTAATTCCGATTGAATGGAATTCAAGTAATTCCGATTGAATGGAATTCAGGTAATTCCGATTGAATGGAATTCAAGTAATTCCGATTGAATGGAATTCAAGTAATTCTAATTGAATGGAATTCTATTTTGTGGGTGTTTGCATTATTCTTTCCTTACATTTCTTTTGTCATTTAATTCCAAATTTCATTTTTATGTATGCCTTGTCAATGACATTTCAATTTTAATGTATGCTGGTCCACATCTTGCTTAACATCGTTCCATATACTACTTAAAACTGTATACTACTGTAAAGCTGGTCGTATCCATGTTATTTCTTTCTTGAACCATCCATCTTATTTGCATCTTCCATTTCTGTTATTATTATCTCTAACTGCTTGCTTATTTCTTCACTAACTCTCTCAGAATGTGTACTTCTGTTATTATTGCCCAATTCCGACAATTTCCAATTTAATGAAGGTATTAATTTAAAATACCAGACGATTTCCAATTTAATGGAGGTATTCATTTGAACTTCCCGACAATTTCCAATTCAATGGAGGTACTACCAATTTTAATTCGCCTTTATCTGATTATTTTCAATTTGATAGAGCGTTTCCTTTCGTTTCTTTGCCTTTCTCATTTCGTTTCTTTGCATTTTTCGTTTTTTTCATTTCGTGTCGTTTCGTTTTTTTCATTTCGTTTCGTTTCGTTTCATTTCATTTCATTTCATTTCATTTCATTTCATTTCATTTCATTTCATTTCATTTCATTTCATTTCATTTCATTTCATTTCATTTCATTTCATTTCATTTCATTTCATTTCATTTCATTTCATTTCATTTCATTTCATTTCATTTCATTTCATTTCATTTCATTTCATTTCATTTCATTTCATTTCATTTCATTTCATTTCATTTCATTTCATTTCATTTCATTTCATTTCATTTCATTTCATTTCATTTCATTTCATTTCATTTCATTTCATTTCATTTCATTTCATTTCATTTCATTTCATTTCATTTCATTTCATTTCATTTCATTTCATTTCATTTCATTTCATTTCATTTCATTTCATTTCATTTCATTTCATTTCATTTCATTTCATTTCATTTCATTTCATTTCATTTCATTTCATTTCATTTCATTTCATTTCATTTCATTTCATTTCATTTCATTTCATTTCATTTCATTTCATTTCATTTCATTTCATTTCATTTCATTTCATTTCATTTCATTTCATTTCATTTCATTTCATTTCATTTCATTTCATTTCATTTCATTTCATTTCATTTCATTTCATTTCATTTCATTTCATTTCATTTCATTTCATTTCATTTCATTTCATTTCATTTCATTTCATTTCATTTCATTTCATTTCATTTCATTTCATTTCATTTCATTTCATTTCATTTCATTTCATTTCATTTCATTTCATTTCATTTCATTTCATTTCATTTCATTTCATTTCATTTCATTTCATTTCATTTCATTTCATTTCATTTCATTTCATTTCATTTCATTTCATTTCATTTCATTTCATTTCATTTCATTTCATTTCATTTCATTTCATTTCATTTCATTTCATTTCATTTCATTTCATTTCATTTCATTTCATTTCATTTCATTTCATTTCATTTCATTTCATTTCATTTCATTTCATTTCATTTCATTTCATTTCATTTCATTTCATTTCATTTCATTTCATTTCAGGTGGTGGTACCTGATTAGTCGTAAAAATATGATTAGTCGTAATAAATACCCTAGTAATATAGATTTCTATAAACCTCTAATTTATTGAAATTCAATAGGTATGGTACACGCTAAGTACAGTACCTCTTATTTAAAAGAAGTCTGAAGCCTCAATTTCAATTTAATGAATTACTTATTGTCTTAATTTACTTATGTAACGACAATTCCCAATTCCAATTTTATGAGACAATTTACAGGTGCTTCAAACACGTTCATCTTTCTCACATCCTGAAGAACACTACCCTGCCACATCCAAAACTAACAATGTTTAGTTCAGTATCATATTATGTTAGTGCAATAATAATATATCTTAATCTTCCTAAACTGATACTGGAAGAAAATAAGTTGATATACTTTATTATTTATATCCAAATTAGAAAGACTTTCTTATAAAAATACTTTTATAATCTGCAGGAATTCTTCAAAGCTACCACAGATAAATATGCCTGACATGTAACTCATATAATCAATATACTCTGTATTACATACTATTCTAATAATACTCATTCCTTATTTTTGTTGAATTTAATTGGATTTATGTATTTAATTATTACTTAATATTATTGTAATGTTGCAATGCCCTTGCAGGGCTTATGTATTATACCACTTTATTCTTTGTAACATCTTTAACATACTAGGTACCTATGTACCTAAAATGTATGTGTAGGTGTGCTTCATGTGAAGCAGCAAATAAATAAATTGAAATATGCCTGCATAGTTTATTACATATATACAGTCATGTTCATGCACACAAATGCATGTCCTGTGTGGGAATCGAACCCATGACCTGCGGCACAACAGGTGGAATCTTCCAACTGCGCACACGGGCCCGTCACTATATTTACTATAGGTAATTAAGCGCTTCCTTTAAGTATGAAACAAATAGGTACAATAAAGCCTATAGAAAATACAATATTACCGAAAACAACCTGCTAATGAGAGTTCAAAGCAACCTTTATATGCTGGTATAAAGGTATTAGTGACATCTTTTTAATTAGGAAGATTTGCAGCTCAATGCAATCTCCTTGTACCTTTTTTGAATAAACAATAATCATTTATTCGACAACACATTTGTTTTGTTACCTTTGCGGAATAATTTTGGACATAAGTAGCATTTTTCATTCTATTAATCTTGTTAAAAGATAAGGAAGGTAGGTACCCAAGCATCTTATAGTTTTTCTTACATTATAATTTATTCTCTCATCAATCCATAATACCACTGACGAAATCGTCACTTCACTTAAATAAGTGGAATGAAATGTATTACATTGGGATTATTTTGCGTAAACAACATTCCATGACGATCCAACTGATTATTCTTACTATTGTACTACTGGGTTCGTCTACTTAGGAAATGTTATAAATATGGTATAATATTTAGTACGCATTGCATAAAACTCACACACTTTTTATTGTCACCTTCCTTCCCTTTTAATAATAATTGAATTTTATTTACTGGCCTTTTACACACGTTTCTCGTACTTTATCTCGTCGCCACTTGTAGCGTCCACGCACTGACACCACTGCACAGATTAGTGACTAGTTACTCCGTAGCACTGGCTCACCACTACACCAGGTCCGAGCGCAAGCGCACGTCCAACCCGCACCGCGTCTAATGTCAGACTGGCCGGTTGACAGCTACCCCCTCTACTGGTGTACATGAGACAGTGTATTATATCTACTGTATAGATACAAACACTACAGTAATGTACATCATATATATTTTTTTAGTTTTATCATTCTTTTATTTTAGAAGTTACACGGGGGGACACACATTTTACTACTTTGGAAGTGTCTCTCGCGCAAACTATTCAGTTAAGACAAAAATGATATTAGAAACCTCAATATCATTTTTGTAGACATATCCATAGACACCACACAAGTAAGGGGTTTATTAAAAAAATATAAGTTTCAGTTTTAATCTAATTATGGGGAACCCCCAAAATTTATTGTTTTTTTTTTCTATTTTTGTGTGAAAATCTTAATGCGGTTCACAGAATACATCTAATTACCAAGTTTCGACAGTACCTATGGTTCTTATAGTTTCGGAAAAAAGTGTCTGTGACATACGGACGGACAGACAGACAGACATGACGAATCCATAAGGGTTCCGTTTTTTGCCATTTGGCTACGGAACCCTAAAAATGCCCAATTATAATAAAAAAAACTAAAACCGCCATTACGGGCCTTGCATTCATTATTGTCATGTTTCTGACGTCATGATTGCAACCTACAAAACCAATTGAACAGAAAATAAACTTTCCAAGGTTGTGCAGTTTCGAAGATAAAGTGAGTAACACAAACGGACACAACATTATACCTACCTTGACCGACACGCGGCCAAGTTGAGTCAATGAACTTTCTATACGCTATGTAACTGCATTCGCAAGTAGTTACTTAGTGCCACAGTATGCTACTACGAAACTAAAACAGTACTGTAACTCTAGCATATCTTCTATGTGACTACTTATTTAATTATTGAACATTGTCATAGGAACCTGCAATATTTAATTAATGATTATCAAACTATCACACATTTAAAACGGTGTTAATAATCCTGTGTCAATTTTGAAACCAACAACAATTAATAAGGAACTGGGCATATGAATTGCCTAATTATTAACAGGTTGTATTAGCAAAAAATTTATAGTTAAGTGACGAGTTTTCCAAAAGCTGGGTGTTTTATTTTGGTTGTATGATAATAATAACTATAAGATAATGGTGCCGATTCTGTTGTAAATTGCACTAAACTAATTTTAGTCACATCTCATCTCTTTCTTACGAACATTATTGAAAAAGGATAGAACATATTTAAAGCTCTTTGCCGTCTTATTTTGCGTGTATTTAGGCGTAACCGCGATAGATGGTGACTAAATTTATATTGAAAACAAGCATTGGACTAATTTGACAGGACTAAATTTCTTACATCCTTTTCTTATGTTCTTTGTTATATAGAGACATAGTGAGATTAAAATTAGTTTAGTTGTAAACAATTGAATCAGGGCCATTGTAAGATTATCGACGGTACATTATTATGTTCAGATTCAGTGTTATTAAATATCGAGTCAGTCTACTTTATTATGTCATGGATCTAAGCTTGTTTTGAAAAGAGTAAGTACCTAATTGCTGAGTTTATTGCCGGCTCCTCTCAGCAAATGCAACCTTCCGAACAGGGGCTCTACCGCGTAACTTTGGTGGTAATCCTAACGAACACGATTAATGAATTCCATCCAATCAGGGCCCACGAATGGTCATCGTCGCGTAATAACGCGTGCGCGTCATTGGTTGAAATTATTAATGGTGTTCGTTACGATTACCACCAAAGTTACGCGGTAGAGCCCCCGGTATTATGGTCAGAATTTTTATAAGTGCCTGCGAAGGTCCATTTGATTATATGATTTTGATTTCAGACAGTCAGCTGTCAGCGTTACTTATTATGAAGTGAAATACTTGATACTATGTTGCTTTTACCTTTTAACGTCTTTAATCGGTGCCTATACTTACTGTGGCTGTACTTGCATACTTACGGAGAAACTCCGGCTATAAGCGCGAAGTTTACAAGTACGCTCAGATTTTTACTGTTATTACTGCACTGTTACAAAAAAGTGAGGTCGCAGTCTACTTACGCAGATATTGACAGATGTGATGCTTGCTACTTTTGCCGAATCTGTGTCATGCTGTATTCAATGGCTTGAAGAATTCAATATGAAACCCGAAAAAAAGCATGGTACGCGATAGAAGCGGAGCGTACGTATAAAAGAATAACGCGGCAAATGCATTTTAATAAACTATATCGAGTCTACTGAGTTCAGCAATCCAATCTGTTGTGTAAAATTTTCATTGTTTAACAATGTTTTTTTCTCCCACCCGGAACGTTAAAAAATGTGTGAACAACCTTGCATTAAAATATAATGATGGTAATTAGCCGTCTAGATTGACGTACAAAGCCTTTCAAACTTACACGTTTCTGTAGCAATATTATATGCATTATGTAGGGTATATATATCTATACATATACTCAGAGGGATCAGACCACTGATTCATATCACATCCATCACACATCAATGATTTCAATTGTTCAGTGTATGTCAGGGCCGAGGGCCCGGATGCCCTTTTTAAGGTTACGTAGCCAAATGGCAAAAAACGGAACCCTTATAGATTCGTCATGTCTGTCTGTCTGTCTGTCCGTCCGTATGTCACAGCCACTTTTTTCCGAAACTATAAGAACTATAATGTTGAAACTTGGTAAGTAGATGTATTCTGTGAACCGCAGTAAGATTTTCACACGAAAATAGAAAAAAAAACAATAAATTTTGGGGGTTCCCCATACTTAGAACTGAAACACATTTTTTTTTAATAAATCCCATAAGTGTGGGTTGTTTATGGATAGGTCTTCAAAAATGATATTGAGGTTTCTAGTATATTTTTTTTCTAAACTGAATAGTTTGCGCGACTTCCAAACTTCCAAAGTCGTAAAATGTGTCCCCCCCCCCTGTAACTTCTAAAATAAGAGCAATGATGAAACTAAAAAATATATGATGTATAGATTATGATTATTATAATATAAATAATTATTCACAGTAATTATTATGATATTTTTTTTTTATGGTTTTAGTTGATACAAACCAGTAAGAATACAACCCAGATTGTAAATAAAGTAGCAAGAAATAAGGTAGAAGCAACGTGAAGAAGTAGGTATAAAAAAATCGTGATACCTAATCTACACGAAAAATCCATATTCACCTTTTGCAATAGTCTTCTACTATATAAAAATAAGTCGGGTTTTCCTTCCTGACGCTATAACTCCAGAACGCACGAACCGATTTCCACGGTTTTGCATTCGTTGGAAAGGTCTCGGGCTCCGTGAGGTTTAAAGCTAAGAAAGTAGGGTAGGGTAGGGTAGGGTAGGGTAGGGTGGGGTAGGGTAGGGTAGGGTAGGGTAGGGTAGGGAAGGGTAGGGTAGAGTAGGGTAAGGTGGGGTAGGGTAGGGTAGGGTAGCACCATAGAGTAGGGTAGCACCACGCGAACGAAGTCGCACCGGGCAGCTAGTAGTCTATATAAAATGTCATAGTGTATACCTACTAGTGTAGATAAGAGTACGTATGTATAAGGTAGTTACCTATGTAGTCGAAAATAGAGATGATGATAGATCTGTGGTCAGGGGGCCTACCACAAGCTCTTAAAACAAGGTTAAAATTATATTCCATTCAGGCTAATGTAGGTAATAACCGCTTTTAGAAAATACGATATTCGTTGGTTATAATGAAGGCAGGATAGGTATTAATAGTGGATAGGTACCTAAATGAAAAATCACTAAATATATAAACAAGCTAAATCGCTTCATCTAAATAAATCTAAGGGTCGAGGGATCGATATTACTAACGTAAGTAGATGCATAGTTGTGTAGTGAACGACAAGTGCAATTAAAAACTTTATAAACAATCGGTTATATTATTTTGGCATGATACCTAATCTCGCAATCCCGATATATTCATTCTATAAGTAAGTAAATACGATATAATTACTTTATATGACACTATAATAGATTTTTATAATACAAATTTGAATAACAATGTTATTTCCGGCTTGTAAATACAACGTATATAAGATTGCTAAATTTGACATTAAAACCAAAATTAAAACAATAATGTTAATTGTCAAAAGCTTATCAAAAATAGCTCATGGTACGAATTGAATGAACCATTATGCAAAATAAACAAGGTTGTTTTCATGCATAAAATAAGCTTGTTTTAGGGACATCATGGTACGAAAAGAAGAATAAGGTTGTTTGAAAGAGCGAGAGAGTATGGATGAGTGACAGAGATGAGAATTGTTAAGAGAGAGAAAGTTGCTTAGGCCCAACTTAGGCCCATAGCGTTATTTCTTTTCATCTTTAGTGAGCCCATAGACAAATTCTCAAAAATGATTCGTTCTTAGCAGGAATATAACAATCATATAACAATAGTGTTTGGTAGAGGTCATGGTACGAATATAAATAAGGTTATTGTATGCTGGAAACAAAACAGTATTGCAATAAGGTTGTTTTGTAAAAGATGGGGGTAGGCCCCCTGGTCCAACCACAGGTCCAACGCCCGCCGCGTCGCCCGTAGCGCAGTTGTGTCGTGAGCTGGAATTTCGAATCCTACTAAGAACTTGAACTGTTTTGAAAACATGGTGGAAGTGGAAACCATATCACGGTTGGTAGGGTGACAACCACCCTCAACCTGAAGATCTGTCGCGATATTATCAAGACTATTCCAAATTCTGGCCTTCCAAGCACATAGGCACAATACAATAGCCAGTTAAATTTAAACAACTTGTTACACATTTAAACAACTTGTGACATTATGTTCAATAATAAAAATAGTAAGTAGTCAAGTGACATTATAATCATAATATTTACTAAATGTCATAGAAATCCATCGTAGAAATCCTATTAAACTTTGTAAAATGTCAATAAAAATTATATTCATAGGTATATGATGTATATACCTTTTAAAAACTATTGACTTATCACCATCGATATATTATCTTCTGTCTAGACCAGACAACATCGTAAAAGTTTCCGCTTGGAAACTCAATAAAACAAAATTATGTCACTCATGAATGAATGTTCTACGTTCAAACGTGGACCTACTGAAACTGAAATAGCGACACCGTTGCGTTGTCTTATTTCTTCGGCCGTTTTTACAGCTGTCACCCTTATTCTAGGGTATACTAGCTATGCTCTTTAGCCAATCCATTTTCTAACCAAGCCAAATTCCTGTATAAACTGTCCATTGTAGGTAAAGTTGAATTTGTTGTTATTTCCATTAATTAGCTTAATTATTTTATATTAGCATTAAGCAGATTAATTTATATTATGTATATTTTGTACACTTATCGGGGTGATATTATGGCGTAGGCGACAACAACTTAAGTAACAAAAAAATTACAAAATTAAAAATTATAACACTTACTTATACCTTATTAAATATTCCTGAATATATATATATAAAAATCAATGCCACTTTTCGTTGTAATTTTATAACTCAAGAACGGGCTCACCTATCCAAACCAAATTTTTAGGCTTTGTTCGGACTATAGTCCGAACAAAGCCTAAAAATTCCATTCCATTTAGTAGATGGTTTATGTGAAGTTTGCACATAATCGGTCGAGCGGTTCTTCATTTACCACATTTTTATTATTTCACTTTATACGTAGCGAAGCACGTACCGGGCCGCTAGTACTATATAAAAACATTTATTATTTAGCCAGTCAACTACCAGTTTCCTAAATTTAGGTAGAGGTAAAAAAAAACAATATTACAGAATGTAATAATGCTAAATGTCCAAACTAGGCCCGTCGTGTCATGTTGGTTTATAAAAATTCTTCCGCAAATACGGGGCGTCTCACGGCTATGCCACACGGAGGGAAAGTAGGTATACTTTAAATATATTATAATATAATACAAATTTTACAACCGATTTTCGATAACTATTCCTAAAGAGAATTCTATGAAAACCCGCAAGTAAAACTAAAGGAAAAGAATGTTTTAAATAAATATCCTCAATAATTTACATACGATTCTGACATTTATGGATTTAGATTTACAGATAAATATAATAAAAGTAGTTTTAACTTTTAATTACTTTATTATTATGTAATTCAAAGTAATTAGTATTATTATAAAATTACCCCTACTTTTTTATGTATAAAAATTTAAGCGGAATGCTTTAAGGATACTTAACTAGTATTAAAATTCTATCAAAATAAGAACATCCCACCAGAATAAGTAGACAACAAGTCTAAGAGAGTTCTATAGAAAACAATTAGACACTTTAAATATTACCATTGGTAGTACCATCACGACATTTACGACATCTGCTCATGCAGAATGGAATACCAATCCATCTGTTTTACATTTCGATATAGTACAGTGGTAAATAAATAGAATTCCCTACATGTGAATCAATCGACAAAGGATAAGGTTACGGTCACGGTATAGGAGAAAGCGGTATGGTTGTAACAGCCAATAAGGAGATGTACAATAATGTATAATACAGTAGTTTTCATCCCTTGGTAGTAAACGTATCCTATATGTCATTCTAGATTATAATCTAACTTAACTGGGTGTGAAATTTCATCACGATTGTTTTGGTTTTGCCCTAGTTTTGCAGCTGATGCGTCAACGGGACCCTATCAATGAACGGTCACTAATAACTAAAATAATTTGCCATATTGTTCTACGAAGATAAATATATCAATAAAAACTTGAAAAAAATCAAATTTCCGCTGAGACCGCGACCGCGGCTTTACGCTATTCAATGATTCATGCTACTTTATCAGTAAGTACCTACGTACTATACTATTTATTATTTAACCTTATTTACAAATCGCAGCAGCTGTCACATTACCCACTTATTTTTTTTACGTTGTTTTATCACCAATAATAGCTTAAACAACCTTGTGCGAAGCGTGAGGAGCTGTCTAGTAGGTACAATCACTCCACTGATATACTATCTCTTGATTCTGACATAGAAAAAAATATAAAAAAACTAGTTGCGCCCCGCGGTTACACCCTCGTACCCAAGTGATATACTTATTGCTTTGCCCCTATGTGTTAATTCATAACATTATTCTATCAGCGTGTAAAATTTCATCCAAATCCGTTCAGTTGTTGAAGCGTGATTGAGTTACAAACATCCATCCATCCCTACTTTCGCATTTATAATATTAGTGAGAAGTGAGATAAAGAAGCGTTGCAAAGCACGCTGGACATGTAAGCAAATCTATAGATTTACATGGCCAGCCTAATAAAGCGGAAGAGTTTTTACGGGTTTAATCTATGGAACTACCAGTCAGATTCAAAATAATATTATAATAAAAGGAAGCTACATTATCCTCGAATATTATAGGCAACTTTGTATCCCGAGAATGCGGGCAAACCGCGGGAACAGCTAGTAACATTTTTCGTTTCTCGTAATAATAAAATAGCTGTAGGCAAGTTATCACATTATTTTAATTTAGCAATAACTTCAAGGTTATTTAGAAATATTGGCCTAGTATAGATATATTGGCCCACAAATATTACCTACCTAGTTTAAGTTATGCATATTTAAATTATGTGTGAGGTCTATAATAGGCATTTATACAATACGGTCTTATAGTAGTAACAAAACAAGTATGTATTTATTTATTTGTCGAGGTACGAGATCATTTTGCAAACGGCAAAAAAAAGATCTAGCTTTAACTATCTTTCCTGGTTGCGTTTGCGCGAAAAGAAACGCTACAAAATGTATGCGATTGCCATTTGGTTACGCTAGGATCTAGCGTATCCTTACGTACTGATCCCTACAGCCCAGGGAACCCATTAGGCATTTTTGCGATAACATGCTTCATCCTCAGAGTCTGAAGACAAAGGTCTTCAATCAGTGCGTGTTGCCATTGATGACATATGGGACAGAGCCTTTACTCCTTTACTGCTGGCCGCATAAATAAGCTCAGAGTCACTCTATTCAGTATACTCTACTCAGAGCGAGCTATGGAACGAGGACATTCGTAGGAGAACAAAAATTACCGATATAGCTCGTAGAGTTAGTAAGCTGAAGTGGCAACGGGCAGGCCACATCGCTCGGAAAACCGATAACCGATGGGGAAGGAAGGTTCTCGAGTGGCGACCACGTACTGGAAAGCGCCGTGTGGGACGACCTCCCACCAGGTGGACCGATGACTTGGTCAGAGTCGCTGGGCTCCGTTGGATGCAAGCGGCCCAAAACCGTTCCATGGGAGAGGCCTATGTTCAGCAGTGGACATTGTAAGGCTGATATGATGATGATGATGCTTGATCCTCGGTCTCGTCATGTCGCATGAAAAAATACTGGCCAATTGCGAGTGTTTCTTGTATGGGGTCTCCCTTTAACTTTTATTTCATTTGTATTATTTGTTGTTATAGCGACAATAGAAACACACATGCTGAGAAAATTTCAACTGTCTACCTACTATGTGATACAGTCCAGATGTGGACAGACAAAACGGACGGACGGACAGGATTAGTAATAGGCTCCTGTTGGCACCCTTTGGGTACCGACGGAACCCTAAAAATTAATGGCTATGGATTGGCTATCGTTACGAAAATGCCCATGAACAGGCACAGACGGAGTATATCTCAACGATATATATGTCTATCTGTCTGTCATGCTAAAGAAATGTCAACATTTAAAAGTCAATGGCAAGCCCTAGTACTTACCTACTTCATATTTTTTTCGTACACCCGTTTCCTCTACATTGATAAACGTAACGTTATCTGGGGGCCTACCCCCATCTTTTACAAAACAACCTTATTGCAATACTGTTTTGTTTCCAGCATATAATAACCTTATTTATATTCGTACCATGACCTCTACCAAACACTATTGTTATATGATTGTTATATTCCTGCTAAGAACGAATGATTTTTGAGAATTTGTCTATGGGCTCATTAAAGATGAAAAGAAATAACGCTATGGGCCTAAGCAACTTTCTCTCTCTTAACAATTCTCATCTCTGTCACTCATCCAAACTCTCTCGCTCTTTCAAACAACCTTATTCTTCTTTTCGTACCATGATGTCCCTAAAACAAGCTTATTTTATGCATGAAAACAACCTTGTTTATTTACCATAATGGTTCATTCAATTCGTACCATGAGCTATTTTTTATAAGCTTTTGACAATTAACATTATTGTTTTAATGTCAAATTTAGCAATCTTATATACGTTGTATTTACAAGCTGAAAATAACATTGTTTTCCAAATTTATGTTATAAAAATCTATTATAGTGTCATATAAAGTAATTATATCGAATTTATTTACTTATAGAATGAATATATCGGGATTGCGAGATTAGGTATCATCCCAAAATAATATAACCGATTGTTTATAAAGTTTTTAATTGCACTTGTCGTTCACTACACAACTATGCATCTACGTTAGTAATATCGATCCCTCGACCCTTAGCCTTAAGATTTATTTAGATAAAGCGGAGCTTTAAATAGCGTGTTTATATATTTAGTGACTTTTCATTTAGGTACCACCCACTATTAATATCCTGTTTTCATTATAACCAACGTACATCGAATAACCCCATATTAATCCATAAAGTTAACTTTCCTGCAGTGTTAGTACACAGAGTAGTCCCTGTGTTCCTGGAATCCAAACTAACTAGATTCTCTGGCAAATTTTCTAAAATTGGTCGTAACCTACATTAGCCTGGATGGAATATATTATTGTCAACAGACGGACAGACGACAGACTTATAATAATCTATAAAGATAATCATTTTAACCATCTAATGTAGTAAAATATTAATTAAGTATTATATATTTGTATTGAAAACTCAACTCACAACAATCTGCTATACTGTTGGAGAGCAGATGTAACCGTGCGGGAAATCCTAAAATACACATCCATTGGACCTAACTTTCTGTAGCCTTTGTGGCTGTGGATAGAACCGTGGGGGTCTGAAGCTCGCTGATTTGCTCACACATTATCATCAAAACCTCGGCAAACCGGTTGGTGGGGAGCTTTTTGTGACAACGCATTAGCTTGGCTATCCAAAGAGGAAACACTGCCAATAACGAGCTTGAACCTGGAACCTTGTCGATGATCGACAACAGCGGCAAATATTTATATACCTACATACACATAATATGTTTAATTCCAAGACCTGCAACTACAGTAGGATTCCCGTCAATAACACAATGAATAAAAACACGAAAGTATTATGTACCTACATTCTTTATTCACATAAGTTTAATGAGAGTAAGATAATTATACACAATATATGTATGGCATTAAACAATCTTGCAGATACAGATTCAAACTTTATTTCAGCGTTTATAGGTTCTTAGACTTCATTTTAGACCAGCCTCTCCATATCTACGTACACTTTTTTGAGAGTACTCCTTCGCTTGTAGATATCGATTGAAGGCGGTATTTTTGGTCTGTTTGTATTTAACCATTTCTACCTGCTGACTGGATCTCTGGCGAACTCTTCGGCTACAACTCTACAAAATGAATTGCAACATTTGTGCAACTTACAAATGTTTATAACCATGACATCTTAAATTTCATGCACTGAATATTACTGTCGAATATACTATTAAGATGTTTCCATATTGATTGCACTTTGTTTGTTATTAAATTACCTACATAAACAAATGTATTAATAAAATAATAACTAAATATCTTGGATATCTATATAAGACATTTGAGTATGACAAGAATGACAGGTAAATATTTTGTTCCGATTCATTTCATTTGATAATCTAGAGTCGGCAGTCTATATATTTTTTCAATTAATTTCCTTACTCTTCATAATAACATTTTAAAATATTTGTATGCATTTTATAGAAATTACTCGAAAATATTTTATTCTTTTAGTTACTTATACTTTACAATTAGTTTAATTTAATACTTTGCTAAAAGATGAAGAACCTCAAATCATTTCGGTCCAACGTGTGAAAGAAATGGCACTATACAGTTAATATATCGTTATTTCTTTTTATCTTTTATCAGGTTGTAGCAAGCCATAGACAAATTCTTACAAATCATTCATTCTTTCTCGGCACTTAGCAATGTTATATCAATGTTGAACGATTGAGCTCATGGTACGAATCAAAGTAATATTATTATAAGGTGAAAACAAAACAGTCTGGCAATAAGGTTATTTTGTGAGAGAAGATGATGGCCCTACAGGATAGAACGGGACAAAACTTGTCAATTGTGACGCACGACTTTTGAAACTCAATGTGCCCTGTTGCACTACATATTTTGAAATAATACAAATATTTATTTTATGTATATCGACTTTTATATTACTTGAATTAATATTACTTAGGTCAATATGAAAACAAGGCAAGGGGCCGCCGTTCAATAGTGATATTCAGTGAAAGAAATTTAATATGGCATGGTTACAAACAGAAGTAATTCAAGTATTATTTTATTCATTTTGCAGTGAAGAATTCGCCGGAATTCAAAGTAACTACTCTAAGAAATGTGCTAGAGAGAAATAGGTACCTAATCCTCAACTAGCAAAGCAATGGAGCACTTCTTGGTCATTACAAAAACTGAGACAAAGTTCATACATAAATATATACCTAGGTAGGTTTATATTTATGTATGGCACTTCAGTCTTAATACCTATAGTCTAGGCAGGTACCTATTGTCTTTAAATTATATAAATAAAGAATTTACCACAGGAATCAACACATATTTTCATTTATTACCTTTTGTCAGGAATGCTACTGTAGTTGCAGGTCATACAATGAAACATTATGTGTATTTAGGTATATAAACGTTTATGAATACAGTACAATCACAGTAAAGCTTAATCTATACGATATTAAATATTTACAACAAATAAATGAAATACAATCTAGCACTCGTATATAAATTTTCCTCTAGGCTGCCGTAGATTATCGGCAAGGTTCCCAACAGGCTAGCCAAGCTAATGCGCGAAAAAGCTCCCCGCCCGAGGCCTCGATTATTTTGGTGACAATATGCGAGCCACTCGGTGAGCTTCAAACCCATACGGTCGTATGGTTTCGATAGCAAATGGCATTTTGGTCCATTGCATGCGAAAGTGTTGATTCCTCACGTAGCATAGATGCATACCACGTCGCTTTCGTGTATCTATTATTGGCTTCTTTGGTATTTGCTTCCAAAAACACAAATAGTTCATATTCATTTGCCATCTTGAAATGCTAGATGGCAAAAGCTAGAAGGCTAGAGATACACAATTAATTCGATAAGTTAAATAAATACGATCTACTGACTTTATATCACTATAATAATAGATATTTTTATCATAAATTTGGATAATTCGTCGCGTATATAATGTTATATTTTGATTGATATATGCAATTGAAATTGACATAAAAACCATAATGCTAGTTGTCAAAAGACACATCATGGTACGATTTGAATGAACGATTAGAGGTGACGTCATCAAACCTGCTAACAAAACAATATTGTTTTATGCCTATAATAAGCTTATTTTTAAGGATGTCATGGTACGAAAACGCAAAATAAGGTTATTTTAACCTTGTTTTAAGAGCTTGTGGTAGGCCCCCAGCCAGCCTTGACCTATTAGCATGGTTTTATTAGGAATACTTTATTATATTTACATGTCAAAGTTCATTGCAAAAGGTTTATATTGAGGCAACTCATGCAATGTAAGAATGTCATTTTTTTTAACTAATATTTTTTTTAATTAACGGCTAATTTTTATTTCTTCTATGCTTTATGCTATGCTTTAATTCAATAGATTAACTAAATAATATACGATATACGTATCAACGTATTGTTTACTACGCAGGTATAGTGACGGAATGAAAAGGTTCGTCAGTTTTCAACTTGATTCGTTCAACATGTTTTGATGAAGTAAAATCTTCTTGTTGGTAGTTATAATAAAGACGATCTCAGATAAACACCCCTATTATTGTTTTGTGTACAATGTTATTTGACACATTATTTTTGTTTTGTGTGACTGGCAACTGGCAATCTGACTTCATAATTCTTATGCTATTTTTTTAAGGAAATTATATCTATCATCATATAATTAAATGTATCTAATAATAGGATAATTAATTGATTGATCTTAAATTTGTATTAATAATAAATTAGAAAATGTTTTTAATAATTGCACACCTATTATAGGTATATTACAGTGGAACTCCTAATGTTAACATATTTTATATGTTGTACCTGTAATAACGCAATAAATATTTTTATTTGATAAAACCTGGTGCAAACGAAAACCGACTCTAAGGTGACGAACCTTTACATTTCTAAATACTCAAATACATAGGTAGTAGGTACCTAGATATTTAATTGATGTTCAGGCACAGAATAAATAATAGTAAGTACTAGTTCAGGTATGATACAGGTACCTACCAACCAACTCATATAGGTAAGTATGTCGATTTATTTAGTGTAAATATTGATGAATAACCGTTATTTTTACCTATAGCATGTGTCGAAGGTATTTTATTATGACATTTAGATACTACTCATGTCCTAAATGTCAATTTTATGTAAATATTAGTAACTCGTACCTGTCAATCGTATACGGTATTAACAATGCTTATATTACTTGAATACTATCAGAACTAAATATTATTAAATTCAAACCGTAAGCTATTTTAAGTTATAAGCTATTATAAGTAAGCTAGTATAAGTAACGAACGAATAGTTGATCATAGCTGCTTACATGTGTTCGTATACATTACTCATACTCGTAGATTAAATATTATGGTATCATTATGACTAAATATACCCAAGCTACTGCTATCCAGTATGGTATAATAGCACAAATAGTGACAACCAACCTAACATATTGATCAGTGCTCAAAGCGGAATAGTTTTGATGCTCTAAAAATGGGTGCTCTAACGATAATACTTTTAACTTTTTATAATAAAACTGTTAATTTGTATCGATACGTTTTATTAAACACCACAACACTAGAAGCTACAAAACCGTCGGTGCTCAAAAGGGAATGATTTTTGTTCACATTTGAGCACCGATCCAAAATATGAATCGGTGCTGAAAAGGGAATAGGATCGGTGCTCAAAAAATCGGTGCGCAAATGGGAATACTTCAGACTGAAGAAGGGCGGACCACAAGGGTTCCTTTTCGGTACGAAACCCTAAAAATAGGGGAACGCAAGGGAAACTGTGAGGCGTAATTATACCTACATAGTTAGTAGGAATGGTAAAATAATATACCTATCATTCGAATGGTGTGCCAAAGATGTGCACAAAAAACCTATTCCGAACACAGACGCATAATAATAGTGCTTAAATCAAAAACCCGACTGTGTAAAACAAGCTTTTTAATTTATAGAATTTTGAATAGAACTTGAATTTTTATAAGGTAATAGTGCCCCGGTACATGCTTCGCTACGTATAAAGTGAAATAATAAAAATGTGATAAATGAAGAACCGCTCGACCGATTTTGTGCAAACTTCACATAAACCATCTACTAAATAGACCGAACAAAGCCTAAACATTTGGTTTGGATAGGTGAGCCCGTTCTTGAGTTATAAAATTACAACGAAAAGTGGCATTGATTTTTATATATATAGATTCCAAATTTCAAATCAATAACATTAGTGGATGATGAAATATACCGGTGACAGACGGGCAGACAGACTGACGGGCGGAGTCGCACCACAGGGGTTCTTTTTCGGTACGAAACCCTAAAAATAGGGGAACGCGAGGGAAACTGTGAGGCGTATACCTACATAGTCAGTAGGAATGGTAAATTAATATACCTATCATTCGAATGGTGTGCCACAGATGTGCACAAAAAACCTATTCCGAACACAGACGCATAATAATAGTGCTTAAATCAAAAACCCGACTGTGTAAAACAAGCTTTTTAAAAAGAGAAAAACAAGCTTTTTAATCTATAGAATGTTGAATAGAACTTGAATTGTTATAAGAGAATAGCGGCCCGGTACGTGCTTCGCTACGTATAAAGTGAAATAATAAAAATGTGATAAATGAAGAACCGCTAGATTTTTATATATATTGATTGATTGATTGATTGCAGTCGAGGACAAACCTATAAACTAAGTATGTTTTTTTTGTAATAAGTACCTATTTGTTTTTTGTTTCTTTTAATAATTTAATTTATTTCAGACTTTTTAGTTTTAATAATAAGTAAATGAGCGATACGGTAAAGTAAGGCTAACAAACATCGCAACTCTGTGAGTTACCCCTACGGTAACCGCCTACAGTCATTGCATTAAACGTGTTTTTTTGCAGTTTACGTCAATATGGTAGCATAAAAGTAATATAATGCATACATATATGGAATGGGCTATTTTCAAGCTTTCATTTGATACCCATATTGTTATAAAAACGACATTTTTGTTTTTAGAACCCTCCCCCCCCCTCTTTTTTTATTCGTAGACGCCATATAAAAATAATATACCCTATGTCACTCCCACAGTTAAGACGAATCTAACGACACCTCATATGCTTAAATCCATCAAGCCGTTTAGGCTGCAGAGCGTGCCAAAGAAAAAGACATAGGGGAGACCGGGGCTGGTTGTGACAGGGGTAGGTAGTTACAGTGGCAATAGTTGCGAAACAGAAAACGTAATACTGACGTTAGAAAGGGACAAATACTCCCGCCGCCACCGGCTAGCACGCCACGAGAGCCAGTGGCGCCAGCGTTTTTGTGAGAGGAGCCCAAGCGTGCCTCCATTAAAATCGTAGGTTAGTAAAATTTTACACTTTTAGTAATATTGGTTTATAACCTATGTTCCATAAAGGCAGATAATGTCCTTGTTGTGATATTTACGCCCTAATGCTTTCGTTTTCCAATGAGTCTACGTTTATACAGCTACATTTATTGACGTTTTCACTGCATAACCTTAAAGGGTCAAGTTTGGCGTTGGGGCTAAAAGTTACATTTGCTCGGGGCAGGTTGTGATTTGTCACTACCTACCCCGTAGTGCTTGTTGCCGATTGATATAATTTGTGCTACATAGTTTTTTGTCTTTTTTTTGTAGGAAATAAAAAGTCTCCTAAAGACGAAGGTATTACATGACACTAACGAAGAAAGTGAAGTAGAGGATGGTTATTTTTGTCTGATATGTTGTGATTTGTGATCCTTTTGATCCAAAAAAACCGGTGAGGAATGGGTCGAGTGTGTAGCTTGTAAGAATTGGTCACATGTGAAGTGTGTTAGAAAAAATATAGCACATTACATTTGCTTGAATTGCGAAAGTGATTGTTCAGACTACAGTGACTGAACTGCTTGATTTTCCTTATAGATCTGATTGTCTTTTTTTATGTGTAGTTTATTTTCTATTTTAAAATACGTTTTGTTCATTAGTAGGTATAAAAGTTTTTTTTAATAGAGAGGTTTATAATCTTATAGGTGAGAAAGATTTTGTTTTTACGAAGTAGAAGACCAAAAAACAGTTTATGTTTGTAATTTTGTATCATTTAAGTTGATAGTTTTCGTTGTAATGAGGCAAAAGACTTCTTTATAGACATAATGTCGTTTAGCAACTGATTGTGATAATTGTACCTACTAAAAACGTTTGTTTTTTATTGTAACAATTTGCCCCAAGTAGTGTAACAACCAGCCCCGAGCGCGGGGTTGAAAGTTACAAGGCTTTTTTTTCAGAATTCATACATTTATGTCATTACTATTAGTCTGCTACATAAAATTAATTTTAAATAAAAATCCTGAATAGTTACTTAATGAAACAAACCTATATCCAGGTAAAAAAATCAAACCAATAAAAAAATATGACAGTTTGTAAAAAAAATGTCACAACCAGCCCCGGTCTCCCCTACATACCTACATACATACATACATACACTCGAAAAACATAACCCTCCTTCCGGGTCAGTCGGGTAAAAACTGCGTACAGTATAAACATGTCAATGAGTCATTAGTTCATTACTCATTGACATGTGACAAATCACCCGCAACTAGCTAACCGTACCGTAACTAACCGTACTAGCGGTATCGGTGCAACACAAATTCATTATTAGTAATACCGCATTGCAGTCTATTAGCAGCACTCTTTGGAAAAATAAAATATAATTTTCTTGCTTCGATTTCCAAACTCCGTACACTCAGTAGGTTAGGTAGGTACTTAAGTAGTTAGGCTGAGCTGAGATTCATGTTCCGTAGAATTATATTTTTTGCTTTCCTGTATTCTCTATGAATGTTAATATGAATCACAAATGGAATGAAATGAATGAAATAGAATATAACATAATAAAACAAACAAATAAACGTCTTCATAAACAAAACATAAAAATCTCACCAGCCGTTTTGGAGACACATACACACTCAATCCCAAGTAAACTTCGTACCGGTAAAAAAAAATAACACTGAATTCGAGGCCTTTTTAGATAAGAAAACTAGTAACTGTCGACATCCAACTTGTCTAGGGGGTATAGGTAGAGGAGAAGGAGAACAGCCGGACATCCCACCGACCCCACCGTACATCCGCCGGCGAATTCCGCCGGACAGACATACGAAAGCATTTTTTCCCAAGCTGAAACGGAGACACTACTCGCGCTCCCGAATCAAAAATCATGAAATGAAACCCAATATAACTAGGTACAGCATTTGCAAGATTTACAAATAAAATAAAGGTTAATCATAGTAAAATTTATTAAATGCAATAATAATGTAGAAAATAAATTATCTAAAAATTAAATTTTTAATAAGTGTATATTATATTGTATTTTTTTTTCATGTTGTGTCTTATTGAAATTACATCTGTCATCTTGACATTGTCACATGAATGCAATACAATTTGAATTTGAATAATAATAAAATAAAGTCATCATAAGGTATTTTTTTAAATGATCATAGAGTTCCTTCTTATTAAATTACGTGCTTTTTAAAATTGTAAGCCCGTTTGACTGACTTACGTTTTTAAAGGATAACCTACCTAAAAATAGAGTATAATAAAATAAAATTATTAAACCTATAAAATAATAATATCATATACCTATATACCTATGATAAGGTAGTTACTTTGGGATAATGATTCAATTGTAATATTTTTTTACCTCCAACCGATCTATGTTTATTTTACACGTTTATAAGTTTATGTACGCGACCAAACGCGACAAAATAATACAACTGCTAACTAATAATACTACTAACTAATAATATTAAATACTTACAATGTTGATAACGTATTATAATACGTATAATTACTTTGGGATAAAGTAATGACTCAGTTGTAATAAAATTATATTATCCGAGCTAAGTTTGTTTTGCACGTGTAAGTTTACAATAATACTAACACCTTAATATCACAATGTTGCTAATAATCTCAAACACATTATCTTTATGAAATAATAGTACATTATGATACATGTGTGAAAAGTTGGTAATTACAGACGAGGCTCGTATTAAGCTCTTAGAGAGCCGAGAGTGTAATGATCAATTCACACACGTGTCATAGGTACATACGACGTTTTTCAACACACTTATGAGGAAAATACAGTAAATACGATAATATAATCCAACACACTATGAGAACTTTAATAACAAATATGGCGCGCAGGTTTTTTTTTTTTGACAGCGATGTGCTGTCGAATACCCTTTAAATTAAGAATGCTTCTACACACATATCAATTTGCATTTAGGTACAAACATAACATAATCGGAATTATACTTATAATATTATACATAAAACTGTGCGGTAATGTAAAGTTAAAAGCACTAGTGCGTAATAAGCTTCATTAAGATACTAAAAACGTTGCAATAAATGTCACTTTACGAGCAAGTGCGTTGATAAATATCTTGTTCCCTATATGCCTACCTAGTCTTTTTTTTATACAACTGTACCTTCGTTCGAGACGACACTTCTCTTGTGACTTCTCTATAGGAATTGGCACAGCGCCTCTAGCCGAATAATCATGGTACTAATTTCTCCCATACAAATTTACAGTTAAAGCAAACGCATTAGTAACGTCAATTATAAACACTCGGGGAACTGGTATAAAAACGAAATCGGCGTTAACAAAAAATCATGTCATATAGGCAGGTAGTCAAAATTGATAAACAATCAATATTTTTTTTTAATACGTTTTTTTTTAATACATTTAACATATTGAAATAGCGGAACTGTATTTTCAGGAGTCATAATAACTACTTTAAAAGTACCTATACGGTAAAGATTTAAGTACGTACATAAAACATTTTTTATACCGTGGTGACAGTTTAATTGAATCATTTCCATTTTATTTCCCGCATATAAATAATTAATACATGCGGGTGATAAAAATATGTTTTGTATTTTTTTACAGATTCCTAATATTAAATTAATAATAATGTATTTTCTTTCTTACCTTTAACGTCACGTTCTAATTTTAAAAACAGCACCAACAATCTTACTGGATTGCCCAAAATGCGACACAAAACGCGTAATTAACGAAAAAGGTCCTGCACAAAAAACCACTTTCAAAAATCTGGAACGCAATTGTTTTTTAAACACTCAGTGCAATGACATTAATTAAATTTTAATAAATTTTCATTGACTGGCCGCGTTCGAAATTCGAATGGCAATTCGTTAAGCCAATATCGTGCGCACCCGCTGTTTGGCGCGCAGCGATGTACTGACTCGCAAGAACGGCAAAACAGGGGCAGATGGTAGCGAACTCGGGACTATGTGCCAACAACCGTCAAAGACCGAATCGTTTTTAGGGTCCCTTATCTATATAAATTATTATAAATTATCCTGCAGTGACTTTACATTGAATATATTTACCAAATCGGATCGGGTGTGATGTAAGAAGAGTAACAGAATGCAAAGACACAATTTTTATTAATGCATAATATTATATTAATCATATTTTAAGGAATTAATCACAACACATGTCACTCCCATAAAAGGTACAGAACCAAATTAAAACTATTTAAAAACTAAAATTAACTCAAAAGAAGTGCTTAGAAACGACTAAGTACGTAGGTATATATGTATCTGTACACAAAACAAAAAAGCATCAAAGCTTTCTCCTCTCAGAGGTCAAGTAACTATTACATAATCCTACATCAAAACACATACAAAATATTTGTCGTCTCAGTCTCATGTTCGTAGGTACCAACCAATCACACTCCATTAACACATGGTGAATGCCCTCATTGATGCACAAACTGTGCAATGAACCAAATATCCTTCATCAACCAAAAATTCAAATATTAGTAGGTCTCCCATTAAATTTTCAATGACAATGTCTGAACAAAAATAATTATTTATTACCTTAAAAATATAACAATGACATCAATAATAGTAATTGTCATTATAGGACGCGCGTCCCTCGCGAGAACCTACGGGATGATTTAAGTCCGATAAATAAAAAAATATAGTTTTAAGAATTAAACACAATAAAAGCACCAACCAGTATCTTGTAGAAATAACAAAACAAAAAAATCTTTATACATAAAAATGAATTGCTGTTCGTTGGTCTCACTAAAACTCGAGAACGGCTGGACCGATTTGGCAAATTTTGGTTTTGAAATATTTGTGGAAGTCCAGGGAAGGTAAAAGTAGGGTAGGATAGCGCACCACGCGAACGAAGTCGCGCCGGGCAGCTAGTAATTCATAAATATTGTTGTAGGGAATCCTGTAACTTTAGCAGCGCTGTGGCTTGACTGCATTTTATTTGTCCATGCGCATGAACTCTAACTAAAAGGGCGCATGCGTTTCGTTTCTGAAGTTCAACATAAGCAAGCAATATAAACAAAGAATGAGAACAATATCGAACAAGGAATTTGTTATATGATGTCACGATATGATTTAAATTGGAACAAACTTGTACAATGTACATCCTAGGCAAATAACTATGCATAGATTTAGATCAAAAAAATAATACATTTACTACATTATTGGTAGTAGAATTTTATAGCATTCTATTAAGCATTCTATATTGTTTTTTTTTATGTCAACAGGTTGACAAGCAGGCAGACGGGCCACCTAATGGTAAGTGGGCACCGCCTATGGAAATTCGCAATACCAGGGGGATTGCCAATATGTTGCCGACCTTGTAGAGCTCTTTTTACGCCTTTTTTGAAGAACCCCATATCGTAGTGCTGAGGGAAAACCGTAATGGGGAGCATATTATATATAAATTATCCTCTTAATACCTACAATTTTATTAAAATCATTTCCTTATAAATAATTGGCGGAACTCGCAGAGCAAAGGAATCACGCTCGCCTGTGTTGCCTATGGTGGAACCACAGAGTATATTATATTTGATTTCCTCGTATTCCTTCATGATTCACTTCTTATACACCAGGATCTTATGCAATTCTTCAATTCCAAATCTTTTAATTAATTGAATTGTATATAATGAGTACTTAACTATTTTACCAAAACATATTGGAATCACCACGGAAAAGAGAATACACACTTAGGATCTGCCGAGGATTCGAAAAAATTAATTGCGTAGCAATATTGCTTTAGCTTCCTTTTTAGCCCCCCAGGTCTAGCTAGTATAAGCATAGAAATAGTTAATAGCAATAACGTAGCACTACCAACTTTTCTCTTATCTCTTATGAGGACAGAGATGACGTCGAGTTTGCAGCCCACTCTACTTTAAAATCTCCAATAAATGACTACAAAGTGCTACAAAATGACAGGAACGAGGCAAGGGCAAACTTAGCATGCAATATTTTTTTTCACGGACACTTGGGTATTGATCCGGATTTCATCGAACACAAAAGAATTGATTAGCTTTGTTCTTGTATAATAAACTTGCTTCCGCCCTGTGTTTTTAGGGTTCCGTAGCCAAATGGCAAAAAACGGAACCCTTATAGATTCGTCATGTCTGTCTGTCTGTCTGTCTGTCCGTGTATGTCACAGCCATTTATTTCCGAAACTATAAGAACTATAATGTTGAAACTTGGTAAGTAGATGTATTCTGTGAACCGCATTAAGATTTTTACACAAAAATAGAAAAAAAACAATAAATTTTGGGGGTTCCCCATACTTAGAACTGAAACTCAATTTTTTTTTTTTCATCAAACCCATAAGTGTGGGGTTCTATGGATAGGTCTTCAAAAATGATATTGAGGTTTCTAATATCATTTTTTTCTAAACTGAATAGTTTGCGCGAGAGACACTTCCAAAGTGGTAAAATGTGTGTCCCCCCCCCCTGTAACTTCTAAAATAAGAGAATGATAAATCTATAAAAAATATATGATGTACATTACGGTGCAAACTTCCACTGAAAATTGGTTTGAACGAGATCTAAAGTCCCCGTCACGAGAAGCTATAAATTATGTAAACAAACATCTTTTACTAAGTAAACATTTTATACTGCGAGATAATAATAAATTGACCATATTCAATCGACATGAAATATAGACGGGTTATATGAAAGTAACAACTAGGGTTGGGTTTCTTCCCGGGAATAAACCCAACTTCGAGTAAATTTCCAATTTAGTGGGAAAGAACCCGGGAATTTTCCCATTGGGTGGGAAAATACTCAAATGGTCATATTTAGTAGATTTTGCGTATATAGCGAGAAATACCTTTACCAAATCGTTTGAATAACATTTAACATGATTTCTATTAGGGTCATACTCATATCATACAATAAAAAAACAATAAAAATTTTTTTTTGCGTTGTTTTTAAAAAAAGCGACGTTTTGGGGTGTAAGGGTTGTGGTGGACAGTCGGTGGACAGTCGGACAGACGGTCTCGTGCAGAAAGAGCACGTGTGCACATGTACGACGCTTATATAGCCCGTCCCGGGTCCCGAGGGAGGTGTTGCAAGCGTCCATAGGATACGGTAACCGCTTACCAACAGGCGGGCCGTATGCTTGTTTGCTACCTAGGTAGTATAAAAAAAATGTGTGATAACTTCCTCCAAGGTCCGCGTAGGTCCGCGCGTAGGTGATGTAGGTACATACAACAGCAAGTATGATTAAAATAACAATCAAAAGCATCAACCAATATTTTTTTTGAGGAACATAAAGCCATTTGAGTATTTTCCCGCCGTTCGGGAATTTTCCCGTATTTTTCCATTCTTTTCCGTATTTTCCCGTATTTTTCTTTTCTTCCCAATATTTTTCTTTCCCTGCCCATCCCTAGTAACAACCTATTTAATTTAGTCTGATCATATTTTAACGACGCAAAGCGCTATCGTTTGTGTTTCTTGGTACCGGAACGCGTCCGTCGCAGGGATTGTAAACTATCGGGACGCCATTTTGAAATAAACGCGTCATTCGAGTTTCGAATGCGTACGAGTTTGTTTCATTGCTTTGCATATATCGCGGATCTGGTTGTTATTGTTAATTTTGTTATTGTTTCGTTATCACTTTTTTATTGTTGTTACTTTAATTGTTGCGTTAATTTTATTTGTTATTACGTATAATGGAGCCAGTAGCCAGTACATCTAAGGAAATAAATTCGCCACGAAAAAAACGTCAAAAGGTGCGTAATACAATTTATCTAAAATATATAATAAGTAATAAGTTTTTACAGGTGACGAGCTTTACGGCTAATGAGATAAATAGAATCTGACGAATAATTATTCTTAAATAATATATGTTAATTAATATTTGTTACTTAATAATTTATTAAATCTTAAACAAATTCATTTTTTTTGTTGGTCCAAATGTTGTGAACTCCTGAACACTTGTTTACAAAATTTATAGCTTCTCGTGACGGGGACTTTAGTAAGTAGTTTTTTTTTAATAGGTCATAAATTGAAATTAATATCAAATACTCAGGTCTATACTACCATTTACTTATATACCTACAGGTTTGTACGGAACCCTCGGTGCGCGAGTCTGACTCGCACTTGGCCGGTTTTTTTTTTTATATTACTTAGGTGGCAAACAAGCATACGGCCCGCCTGATGGTAAGCGGTTTTATCTGTGTTCTAAGAGGATCGAATAATTTCCGGGGATAAAAGTATTTAGTCTTACTGTGCGGTTTCGGAGGAGCTTCTTATCGTGGTTGCTCAGACTGTGGAATGTGCTCCACGCCATGGTTTACCCAAGGGAGTACGACTGAAAAAATTGTTGCAGGGCCGGCAATGCGCGAGTTATACCTACCCCTAGCGTTGCAAGCGTCCCTGGGCTACGGTAGGCAACTGCTTCTCATGGCGGGCAGTAAGATGTTTTGTCGCCTTATAGACCGAGATCTCAGGGTCGCCAGACCTTCCTTATTTTCTGACAGACAAAATGTATAGAATTGAGTAGTGTTATTACGTCCTTCAAGTATAGATATGATAGTGCGAAATGTAACATTTATAATTGGAAATCAAAGATACAAGCTTGCTTAGTTTGGGGCCAGTGTACCTACCCTACCTAATAATTTAAAAAAAGTGTACTTATGCTACTTATTTAAGGCAAGCTCTGTTATTATTATGTATTTAAGGTAGAAGTTGTATTTTTGATAAATAAATAATTTTGATTTTTTAAATTTATGTAGTAGAATTATTACTCTGTATAAATATCAAATTGTTTTAATATGTAATTTTTTTGTAATTATTTTATGTTTACCTTATCACATAATGACAACGAATTCTAATAGAATGAAGTAACGTCGCTAGATAAACTTGACGTTAAAGGACAGTGTACTTAAACCATCCATACTCGAAAACACGCAAATAACGGCCTGAATTCAGTTGGTATTCCTTACACTCATAATACCAACGAAGATTAAATAATATTGTAAACAAATCATATTTTCATTTCCGATCGATTGTTTTGAATGCTTTACAATACAAACGACTGTTTGTTATAATATTAAACAACTGTTATGTTAACACAGATATAATATTTTTCATTTACAGAAATATTATTGAATGCGTATTGAATGTAACAAACAATTATGAAATCACAATCGGATAGCACCAATAGGTACATACATTGAATCATCTGACGTCTTCCCATTATTCTATGGATCAAAAATGCCAATTATCATACCTTTAATGCCTGGTATCAAAAAATTGGCCGACGGGACAAATTAGCTGGTACCTATTCATACTTTTGAATTACGTACTAACACTACTCAATTCCATTTTATCCGTCAGAAAATAAGTAGGTAAATAATGTCTGGTGAGCCTGGGATCTCGGACTAAGTATAAGTAGGGTCAGAATTGATATCCCGAACGGAGTCAGTAATATGGTCAAATCACTAACCCTTTTTAGGGTTATTTTAAATTGTAATGCAATTTTATAACACGGAGCCGCGTCGCATTTCGATCAAGTCCCTAAAAATATATAGGGCTAGGTATTTTAAATTCCTGCGACTGATAATAGGTACGTCACTCTTCATTCTGCAACAAAGTGTGCAAGTCTATTTTTAAAATAAATCTTGGCAATACTCTATTAGAAATTCTGAGAAGTAACGTTAACGTTCAACTTTCTTCATTTAAATTCTGAAAGACCTGATTAATTTGTTCGTTTGCGTGTGTTTCTTTGTCTGTTTGGTTATTTATTAGATATCTTTTATATATTTGACATTTTATTTCAATATTTTTGTGAATCCGTGTTAATTTAATTATTGTAATGAATTTATTAATAGAGTAATTGTTATTATTTTACCTTTAAAGTGAATTATTTTATGTGTTGTATCACTTGTACCTGCTCTCTGTCTCTAGCCTTTATTTGCCATTTATCTCCTGCTGTTTCTTTAATGTCGTCGACCCATCTCCTTGATGGTCTTCCTCTTTTCCTTTTTCCATTTGGTCCCTTCCATATTACGACTCGTTTCGTCCATCGGGCGTCTTTTATTCTGGCTATATGACCTGCCCATTTCCACTTCAATTTCATAGAGTGTTGTAGGAAATCTATTTGTTTTGTTCTTTTTCTTATCTTGGTATGGCGAACTTTATCTCTCTTTCGGATTCCTAATATAGATCTCTCCATGGCTGCTTGACATATTCTAATTTTTTCTTTCAGCTGTTTCGTGTATGTCCAGGTTTGTGATCCATATGTCAAACAGGGAAGGATGCCACTATCCAAAACTTTCTTTTTCACAGAAAGTGGCATGTCTCCTTTCATTATTTCTCTGTGAGCCCAATATTTTTGCCATGCTATAAGCATGCCATGCTTATTTATTCTTCTAGTTATTTCTTCTAAGTTGTTGTTCTGGTGGAATGATATTTGTTTGCCGAGATATATATAAGTATCTACATATTCGAGTATTTCGTTTCCTATCATTATTGGTGGTTTGGAAGAGGTATTGGTCATCAGTTTAGTTTTTAGCAGGTTCATTTCTAGTCCCACGCATGCGCTTCCTTCCTGTAGATCTTGTATCATTTGTTCTAATTGCGAACTTGATTTTGAGAATAGTACTATATCATCAGCAAAGCGTAGATGGCTGATGTAGTTGTTATTTATTTTAATGCCAAGATTCTTCCAATCTAGTTTTTTGAATATCGTCTCTAATACAGCGATAAAGAGCTTGGGGGACAAAGGGTCACCTTGTTTTACGCCTCTTTTAATTTTTATTTCCGGGCCACTTGTTTCCAGGCTAACTCTACTTGTGCTCCTTTCATAAATGTTTTTTATTATATTACAATATGTGTCTTCTATGTTGTTCAACTTTAGTGTTTTCCATATAGAGGTGTGTGAAATAGAGTCGAAAGCTTTTTGGTAGTCTATGAAGGCTAGGTAGAGAGGCCTTTGGAATTCCTTGTACTTCTCTATTATACCCTCCAGGGTTTGAATATGGTCAACAGTCGAGTATCCTCTACGGAACCCAGCTTGTTCTACTGGCTGATTTTCATCTATTTTTGCAGATATTCGGCTTAGGATACATTGTGAGAATAGTTTATAGAGACTAGGTAGTAGGCTGATTGGACGGTAGTTGCCTATATTTTTTGGATCCCCTTTCTTATATAATAATGGAATGGGAATAATGGGAAAAAATGGAGGAGGCCTTTACCCTACAGAGGGGTTCTCATTAATAATAAGGAAGAATTCTATAAAATAAAAAATAAAATAAAAACAATTAAAATTAATATTGAAATTTAAATTAACGAATATAATAAAAATTATATCAAATTCATAAATATTCAAATTGTAAAATTATAGTAGGTACATAATTATTATTATTTTCTTTTGTCGCATGTAAGCAAAAAAAATGTAAAATTGCATGAAATGAGAAATAAAAAGGCTTATTTATTATTTATTATTATTTATTATCACTTGTACCTACGCCTTGCAAGGCAAAACATAGCAGAAAATAATATTTTTATTTACCATCATTGAATTGATTTTAATTGAAAGGTAAACCAACATAAGTACTTGGGTAGATACTTATTTTTATCATAGCCATTCTAATGTATAGCCAAGTTTTTTTCCTCGTTATAATTTTAAAACAACTAATTGGAAATAACCCTCATAATAGAAAATTGTATGCCCAATCATTTTATAATATTGCCCTCGTTTTTTGTGCTATTACTCGCATATTTTTATCCAATTATCTGATACTTTTTGTCATTTGGTCGTTACCAGCACGCCAAGAACCAGTCATTATACTCCATAGTGAATATCGCTCACGGTACCTACATAGATCCTATATCGCTCAATAATTTAATGTATTAATTTAAATGATGAGAAAAACCCAAACATGGAACAAATGTGAGTGCCACTTTTAAAATATGATTATTAAATACATACAGAAGCATTTTAATTTAATTCAGATATGAATCATGTATCACACAAAAAATATGGCAAAATGTAATGGTGCATCCATGCTTGGCGAACCGAGCACGAGCACACTGCGAGCACGATTCGCGTAGCGTGGACGGGCTCGCGAGCCTCGAACGAGGGCGATTGTCAGTTTTTTCACGTACAAAGAAATTCGCATCATGCTCGTTGTAGGCTCGTTCGTGGCTCGGCTCGTGCTCGATTCGCGTAGCATAGACGCACCATAACCCTCTATGTTTCGAGTGACGTGTTGACTATGCTGAGCAAGACTACCTCTCAAAGGGTGGTATGACAGATAGAAGTCACAGCAAATTAACCAGGGCGGCCCGTTGTGAAATCCATGATCAGCCAGCAGTACCTATACCTATAGATCCGTAGTCTGAAAATGTAGATGGTGAAGAATAAAATGAGTTATACCGTCAATAGCAGATGATCACTCTGTATTCTATACTTACCTATTGTCAATGAGATGATCACTATCTGTATTCTATACTTACCTACTGTCAATCACTTGACAACAAAAAACTGTACTTGCGTAATGTGACAGAAGGTAGGTAAGTACCTACTAAAGCTACTGTTTAAGTGGAATGTACCTTAATCTTGCACAAGGCTATAGGTACCTTATCAAGCTGGCAATAAATTCTCCATAACCTTAAACCCTTCAACATTTATCTGTGCTGAAATAAGGCATTTCCGCATACGAGTGTGTAGGTAGGCATAAAGTTCAGGTCATAAGCCAAGACTTTATTAACAAGATGCACGTTTTCCCTTTCTTTTTAATGGCATGCACCCGTTTATGGCAGTCGTCTCAATGCGAAAGTTTTTAAAAGAACATTTAACAATACTGTAATTTAAATACCTATCCGTCATTAAAAGTCGACAAAGATCAAGGAAAATGGAGGCACTTCCTCCTTCATGTCATAAAAATATATATCTTAATTTTTTTCTCTCTTCGTATAGTTCGATTCAAAATATTATTCATACCATAACCTTTATCGATATAATGAAATTATTAAACGCCTGTTAGAATGACATTAGCAAAACATACTGTTGCTACTACATTACCCCCTTAATTAGCTACATGTTCTTATTGTACTATAATATTATTGCTTTTAATTAACTTTTTTTTTATGCAAACAAGCACACAGCCCGCCTGATGGTAAGCGGTTACCGTAGCCTGTGGACACTTGCAACACCAGACTTTGTCTGTATTTTTGTTCCATTGCGAAAACATCCGCGTTTAATTTAAAAAAAAAAAAACCCCCTGTAAACTGTGTATGTGTTTTAATCCATGGTAGCTTAGGCTTGCTTATAGGTGTGCGGTAGGTTCCAGAAACTACACTTGAGAGCCCGTTCTCTTCTAGACTTTGTTTGCTAACCACTTACAGCGACATCAATCAATACTAACCATGGTAACATTGTTAAAAAAAAAAAAAATATATTATATATAAAATATATTGTTAAAATCAAAATCACAATAGGTAAAGCTATGATTATAATGATCTTGCAACTTGTCAAAAAAAAACAGTTCTTTCAATATAGGCGCTTGATAGAAACCTTAGGATTGGGCTAAAACTTCGGCCCATTTTGACCGAAGCCGAAGATGGTATACTTGAGTAGGTACTTGATGATCGCCATAATGATTAAATGAATAAGTATCTGCTCAATTCACACTTGACATCAAGTGCAATACACTACTAATTCACTATGGGGCGCTCTGTGACGCACTAAGTACGAATTCTGTGATGTGATCGTATTATATATTAGGTATCTCATATTGTAAATTTCAAAATATTTTTGGGAAAACGTACCTAGCTATCAGCTTGACATTAGGTGTATTTTTTCCATCACAGATAAAGCGATTTCTGTCTTCTACTCATAGTCTACTTATACTGTCGCCTTATCCGGTTCGAAAGGAAATAAAAATATTAGTAATATAAATAAAATATTTCTTTATTTTTAATGTGTGACATAGTGCCCCATACCACATACAGAAAAAACAGTAGTTGACTAAATGCTCTCAAAAAACACCTCTGAAAGACTTTATTTGCAAAAGCCTCACGTCACGACAACCAAACCCCGAATCAAATATCAAGGGTTTTCTAATGGAGGATGATGGGCTGAACGTGGTCAAGTGGTGCTTGCAAAATAATAGAAAGAGACGGCGATATTGTTACTGTCACAGTTCACACTGAGCCCCATCTGACCCAACCAACTAATACCTTGGCTCGCGTTTTTTTTTTTGTCACTAGGTTGACAAACAGGCAGACGGTCCACCTGATGGTAAGTGGTCACCGCCGTCTATGGACATTTGCAATACCAGGGGGATTGCCAATGTGTTGCCGACCTTGAAGAGCTCTTTTTACGCCCCTTTTGAAGAACCCCATATCGTAGCGCTGAGGGAAAACCGTAATGGGGAGCTCATTCCACATCCTAATGGTCCGCAGTAGGAACGTCCGACTAAACCGTTATGTGGAAGATCGAGGCGGCTCGAGGATATGAGGATGAACTCCACATCGCCGGCGAGCGGTGCGGTGGTAAAAAGGTAATGGTGGCACCAGGTCAAAAAGTTCTTGAGAACACTCCCCATTATATAGACGGTAGAACACACATAGAGAGCCAATATCTCTCCGAAGGCTGAGAGGTTCCAAACCGCCAGTGAGTGCGGGATCGCCAACTATACGAGTGGCCCGCCTTTGAACCGAGACAAGTGGATCAAGCTGGTAAGCGGGTGCGCCTGCCCAGAGGTGTGAGCAGTACTCGATATGCGGCCTAACCTGCGCTTTATATAGCTGCAGCCGCTGGAGTTGTGTAAAGTACCACTTAGACCTATTAAGCACACCCAGCTTTTTTGTAGCCAGTTTGGCTTTACTTTCCAAATGACCTCGAAACTGGACATCACTCGCAATGTCGACACCGAGGATCCCGATACTCTTTGAGATGATCAGGGGAGTGTCTTCAAACTTTGGTGCAGCTAAGAATGGGGTTTTTTTCGCGGTGAACGCGCAAACCTGTGTCTTCAAAGGGTTAAAACGGACTAAATTAAGTTTACCCCATTCCGAGACCCGCTCCAAGGAGGTCTCGACTTCAGACACAAGTTGTATTCGGCTTTCCTCCACCATGGACCGAGGGATGTTAGCACGGCCAGTATATTGGGCATTACCAGTGCTGTCATCCGCATAGCAGTGAATGCCGGGAATCTTGATATCGGAGCAACATCCGTCAACAGCGACCTTGATGCTCCGATCAGTAAGAAAGCTGGTCACCCAAGTGCAAAACCCTCGGGAATTCCATATGACGGTAGCTTCGATAGAAGCGCCCTGTGCCAGATCCGGTCGAAGGCCTTAGCAATATCTAGGCCAACTGCCCTTTACCTCTATGGCTTCAGCCCATCGGTGCGTCAGGTAAACAAGAAGGTCTCCAGCTGAACGACCATGACGGAAGCCGTATTGGCGGTCGCTTATCAGCTGGTGCTCCTCTAGGTACCTGAGCAGCTGAGTGTTGATGATCCGCTCCATCACCTTAGAGAGAAGGGAGGTTATCAAATAAAAGGAGGTTTAAAAATATTATAACAATGACATCAATTATGTTATAATAGGACGCGGGTTCCTCACGAGAACCGACGACGGGTTCATATACATAGTAACACCTAACTATGATTCAAAGTGTAAGTAATTTATTTTTTGATATGACATTTGTTATAATTAGAAACGTAGATAAGAAAAATACAGACATAATAATCGCACGAAAATAGGTCATGTACGAAATAGTACTGAACTTAGCGTTAGTACCTACCTATATATTTACACTACTCAATAATGATATTTATGTGTTTGTCCCTGGTTATGTTTGATGTGATTCGGTTAATTTTGGACACGATGATGTAGACAGATCTAGAGTATAAAGAGTTTAAGAGAGGGCATAACGGGTTTAACCGCTCAAAATTCTGAGCATTCCCGGCTGAAGTAAGTAGGACCTCCACTTTACCACGTTACCACGGTACATTTAGATATATGTGCCGTGACTTTACGGAATATTGCAGTCAAATAACATCACTTAAATGTGGTGATAATTATGTTCCTGCAGTAAGGTTGCCAGAGCTTTATGAGGAGGCGCTGTGCTGGCAGTATGTGGGGACCAGATTTCGTGATGAATAGCAAAGGACTCCTCTTGGTTCTCGCAACGGACGTGCGTCCTATAATAACAAATTGTTTCATTGTTATATTTTTAACCTCGATGGGTAACGGAAAACACCTTGAGGAAACCATAGCACGGTGCTAGGGTACGGTAGTACACACTTGGCTGGCTACCACTCTCAAGTTGAAATTCTGTCGCCAAGCAAATCAGTGTGAACTGACAGCTGCACTTGAAACCCAGTTCCTCCTAGGCTTTGTTTGCTTACCACCTTCGACCACATCATCACTTACCAGGTGAGATTGTGGTCAAACACAGGTCTATAAACATTAAAAAAAAGTAAATTAAATAGCAGTTCTTGGAATTATATTTTATTTTAAGTGGGACGCGCGGCCCTTTTTAACCGACTTCAAAAAAAGGAGGAGGTTCTCAATTCGGTTGTTTTTTTATTTTTTTTATTTTTGTTACCTCATAACTCCGTCATTTATGAACCGATTTGGAAAATTATTTTTTTTGTCTGGAAGGGTACACTTCCCGCTTGGTCCCATTGTCATCAGATCAGGATTTGATTACTTCTTCGTGTACTTTGAAGTCGGTTTAAGTTTTTTGTAAAACAGTCCAATTATTCTAGCTAAGGGATTGGTATTTCGCTTTTATACTATCCTACCTGGGATATTAATATCTATTTTCAGTGACCGTTGAGCATAGCACTTTACTTTTCCATTCAAGGATGCGCGTCCCATCCGTACATACAAGGCATGAGTCCACGGCATTTTCAAAAAGCCTGTACACGTAGGTACGCATTTGTCAGTTTTACTTTTGTAATAAGTAATTACCTACATCAACATAGCTGTTATCGCTTATTCATATAATATGTAAATGGATCACTAGCTACGTGCATTCCATAAGCATTCATCCAAAAATAAAGTGATAAGGGTCAACTGTATTTTTAAACATCTTTCCGAATAAAAACAACGTATTTTCGTAGACGTCGTAGATAAGCATTCGTGTATTTATAGCATAGGTTTTACAACGGTTTTACTCGCGTTACTAAAACAAAACATTTTTGTTAATTTTTAAGCATTATAGTTCTTGTTGTTTTTAATGTTTTTATGTTAATATTAGGAAACCTGTAATTGGCTTTTTTTGATGTATATTCTTTTGTTGATTATGAACTTGCTTTTAAGCTGTTGGTTTCGTCAAATAAATAAATAAATAAAAATGTGAATTTACAAAAACATGTTTGTAAAGGGAACAAAAAAGGTTAAATAAAGTAGAAAAGAAACGTGAACCTGTAAAAGCTTCTGGCATTTAATTTATCTTCCACTCGCTGAGACACCCTATGCATGCCTCAAGCTGCATGGTTTACTTCACGACAGTCCATGAAATTGTTTAGATTCAATATTTTTAGTTCGCTTTCTACACAGTCAGGTTTTGTTTTTTTTTAACGTTTTTATAGACTTAGTCCGCCATTAGATTTATTATTATTTATCCTCCTCAACTGGCCGTTGGCCGTCTTCCGAACTGGAGGTAACTTCAGTAGCTTTGACTTTCATAAGTGCCCTTTGACTTTGATTACACTTTTACCTAAGTTTTCCTTACGTACTTTAAGTCCCTTACGTAATTAACTAACGATAAAGCAAATATAAACTCTCTTGTAACTAATACTCTATGGTCATGTGTCGTGGGTGCTGGATCCCCGAGCACCTGCGGAACCGGCGCCCCTTTGTTGAATTGAAGTAGGTAATGGTACTATGTGTTAAATGCATTCATGCAGGGTTTGAATTAATGTAAGTAGTATTGAATGTTATTCGCTACAATGGACATTACTACAACCCCTACTTATTATATTCCTCACTTATTTTAAATAAAATAACCTGTGAAATAATATAATTTTACAGATAATGTTAACAACCTATACAGTATGATAAAATTAAAATTCTTAGTATACCAAAGCAACGATACACTGATGACACCGGTCAATATGTCTAATTTTAAGTACAAAATTGATACCGCGACGTGTCGTTGGCGTGGAGATTGGAAAAAACTGTTCTACAAAAAACTTAAACCAACTTCAAAGTGCACTAAGAAGTAATCAAATCCTGATCTGATGACAATGGGACCAAACGGGAAGTGTACCCTTCCAAACATAAAAGAATTTTCCAAATCGGTTAATAAATGACGGAGTTATGAGATACCAAAAAATGTGTACCTGTTTTAGGCATACTCCCGACACAATTTCATAAAGTACATAAAGGTGCATTTACATACGTCACTGATCAGTAAAAAAATATAGTTGTAGGAGTTATGATCTGTAATTGTTCGGGACACTTGTTGTGTTCAGGACATTTATTGTTATTTTTTATGATTACGTAATATTTTATATTGTTAAATTAAAATGTCTAGAAATAAGAAATATTAAAGAGTTTATTCCCGAGTGTGCAATGATTACCCTTAGAATACGTATCAACATAAATTGTATAGTAAATAAAAAGTACTTGAACCCTAAACATAGGTAAAAGTCTAGACAAAGTCTAGGTAGAACTAAGATTTAAAATATACATTTAAAATCGTGAATAACCCTCTACAAATGTAAAACTTGTTACACGATAAAGTTAGTATTCATGTTGAAACCTAAGTTAACAAAAAAGTGTTAACATGTCAACAAAACACTCGATTAGGCATAGTAAACTAGTTAGAATTGTTTCGTAAGCACCATATGTGCACACCAACTATTTACTATGTATTTACTGTTTAAACTCGCATTACCTAACGTAAGACCTAGATAATAAGTTTTACTACAAGCCCTGAATGAAACCCTGGTCATATTTTGAAATTTACGTGATTTTACCCGGAACTATAAATATCAACAATAAAATTTCCTTATATATGCGAAAGGGAGACAAAATGTGTCGGAGAACCTTAGGAGATGGAGTAACAGGACTACACTTTTTGAACTAGATTCTTCTAGAACTTTTAGACAAGGTTAGCGCTATATGCAAGATAGAGAGGTTACTTAAATGCACTTAAATTAGACAAGAAAAAGATATGTTTTCTCTCGTAAAAAGTTACTCGCTCACCGCGTGAGTCGTATACACAGCGTTTATAATTTGCATATAATCAGTACATTTTTCTCATTTAGTATCGATTCCAGGACAGCAAGTATCTACTAAGTATAGTAGTAGTAGTAGTCAGACAGATGTCACAGTAGTAGGACAGTACCGGGACAGTACCAAGTAAGGCAGATGCCAAGTTGAGATTACCATCAAGTAGTATAACGGTCAGGCAGATGCCACAGTAGCGGCTAGTTAGTTACCTCATCGGTAGACTGTAAGGCAGATGCCATAGTAGCGGCTAAGTAAAAATATCAGTGTAACATCAGGCACCCATTGTCTACGTATATTTGTGTAAATCATCTATGTAAATTAAAAAGTTTGTTAATTATTGTATTCAGACAGATTGTCACAGAAGTGTTAAAGTTCAATAAATAAATCGTTTTAAATACCAACCATACGGCTTTTCATGACGCCCTTGGCAATCCAGCAAATAAAATAAAGTACGGGAAAAGGGATCTCACGATTCGCGCATTCGTCCTAAGCGGCGTCTTATTACACGAGGTCCCCGGCCGCCCGTACAGTAATCGTCACGGCGCGTCAAAAAGATCTGTAATTTTTTTTTTATTTTTTTTTATTATGGCACAAACAGTCATACAGAAAAAAAATACACAATAATATCTTAAATATTATAAAAGACAACGAGTGCCGTAATGTAGCAAATAAAATGATAGGATGCCCAACAATATGGGGAAGCATCCCACCATTATTAGTTTGAGCTTGTTAACAAAAGCAATTCCTATATGTGATTTAACCTTAACGATTTATTGTTCAATAACACTGTTATATACATATAATAAAGTACCTACTATATTAGGCGTGGAGAATAGAAAGCTAAAACACAAGAAATAAAATAAATAAAGAATTGAGCCTTAAGCGAGTTCAAAGAGTTGTTAAAGATATCAAATTCAGGAAATTCTTTGTTGACAGCGAGATAGAGAGCAATTGCAAGTGTTTTTTTTTTTAAAACGAGCTGTTATAAATATGTTAATTGCTCGTGAGGAGCGCGCAGGAAGACGAGTTTTAGTAATAAACGGTATCTTAGTCGATGAGTCAATCTTATTGCTGAGGATTTTGTGCAAAAAGATAATGTCAAATTGTTTTCGTCGGTTTTGCAAACTAAGTAATTTAAAGTCAGTGAGACACATGTCATAAGATTGAATTCTATTACAGCGGTAATTCAAGATTCTTATAAATTTCTTCTGCACACGTTCTATTCTGTTTAATATGGCACTGATAGTATGGGCTCTAAACAACGCAACCAAAATCTAAAACAGACCTAACAAAGGAGTAATATAATATTTTAAGTGTTAAATTTTCTTTAAAAGGTTTAGTAATCCTATTAATCCTATTAACGTTAACGCCACCGATATGTGGTGCAGCTTTATGATGAATGTTCCTCCTGGAAGCCTATGTGCCTACTCAAACCAAAATAATCTTATATCGCTGTAAATGTACAAGAATGTCATGCAAAAAGGAACCTTATAAGTTTACAATAACATTCAACTGCATCATGATACAAGCAATGAGGTAAGGTTAGTTCTTGTATGAGATTCGTAATATAATGAACATAAGGTTGTTATATATAACTTTGAAATGATAGGTAGTAAATATAATAGTTTCATTATAGTGTCACTATACATCATTTAAAATATCCATATAAACACGTGTTGAATACCCATTGTTTACGTTACACAGATCATTTATATCCACAGACTTGAGTAGAGTGGAGAAACATACTCGTAGGTCATAATAATTATATTAGATAAAACAGTAATGTCCGATAAACTATGTTCGGGTTAATTATAAAAACATGTTTACGCTTTATTTTCGGTTTTGTGCCAGCAAGCTCATTAATGTTTCGTCCGCGTCCATCTAGCGACAAAATAAGAGGCACGTTCCGACTTTCAACGTGTTCGAAATAATTAGTTTAGAACTTTTTCGATGAAATTATTTACGATCCTGGAATCTTATTAAGGGATGGAACGGGATAGTATAAAAGAGAGAAATCTATTTCTATCCGTGGCATTCAATGTACGATCATTCTAACGAGTGGCATTATTTGTTACAAAATTCTTATAATCAGGATATAAAAGCTGTAAGTATTACATTACTTTTAACTAGAAAATTAATCAAAATATTTCACGTTCAATTTACCATCCGCATAAAGAACTTTTTTTAGGTTCTAGAACACCTTGCCTAGCCTACTTCTACATAATTTAGCCTAGATATGTTCACTGCGAACATAGACCTCTCCCTTGAATATCCACAACAACCCTGTGCCTTGCCACTGCCATATCCAGCGACCCTCGGCGACTCCAGGTCATAATGGGAATCCACGGGGCTACCACGTCCCATCAATACTTCATCCGACATCGTCATTGGATGAAATTCATTAATGGTGTTCACAAGGATGTTAAACAAATTCGGACACATTCTCGCTTACAAAAAAGTGTCTATGAAAGTCGGCCACCTCTCACGCACACAATCACACATTAGTTGGCTATTCCGCGGGAAACGACTCACATGTGTGCGTGCCAGCTTGTACGTACAGCGTGGTGGCGGACTTGAGCGACACAGTTTTTTGTTCGTGAGAATACGTCCGCCTTTTTCTTACGTCCAACAATTGTTAACTACAATGACCACGCGGTAGCTCCACCGCTTTTCGGTCCAACATAGGGAAGAGTAGGTAAATACGAGGCTAGCACACATTCGAAGACCTATATCGAACAATGAGATAACAAATACGATAACGAATAGTTTTTTCAATGTATCTTTTGTTCCAGTAATAAAATGGGATACCACGGCAAATACATTGCATTAGTTATACTAGTAACATGTTATAACGTAGTATCTTCACATATCCTCACATCAGCATTCACTGACTTGCCGTCGCCTTACTGTGTGAAGGTTTTAGCTTCAACTATACTGAATAACTTATGTTCCTATGATGATAGTTCTTCTGGTGAGTGATTGTGATTTCTATTTTCCTTTATAAGTCCCCCGACGCGTCCGTCTGACTGTCTGAACGTCATAAACTCAAAAACTACTGAACGGATTTTCATACGGTTTCCACTTTCCACCAATGGATGGAGTGATTCATGAGGAAGGTTTAGATAACATTAAGGTTTTGTGTAAATTAGCTTAAGCTCATCATAAATAAAATGAATAGGTATTTCCATTGGGAACTCAAAAATGAAATAGAAACATTATTTACATGAATAATTCAGTAAATTATTCCTTTTTCCTGTTTTGTTATGTTATTTTGAAGTGAAGCTTATTAGTTGTTTGGTACCTACCTAACCAAACCCAGGACTTGAAATCGTTTTAAAAATAAACGGTTAATGATTGTTAGTAATCAGTTTAGTGGATTATTTCTTGACTTTAAAGCGTTTTATTCTGCAAGGAACGACGATACAAATTAGCAAAAAAAAAATTGTAAGCAGTGAGTCATTTTATCGTATGGTACCTATAAGTTTTCTACTAATTTGGTTTACCTACCTACCTAATATTTCAACCTTAGGTACTCACAGAAACAGATCATAAAATTTTAGCATAAATATCTATCCCCTACTAAACTAAGCCAAACATTCCCCTGTTTAATACCTTATATGTTTTCAGAATTGAACACCATCAGAAATTGGGAGTCCAAAGAGAAGATCATACAAATTTGCTGCTCAAGACCATGTACCCTTGCAGAACTGCTGTCAATCTGTTAAACATTATTACAATAACAATCCGTAGTAACACAGCTGGAGCGATTGAACTCGTAGCACCGCCTCTCGCTAACAGATGATTTCTTTGTACAACATACAAAAGTGGCAAAAAAAGTTCGCGCTTTTTAATCTGATTATACCATATATTATATATTTTTGTTTGTATTTACAAACAAAAAGTAGTATATGTTATCTGGTATCCATAGTACAAGCTCTGCTTAGTTTGGGATCAGATGACCGTGAATGAGGAATGTCCCATCATATTTATTTGTTTATTTCTGTTTATACCTTAAAACTGTGCCTGTAGTTACCAATCACATTAGAATGTAGAGGGTTTATTTTTTTGGGACAATATTTACTGGAGTTAGATCATTTTACGTTTAAAAATGGTTCCACGTAGATAAAAGATGGAAAATAATTAGCACTTTCGTTCGATATTGAATTACTATTCGATATTTTATTTTATTATCTAAAGTAGACTTTATATACGACATCTATTTTGTTAAAGCGTCGCTGCGAGCATGGATGTATCGATAATTAAATTCATTGATTTTTGACGACTAATCTGACTGACATCTCTATGGGAATGACATTTGATATCGATAAAAATCCTACTTTATCGATGTTTTAAGCTTAACGGCATCCATGCTCGGAAAGGGGGATCGATATGATTCTACTAACGTAATCAAATTATTATATTTCCACGTTAAATTAACTCAAATGTAATTGAGATTTTGTGAGGTGCAATATGGAAAATAAGTATTTAATTGTAAGTAAATATAAATATTTGAGTACAAATAACGAAAATAGTACCTGTTTATCAATAATTTATGAAAATATTTAATGCATAATGAAAATGTAATCTCGACATTATTATCAGATTACATACGCGTGCCCAAATATACTAACCTATTTTGTTAAGTATTATTTTACTACCTACGCTATTGCGAGATTTATTAATAAAATAGTAAACATTATGATACTTAATTATAGAACGTTTGTAATCAATAAATTATTTACCTACCTAAATATTATATGTATTCTAGTTATTTCTCCAATAATACCTAAAAAGACTGCAAAATAAACAAGCATACAAATAAACAGCATAGAGTTCCGTATAGTCACAATATGCGGACTAAGAAGGGGGCTCTTAACAATACATTTAATATTTTGCAAACGGAACCTTGAATCGAAAAATGGTTTTCACACAAACGCAATATTTTTGAAAGACCTATCCAACGACATCCCACATCATGGGATAGATGAGAGAAAAAAACATCCCCCACATGGCAAAAAAACCATTGTTGACTACGCAACCCTAATAAAAATTTATGTTTATATGTTATTTCGTTCGTCTTTTATGCGTTCGTGGATCGTTCATACAATTGAGTCGAAAGTTTAAAATCTGACGTAATTCTATCCAAATGATATGTTTAACTTTTGGCTTGTATGTAATCAAGTAACAATATTACTCCGTCACTATCCAGAACCGAAAAACGCTAGCTGTGAGCGTGCTCTAAAAAAAATATACGAATGGATTTTTCCATTAAATAGTCAAGCAAAAAAAACATTTACATTCTGTCAAGTCACGAGATCAAGGGCCAATTTTAATGATAATCATTAATTTATTTATAAGTTTTAACTATGTCTAATCAATGTTTTATGATTAACGTTTAATGTGCCTAATCACTCGAATCTAAAATACCTACAACAGTATAACTTTTCATCTCGATCTAAATATTTTTTGTGCTTTTTTTTAGAATAAAATATTTCTGATAGACATTTAAGTGAATAGCAACACTTGCTACGACACGAGAAGGTGCAATTCAGGTCGAACATTGCTGTGTTCAAATTCACTTACACATGTAACTTGGAATGTCTGTTATAAATATTTGCTTACCAGTTATGGACTACTATTATTTTCCTTTTGTGAATAATGGCATTTATAATATCCTTGCAACCAAGTATTCAATCAGAAAACTGTCTGCATATTTTAAACTAAGTAGATCTATGGTGCACGCATTAACCTACACATGTCAATGACTATTGAGTTTCAATTAAAAAAAAATATGCCTGTATGATGGTTTGGAAAAATAGCCATAATAGTCAGATTATCCAAAAAGAATATGTATTTTTTTTGTCTTGGTGAGTTTCTTGCCTGTTCTTCTCAGTTGAAGGCCGACTTACGAACTGGTGGTAAATTCAGTAGAGCTTGACCTTCATAAGTGCCCTACTAGGGCCTAAATTGAATAAATGGCTTTGACTTTGACTTTGAAATTACCTACGAAATCTATCCCTATTGGATTTTCAATAGCGGAAACGAGTCCGAGAAGTCAAGTCTATGCCATTACCTAGAGGGTTTTCCATCAAAATCAAGTATCAATATTTGAAACAAATTTTATTACTAACCTAAAAATAAACATTATTTACAGATTCGCATACAAAAGAAATTAAAATGTATATCTCTACTTAAATTAAGCCAAAAAAAGCTAACCTCAGTTCACTTCGTCCTACTACATGAGGACTTATAATAGTCCTTCCATTTCCTTCATGAATTGCATGTAAGCATCGTCCTTGGTAGGCACTTGTTTTGGTATATCCGCCGTCCTCTGTATGGTTCCAGTTTTGATCCCAGTCTTGATTTTTTTGTCCTCACGTTTGACTCGTAACGCGGATGGTACGAATCGCGTGACGTCGGCTGATAGATTCCTTATTTGTGGTTTAGCACTTATCGTTGCCCCTGTAAGTTTTATTATATTGGACCAGTTAGTATTGATTAATAGGAGTAGTCAGGTTAGTAGTACCCAACTGATATGGCTTACCGATGTACCTGCGCAGAAGATACATTTTCAAAGCGCGGGAAATGCTATTGTTCGGCAGCTGCCGCCATGTGTGCGGAGGGGCGTGATTTGTGAGTGAGACGGAACTAACAGCTGCAGTGTATTATGAACCTTATAGTAGTGATCTAAGGTTGATTGTAGGTTTTAAGCATTCTTTCGTTAATCTTCGGGCCATACTTTCTTTTCTGTGCGAACGAAGATTCACGACGCGCCTTATCAGTTGGGTACGTATAACACGCTAAAATTGTATTACAGATTTTTGGTCTGGTGAATCTCACTAATATAAATTGCGAAAGTTTGGTTTGGTTACCTCAATCACAAAAAAAAATACAATCAAGAAATTACAGTCTACTTTTACCACTTCCTATTACTTGAATTAAACGAATAAAATGTTTTGTTTTGATGCAACCGGCTTTAGGTATAAGCCAACAATACGTTAAGTGTTTTGAACATTAATATAATATTGACATGATGTTGCATGTTACCTTGCGGTCCATCCTTCTTAGTGATGAGTTGCGGGGCCGCAGTGAGCACGGAGGGCGGCGGCAGGGCCTTCGGCGGCGGCGGCGGGCCCAGCGGGCGCATGAGGCGCGGCGGCGCGCCCGGCGGCGGGCCCGGCGGGCGCAGCATGCGCGGCGGAGGGCCCGGCGGCGGGCCGGGGGGCGCCGCCGGCCCGCCCAGCCGCAGCGCCGGCGCCAGCTGACGGAGCGGGGGCGGCCGGAGACCTGACGAAACATATATCTATCATCTAGTATTGACGGGCCTGTTGGCAGGGTTGGTTAACTCTGGTTAAGATTCCACCTAACGGGCCGCAGGTCATGAGTTCGATTCCCACACATAACATGCATTTGTGTGCATGAACATGTCTGTATGTCGTGAGTCTGGGTGTAACTATGTAAATTAAGTATGTATTTACAAACAAAAAGTAGTATATGTAGTATATCGGTTATGTGGTTTCCATGGCACGGGCTCTGCTTAGCCGTGTGTGAGGAATGTCCCAGGATATTTATTTATTTATCATCGGCGTCAGGTTGCAAATTTGACGGTTTTCTACAGATTGTTCAGCGGAGAATGCGATCAAGAACTCCATAATCCCTCCATCATCTTTGCCTTTGTTTTGGCGTAAAGAATCCTCATACTCACGGCCAAACTGAGGAATGCTCTCCCGGACAAGGTCTTTCCAGACATATACAACATGGGTTTATTCAAGAGCAGACTGAACAGGCATCATATGGGCACGCGCGGCCCACCCATCATTGCTTACTATCAGGCGGGATTGTGGTCAGCGCATGCCCATCAATAATAAAAACGTTTTTTTCTACACTTCTTTCAGGAACACAATAAGAGATACGGCTGCAGTTTTCTGTAAGGTTGGAGCGAAATAACGCTGGGTAGATTGAAGTAAAAAAAAACAATTTAAGTTCGTTTGCAGGGATCTCTGTGTACCTAAACACAGTTTTTATAAGGCAACAAACAAACTTTACCATAGTACATCTTCCTTTTATGTGCTATTACTATGGATAGTTATGATAGTGTATAGCTACATCAGATAGAGTCCCTATCTGATGTAGCTGAACGTAAGGAAATACAGAGCCTAGAAAGGATCTGGTTTTTAAGTACAGTATAGCAGGTACTTGTCGGCAGATTATCAGCTCGAGTAGGGTACTGCCCTGATGAATGAAGTAATATAGTCAAACGCATAGTATGCCAATAAAATACAAAAGTGGTCAAGATTAATGCCACATGCATGGAAAGATGACCTTACTCAGACACATCAAAAGTATCTCCATCTTTGTTTTTAGAATAGCTATACAAAGGGACAGGTCTAGACATAATCAATCATCAAACTTAATTGAATTTTGAGAGTGCAGTCATAAAAGTGAAATAAAATTTAATTTAATTCTATAATGAACATTCAAACACCATTTGATATTTGATTGATGTGCTGATGAGCTCACCGATATAATCTTTTACTAATCTTACAAAAAGGAAACATTTAAATCATGATTGAGAGTTGTTGTTTTTTGCTAGAATCAAGGTAAATTTAACAAATCCATAAAAAAAATATCAAAGCCTTTTTATAGTATTTTGGCCCTAGTATCCTACTTATGAGGGTTAAAGCCGAGATTACTACCGGTTAAGAAGTCGGCCTTTAACTGAGAACAACAGGCAAGAATGTCATCAAGGTTACATTTTTTAAATATGTTTGTAAAGCCTATAATGTCCCACTGCTGAGCACAGGCCTCCTTTCACAAATGAGGGTGAAAGGGACTGGGCGATACTCCACCACGCGTGCCCACTGCGGACTGGTGGAGGTAGGCTAGTGGTCAACCTACTGTTGGAATTTTTCAAGCCGCCTAGGAGGCATCCAACTAGCTTAACGACTATCACAATTAAGTGATATCCGGGACCAACGGCTTTACGTGCCTTCCGAAGCACGGAAACGCTCGATTTGAAATACCACTAGGCGGTCACCCATCCAGGTACCGACCACGACAGACGTAGCTTAACTTCGCCGATCGATTAAAGACAGCTAATCATGCGACACCACGAGCGCTTCAAAACATATATACCTACCTAATAAAAAAAACAAAAGTTTAAAAAAATAAAATTAAAAAAAACCTAATCAAGTTCTTAAATTATAGAAATAAAAATGTGTTCCGACGAGGGTTTTCTTACCCGGACCCAGGTACTATTTCATCGTCAGACCGGGGTACCCGGGTCACAGATTAAAGTCTTAACAGATACCTCCGTTTCTACAGCGAAGTACGCTATTTTGAGGTAAATTGCCGTGACGCTAAAATTCATATTGCTTCGCTCTGTACCGGATGGAAAACTGTGGTACCGGCGAATTGGCTAGATCAAACGCACCCGCGCCACTCGCCCAAGAACGTGGCACGTGTAGCGATAGGGTTGTATGGATTTTGACGTTCTTAGCTGGATACCTGCCTACATCTAAGGATCTACCAATATCTTAGCCTACCGCGCGTCTTTCAAGACGCGCTGTCTCCGAAGAAAACGCAGTCATGGTCGAACGAAGATTATATAAAATATAAATACAAAGACTGAATTTCTTTTTTTTTTTTTATGATTACAATTATTTGTTTATTCATATTAGGTATAAAAAGTATTTTAGCTTATGTAATGATGGATATTTCTTTACCCTACTCTAAAATCACTGTTAAGATAAAATTATTATTGAAAACAATTAAATCGCGTGAATAATTTCAATAATATGCTATTTTTATGAATAAAACAAAACAACGAAACGTAAAAGTTGGTTAAAATTTTATAAAGGTTAATTGCGCCATACGTAATTGCGTACAAGTTCTCGTATTGGCTTACGGCGGCCCTCTGTTACTTGCACTGCGGGCAGTCCACTAAGCGGTAGATACTTATCGAGCGTCCTTGAGTGAGTGAAGTAGCCCTGCCCGGGTACCCACTTTGACCAAAGAATTCATCAAAATAATCTGTTTTTTTTTTATACAACTAAGCTGGCAAACAAGCATACGACCCGCCCGATGGTAAGCAGTTACCGTAGCCTATGGACGCCAGTAACACCAGGGGTGTCGCTCGCGCGTTGCCGACCCTGAAGAAATCTCTTCAGACCCTTTTTGAAGAACCCCATGCTGTACTCAATTGGGAAAACCACGGTGGGGACCTCATTCCACAGTCCGAGCGTCCGCAGAAGGAAACTCCTTTTAGCCCGCACAGTTCGAAACAATTCTGGTTTCAATGTGTGAGGACGGATTCCCCGTCGATGGCGAGAGTTGCGATGGTGAAAGGTAGCCGTGGGCATCATGTCGAACAATACTTTAGAACACTCCCCGTTGTACAAGCGGTAGAAAACACATAAGGAGGCAAAGTCTCTCCTCAGACTGAGGGGCTATAAGCCGCTTGTGAGCTCGGGATCGTCAACAATTCTGATGGCACGTCGCTGAACCGAGTCTAAAGGAGCAAGCTGGTATCCAGGTGCTCCAGCCCATAGATGACAGCAGTACTCCATATGAGGCCGGACCTGCGACTTATAAAGTTGCAGCCTTTGCCCCGATGTGAAGTACTGCCTCGCTCTGTTGAGCACTCCAAGCCCTTTTTGGATGCCAGCTAGATGCCAAGGATCCCGATGCTTTGACAGATGTTCAAGGAAGTGTTCTGGAATTGTGGAGCCACAGATCATGGGGTTCTCTTAGCGGTGAACGCGCAGGCTTGAGTCTTGGTGGGGTTGAAATGGACTAGGTTTAGTTAACCCCATTCGGAGACACAAGTTAGTGTACTCTCGATTTCAGACACCAGCCGTTCGCGGCTTTTCTCCACCTCGTCATAGTCGTAATAAGTGTCCCCTGTACTGTCGTCCGCATAGCAATGAATGCCGTCAATAGACAGCATATCATTGATATGCAGAAGGAACAGTGTTGGGGACAGCACAGAGCCTTGCGGGACGCCGGCATTTATGTCCATGCTATCGGAGCAGCTACCGTCGACGACGGCTCTTATGTATCTGCTGGACAGAAAGCTGACGACCCTAGTTCCGACCTTCCTTGGACGTATATTCCTTGGTTTTTTAAAATAATCAAAAAGTATGCATACAAGAAAATGAAAACTTGATGGACGAAAGGCCAGACAGACGAAAAACGAGTTGCACTGCAACATAAGGGATAGCCTTTTCGGTAGGTAAGGAATTCTAAAAAAAAAAAAAAAAAAATTACCTGGTGGTAATAAAGGCGGGGGCATTTGCCGTATCTCCGCCCCGGGCGGTTCTAGTTGGAAATCGTGAGGTATCTGCGGTTGGAGGGGTATGCTGGGGCCTTCGTTGTCGCTGTCCGAATCGCTATCTCGCCCGCCCGTACGTTTTAAGGCACTTAATCTGTAAAGAAAACATATTTTTATTAAAGTGGTGTTGCCAGGCCCTGGAATACAAAAGACAGACGCGGCGCTTAATTTGGCCGAACATTTTGTTGTAAATTAGTCAGGGCCGCCGTGCGGTTGAAAACACAGGCAACCGCGATCGATCATTTTGGAAGTCAGAAAGCAAAGTGGTGATTTTGTTTTCGATTATTCATTCATTTTATGTCACTCCTAGTAACGGTAGAATTTTTTCATTGATAAATAAGCGTCCAACCTAATTTTAATTGTCATGAGCAGCAATTGTTAATTACTTAATTCCCTTTACATTTCATTAGATACCTATACAATAATAAAATACCTTGCAGTTAAATCCGCCGCTCTGTCTCTTTCTCTCTTCCTATGCACTTCTTCCATCTCTTTCATGAAATCATCGATGTTCTGTCCAGAAAGTGCGAGCATCCGTTGCTGCAGTGAGGTAGGTTTCGGCGCGACTGCCGCTTGCGAGGGCGCTTGTACAGCATCAGTTTCCATATCGTTAATTGCTTCACCGTCTAAATTCTCTGCCGCCATAAGTGCTGCTATAGACGCTTTTGGTAGTGGTACCTGAAATTAATAGCTATAATCTTTAAACAAACATAAGGAATTGTTTATGTTGACTATGAATTTATGTTTAGTCTTCAAGATGCTATTATTATTGCATAAAAAAATAGATATTTATTTTGAGCGTATTAAAATTGAGGCTAGAAAATCTCCACCAAATGAATAATAAGGCAATTTCCACTTAGTGTAAAAAGAAACTCACTTTCCAGTAATAATATTATTATTTTCGGAAGTTTTCTCTTTGCTTTTTAGGCATTTACGGGTTGAAGTAATTTTATTATAATCCTAAACTGTCCTACTGCTGAGCTTTCTTTCCTTTTCCACTCTTCTCGGTCAGTATTAATTAGTAAGAATGAAACAAATAAAACATACGGTTTCTCCCGGTGGTCCCTCGTCGATCATGTCAGCGAACCGCAAGCATTTAGCTTTTTCCTTGAGATCGTCTAACTTGTTAGCTTCCAGGATCAATATCATGTAGTCAACGGGTGGACCAGGTGGTACTCCGGGTGGTTCTATACCTGTTGGTCTTTCCTAAAAGTATAAACCAAAATAAATTTTGCATATTGGTAGATTACTATTGTACATGCTTTGATAACTGCCCACAAGCTATAAGCAATAAGTTTCAATCATTTTCGAACTGAAACCGTTGAAATAGCGGTTTTCCTTCCGACAACTTTTTTACGTTCTGGTAACTGCAAATGAAAAGAGAAAAAACTATTTTTTCTGTACTCCAACATTATATACAACTACAAATGTAACTTACCCTATAAACCGAATCTTTCTTCAAAATAGGTTTCACTTGGATGTTAGGATGCCCCATGTCCATTGGTAGTGGAATTTGTGATGGTACATTGCCATAAATAAGATTGTCTGGTATCTGAAAAACAATATAAACACTACTTTAAAAATTAAATTATTGATATACATAAATATACTGAAATGATTCTACAAGACAAAATCCATTGATGGGTCTTTTTACATAAAAAAAAGAAATGTCAGTTTTTAGGATAAAACTTCAATTTTTTTGCATTTGCTTTTAGGACAAAGTTGTATCTAATATATTTATTAGAAACTAGCTGCCCGGCGCGACTTCGTTCGCGTGGTGCTACCCTACCCTACCCTGCCCTACCCTACCCTGCTTTACCCTACCCTAGAATTATGCAGGCACTTCATTTCTTGACATTGACTCCTCTCCCGTACTATATCATGAAAACAAACAAACAATCAAATATATATATAGATATTTATTATAGAACTTACTTGTAAAGTAGGTAAAGGAATATCGTCCACTTGCACTGACTGTGCATGTTTGACAGACTCATAATATGATATTAAATGTGCTCGCCTTTTCTCATATTCCATCTCTTGACGCTTTAACTCCACCCATTTTTCTGGGTCATCTTTATCCTGAAAGAAAATTGATAAAATAATCATTGTAAAGTCAAAGCTGGTCTTGTAATAATGTAGAGATTTGTGTAACAAACCTGAATGTTGATAAAAATATTCTACTTTGGGCTTGAGATGGGCTATTTCTGTGATTAACCCCTGCTTGTTTGTAATCTAGACTCAACTGGACAAGCAGTCAAATATGACTGGGTTGTTCTCACTTAAACTGAGAAGATTCCAACAAGAAACTCAGCAAAGGATTGTTTTTGTGTATCTATGTTTTGAATTAACGTAATTACAATTTTTGTTTAATCATTAATTTACTCATTCATACAATAACTCTTAGCTAGGGGGATGCAAGTGTAGAGAGGAGCTACTGCATAGAACTTGTCTTCAAATCAAAATCAAAAAGTAATTATTCAGTTTAAGCTCAAGGCACTTTATGAACGTTAAGTTGGTATAGTAAGGGGCATGAGTGGTGAGCACAGATTGCACCTGTGCAGTAGTAAATTTTTCGGTGTTTGGTGGAATGAAGCAGGGGGGAGCGCCGAGCTGCACACGATTGGTTCGTCAGTCAATGCTCGTCATCTATTGGATTCTTGCGTGTCATTTGGCTACTGTTATTTGGCCAAAAGTGTACATGCGCGAGCTTGCCCCCACTACTGCCTATCTGTGCTCACCATTCGTGCCTCATACAGTACATACAGTTGAATCTACTACCCGTTCAGAATATAAACTGAGAAGATTCTGGCAAAACTCAGCAAGGCTTCCACACAATGAGCCTTGTTGTTGCGCCTTATGGCTTTCTTTATTAAAAGCCTCTCTGCTGCAAGTCTCTGGTTTAAATAAGCTTTGATTTGAACATGAGACATCTAAGTTACTTTATGTGGGATTTTATTATAAAAAGTAATGCTTTAAAAATGCTAAAAGGCATTTTATCTTTGTATCTTGTATTTAAATTGTGGTGGTTGCTATTTATTAGTTTCAATGTTTTTTCATAAATTTATGTAAGAAAAACTATACTTGTCTCTAAAGATGATGGCAAAGTCAGATAACAATTTTTGAATACATAAACATTTACTATTGACAATATTTACTTACATACATCTTGAGAACTCTATCAAAAGTCTCTCTCAATTTTTTTCTTTTCTCTTTTAATACTTTTTCATTGAGTGGTGATGGCTGTAGTACATTATATTCTGAAAGGAAATACCAAGATATTATTAAGCATGCAGATGCGTTAGATGTATTTACAAAATTGAAGGAGCTAAGTACCCATTTCATCAATTTTCTGCAGTTCTTCTAATATTTGTGTTGGATCTTTCATTTTAAGCACCGCTGCCCTAACCATTTGCCGCTGTCTCTTATTTTTCTTTAACTCCTTTTTCCGAGCCTCTTTTCCTGAAAGATTAAGCATAAATATTGGCTATAGTGAAAAACTACTTACAGACTCACCACAAGAGGTCTGGAGCTTGGGTACCATTATTTTACCTTACTTTCAAAGTATGCTTGTTACCTGAACATATAATCATTTTAGAAGAATGACAATATTTTTAGTCATTAATAATCTTTAACTAATGTCACATTCACCAAATTTTTCTTCTGGCTACAGTCGCCACATAACGAAAAGAAGAACATAGTTTTGGTTGTAATCAGTTAAACCATAGTTATAGGATCCATCTGCCAAATTAGTAGTAAGTCTATGGTTTTACCATGATATTTATCTTTGAACACATTATTATAGGTGTTCGGAGCATAGGATATATTGACATATATAGTAATATAATAAAGCTGTTTTTTGTTTCATTGTTATAATGCACTTATCTTTGGAAACACTGGTCGGATTTGAAAAAATATTTTACTAATAGGAAACAAAATTATCCCCGAGTGTTATAGGCTACTTTTTATCCCGGGAATGCGGGTGAAACCGCGAGGAACAACCAGTAAATAAAAAACAGTTATTATTTGAAATGTGAGTGTAATTTCAGAAACTCCAGGACAGATTTTAAATATTCTTTCACTGATAGTAATATATTAGTAGTATTCTATTGTAGGTAGTAAACAATTATATCTGGACCACGGATCGAACTGAAGCTAGGTATTTCGTTTTATACTGTAATAAGTAGGTACAATAAACTACTATAGTGGGAACCATTTTACTCAATAGAAATTGATCATGCACAGCTTCACTAACGAAATGTACATTGATAGGTATTATTGACAATAAAATAACGATTAGCAAATTATAGGTTAGGGTAAAATCAATTGAAACAAAACCAATACTTACTTGCTTGATCAGTTGGGTTCATGTATTTACCACTTTTCGTGGTATTTATTGATCTTCGACCCATTTTGATATATTTTATAGTCTTCTTTTCTAATCCCTGAGGCTCAAATATCTCTAATTTTATCTAAAAATTCTAAAATGCTAAGACCGTAAAATATGATAGGATACAGGGATTCGTGAGGGGGGGGACAGACAACCACAGTGTTGCCAACTGCTAGCTTTTAGCTTTAGCCAGTCAGTAGCATAGATAATACACTATACTAGAGATATCATGGTCAGTAGGCTAGGGCTGCGTTCGTGCCTGCAACTATGCATGGCTTTCAACACGGAACATTAAAAACAATGGAACTGCGAAATGCCAATATATGTATCAGAACCGCTGTCGCCATAATTCACACAAATATATAGATATTCATATATTGCACACCAATAAACAAGTCATTTGATTAGTCGTTTCTAGTTTAGACAATATTAGCTCAAGACACACATATCGTCCATTCAAAAATATATCTTCACCCTCTAAATATAACATTTATTTTGCAATAGTGTAGCAAGAATATACAACGTTTTGTAATCTACTAACAAACTATATTCAATTGAACGATCAAGTTCTGCCACTCGACACTAGATGGCGCTATTCTCAGTGGACCCCATTATCACCTTAATAGTCATTAGAATAAGGTTGATAATTGCGTCATACTTCGATATATACTGCTACTCAGCCAGTGCAGTGACACATTGAATAACATTATCGATACTGATCGATACCTTGGGCCCAATTCACTTAAATATTTTACCAAAAATGAAACTTGTCGAAATGTAAATTGACAAAAACAAATTGGTACACTCATAATAAATTGCAATCTAACCCATGTATGATTTCAGTCCAGTCAACTTACAAACCCAAATTTTTTATGATTTTTTTCGCAACGCGCGAGTGATACCCCTGGTGTTGCAAGCGTCCATAGGCTACGGTAACCGCTTACCATCAGTCGGGCCGTATGCTTGTTTGCAACATAGTGGTTTAAAAAAATAATTGAATAGGGATGTTCCTAGGTCAAAAAATAATAATTCTAATTTGTCCTTCAGTTAGATTATTAAAAAATATTGGACACGTATTTTTTGCTTTACCAAATCTTAAAAAAATTACAAAGATAAAGCGAGCCAAGTTCGGGAGTGGGGGGGGGGGGTCACTTTAGACTAAAAAGAGTATTGTAACGTGACGTCACGCGAAACTTCAACACACGATATCTTCGTAATTTTTTGTTTAATTAATAACCGAAAAATACGTATCTTATATTTTTTGATGATGTAAAAGACGGACTAAATAGATTTTTTTTTCATCTAGCCTGTTGGGCGCCTCATCACGCTTATTGCTTGGTAAATTTTTTTGGTAAGATTTTGAGGATGTGAGAGGAGGTAATATTATGAAGTGGGGAAAAAAGGCAAAATAAACGAATAAGTTTAAAGAATAGAAATGTATTAATTTAATAAAACTCACGTTAGATATAGTATAATCATATAGGAACAAATTTAAAATGAGAAGACTCCATCAATAAACTCAGCAAGGGCTTTTTTAATGTGGAAGATCTTTTATTGTTACAGCTTTTGTTCGAGATACTTATACAATTCAAATTCCAGGCACGCAAGGTGCACCTTCGCAGGCACTTATGAAGAGTCAGACTCTAATACTCTAACTCTCTAATACTAATACTCTAATACCGGTTCGGAAGGTTGAATTTGCTGAGAAGAGTTGGTTGCGTCTCGGAATCACCTAGTCTTTTTGAAGAACTTGCCGCTCCGGCATCATTACAATTTTGTTGCTGAAACCAAAATAAAACTGTTGGTTAACAACTAGGAACAGGAGAAAAAATAAAAAGTTAGTTTAATTTTTGCTGATAATGGTGCCGATTCTGTTGGCACAAACTAAACTATTCTTAACTAAAATTTAGTTAAGTCCTGTCAAATCGACGTTTCCTATTCAGTTGGCGTACGATTAAACTAAATTTTAGTTTGACAGCACTAATATCGTTTTAGTTACTCAATTTAGTTAAGTGTGCAATTTTTCTATTCTGTTGGTCACGTTTTACGTCAAATTATGTCTAAAATTAGAAATGTCAAACTAAAATTAGTCGTCACCTAATTAGATGTGGATTAAATTTAGTCTTAGAGAAATAGTGTTGGAAAGTGGATATTTTGATTTGGATTATTCATAATTCTAAATATTTGCATAGAATAAGGACAAAGCAAGATAGGGATATGTTACATACGTACACTGGACTACAAAATTATGTGAAAATCGTAGTTTTATTTTAATTGTTTTCACTTCCAATGATATACCAATATAGTGCCACAAGCTTATTTGGCCCGGTGAGAGAGTCGCTGTTATCAAATTTGGTGGAGCAAACAACCAATGAACGTAGAGTTCATATTCTCTTTGATCAATGGCGATTGACATTTCGAAATGACTGATGAATTCCTCTTTTGACCACCGGGTCAGATAAGTTTGTAGGACTATAAGTAGATTGTAAAATGGGTTTCAATGAAATCACAAATTCACAAAGAATGGACAAAAAAAAATGACTTAAAACTTACTTTATATTTTTTTTTTTTTTTTTTTTTTATACCACTTTGGTGGCAAACAAGCATACGGCCCGCCTGATGGTAAGCGGTTACCGTAGCCTATGGACGCTTGCAACACCAGGGGTATCACGCGCGCGTTGCCGACCCTGCAGAAATCTGTTCACACCCCTTTTGAAGACTATATAACTCGACACTGGCAGAAATAAGTCCTAATTTGGATTTGATTGCCAAATTTAAAACTAAGAATAAGAAACAACGAAAACTCGACCACCATACAGTCGAAATCGACAAGACCAAATATTCAAAGATATAACATCATATGAAAAGGCTGTATGGTTGAATAACCCTTGCCTATCATTTTAAGGATTAAAAAACTACATACTAGGTACTAAACTCGCCAGGTTAAAAATATATTTATTATGCCTGTATACCACAGGTAATCAAGATATTCAACTGACTTTATTACGCGTTATTGGAAAATAACACAAATATATACTCATTTCTGGACATAATTATATATTTTTTTATGATACTTATGAACTAAATGTTTATTTTTAATTATTTTTCCATTAAAATGTATATCATTCGTTCATTATTTTTATTTGATGGTAACTCCCATCAGTTCAATTTAGGAGCTGTCAAAATCAAAATTAATCCTGTCATTTCTAAATTTAAATTTAGTTCGATGTGACAACAGAATAGCGTTTAGAAAATCCTTAACTAAAATAAGTAACATTTTAATTTAGTTTAGTTTAGTCTGATGAATCGGCACCATTGCTTGTTTTCGAGGCGATGATAGCTCAGTGGTAGTGACGACGAATGCCGAGATGAAGGCCCCGGGTTCGAATCCTACAATGAGCTTGAGCTTTCGGTGAAGGAAAACATCGTGAGGAAACCATAGCATGATTGTAGGATACTTTGTAGTACCTACACACCAGGCTGGTACCCTCAAGGTAAAAATCGTTGTGTTCCGATTCTGACAGCTGCACTTGAGAGCCAGTACCTTTCTAGACTTTGCTTACCACCTTCAGCTACATCATTACTGACCATGGTAAAACACAGCGCTAAGCATATTTTAAATGCCGAATAAAAAAACTAGTCACAAATATCACAATATGCAGCCTATTAATGTTCACTCATATTTTGTTCCAAATATGCATGTCGATACAACCAGCATCCAACCAACCTGACTACATCACTAATTGAGTAGCCAAGAACTTTCGAGAATAAAATAGATGATGCCATTAAACCAAAATAAAGTTTATTTCAAAGCGATAAGGTTGATTTTAGCTTGAATTTCTATTAAATTAATAGTGAATTGAAATAATTAGATTTTAATTGAATAAGTCTTAAATTGTACTTACAGATGGTATGAAACACCTCCATTATTAAGATTTTTCCTTCTACTATCATTCTTGCACTCCAAAATGGAGCAATACGGCATATTTACGGAAAACAAGGAAAGTGACGAGACTTCCGACTAGACGTAGTGTTAAGATACGAATAGGATCAAATATGCGTTGATTAAGCGTAACAACGCTTAATAGTGGCGACACGAGTCACGCCTACTTCGCATTTCTACTTGTTTTTATTGTTCTGTGGCTTTCAAGTTGTTTTTTACCCACACTCCTAGGCTCCGAACTGTATGAATGAAATGTCAATGTTATTGTTAATTTTGACACTTTGAATGAAATGAAATGAAAACAATGAAACTCAATATTTCATGAGCGCGAAATCTTGTTTTAAATTTTGACACGAAATTTGACGTTGAAAAACGTCAGAGCGTCCATCGTTGTAGATAATTGTTCGGTTGTGATTATTCTGAGGCACTGAACGCGTTTTTGCGATGTAACGTACAGAAACATACAGAAGTGGCAGAATACAGGTAGTACAGACTACTATATAAGTCATATGTTTGAATATAGAAATGAAATGGGGAATTCCAGGCTACTGACCTATACCCACACCCAGACCCATAGCAACGCCTTTAGTTTTTTTTTCGAGTCCCAGTGGGGCTATCATGAACTCTCGAAATTATTGAAAAGTTGCTAGAAAAAGTAGCTAAATAAATTTAGCTACAAGTTGTACAATTTGTAGCTGCCTAACATAAAAAAATAGCTAATCTAGCTATAAAGTAGCTAAGTTAGCATCACTGGACAACCAGTATACAATGGGATTGGGACTTTTTGGCGGGAACTTGCAGAGTGACGTTGCGTTTCCATTTTTATTTTCATGAATTCGTGTATTTTGAGTTTTATTGCATATTATCGGTGGTATACCATCCAATAAAGATCAATCCATGTGCACCAGTGAAGTGAAATGAAATTAATTATGTGTATCTTGACTTTTCAAGTTGTTTCCAAAAAGTTCGTGAAGAGTTTTAGTACAATGCCAACATTGTAGTAAAACACACCTTCGTATGTGCCTTCGTATGTTTGTGGTAAAACATGACTTTTATGGACGGTGACTGACCACAACCGACTGAGAACTATATAATTATGAAAGTGATTATTTGTGTGTGACTGAAAATTATAATATAGACACTAAATATAAAAAATAAAAATATCCTGGGACATTCCTCACACACGGTCATCTGATCCCAAACTAAGCAGAGCTTGTACTATGGAAACCAGATAACTGATATAATACATATAAATACTTTTTTTTTTGTTTGTAAATACATACAGGTCGGTTAACGAAAGCTGGCACGTTCACAGTACTCATAAATTTGCAATCAGTCAAGTCTAATGGACGAATGCAAAAATAGACCACTCTATATTTATGAGCAGTAGCAAAAGCAAAACAATAACTGTCTCCTTCATACTCATAAGCTTGACTTTGCGCGAGAGAGACGGTGTAAATGTGTTGAAACGTGCCAGCTTTAGTTAACCGACCTGTACTTAATATTACATAATTACACCCAGACTCAGGACATACAGACATGTTCATGCACACAAATGCATGTCCTGTGTGGGAATCGAACCCACGACCATATGGCTGTAATGTAATCGCAATGAGAAGTTTTCTTGTAGGTATTTAATTTTCTTTTCTTTAAGTCTCAATTTGGTCTCAATAGATGGCGTTAATATGACTGAAACGAACTATCTTGCTGTCAGTTCAATAAAAAAAAAAAACTATGTAACTTCATGGGTGCGTTCAGTTACTACACATGTTATTGAACTGTTACTGAACGCTACGATGATCTTCGGGCGATCACACGGCGTAGTTACTGAACGCAGCCCATAACTATTTGGCTTTATACTGGTAACAGACGTTCCAATGTCGGACTCCTATTTTTATTATACGCAGGAGACACGGCCAAGGTACGTCCTGCCGTAGGAAAGTGTGTAGTGCGGCAGGACCCTCATAATTATTACTAATACCGGTTGGAAGCTTTCGACGTCCTGCCCAAAGACTACAGTATATACTTAGAGAGTCCTGCCGCGCTACACACGGCCCTGACCATCAGACGTCCCACAGTCGGATCGTCTGTAACTAGTATTATGTCACTATCATGTGTGCTTTGTTCAAAACTTTTGTGAAATTTAGCTTTTTTTTTTTTTTTTTTTTTTTTTTTTTTTTTTTTAATTAAATGGGCTTGCGTTTGGCCACTGACCCGCCCAGAAGGGGCGATGACGAAGCCTAAGATGAAACACGCTTACCCAGAAGAAACCTATTCACTCTGGCCTTGAAAGTTCCTAGATTGTAGGCGTCAGGAAACACAGACGCCGGAAGCAAGTTCCACTCCCTTGCTGTCCGCATTATAAATGAGGATGCAAAACGCTGTGTCCGTATTTTCGGTATGTCAACAACGTACGGGTGAAAATTTTCCCGGCGTCTTGTGGTTCGGTGTAAAAATGGGGATGGTGGAATTAGGTTGAACAATTCCTGCGCACACTCTCCAAAATATATCCTGTAGAAAACCGATAAGCAAGCAACCTTTCTTCGATGGTCGAGGCTCGTGAGTTTCGCCTTAATTAAAGACTCATCTCCAATGAGTCTCCTGGCTCGGCGGTCTATTGAGTCGAGGGCCTCAAGCTGGTACTTAGCTGATCCATCCCAAAGATGGCAGCAGTACTCCATGCATGACCGGACTTGTGCTTTATAAAGTTGGAGCAACTGCCCAGGCGTGAAGTACCGCTTAACCTTAGAGAGGATACCCAGCTTTCTGGCAGCTGTTTCTGCCTTCGACTCAATAGAACAGCCAAAGTTTATTTTGGCTGTTAATGTTATGCCTAGGAGATCAAGCCGATCGCATATTGGCAAGGATATATTTTGGAAAGTAGGAGCCTGATGGTAAGGACTCCGTTTGGCGGTGAAAAGACATGCCTGTGTCTTGGAGGCGTTAAACGTGACCAGATTGGCTTTGCCCCAATCAGAGACTGCCTGTAAGGTCACGTTCAAACGTTCAACCATGGCCTCTCGAAACAATTGGATCTCGTCACTAGTGGCTCGTGCGCTGGAAATGTATCTCTCTGCAACAGTGCTGTCGTCTGCGTACCCAAAGATACCGGGTTTTAACAGATCGTTGATATGCAGCAGAAATAAGGTTGCAGAGAGAACTGATCCCTGAGGAACTCCGGCATTGATTGCCAAGAGGTCCGACGAGCACCCGTCTATGACCACTCGTATAGACCGTTCACTCAGGAAATCGGAAATCCAAGCGCACAGGCCATCAGGAATTCCATATGAAGGAAGCTTGCTTAGAAGGCTGGTGTGCCAGACCCTATCGAAAGCCTTAGAAATATCGAGGGAAACGGCAATTGCTTCCCCGTGTCTCTCAATGGCTTCGCTCCAAAGATGTGTGGCATACACAAGAAGATCCCCAGTAGACCGTTTTTGGCGGAAACCGTACTGTCGGTCGCTGAGGAGTTCGTTATCTTCAAGGTATGCCAGGAGCCTCCGATTCAATACACGCTCCATTGTCTTGCAGAGTATGGAGGTGATCGCAATCGGTCGATAGTTTGTAGGATCGGCACGGCTGCCCTTCTTAGGCACAGGTTGCACGTTAGCAAGCTTCCAGACTTTCGGAACATGACCCATTCGAAGTGAGAGGCGAAACAGGCGTGTCAAGACAGAAGACAATTCGGGCGCACAATTGCGCAGGACAATGGCTGGAATGCCGTCAGGACCACTGGCTTTATTCACGTCTAGAGCGCGTAGTACCTTTACAACCTCCTTTTGCCGGATACGGATGTCCGGCATTTGGCAGTTGCAAGTGGGTAGTGGGGATGGTGTTTGTAAACCAGCGTCTAGACATGAATTCTCCGCGAATAGAGAGGCAAACAAATTGGCCTTCTCTACAGCAGTGTAGGCTAGTGATCCATCAGGCTTCAGCAATGGCGGCAGCGACGGGCGGCAGAAATTGGTCTCGACCGATTTGGCAAGGGACCAGAAAGCTTTACTCCCAGAGGGGTAAGATGATAGCTTTTTTCCGATCCGGCCAACATGGTCGAAACGCACCTTCTTCTGTGCCTTTTTGCAGGACTTGGCAGCGATGTTAAAGGCTTTTTTCTTCAAGCCCGTGTCAGGAGCTTTGCGAGTGCGAGAATCCGCCCAGATTCGGTAAGCTGACTGTTTTCGTGCCTCAGCAGAGGCACAATCAGCATTGTACCACTTGGGGGTTTCGCTATTGAGTGATATGTCGGAGAATGGGATATAATATTCCATTGCTCGACATATCACATCTGATATGGCACTCGCACAGCTGGACGGGTCATCCGAAGTAAAGCAAGTTCGCCGCCAAGGATAAGATGCAAGAAAAGAACGCATCTCATCCCAATCTGCTGACTTGTATCGCCAAACTCGCCTGGTGCCTTTAGGGCAAGGGTCAGGCGGAGAGTAGGACGACACAGCTTTCACCAGACAGTGGTCGGAGGTTCCCAATGGGGCATTCACCGAAACTGAGTACCTGTCAGGATCTGTTGTCAGCAGAAGGTCCAAGCAATTGGCTGTGTGATCAGCGACATCCGGCACGCGCGTGGCTTCGCGAACGAGCTGGGAGAGATTTAGCGTAAGTGCTAGTTTCAACGCCTCTCTCCCAGCAAGGTCGGTCTCCCGGTATGGGTACAACCACTCACGATGGTGAGCGTTAAAGTCCCCCAGGAGGACCAGCTGCGCGGTCGGATATTTTCTTTGGATCACGTCCGCCGTTTCGCCGAGGTATTGAAAGAGCCCGATCGTCTCCTGGTCACTGCTGTGCGATCGGTAGACACAGGCATAGAGGATTTGCTCTATACCAGTGCCCACCAATATCCACAGGACAGAAAAACCCGGTTTTTCAAGGCCACGGAGACGCCGACAGCAGATGTCATCGCGAGCATACACGCAGACCCCAGCGCGTGGTTTGAAGTTGTGCTCCAGGGTATACCCTGGGTAATTTAGGTATGCCGCGTCTGAAGGACATCTGATTTGCGTCTCCGTGAGAAAGAGTAGGTTAGGCTTGTCCGTCTCAAGGTGGTGATGGACGGCGTCGAGATTGGAGTGCAGACCTCGAATATTTGAGAGGTGCACTTTGATTTGAATTAAATGCTATATACTTTGATTTGAATAAAAAGCTTAGATTTGAATGATTTGAAAATTATTGGAAATGCGTGTTTGTGCAGTTGTGAATTGTACCAATTATATAATGTACTCTTTGGAAACAAACATCCACTCATACCAGTGTTGCCGCCTCTTATTACTAATTTCGGACGAAAAAAAACAGGCTGTCACCAAAAAGCAACGAAAATTAAGTTTTGCTCCTCTGAAATTTGGTTTCATTAAATCATGTTCATGGTTGCCATTAATATTAATTAACACTTAATAAAAGAAATCTGTATATATTTTTTTTCAATTGTCGATTTTAAATTAAAAAGGATGGACACCTTCCGTTGTTGGCCCTGTGGCAACACTAAAGTTATGTGACAGCATATTTTGATTTGACAATTCAATTTGGTGATGACAGCGCCACCTAGTTATTTTGCAGCAACTCTTTAAATACCTACAAGAAAACTTCTCATTATGAATGTGTATCAAATATTTCTTGCGTTTTAATTTACCTATTATGCCAGTTTGAAGCGCCTATGTTTGTGATTTGTGCCTGAGGCGTATTGCAATCTATTTGTTCAAGTATTCATTTATCACTCAGATAGAATACGTTCAGGGAAAACTACCATCTCAATTGGACGGTACACAATATGACGGTTTGACAACGTTAGATTATGAACGTTATAGTTATAGTTATAAAGAATACGTTATATTGTAAACAGTATGATACAGTTCACAATTTATCGGGGAGTTTATAAACTTGCTACCTAGGTAGATTATAAACTAACGGTTTTCCTATTCAATGGGTTTTCCCAAAAATACGTTGACATCATGTTGACATATATAAACCACACTTTATACCTAGACTGTTCATTTTTTTCAGTTCACAAAACATTTTGGTTGAAATTGCATGACTGAGTCCCATCGGCCCCGGTGCCTCTGCCCCGTTAACGAGGCAGTTGGGAAAAAGAGTGCCATCGGCCCCGGTAGCTTCAATGTGTGTGTGTGTACCGGGGTCGATGGCACTTTTTTTCCACTTTGTCTAGGGGTACAGTTGGCTGAATGAAACCCACGCCACGCCGCGAAGATGGCCAGGATCGCATCACACAAAGAATTGAAGGGAACTGGGAAAGAAATTAAATCAGAAAACACTGGGTAGGTGGTAGGCAGTCAGGCGGGTACTATAAAGTTCCATAACACCGTGCTCCGTGCTATACATATCACACTCATTGTAGAATTAGATCCCACTACTTTCGTCAAGGTAAGTAATAAACATACCTACCTAGCTACCAAATACTTACCTACTAGGTAAGGTAGCCCATGTACTTACCTACATACATTGTAAAATAAGTATCTAGGTAGGTACCAAACATACCTAAAATCATCCTAAAATGGTTAATAATGTCATACGACTTGATTGCCTACTTTGATAAAAAAAATACTAAAAAGATAGGTACAGTTGGGTACATACAGCTATGTCAGATTGGAAGTACAACCAACTTTGTACATACTTTGCCTTTGTAAGCACATTATGCAATTCAAGTAAGAATGGACGGCGCCCCTGGGCGCGAGCGTCGTGGTAGCACAGGTGGTAGTATAATTTATTTATTTATTTATATAATTAAGCGCTCGTGGTGTAGCATGATAAGCCGTTCTTAATCGATCGGCAAGTTAAGCTACCACCGTCTTGGTCAGTACCTGGATGGGTGACCGCCTTGTGGTATTTCAAATCTAGCGTTTCCGTGCTTCGGAAGGCACGTAAAGCCGTTGGTCCCGGTTATCACTTAATTGTGATAGTCTTGGAGGCTTCTAGGCGGCTTGAAAACTCCAACAGTAGGTTGTCCACTAGCCTACCTCCACCGATCCGCAGTGGGCACGCCGTGGAGTATCTGCCCATTCCCTTTCACCCTGATTTGTGAAAGGAGGCCTGTGCTCAGCAGTGGGACATTATAGGCTGATCATGATGATGATGATATAATTAAGGGAAACTAACAGCTTCATTAAATATTACTTATTACAATACAATTTTTTTAATTTGAATTTTGATAGGCTAGCGCAGCGCTAGCTATACATATTATGCTTGTTAAACGTAGTGATTATATATATTTAATGCTTGCCAGTATTTACACGTATTTACGCGAGACGCAGACGGGGCCAACACGGGGCGCTTGTATTCGCGTCGCATCACGTATCTACAAATACTACGCTATACACACACACATTCAAAGGAATTTACGAGTATCCACAACCATCCACTATACACTGGTTTTCATTCATATATCGAAACTAGACCTCTCTTTCTATCTCATTCAAGCTAACTGGGGACGAATGAGTGCGAATGCAATGGCATTCTTCAACTACGTAATGGCGTTTGTTGAACCGATTCGCCGCGCGTCGGTACTCGTGGTCGAAGCAGGGTTGGATTATGTACTATAATTATAGTATTTATACTATAATTTCGCCCTTTGTACTATATACTATCCACATCTAAGGATAGTACACTAAAATACTATAATTTAAAGTTTGCTCCCGAATGCTTATGGGGCGATTACATTGGCCAACCTGCAGGGGCCGATTTGGCATACATTGTTGGTTATCTGAGTACATTGTAATAAAATACTCAAGATAACCAGCAATGTATGTCAAATCGGACCCTGCAAGTTGGTCAGTGTAATCAGCCCTTTAGTTTTACGTTAAATGAATATTTCGACCGTGCGTGTATCCGACCGAATTCTGATCTTGCGATGTTTTCTGTGTTGATGGCCGGGGATTCCCCGATTATCCTCCGCAGTACGTGGCAGTACACTTCTATCTTTCCACTAATCTCGTTCCTTCCATTCCATTCGAAATTCAATCAAAGTTTTTCTTCAATTCAATCGAAATTCAAAAAAAAATATTATCTTGTGACGCTATCAAAAGCGGTAGTAAAAGTGGGAATTGTACTGATTTTATTCCTACTGAGGATATGTTGATGAGATTAAATGCCAAAGATGAAGATATAACTAATAGTAATATTCAAGAACTGATAAACTTAGAAGAGGAGTAAATTTTGCCATAATTGGTGTTGATTTTAATGACTAATAAGTGAAATTAAAAATAATGAAAGTGTACTATAATTTTTTATAAATACCTACTATCCTTTTAATTTTTTTGTGCTATCTTTTTCAACGTACCTAAATCCAACCCTGGGTCGAAGTCTCGCTCGCTCCCTCGCGCAGTGGCAGAGAACGCACCGTACGTTCGAGGCGTTCGACTTTCGAGCGACGACGTACGCTCGCGTGTATGTCTTCATTATTGATGCAAACGTTCCACAATGGTTGATCATAACCAGAAATTGTTACAGGAGTTGCAAAAGAAAAGTGGAAATAATGTGTGTGCCGATTGTGGAAGCCCGGGTATGTTGTAATAGTGTTTGTTAACTATTTTAATGATAGTGTTTTCCTTGTGCGTGGTATTTTCATGGGGTGGTGAATAGGCGGGGGGCGTAAGTGCGTCCATGCTTTGAAGTTCAGTGACCTCAACGTAAAAATGCTTTGAATGAAAACAAATCATTGTCAAACGTATTTCGATGAATTATAAATATGGAGAGTACCTACACCTACTTAGGATGTAGGTACCCCAGTTTGTTAGTACGGTTGTTATTATCGCCTAGGCTACGGGCAACACGGTGTTATGTTTGGGTTACTTTACTAAATGAAAATTGATTTCGTGTCACCGAATATCTATCTAGGATGGTCGGTAGGTGGTATACCTTGTATAAGTTGTATAAGTATTTATTTTGTTGCAAATAATGTTGCGTTTGTGACTTCCTAAAATGTGACAGTATTATTTTGTATTGCTGGTACAAGAGGTATCCTAGAACGTACTGGCACATACTAGAAGTAATTATTTATTTTAATATTTTATATATTTTATTGTCAGTGAAACCAGATATAATTGCGAAACTTTTGCAAATTCCAGTAGGTACAATCTATCTCAAGATTCTTCTGTTTTTCTGTCCGTGATAAACTATAGCATAGATCTAAATAGTACAGTTATGAACATAATAGCACAGTCTATTTAATAGACTGATAATAGGGCGATAGGTATGCCAGTTTTCCGACCACCTCCGGTTCACGACAACTTTATTTTGAAAACTATTATAAACAGTCAAACTGAATATTTTGTTTCTGAATTCAACATCAGTCCTCCCCCTTCCCCTCGCGATACCGTTTTTAGGGTTCCGTAGCCAAATGGCAAAAAACGGAACCCTTATAAATAGGGTCATGTCTGTCTGTCTGTCCGTCCGTGTGTCACAGCCACTTTTTTCCGAAACTATAAGAACTATAATGTTAAAACTTGAGTAGATGTATTCTGTGAACCGCATTAAGATTTTCACAAAAGAATAGAAAAAAAACAATAAATTTGGGGCACATTTCGATAAATGTTAAGTGTTCTTTTGTTTTAAAACTTTAACTGAAATCCCGCCGCCGCTAGAAAAGGATGTTTTATTTGTATCTTGGTATTAATCCTTATCAAAATAAATTACTTCATATTCAAGACTGCTTTATATAACTTTTTGAATTATTCGATTCGTAGGGTCATTGCGCCGGTTTGCCGTCCAGTACCACTTTTCGTCCATATGAATTTTACGCACGTGTTTGTAGCACCTCAGCTACAAACACGTGCGTAAAATTTGAATACTATGCTACCTTCTCGCGCAATTTTGGTCTTGTTGCGATCCATAATGTCTAATTAACAGTTCTACCAATATGAAAATGATATTTGACAAGTAGTGACTTCAAAAATATTAAAGTCAATGGCCGCTTCGCATCCGTGCTTTGCAGACCAATGCGCCAATAAAAAAAATATGCCGATAAGAAAAGTTCATGATAAGTTTAATTACTGTTTTAGCATTTTTCATCCATGAACGAGTACTGGGGTGGTCGAAAATTAAAAAAAGATATTCTTTTGCATTACTTTTCGTCCATAGACATGTTATTTGTATGCTAGCCATTACTAGCTGTTTCCCTGCGATTTCACCCACGTTCCCGGGATAAAAAGTAGCCTATGTCCTTTTCTATACCATATCTATCTGGCTATCTGCATACCAAATTTCATGATAATCGGATGAGTAGTTAACTTGATAATTTACCTGCACTCCTTTTACGACACAGTGGTCGAAAACTAGATCACACTAGGACGAAAACCAGTTTTTTTGGACGAAAACTAGCAAAAACCCCTACTTTTGATAAAATATTTTTTATAAAAAGAGCTGTGAAAATGATTTATTTTTTCTTAATATTAACCCAAAGAAGACTAATTAAGCATACAAAAAAAATATATAATACATTTAAGTAAGGGTACTTCAAGGTATTCATTTCGCATCACAAAGCTGGCAACTCCGATAATTGGACGAAAACCAGCGCAATGAATTCCATTCGAAAGAAATCACGTGAAAATGTGTTTGTAAAAACTCTCTTCCGAAACGGCTTGACCGATTCTTATGAATGTTTGTGTGTATATTCATAAGGTCTGAGAATAGGACGTAGGTCAACTATTTTTCATACCCGTAGGGTAGCACCACAAGGTAGGGTGGTAGCACCCCAGTCTCTATAGGGCATATCGAGCGGCCACAGTTGCGATGCAGATCGCCATCTCAGACGCCAAAAAACGGTGCTGGGATGAGCTCCTGGAGGGACTCAACGAGGATCCATGGGGGCGCCCATATAAGATGGTCCTGGGTAAACTCAGGCCATGGGTGCCTCCCCTGACGGAGACCCTAGATCCGAACCTGCTGGGTCGAGTAGTGACTACTCTTTTCCCGGCGGGGCGGTCAAGTCCCTCAGTTCACCCCTCGACGTCGTGGGAATGGAATGACGAGTTGGGGGTGACCGTACAGGAGCTAGATCGAGCTATTGGCCGCTTGAAAGCCCGAAATACCGCACCAGGACCCGACGGTGTATCGGGTCGGGTGTGGGTGTTGAGTCTGGCTGCCCTGGGGAACAGGTTGAGGCAGTTGTTCAACAGCTGCCTCCGTTATGCCAAGTTCCCCACGGCTTGGAAGGAGGCAAGTTTGGTCCTCTTGAAGAAAGAAGGCAGATCCGCATATTCTCCCTCTGCGTACCGTCTCATATGCCTGTTGAACGAGGTGGGCAAGCTGTTCGAACGAATACTTGCCGCTCGTCTCAACGGGCATCTGTCGTGCGTTGGTCCTGACCTGTCTGATAGCCAGTTCGGCTTCCGACGGGGGCGTTCGACCGTAGACGCGGTCTTGCGCGTCCGCTCTCTGTCGGAGCAGGCTGTATCCCGGGGTGGAGTGGCGTTGGCGATAAGTCTCGATATCGTCAACGCCTTTAACTCTCTGCCTTGGGACGCAATTAGGGGGGCTCTGGCATACCATCAGGTGCCCTCCTACCTGCAAGGTATAGTCAGGGACTACTTGCACGACAGGTACATCTTGTACATGGACCAAGACGGTAGGAGAATCCGGAGGGAGATCACGTGTGGGGTTCCACAGGGGTCGGTGTTGGGCCCGTTGCTGTGGAACCTAGCGTACGATGCGGTTCTGCGTGTCAATCTCCCCGCTGGCGTAAATGTCGTTTGCTATGCAGACGACACGTTGGTGGTCGCCAGTGGGGATACCTTCGAGGGGACCAAACAGCTCGCCGAGCTTGGGGTGGAGGTCGTCGTTGCCAAAATCCATGAGTTGGGTCTGGAAATAGCGCCTCACAAGACCGAGGCGCTATGGTTCCACAAACTGCCAAGAAGCAGGGAACCACCCGACTCGTGCGTCCGAGTAGGTGAGTCGGAAGTCGGGGTGGGGCGGTACATGAAGTACTTGGGCCTCACCTTGGACAGTCGCTGGGGCTTCGAAGAGCATTTTGATCGCCTAGTCCCCCGGATCGAGAGGGTAGCGGGTGCTATGCACAGACTTCTGCCCAATCTCGGGGGACCGAGAGAGGAAGTTCGCCGCCTCTATGCGGGGGTCATACGATCCGTAGCCCTTTACGGGGCGCCCGTATGGGCGAAGAGGTTGGCCATCCGACGCTGTCGAACAAAAGTCTACAGCGTCCAGCGTAAGATGGCCATACGGATCGTACGGGGATACCGCACAATATCCTTTGAGGCGGCAACTGTTCTGGCTCGTTTTCCGCCACTAGACATTCTGGCGGATATGGATGCGAGGGTATATGACCGGATCCGCATCGTCCGCCAGAGTGGTGGAGGCGATCCAGAAGAGGCGATCAGACGGCAGGAGCGACTTATCGCATTCGCGACGTGGCGCGCAAGGCTCTGCTAGGAGCGGCATGCGCGCAAACGCGTTGTCGAAGCAGTCCTGCCGGTCTTCGAGGCCTGGATGCAGCGACAAGGTGGACGACTCACCTACAGACTTACACAGATACTCACCGGGCATGGGTGCTTCGGTGATTATCTGTGTAGGATCGGACGTGAGGCAACGGCGGCTTGCTTCCATTGTGGTGGGGGCGACCAGGACTCTGCATCGCACACGCTCGCGGTGTGCCCCGCGTGGGAACCCGAGCGGCGGATCCTGGTTGACCTGATCGGTCGGAATCTCTCCCTGCCAGTAGTCGTGTCGGCGATGCTGAGCGGGGATACGGTGTGGAGGGCCGTAGCCTCCTTCTGCGAGACCGTAATGGTCCAGAAGGAGGCTGCTGAACGGGATCGGGAGAGGGCCGATCCCGCTCGGAGACGACGCCGCCGAGGCGCAGCAGTGCCTCGTGGCGGCCCTCCTGCCCTGTAGCTGGGGCTTAGAATCACAGCTACGGTGTTCCCCTGCCTGTCGTAAAAGGCGACTAAACGGGGACCTTCGGGGTCGTGGGCAATCGGGGCGGGGGCCCTGAATGCCCAGAAGCGGCCCCGAGGAGGACGATGGGTCGTTGTGGTCACGACTCATCGTGCGATAGCACTGCGAGGGTGCTGGGGGGAGGTATCACACTTCCCCCGGGACGGGCTATCACAGCTCCGCGCGTGGAGGGGCGAGCAGGTACGCGATCTGCACGAGAGCCCGCCCCCCTCTGTAGCGCAGGTGGCGACCACCGTGGGGTTTTAGCCGGTAAAAGTCCGGCATAACCAGGCCGCTCCCCCCAGGGCGGTCGGGTATCCTAGGAGGATTTCCCCACGTAAATAAAAAAAAAAAAAAAAAGGGTGGTAGCACCACGCGAACGAAGTCGCGCCGGGCAGCTAGTTTAATATAATCTCGTCTATAATACATTCAAACTTGCTAATATTCATTTTTTTAATATTCAAGTGTTTGAACTCGAGATCTGTGGTTTGAACTAAAACTACATAGTTTCTAAGAATAATGTTACAATAAAGATTGTAAGTCCACTAAGTGGTCGTGAACTGGTATGTTGACCCTACCTGACATAATGCTTTTACTTTTCTGTAATTGTGGGAGAATTATCGCTTTAAACTTTAAAGGAATATATAACTTTAAGCCAAATTAGCCAAATAAAACTTTTTCTCCACCATTATTCATGAGTGACGAGCGTGTATGGAAGGATGAACAGCTAATTAACTGCCAATTTGTGTTCTGATCTGACATGAGAAATAGCAAAGCCATGTTTGCAATACGAATCTAACATGCTACCTACATCTGTTCCATCGACTACGATAAAGCGTTCGATTAATTGATGCATGAACGATCATCTTATTATTTTCTTAAGCAACGAGGGTTTAGAATTCAGATCGAACAGATATCAGAATAACTCAGAACCTGTGTTATATCAACGGGCAACTGTCTCTTAGAGGGTGGGAAAACCAATGAGACAAAGATCAAACGTGTGATTCGGCCTGGTTTGGGCTAGCTTGTATTCTGTCTCCAACAATTATCAGTCTTTACTTGTAAATTCTGGTATGGGTTGTTGTGACTACTTGTGACTCAACAACTGTCCTTGACACAAACATTTTGTTACAGCAAATGAAATGCGAAAGTTGTTACGTAGTGTTATTACATGTAGGCTTATGAAAACTTTTAAACATTAATCAAATTTTTGAAATTCGAACTAAAATTTTCGTTTCGGAAAATATGAGAAGACATCATAGCTATCACATCTAGTAGGTATGACCAAAACATAGCGTTGTGTATTTACGAATGGCGCAGAGGCCACATGTCTATGTGTGCGTGTAGCGGCGTGACGTCGTGTCGGTGAGGTGTGTATGCTTGTAAACACGGATGTGATGTGATGCCAGTTGGATACATGGAAACGCCTTTTTATTACCGAAAACTCATTACATTTCGCAACAATTTCAATGAAAATAACCAACAAAACATTCACTTATGTTTGAAATGCTTAAGAACTTCGCGGAGACCTACTTAAACTATTTTAAGGCGACCATCGCGAAGTATGGTTTTAGTTGTGGTAGTGGGGACAGACCAGAGATGCTCAGTACAAATAATAGGTAGATATAATACACGTAATTCAATTCATTCATAGGTGAACATATTTTAAGTAGGTTGAGTTGAGTATCCTATTTGTACATAATGGTATTTTAATTAAGCATTCGCGTCTTATCCTCTACTACAAATGTTATAGGTATTAGGTATTTACATTATTCAATCTTAACTAAATCTATTGTGTTACGATTCGTAGCATTCTTTATTATTGATAAGGAATCAGAAAAATATGTAGATGGCTACCTACTACTGTACTTAGTAGTAGCTTGTAGCTATAGATACTACCTTACTGTAGTTTCGGTCACAAAATTGCTCTACATAAATAATAACTATAAAATTAAATATAGGTAGGTACCTTACCTACCTACATCTAGTTTCCATTAAAAAAACTTTGTGCCGAGTTGTCAGGAGCAACATGATTACTCCTGACAACTTAGTTTCCACTGATGAACTTGAAATTATTCTTGAAGCCATTGTTATACCAATTTCAGGTAAAGACGCTGTTCTTTGCAGTTTCTGTATATTATTTTAAATGAATTAGAGATAATAAAGTGTTTTTGTTATTACTACTCAATGCATAAGATAATATCAGCTGTACTTCAGGGTTCTAATCTGATGATTATGTAGACCCGATTCATGATATAAATTTGATATGATACAGAAAGCTGTTGTGTGCTGGAGGAAATATTGCGCTGAATAATATAAAAGAGCATGAGGCATTATCCCAATAAATCATCAATCAGAGATGAAAGACGCAGTCAAGAAACTGAAAAATAAAAACCGGCTGTATTAGAAAACGTGATGAAAGAGCATGGCGATTTAGGCATAGAATTATTGCATAACATCTTCAATGCATATGGAAAATCTGCAAATAAATAGCTGTCAGATCCATTCTTCAGTTACACAAAGTGCCAGTTTACATCATCAAAGTCGCTTAAAACAGCGGGATATGGTTTGTAGAGAAATGCTAAGGATACACTCCAGTCTTGATTTGCTCATACAAATTGTCTCAGTTTTTTTTTAGACTCCCGTCTTCCAATAATTGAGGTTATCATAATAAATAGCTATAAAGGAAGTTGCGAACCAGAAATATGATTACGCATTTAGAATGACCTAGACAAGACATCCCGCTGTGACCTAACTGAACAACGCATGGGCGGACAGTAACTTCGACGTAACAACGCAAAAAAATCTTATGAAATCAGATAAAGACAGAGAGAGAGATAGAAATGGGTAGCATGGGAAGTGCATGCTACTCGTGAACGTTACGATACGCAGATGCAGATACAAATCCCAACATCGGTTTACAAGGTCTTCATCTATCTTGGGCTGATTGATAACCTGGGACAAAATTCAATAGGATTTCAGGTTGAAGATAGCAATAACTAGAAAATGATAATGATAATGGATGAAATATTTCGTTAACCAAGATCCAAAGAGCCATGAAAGAGGATTTGTTTCATTGTATTGATTGGGAATTTGTGTGTATTTAAACAAAATCACCGTATCCTCGACAATGATGTTTAAGTTACTTGCTTGACATAACCACAGTAACATAATGAAGATGATACGATGTTACATATAGGTACCTAGTTGTATGTAAAGTTCGGCTGATGACAGTTACTGCTAATAGGGCCTTCAAACTGTCGTTATAAAGGAAAAGCGCTTGTGCTTTTTCCTTTTTAGGGCTCCGTACCCCAAAAGGAAAAACGGAACCCTTATAGGATCACTCTATTTCTCTTAATCGAGGATTTGCTTCGAATCTACTGGACCGATATACATTATAAATGTCTGTGACCCAAACACGGATGCGTTATAATTTTGAAATATTTTTTATAAAGTTAAGAAACTTGATGACAATTTACTATTCCCCCTTATCTCAGAAACTACTAACCCTAACATGTTGAAAAAATACAGTAAATAGTTCTTACTTAGAGGAAAACCTGTAAGGTCTTCAAATAACATTGTAAATCTTTCAATAATGTGCGTACAAACTTGTAGGATATTTGCAGTCGGAATGTTTGGGAGAACAGATTTTAATGTTTAAGTTAAAAAAATGTTATGTTTAAGTTTGTAAGGAACCCTCTCCACGTGAGTTCAACTCGCACTTGTCCGGTTTTCAGTATACAGATTATATGGTATTCAAACATATTGTTACTTTCAGAACCCGATTGGGCATCATACAACCTTGGCATATTTATATGCATGCGATGTGCCAGTATTCACCGAGGCATGGGGGCTCACATCAGCAAAGTGAAGCACCTCAAACTTGACCGTTGGGAGGACTCCCAGGTCCAGAGAATGAAAGAGGTCGGCAATACAACCGCTAAGAATAAATATGAAGAAAGAGTGCCACCGTGTTATAGAAGACCTAACAGAAATGATCCACAGTGAGTATTAAAATATTAATAAAAACTTAACAACGATTCGTTCAAAAGAAACAAGCGATAATTATTTATCTTTCGGTAGTTTCTTCTTGCAGAATATTCTCTTCATAAAACGTATAAAGTACGAAATTATATTTAGTCAAAATTTGACCAGCCTGTATAAAATTTAGTATTATAATTTCCTCATACGTGCAAATTGTTATCAATCTATTGGGGCTTGTGTTTTAGGAAAAACAATTAGATATTAATTAAACAGTACGACTGCCTGAAAAAAAAAAGATTGTCGTTTGTTTATGTATAAGTTGTTGTCAGTTTGTTTATTTCAACATATTAACTTCTTAATGCTTGATCGATTTAATGTCTTAATGTCTGGTATTATTTAAGCAGTAATTTATCCAAATCCGTTCGGTATTTTTGCGTGCAAGAGTAACCTCACATCCATACAAACTGTTCCAATTATAATATTATAAATATCCTGGGACACCCGCGGTTTCACTCTCGTACTCGAGGGATATACTACCCTACCCTACTGCTAAGTTTTCTTAATTTTTTTCCGAAAGAACCTTCCCATAGTATTTTAGAAAACTTAAAAAGAAAGATGGATTAAGTCGGTGAAGTCGTTCTCAAGTTATGGCGTACCCAAGGATAAAAGAAGAAGAAGATAGCACTTCAAAGAAAATGAATTATAGCAAGTTTTAATGTAGGTAGGTACTATAAACGAGTTTATATTAAATAATCAAAAATTTATTGAAAAGTGCTATTTTCTCAGTTCCGGACCACCTTCGGCCTATTTACGTTCATCATTTTCGTCAGTTCACGACCATTTAAACGCCATTGAAAAAGTAACCTTAAGCATATCCGAATTAGGTCGAAAATATGAACATCAAAACATGCATTTTATTTACCACCAAAACCGTTAAATATCAAAACTTTAGTATTAAAAACACTGCAATTCTCGACCAGTTACTTGTGGACGAAGAATAGGTATAATAGGCATAATTCATTTTCAGTTTTATAATCAATTCATACGATAATAAATAATATGCACGAGAAATAGTTCTCGACCACCAACCTTTTATTTTATTTATCGAAATGTGCCTTTAACTCAATTTTACCAATATATTTTGCCGGTCGCAATCTAACGTGTATATAAACCATATTATAAATAATACAAGTCGCAAAGAACGGCGTAACGTACCATGCAGTAGGTATATATTAGAAAATCTAAAAACAAAATACGCCTGAAACAGTTGTTTGTACCACGTGGTCGAGGAACAACGTCGTGAATCGGAGGTGGTCGGCAAACTGGCATATTCACCCTATAGAGATAAAAGAAATTATGTAAAATTTATTTTCCTTTCGTATAATAACTGTAACATAGTGCTAACACAGCATGTTATCACTTTTGCCAGTCTGATCCGTCATATTACTTTGGCACAAGGACGTATGTTATAAATTACTAGCTGACCGGCGCGACTTCGTTCGCGTGGTGCCTACCCTTATAACTTAGGGGTATGAAAAATAGATAGTAGCCGATTCTCAGACCTACTGAATATGCATATAAAATTTGGTAAAAATCAATAAAGCCGTTTCGGAGGAGTAAGGTAACTAACATTGTGACACGAGAATTTTATATATAAGATGAGATAATGTACCTACGACCTACTCAGGCGCATGGTAGAATTCGTACCCACGACCTTCCTCACGACAATCGACGTCACTAACCTCAGCTTTGATTTTGACTTCTTATTATTGAAAGTAAAGATACGAATTAATCCTCATATCAGCAAAATTAAACTTTATATTATCTATACTTGTATCGATGAGTAGGATTATGTGCCTACTTTATTATCAATTTTATATTTAGTTACACTAAACATAACATTTTTATCATTTTATAGAGTCCTAATCGAGCAATGGATCCGCGCCAAATATGAACGTGAGGAATTCTGTCACCCTGAACGCCAAAGTTACCTGTCTGGTACCATGGTAGGATTCCTCATGAAGCGCGGGAAAGAAGACAGTCGTTACCAACTCAGAAAGTTCGTGTTGAGTGAAAACGAAGACACACTCAAGTAAGTCAACTCATTTCAAATAATCGAGCATAGAGCGAGAAACAATTGAAGAAAACAACGATTAATTGGTATTTCTCTATAATCAGTTGTTAATTTGGGTGCACTCATTCATGCTCAATTATTAAATAAACCACACATTCCAAAAACGTGATAACGATGGTTTAATCGTTTATCACACCAGCCACTCATTTGCTTATCCTTGTTTGTGCAGTTATTTACACTTACCAATTTGAGCATGTCATGTCTTAAATTGAAATCCGCCTTTTGCTTTTTGCATTCATGGCTCATAATTTAAAACTAGTGCATGATGTCACATGTTATTAATTCTGAGATAAGTAACAGTATCGGAGTATTTTCGTGGAATTGTTATTTGCAACTTGCCAATGTCGGGTTAGCTATCATATTTTACTTCAAGAGTAGCCTAGAAAAATTAAGTCAGAATTGTCACTGGCTGCCACGTGTAATATGGCGTCGATATTAAAGTTGTCAAAGGTCCGTTTGGATGTCTATGGTTTTCTTTTTGTGAGGGAGAGTCGTGTATGTGATTTACTATGTCACCGTTCCCCTCAACAAATCTATCTTTTTTGTCAGACACTCCCAACACTGTGTAACAAAATCCATAGTAGGTACCTTTTTTTTATTTTACTTTTTATACCACTAAGGTGGCAAACAAGCATACGGCCCGCCTGATGGTAAGCAGTTCCGTAGCCTATGGACGCTTGCAACACCAGGGGTAACACTCGCGCGTTGCCGATCCTGAAGAAATCTCTTCACGCCCTTTTTGAAGAACCCCATGCTGTACTCCATTGGGAAAACCACGGCGGGGAGCTCAATCCACAATGTGAGCGTCCGCGGAAGAAAGCTCCTTTGAGCCCCCACAGTTCGAAACAATTCTGGTACTGGTCTATATTCACAGAATATTCAACAGTAGGTACTCTATAGGATCCATTGTGTTCGAATATGCGTAGTATTCAAGGGAGGTAGAGCATAGCGTTTATTCGCTCAAAGAGCAGCTCGACTGGGGAAGTAGGTAGGTAACAGAATTCCGCAGCCAAATAACTTTATGTTGTGTTCTGTGGTTGTATTCCTGCGCGATAGTAAGCCGAGCTCATTGGGGGAAAGGAACACTTCGCTTTAGTGATGCTCCGTGTGTTGCAAGCGTCCATATAGCTATGGCTTACCATCCGTACGCTTATTTACCGACTTCTTTACCTATATAGAAATAATGCTATCATAACTCATAAGGCCGGCAAAAGCTGTTTGTTTATTACAAAACGAACATTAGGTAGTTACTGAGTTTTGCAATTTGTTTACTATAAACATAAGCTAGAACCCTACTTAAGTACCTACCTAAGATCCATTGACGTCAATTACAGCAATAAAATTAAATAGCAATCCACACACTTCTATTTGTGTTATTTCCTTGCGGTTGGCTGTTGACAAAATTATGATGTATAAGGCGAAGCTTCTTACGTCACCAACGGATCAAAGTCAAAGTCATTCAGTCAATTTGGGCCCTAGTAGGGCACTTATGAAGGTCAAAGCTACTGAAGTTACCACCAGTTCGTAAGTCGGCCTTCAACTGAGAAGAACAGGCAAGAAACTCAGGTTACATTTTTTGAATATTTCTTACACAATTGGCAAATTAAATTTATACATTTTTTTTTTCAAAATAAAATTTAAAAAACAGGTCAAGTGCGAGTCAGACTCGCGCACCGAGGGTTCCGTACAAACCTGTAGGTATATAAGTAAATGGTAGTATAGACCTGAGTAAAAATTAATGTCAAAACATTAATTTCAATTAATGACGTATTAAAAAAAAACTACTTACTAGATCTCGTTCAAACCAATTTTCGGTGGAAGTTTGCACCGTAATGTACATCATATATTTTTTATAGATTTATCATTCTCTTATTTTAGAAGTTACGGGGGGGGGACACACATTTTACCACTTTGGATGTGTCTCTCGCGCAAACTATTCAATTTAGAAAAAAATTATATTAGAAACCTCAATATCATTTTTGAAGACCTATCCATAGACACCCCACACTTATGGGTTTGATGAACAAAAAATTTTTGTGTTTCATTTCTAAGTATGGGGAACCCCCAAAATTTATTGTTTTTTTTCTATTTTTGTGTGAAAATCTTAATGCGGTTCACAGAATACATCTACTTACCAAGTTTCAACATTATAGTTCTTATAGTTTCGGAAATAAATGGCTGTGACATACGGACGGACAGACAGACAGACAGACATGACGAATCTATAAGGGTTCCGTTTTTTGCCATTTGGCTACGGAACCCTAAAAAGTAATTGTCAATAGGTACTTTCTTTCAAGTGCGACTGCTAGAACATACCGGCAGGTTAAAGGCTATCAATTTGAGGGTCTACAAAGTTTCCTTCCACTGACCGTTCAAATACTGTTACCGTATGCGGGATATGATGAAATGATGACGAAAATGTTTAAAGTCGGTTAACTAACAAAACGTTGTTTACTCGAGTTTCAAGATATGATAAGTAAGATTATGAGATAAATTCCATACGGGCGGCGTGTATCGTGACGTAGGCAACTAGTTGACACGAAAAGTTCCACACCTCTTATTCCCATCCTACGTCAAAAACTTGGAACAAATATTGACCGGCTACGTATCAGTGAACTCATCGGCTTATTGGCAGCAGCGGTTACTGCTCCATATTTTCGCACTGCCATTATAATTTTTTGAGCAAACACTAGCTACCTATTTGGAATATACATAATTTTCCTTGATTATGTGACGTGTGTTAAAATTTATTTCTGTGGACAGTTACTAATGGTACGAGAGCTACCAACGTTTTCGAGAAAGAACTTTAGTATGGCTGATTTTTTTATATTTACTTGCTCATAGAAGCCTGATTGAGATGCACCAAGTCTGGCAGCCGGAAGTGGTTGCGTTTCCTTCTGCGCATCCTGTTTGTGCTGGTGAAAATTTCGGAGTTTGAAACATTTTTTAATTTTTTTTCATCAATTTCTCCGTCCTTTTTTTTAACAATTTTTTTACCAAATTAAGTTTAAATTGACAGAGTGTTACTTTACGTATTACAACTACGTATGCTATATTAGTAGTGAAAAAAAAATTAAAAACATAAGTTATACTGTTTCATTATGAATTTATTATTAAAATTATAATAAGACTGTCTAGAAAACTGTTGACTACCCCTGAGGCGTCACTTGGTTGTCACTTATGACAGTGAAATTTCTTTGTTTCAATTGTTTAGACACCAGAAATGAACTATGCTAACTTGGAATTTTGGAAATTTGCGTTTTTAATGCCAAATTGTTTATCTTAAGGATCTAAAAATGTTATCAAATTACAACAGAAATAATTAAAGCAGTTCCAAGAAATGGCGCAGCACTAAGTAAATTAACTTTTTGCGCTCGCCCGCTATATTTCGCTAACTGGGTAGAAAAGCGTGTATTTAGGGCCTTGCAATTATAATCTTTTCCTTTTCCCATTTCTTGGATGCCAGGTGGTGACCATTCTACTCCACTTGTCTTTTCCTCTCAGTGTGTGGCCTGTCCATCTCCACTTTAATATTTTTTTTTTTTTTTTTGGGAAATGGGAAAAGGAAAAGAGGAAGGCAGAACAAACGATGGAAAGATGACATAGAAATAACGGGAGGAAGGGTTTGGACGAGGATTGCTAAGGATAGGGCAATATGGAAGGAGTTGGAGGAGGCCTATGCCAAAGGGCACACAGACAAAGATTGCCGGTGTCTAAGAGATAGGAAATATGATTAAATAAAACATAATTGAAAGGCATATTGAATAATTTAAGTAATTAATTAATAATGTATAAATGTAATAATTGTATTGTAATTTTATTAATTTCTGATGTAAGGACACCACTATAATATGTCAATTTTTTATCTTGTCTGAATAAAGGGCTTAATTATTATTATTATTATTAATTATAATCTTAAGGCGCCGATACCGCCACAGAGAGAGTTCTAGAGTTCTGAGTTCTGAGTTCTGAGTTCCGCGATCACTACTGTACACACAGCGAGCGAGCATTCTAGAGTCCTAAAGGAAAATGGGCAAATTTGTGTGGAGCTTACCCCATTGGCGGCCAGCAATAATAATAATACAAATAAAAATAACACTGCTTAGTTTGGGATCAGATGACCGTGTGTGAGGAATGTCCCAGGATATTTATTATTTAATTATATACAAACAGCAAGCAAAAGTTTGTTTACATTCTTTATCTCGTCTCATTAGGTAATAACTCCGCAATTACCCATTTCAAAACAAGCTTAGATTCATTACATATAATTTAAATTCTGATCTCTTTCACAATAATAGTGTGGCACAAACTACAAAGTAGACTCAAATTAAGTAGACCAGTACGTGGATTACGTTATCGCAGAAGGACCCTGCGATATAAAACCCCTACTGCGGGCTTCTTCGACATCTTCGGAGCAGAGGCCGTAGCAGTGCTGTGAGTCTGGGCTGGGGCTTACAGAAGAGATGGCGGCGGAAGAACCCTGCGGGACCAACGGCGGCGCTCACACTCCGCAACGGGTGATAGTCTTGGCGTCAGGTGGCAACCGGCCGTAAAAACAAAGCCAATCATCATAACTCCAAATCATGAAAAGTACAGATAAGAAAAGGGCAAAAAATGCTAGGGCGTCCCCCTTAAGCGACGATAACATGGATGGAAACGCAGCAAATGCTAGGGCGTACCCCCAAAGCGACGCAAATGTCATCAGAGCACCCGGGATATTACCCACGATGCGCATAGCGAGCTGGAACGTGGGCTCGATGACAGGACGCAGCTCAGAACTCAGCGAAGTATTACATCGAAGACGCATCAACATTTGTTGCATCCAGGAGACGAAGTGGAAGGGGTCCAAATCGCGTAATATTGGGTATAACTACAAGCTGATATATCATGGAACAAGGGCGCAGAATGGAGTCGGCATTGTAGTAGACAAACACTTTCAAGATCGCGTAGTTGAAGTAAACAGAGTAAGCGAAAGACTAATGTCAATCAAGCTTGCCCTGGACGATCAACCGTGTGTGAACATCATAAGCGCATACGCCCCCCAGTCCGGAACCCCAAGTTCGGAAAAGGAATCTTTCTGGGACGAAATTAGTGATCTGCTGCAGTCTATACCAAACTGTGAGCCGAAGTTCATCGGCGGCGACTTGAACGGTCACGTTGGTGAGAAAACTACTACTTACCAGAGAATACATGGCAACTTCGGATATGGTAAAATCAACCCAGAGGGAGAGAGCATCCTTCAAATGGCACTGGCACACGACCTCGCAATTGTTAACACTTTCTTCACAAAACCTGTAGAACATCTGGTAACCTATAAAAGTGGTAGGACATGCACTCAAATAGACTACATTCTAACTGATAGAAAACAACTAAAGACATGTAAAGACTGCAAAGTCATACCCGGCGAACCTCTTACCTCACAGCATAGAATACTAGTGGCAGAGTTCAAAATACCTAAAACATACAAAGTCAAGAAGGAGAAAATCATAAGAACACGGTGGCACAAATTGGAGGGTGAGGAAGGTCTCAGACTATGTGAAGATATCGCACAACACCTTCAGGAGCAGCTGGATGATACAGCCGATGCAATGTGGAGAGATTTTCAATTATACTGCAATGAAAAAGCAAAACAATATTTAGGAGTATCTAAAGGTGCCATCAATAATAACAATGATACAAGCTGGTGGAAGGAAGAAGTGAGAGAAAAATTGGAAACTAAGAAAACACTTTTCAAACTATGGCAACAGACAAAAGACGATACTGATCATCAGGCTTATAAAATTGCTAAGAAAGTCGCAAAACGAGCCGTCGCACAGGCCAAGGCTGCCGCCAGGGATGATTTCTATGCTAAGCTTGAAACTGCCTCAAACGATAAAGAAATCTTTAAGTTGGCAAAACGTAAACACCAAAGTAGTAGGGATACTGCCACAAACAAATTTATCAAAAATGAACAAGGAAAACTACTAACATCAAACGAAGACATCAGAGACCGCTGGAAAGAATACTACACAGAATTGCTAAATGAGGTATTCCCTAGTGAGGCACCACAAGATATCCCTGCTACAGAAGGCCCTATCCCATGTATAAAGCCTGAAGAGGTAACTCTGGCAATCAAACGAATGGCAAATAACAAAGCCTCTGGCCCTGACGATATCCCTGCTGAATTCTGGAAGCGAATAGGAGATACCGGCGTACTGTTCCTGACGAAACTTTTCAACAAGTTTCTGTCGGATGGAATTCCCGACGAATGGAGAAAGAGCTTTCTCATCCCTTTCTATAAAAATAAAGGTGATATAAGACTCTGCGGCAACTACAGAGCGATAAAGCTTATCTCACATTCCTTCAAAATATGGGAAAGAGTCATCAACAAAAGGCTACTTGAAATAACTAGCGTCACTGAAAACCAATGCGGGTTCGTCGCCGGTAGATCCACTACTGACGCCATACATTCGGTCAGAATATTGATGGAAACGTACAAAGACAACAAAACAGACTTGCACATGATATTCATCGACCTAGAAAAAGCTTTCGACCGGGTACCGAGAGAATTAATTTGGCACGCTCTAAGGGCCCAGAGTGTCCCCGAGCATTACATAATGACTGTCAAAGATATGTACAATCAAGTAACAACCAAAGTGCGAAGTCCGGCCGGAACAAGCGATGAATTTGATGTAAAGGTTGGTGTGCACCAAGGTTCCGCACTCAGTCCTCTGCTATTTAATATTGTAATGAACCATCTCACCTCAAATCTGCAACGAGCGCCGCCATGGGACATCCTATATGCGGACGACGTCGTCATCATCAGTGAAGATGTGAACAACCTACAGCAGACTTTAGAAAAGTGGAGAGAAGCGCTGGAAACATCAGGTCTGCGAATAAGCAGAGAGAAGACCGAGTACATGCATTGCAACTTTAGTGGCGTCAACAGCAAACACACGATCTGTCTGCAGAACACCCAGCTAAAAGAAGTGGACCATTTCAAGTACCTAGGTTCAGTCATAAGTAAAGATGGGTCAATAGACACTGATGTCACCCATCGCATAAATACCGGATGGATGAAATGGAGAGAACTATCTGGCGTGCTATGCGACAGCCGAATGCCCGTGCGCATAAAGGGACGAGTATACCGAGCAGCCGTCCGACCGGCCATGACATATGGAGCCGAATGCTGGCCACTCAAAAAGCAGCATGAAAATCAATTACATTGCGCAGAGTTGAAGATGCTCAGGTGGGCAGGTGGTGTAACTAAGCTGGATCATATCAGAAACACACACATAAGAGGCACCTTCAAAGTGAGACCTATCCCAGATAAACTACAGGAGTGCCGTCTGCGGTGGTACGGACACGTTATGAGGCGACCATCTGACCACATGACGAGAAAAGTTCTAGATACTGAAGCTAAACCCCGAGGACGAGGAAGACCCCGAATCACATGGATGTCCGTAGTAAATAAGAACCTCAAAGAAGCCCAAGTCAACAAAGAGACGACCCAGGACCGAACTGCCTGGAAACGCATGACACGGAGGGCCGACCCCAAATAAAATGGGAAAGGGCCAGGCAAAGAAGTACGTGGATTACGTAACTTTATTGCAATGAAATTCAGATTGAAATAACCTCTGAATTTCAAAGAAATATTACAAAATCGGAAATGGTTCCTTTTCTAATGAGCCACTGTTTGTATTTGCAATTATCAGAACGTAAAAAAGTTATCAGAAAAACGCTATATTGCACCGATTTCAATTCAAAAATGATTGAAATTTAGTTACGTAATCGCCCCGCAGCTCCCACAAGCAGCACAAGTTCACGTATGACGCGCGTGGTAACCATCGCCCTCCTCGCCATATTGGTACTTATTGTGGGAGAAAATTTAGTAGGTTTATATTATTATTATTATTATTGGTGGGAGGATATTACCCGGGATTATTGCTTCATGATATTACCTAACATAAAATATATCAATATGTAGCGACATCTATCAGCCAGTGGCGCCACAAAAACCTGCATCACGCTTACGAAGTTTTCTCGAGAATCTGTATATATACAACTGTCCAACATGTACAGTTGGAACGCGATCCTCAAACAAATAAATAAAAAATATAAAAAAAAAAAAAAAAAAAGAAGTAAGGAGTTTTCTACCGCGTACACTCAGGCTGTGGAATGAGCTCCCCGTCGTGGCTTTCCCAAAGCAGTTTAGCCAGAGGGTCTTCAAAAAGGGTGTGAAGATATTTCTGTATTTCTTCGGGGTCGGAATTATCAAAAACGCTGAGGCACATATAAATTAATTTTCAATCATCAGCCTAAACACAAAATTTGAAGGTCCTAACTTCGAAACTGATGGACTTTCGTACAAACTTGCATCCTCTATGTTACCCCATAGGGGTGTAATATTAAAAAATCCTTCTTTAGTGGATACCTACACTGTATAATTATAAATTTAGTGATGTTTACTGTTGAAATGAAGTACTTTCATATACAACTTAATCCCCTTTTCCCTCTTCGGGGGTGGAATTATCATAAACGCTGAGATAACTTTACATTAATTTTCAATCGTCAGCCTATACACAAAATTCGAAGATCCTAACTTCAAAACTGACGGACTTGCATTAAAACTTTCATCCCCTATTTTACCCCCTTAGGGGTGAAATTTCCAAAAATCCTTCCTTACTGGATACCTACACTGTTTAATAATACATTTAGTTGAGTTTTTTGTGGAATTGAAGGCCTTGCTTACCCAACTTCATACCCTTTTTTCCCCCTTTGGGGGTGGAATTATCACAAACGCTGAGACACCTATAAATTAATTTTCAATCGTCAGCCTAAATACTTATTTTGAACATCCTAACTTCGAAACTGACGGACTTTCATACAAACTTTCATCCCCTATTTTACCCCCTCAGGGGTGGAATTTCGAAAAACCCTTTCTTAGTGGATACCTACACTTCACAAAGAATACACCCTCCAAATTTCATGTCTCTAGGACCAGCGGTTTAGGCTGTGCGTTGATATATCAGTCAGTCAGTCAGTCAGTCAGTCAGGACTTTGAATTTTATATATAATAATAATAATGGATAGAATGGTCGAATTGAAACAGCGCAAAAATTGCACCGACTCCATATAATTAGGAACAGGGTAAGAATACAACGAATAAAATAACATAAAAGTAAAAAAAAAGTATTTTAAAAAGTAAAAACCACCGTGTTATCTAAATGAAAAAAAAAATATGAGGAGAAGAAGCGACGCAAGAAACTTCTCATGTGCCCGATAGGTTTATTGTTGTAATTTTACAATAAAATTATCACTTTAATTACACCTACAGTATTAATAAATTAAAAGTTTTAGTAACGGGTGAAATAGCAACTGCACTAAGGTGTGCACACAGGTCGAGCCAAACAAGTCGGCCTAACTATTCAACTTACTGATACATAGTGTATATTAAAATATTGATAACTAATCCTAACATCCTAACTTCCTAACTAATATTATAATAAATGCGAAAGTGTGTTTGTTTATTTGTTACGCCTTCACGCCTCAACGATTCAACTCAACGGATCATCATGAAATTGGGCATGCAGATAGCCTATGGTATGGAGAAGGACATAGGCTAATTTTTATCCCGGGAACGCGGGTTAAACAGCGGGGGACAACTAGTACAACATATTTTCGGAGATTTCTCAGTTTTAAGTGTATTTCGAATCGTCGATAGAGTCAACTGTAACGTTCATAAGTGCCTTATCAGGGCCTAACCTGAATAAATTACTTATTTATTTTGATTTTGAAAATAAAGTTATATTATTTTTTCCTTCGAATGGTTCTGGTTTAAAATTTACTTTTTCAAGTTAGCATTTTGTTCATTGCTGCTATTGATTGGGTCTCGAATTCCACTTCCGGTACATGGTTCTGACATTAGTTTCGTAGCTTTAAGTATAATCTCGCTCACTGCTTAGCTTCCTCGCACTTTTTTGGTGGAAAGAAGGCAGCCAAGGTTTTTATTTCAGAAAGTCAACCAAAGCTCAAGTAAAATTGTGGGTTGAGATTAAACAATTGAATTTGGAACCTGTCCCGATGACATAAGGTTTATTTTCGATTAACACAATGTTCTTGAACAGATCTTAAATTAGTCTGTGTACCCTTTATGCAGCCAGATATCCGTCTGGCAAATTAATTTTAGGTTCTTTGATAGCATAACTATATAATGTTGAAATTTCAGCTCTTAGAAAATGGTTTAGAAGAAAATATGGCTTTCACAAGATTCACAACTAAAATAGCATCTGGCACATAGTTAGCAACCACATAACGCTCTGTCGATTTAAGTTTAGGTTGCTAAAAGGCTGTAGAAAATGGTGAAGAGAAAATTATTCGTACTAAAATGGTTTAATGGGTTAAAAATCCGAAATTTTCACTAGTACAAATAGGATGCGCAAAAGCAAACGCAACCACTCCCAGCTGCCAGACTTGGCGCATCTCTATCAGGCTTTAATGCGTAAGAAAATATCAAAAAACCAGCCTTACTAAAGTTCTTTTTTTCGCGACGTTGCTAGCTCTTATACCATAAGTCATGATCAGACGTAACGTCATACGATAGGCGTCTAACTTATGACGATAATCTAGCCTTCACCTGTAGAATAGATAATGCTTAATAGTTTGTAGACTCAGACAATATTTGCCGTGTTGGCTTAAAATAGGCCAGCGATCTGGGGGCTGGATCAACAGTTCAAAGATACGAGAAAAAAAACGTATGAAAAATGAAACAGTTTTAAATATAATACAATTTAAGTAGGTATATTTATACATTTTTGTTATATATTGAATAACAATGCTACGATTGATCGTTGAACTCAAAAACAGGAAATCGCAATAGACATGACTAAGCTGGGTTTATTTTAGTATACAGCTCAGTCCATATGTACTTATTGAATTTCATGTCGTGTCGGGTTATCGACTCTTCAACTAATTAAAACCGGGTCCTCCCCACTAAGATTTAGATAAAAATAGTACCTAATATAATGCTCTCAGATCATTAAATTGGTTGGTTGGTTTGGTACTATGTGTGTTAACCAAGCAAAAACCGGCCAAGTGCGAGTCGGACTCGCACACGGAGGGTTCCGTACAATAATAATAATAATTTGCATCTATATGTATGTGGTTTTATCGATAAAGTAAGTCAAAATCAATGCTACATATTTCACCTTCAATTTTTGTTTGAGAAATAATTAATTAAATTCATATTAAAATTATTGAAGGTGTCATAATGATTCCAAATAAAATAACAACTAAGTAAATTGTTCAAACACCAGCGTCACTCGAACGGTTCAGAGTAGTTGTATATAATGTTACTTGTAAATGATAATATACGTACCTAAGTAATTATAATACAGACGGCAAAATACACATTCGACATACGCCAGATGGACTTCTGTATAATTTTCCGTTTAAGATTATGCGCATGAATAAAATTATTAGATTGTTACGTAGAAAACTAGCTTAAACATATTCGGCCTGGTTCTTAGGTATCATCCAGCTACAGATGGCTGCGGCCGTACCACGGGTTGTATCGATCGCATTATCGATCGTCTCCGAGTCAAAAACTTTGGTCGATTGAGGTAAGAACGAGAGTGTCAAATTTGACGTATGCCGTTTACACTTCAACGTGAAATTCTTTGCACACGGTCGGTTCTCCCCGGTTCTTCGTAGAATTCTATGATTAAACTAGATAAAATTCTTTTTAAAAATATGCCATTTCATCTCAGCTCATCTCATCGCCATCGTCATTACATGTGCTAACATTATTATTGTTGTTTTAACATTTTAACGTATTTGAGGTTGTATTCTGACCGGGTATTGTATGTTTGATTTATACTGAACCCTGAATTAAAATGTATAGCCGTAATTTCTACCTGACCTGCCTGCGTCATTCGACGTTTCATAGTAATCGAGAACGGCAAATGTTTACGTCAAGTTAGTTTTATGTATTAGTAGGTATAAAGTCAGCTGAAGACCTTTGCACTGTCTTTCCACCAGAGATGTGTAGCGAGAGTTGTGTTTTGGATCGCTTCATTAGAGTATGGCGAGCTAAGCTGTGAAAATGAAGCGATTATATTGTACTCAAAACACATGCCTCGCCGTATCTCTGCATAAAAGCAGCCTTATTATTGTAGGCTATATGGTTAAACTGGCCGCGCCAATATTTAATTTGACCTTTTCCTGATCCTTTCAGTGAATTTGACTAAAGACTTGGTCATACATTTCTGTTCTGACGTCATCTGACGACTTCTGAATTCCAATTTGAATAATATTTACAATAATTTATTACCTATACATGGCTATCTAAAATACAAACTCAAAAGCGTTTACCACAAAATTGGCACACAATGCCAACTCTTAAATTTTCAAATATTTTCCTCAGATATCACGTGAGAGAGAATAAGGAACCCAAGGGTATTCTCAAACTATCTGAGTTGAACGTGGCCTTTGCGCCAGCCAAGATCGGTCACATGAACTCCATGCAGCTTACCTTCATGAAAGATGGCTCCACGAGACATATTTACGTTTATCATGAAGAGCCGGAAGTCATCAACAATTGGTAATTATTAATTTTCAATTTCAAAAAAGGAGGAGGTTCTCAATTCGGTTTTATTTTTATTTCTTTTTTTATGTTTGGTACCTCATAACTTCGTCATTTATTAACCGATTTGGAAAATTATTTTTTTGTTATCAGCAGGGCTATTTTAAAACGCTCGGATTCGATATCGGAAACGGATTCAAAAACTACTGAGATGATTTTTCGCATTTGATGTTTTAATTTCTGAATTCGTATATTCTTGATGTTTCTTTATGGAAATATCAATTCGATTCATGGAAAAGTTTTCGGAAATTAAAATAGCAATTGCTGAAATTCACCTCGGATATTTTTGAATCCGTTTCCGATATCGAATCCGACGTTTTAAAATAGCCCCGCAGATCAGGATTTGATTACTTCTTAGTGTACTTTGAAGTCGGTTTAAGTTTTTTGTAAAACCGTCCAATTATTGTTTTTCCAATCCAATTTATAAGTTTCCTAGCAAGTAGGTATACCTACCACAGGCACGGAGTCAGGAGGAATCAAATCACGCTCGCGTGATTTTGATTTGATCACGCTCTTTGGGTTGTACTATACATCTATTTCATTTCCCACAATAGTATTGTAAATTGTGTGTTAACAAACTCGTGACATCATCAACTCGATTTTGATGGCGGCTGTGAAGTAAGCTGCGAGCCGGCTTTGCGCAGGTACAGTCATCTCGAATGTATCGCACGCATACCTTCGTTTTACTTGACTTACCACCATAAAATATACAATAGGGATGATTCCTGGGTTAAAAAAATCTAATTAGTCCGTCAGTTAGATTATCAAAAAATATTGGACACGTATTTTTTTGCTTTACCAAATAAATAAATAAATATCCTGGGACATTCCTCACACACGGTCATCTGATCCCAAACTAAGCAGAGCTTGTACTATGGAAACCAGATAACTGATAGTATGATACATTACTACTTTTTGTTTGTAAATACATACTTAATATATATATTTATTATGTACGTATTTTTTTTGTTTAATTTTCAGAAAAGAAAAAATTCGTGTCTAATATTTTTTAATGTAAATGACGGACTAAGTAAATAGATTTTTTCAGCAATCATGTGCATTAAAGTTGTGTGGCCATTACAGGTACACAGCAATACGCTGCGCCCAGCTGCACCTGCTCCAGGTGGCGTTCCCTTCCACCCCCCAGTCGGAGCTGGTGGTGCGGCTCCCGCGAGACTTCGCGCGCGAGGGCTGGCTGTGGAAGACGGGGCCCAGAGCTTCGGACGCGCATCGCCGCCGCTGGTTCACGCTCGATAACAGAAAGCTTATGTACCACGATGAGCCACTCGATGCCTATCCGAAGGGAGAGATATTTATCGGTAAGTTTTTTATTTACCTTGTATATGCACGTATAGGTCCGTATTTGACCGCAAGCTCACCATGGTAAAGAAGATGTGGCACACAGTCTAGAGGGAACTTTCTCAAGTGCTGTCGGAACACACCGATAGGTTTTTGGCGATATATTTTCAACTTGAGATCGGTAGCCAGCCAGGTGGGTACTAAAATACTCAATCACCGTCCTATAGTTTCCTCACGATGTTTTCCTTCACTGAAAGCTCAAGCTCATTGTAGGATTCGAACCCTTATTGGTAAAACATTAACAACTTCTCAGGACTATATTACATAATAAACAATAAATTTCGTTCTATGTCTTTTAATAATATAACAACGAAATCCTGAAAGTTGGTTGTTTTGGTAAAGTTGTTGTTTATGATCTTATGGCGAACGTGTGTTGGCAAAAATTCGTAAAAATTTACCCTCCATTTGGGCTCCGCCGCAGTCAGGAAAAGAGCCTCACAAACTTCGATACAGGGCCCGTCTAGGGCAAGTTATGCCACTGCCTGCAAGGTTGTGTTTTACCTACCAATAACCCTGTGTACACCTGTCCACTGTTGGACCGCGGTCCCCCGGCACGATGATCCAACCTGAAGATTCCCACATCGATTCATATTTACGTACAGTAGTGATATGGCTTACCGATGTACCTGCGCAGAAGATACATTTTCAAAGCGCCGGAAATGCTATTAGTCGGCAGCTGCCGCCATGTGTGCCGTGACTTGCGAGTGAGACGGAACTAACAGCTGCAGTGTATTATGAACCTTATAGTAGTGTTATAAGGTCGATTGTAAGTTTTAAGCATTCTTTCTTTAATCTTCGGGCCATAGTTTCTTTTCTGTGCGAACGAAGATTCACGAGGCGCGTTATCAGTTGGGTAGTAGTGTACAGTCGAGGACATAAATATGTATACACTTAGTAAAATTCAACAACGGTTTCCTCTAAAACTACTGATTGAAATTATGAGATATTATGCAGGCAGAATCTTCTAACATATACTATTATGAATTTTGTAATATTTTAACACTTGAATGTTAAAAATGCGAGAAAATCGCTTTTGAATTTCAAAAAGTGTATACATATTTATGTCCTCGACTGTACTGTAATCGTACAGGGCACGAGTCGAGCGGGTACTGCATCAAGGTGTCGAACACGGGCAACGGGTGCAAGGAGGCGCGCTTCCCGTTCCAGCTGGTGACGCCGGAGCGCACCTACTGCCTCGCCGCCGCCACGCACGAGGACCGCGCCGGCTGGCTCGCCGTCATACAGCACCCTATCAAGAGGTGTCTCACGCCACAGGATTCTACCAGTAACTATTAACTGAGTTCCCTCTTATTAATGATATTCATATTCATGATAACCCTCCAAAACTGAGATTATGCACTATGGGAAAAAATAAAATATTTGCAAAAGAAAGTGTTTGTACTGTCAAAATACAGCTTTTTACTAAAAGCATCTGAGAAAAAAAATTACTGTCTGTTTGTTCCGGCTAATCTCCGAAATGGCTGGACCGATTTTGATGAAATTTTCACTGGCTGTTAGCTGATGTTATAAGGCGTAACTTAGGCTACTTTTATTTTATAAAAATAATTAGGGTTCCGCGCAAAAAATAAACCCGTACGCGGGTAAAATCGCGAGGGTCAGTTAGTACATTAAATATAAATAAATATCCTGGGAAGTTCCTCACACACGGTCATCTGATCCCAAACTAAGCAGAGCTTACACTATGGAAACCAGATAACTGATATAATACATATACTACTTTTTGTTTGTAAATACATACTTGATATACATAATTACACCCAGACTCAGGACATACAGACATGTTCATGCACACAAATGCATGTCCTGTGTAGGGATCGAACCCACGACCTGCGGCGCAATAGGTGGAATCTTTACCAGAGTCTTAATCAACTGCGCCAACTGGCCCCGTCAAATATATAATATATTATATAAATACAACTTTTTTCTCTACATATATATAGAGATTCCACCCAGGCTCAGGACAAGTGGATATAGGTTCATGTACAGAAATGATTGTTCTGGGTAGGAATCTACTCCACGACCTGTGACGTGCGAGCTAGAGAATCCACGCTCGTATCGCTCACTCGTAACGTTTTCCTATAAAAATTATTTCTGAATCAATATTAATTGATGCCCTCAGTTTTTTCTCATCACTTCATCTGACTATATTATTGTTTTTTCTTTAATAATGTACACTAATAAATGTATATGTTTTTCAGCTGAAGCAAACCTCGTCCGCAAGCGCACGACATCAAACTCGATCAGTATATTCTCAGGAAGGTAGTTGCATTTTCAACTTTTACACCTTAGTATTAAGGTATATTTTTAAAGTACCTTAGTTTACACGAAATATGTATTTGATTTCGGTGTATCTTCGGTCTCACCCGCTTTCAACGCTCGCATGTTTTAACAGGAACCACAGATAAAAAAAAACCGTTACAATTTTATTTTCGATTTAGTAACAAATTATATCATTGTAAATAGCAATATATGTATCGATTTGATTAAATGATTTATTAATATTTTAGTTACATTGCTAATGTAAATTATTATTTTATTGTTAAGACAATGTGAAGTCTAATTATTTTATATTTTTTAATTTATGATATTTAACAGTGATGGGACTGAATCGATAATTAAATCGTGTTAACTTATTAATTTTGATGTTAATTGTTTAGTTTAGGTATAATATAGTAAATATAAATGCGTCATTCTATTCACATTGGCTATACGCACAAAATATCAGTAAATTACAATTCATATAATATAATTATCTCAGTAGCTTTATATATATCAATAAAAATAACATTCTTAATTCACAACAATGCTCTCTTAATGTTGTAAAAGACATTCTACAGGGACTCTTATGTATTGGTGTATAAAGTTTAAATCTTATTTTATAGGAATACCACAACACAACGTACAGAACCACAAAATAAAATACTAGCAATAAAATTTATAAAACTTTATTCAAATATATATTTTTACAGACCGAAAGTGTTCAAATTTTTTTTTTCTGTATTAGCAAATATTTGTGGTATTCTCATAAAATAAACTCTAAAATACACTATATTTAAAAACAAAAAAATATCAGTATTTATAAAAGATAACAAAAGTTGTATTATGGTTGTAGGTAGTCCGCAAACTGAACACTAATCGTGTTCAGTTTACTTATCACGTAACTAGATACCGAAATAGGTTTTTAAATATAAGATGAGTTTGAATTATGAATCATACAAATTATATCATTTCGCTTTAAATAAGCGAAATATATTGGTAATAATTACAAACAGTCGTCATAGGAATTGGTATACGCATCATTTCTATCGACGTAGATTACGCGGGAATACAATGATATTATAAAAAAAAGAGGTAGATATCGCACTAACGCACGCTTATTGTTGCAGACAAATTCAGACAATTGTCGTAATTTTTCTTAGCGGTTACATATACCTATCTCTTTCTGTACCATACGTTCCGTATTATCTATCGCATATCTATCGCCGCTTAGTATGAGGGTAGTTTATCTCTATTATAATATAATTGCGGGAATTTAAAAAAAAGTTATCGTACACACGGCTACACCTCAAGCTATACATTGCCATTATAGGCTGACCTCCCATTGTACGGAAATCCTATACAATGCGAGATCAGCTTATACTGGAATTGTATAGCTTGATGTGTAGCCGTGTGTACGTCACATCGATTCATTCTAAAGCAAAGGTACTTTCATATCCAAAGAGACGTCACAGAACGTTGTAAAATTGTAGTTTACGTAGTATGAGTTGTGACGCATTGATTTCTAGTTACGCGATAGAACCCGTATCAATATTGCACAAGTATGAACCAATCTTAGAAAATACACTAAGTGGTAACACATACGTAGAATGTCTGAAACGACATGCAAATATGTAAGATTTACACACGAGTTATTCGTAAAATGGTATAATATATCTAATTGAAGTTCAAGGCTGTCATAGCTCTATTTCAAATTAAGTGATTTTCTATTTTCACACGAAAAGAAGCTTATCAATTAATTTGCTAACTCATTTATAGCTACGTCATAGATTTATCACAAACAAAACAATGGTATAACGCGATGATAGTTAATTGATATCGAGTAGATTGAATTCTAAAGGTTGTTCAAATTCTACATAGTCAGGAGACCATAGCTTGGTAGGGTACTTGTTAGTACCCGCTTGGCTGGGTACTGCCTTGAAGTTTGATCTTGTATAACAAAAAAAGTTGTTGCACTTGAGAGCCGTTCCCAATTTGAGTGAAATTGTGGTCAAACCCAAAACTAACCATAATTCAAAAAATATAAAGTATATAATAGCATTAACTATTTTTAATAAATATATAGTTTACCGTATATAAGGCTATTTATTGCTCATACATAATGCATAGAGTTACTGATATAATTAATGTAACATTCAACCATAGATTAAAGAAGTAATGCAAATAACAATGCAATAATGTTTTGAATATGAATAGATTATAAGCACCATACAATATGCTGTTATCGTTTTTTTGGAGTATTAATTTCAGTCGAGTCTTTAAAGGGCCTTAAATTAATGATATGTATTTTTTTCTCGTTATAGTAAATTTAATAAACAGACATGGGCCTATGATTGTGTTAAAATAAATAAATAAAAAAATTACTGCTAGAAGTGATGGTAGAAAATTAACTTACAATTATTTACTGGCTTTTTGTATAATCACTCTATGGATCTGTTCTGTGGTACTTACAGTACCTATGTAAGTGTAATAGATTAGCCCCCTTTCTCACAAAGCGCTATTTAACTAATATATTGTTTTAAAGGGTAAATAATGTAACATTATTTACATTATTTGACACTGACAATAGAGTGACTTTATTTACGTGACCCTTTAAACAGTATATTAGTTAAATAACGTTTTATGAGTACGGGGGTAATTATACATTTAGATCTTTTATCATTCGGATCTATGATCCGTTTTAAAACTACAATCAAACAAGTCAAGTTTTGAGTCGAGATTATAACAATTGAATTAGGAACCTGGGCCTTTGACATAATGTTTATTTTCAATTAACACAATATATTCTTGAGACTGGACTTTATTGATTCTCGTTCTAAACAGGCCTAAAATTGTTTGTTACTTTATCCATTTATAATTATCAAATATTAAAGTAGTAATAGTCTATTTCGAAACATTTTAATATTAATAGCCATTGATACAAACATTTTATTTAATTCGCTGCATTAGGTGCATTTATCAGTAACCGTATCTGATAGTGGTGCTGATCTGTTGTTTACAACTAAACTAATTTAGTCTCACTATATCTCTTTCTAACAAAGAAGATAAGAAAAGGATGTTAGAAATTTAATCCTGTCAAATTAGTCCAATGGTTGTTTTCAACATAAATTTAGTCGCTATCTATCGCGGTTACGTCTACATTAGTAGTAGTAGTACGACCGTAGACATTTATTTGGCACATTGTGTTACGAATGTTTTTTGTATAATTTCGTTCATCGATCTACAAAAGAGGTCCCCAAACTTTTTTTTTCCTCATAGACCACTTTCAAAGTTTTCTGGTTTCAGTGGACTTCCTACTGCTACATTTCTACCATATTCCAAACAAAAATGTGGAGATTAGATCTAACGTGGTCTACGTTAGATCCGTCCCGTGAGACCCGTCGAGTCTCCCGTGGATCCCTGGGGATCACTGTTCTACAAAAACTTTATATATGTCTATACTTTTTACAAAATGTTTGTAAGAAAGAGATGTAATGTGACTAAAATTAGTTTAGTGCGATTTACAACAGAATCGGCACCAGTTTCAGTTACGAATATTAGTTTTAAAGGAATGCGCGCGGCTAGTGTCGGTTCGGTGGGGCAAAAACTTTAGTTAGACCTCACCAATATCCTAAATATTCGAAACATTTACATCAGATTCGGTTACGGTATCGGATAGTTTTTTTTTCGAAATCCTATTGTGTCGGTTATGGTTTAGGAGCTCCATAGCATCCTTGTCCATAGTTTCAATTTAAAATGTATTATTTGTATTCAAGTCTTGAAGGAATAGCTAAATCAAAGATGTATAAAAATAGGAAAGGAATGTCTAGTGAAAATTTGTAACACGATGGCGAGTGATTGAAAAATTTAACTGAAAAGAACAAAAAGAACACAATAAGAACTTATAGAATGTTCATACAAGGTGTTCCGTATTACGACTTTTACTGAATTATATTTAGATTAGATTTTTGCTTTCATATAAGTACAATAGTCACGTGATCTTGTACGAAAATCAAAAGGCTTTAGAACAAAAGTTGTTTGACTGCTTTTCGGACTAACCTTTACGGAGCACATTGTATAAAATAAAGCGATTACATTGAATTGCTTTCTTTGAGATGGTTTGTAACGGAAATTTAGTACCATAATTGATAGTATCACTTGTAGGCAAGTTGGACTTGAGTAGCCAATAAAATAAATACCTAGAATACCTGAGATAAATGTGAATTGAGCTGACAGTACCCACTGTATTCCACATAAATAATTACGAGAAGAATTGCTATTGTGCACTGATTGTATAACCAAAGGATATAATGAGAATAAATAATACATACGTGTAGTAGCGACTGCAGCAAATCCTACAAATAAATACATGGTGTCAGTGGAAATAATATGTATAGGTACCTACAATAAGTGAAGTTCAACAACGTTTTTCTCTAAAACTATGATTGAAATTATAAGATATTATGCAGGCAGAATCTTTTAACATTATTATAATTTGTGTAAAATTTCAACATTATAATCTAAACAGTGCGAGAAAATTGCTTTTGAATTTCACAATTTGTAGACACTTTGTTAGACACATATTTATGTCCTCGACTGTACAGTATTCATAGTATATTCATATTTCCAGTGGGAATCATATACAATGTCGTAGAGGTTGAGTATGGTTGCCACAAGCGGACTTGCTCACAATTACACAACCGATTACACGACGTGTTGGTAACCTAGACGTGCCAGCCCTAAAAGTAAATAAGGCGACGTCATTGACTGTGCGTTCGAATTTTCGTTCTGTGCATAAAGGTACACGTTCCTAGCCGAATGCACGCAGCAGCAGCAGGCGAACATGTCGCAGGCGTCGCAGCGACATTACTGGTTTCTCTTTCGTTTCTACGTAATACTATGGAGGCGACCGACTGTCGCCTAGCTCAGGTTTTTCATCAACTCAGTTGTGTCGTGACTACACGTCGTTTGCTGCTGCTGCCTGCATTCGGTTACCTAAACAGTAATTTCACTGCAACGTAGATAACCCCCTTTCTCATAAAATGTTATTTAACTAATATACTGTTTAAAGGGTCACGTAAATAACGTCACTCTATTGTCATTGTCAAATAATGTGACATTATTTACGTGACCATTTAAACAGTATATTAGTTAAATAGCGCTTTATGAGTAAGGGGGCTATTTATTATATGTATGTACGTATGGTATTTATTACCTAGTGGAGTACCTATTCATATTACGTGCTTCAATATTATATTGTATGCCTTTTCCGTTATATACAACACCCATTAGAATGAATAATAAAATGAACTTAAAAAACTTTTTCCCCATATTAATAAATAAGATGTAAGTCAGTCTTGTAACACCCAGGTATTAAGCCCCAGCCCTTTTTGTTTATATGACATTAAAAAGTTACGTATATATTTAAAACCTAGGTAGGTATTACTATATTTGACTTACACCTTATTTATTAATAAGGGGGTTTTAGAGTAGCGTAGTGTAAATTCGAAGCTAGGAGGCTACCAAAAATAATGGTAGAAATAAATATTTTTATTGTAATGTATACTATATCTGACTATGATTACAGGTATATGAGCAAGGAATGCTTGTCTAAGAATTAGTGGTAGGTGGCATGAATATAATTCATCGATACATTACATTTAGATATTTCGTTGTGAGAATGTTTGAATTTTTTACCTAAGTAGATTTTGTATTAAGATCTTTTCTATCAAATATAAATAATATAACTCGTGTAATCGTGTTGGAATACCATTTCAACGTGTAATCTAATGCCCATTACGTTCATTAGATACTGAAATGGATTATATTTTTCACGCATAGACATAGTAATTTATACATTGCGAATTAGGTATAGCATAGCGTAAAGATTTCGTATCAAGTTAGCGATTAGATTAGCGATAGTGAAATGAAAAGCATTATAGTGAAGAATAAGCCACAAAATAAGCAATTTACATGTTTCCTAGATAATGTACAATTTTTATTATTATTATTTAACTTTGTAAACGAAAAGATACTGCCACTGTACCCGTATTATCAAGGTTTTGTTATCATTTAAGAAGATTGAATCAGTTAAAACATATTAAAAATGCTTTAGTTCTAAGATACAAGTGTAGATTATTTAAACAAATTTTACCAAAACATGCCTCGCTTAAGTTTTGTGTTATTATATTATTGTAAATAAATAAAACGATACTTTGTAGTATGCTCTGGCATAATACATACTACCTAATTATTATACTTATAAAATAAACTTTTCACTGGCTAATTTGTTTTTCCTTTTATATAACACCCCAAAGTTTAATAAAATTAAAAAATAATGAATACTGTTCCCTCAGATTACAGAATAAAACCTTTTGTTATCTGTGACTATTCGCATCAAAAAAGGAGTGCGGTAAGCAATTGGTGACAGTAGGTGTGATTAGTTGGATTACCTATACTTGTACGTACGTAGTAAGTATTTATATACTCTTAGCCTATACGTTCATTAGTGCCTTCCTTACCAGGGCCCAAATTGAATCATTTATTCAATTTAAAGTCATTAACTTTTTGATTATGAAAGAGAAACCAGATAAGAGTGGACGCCTCACGGCTCATGCCCGGGCGCAGGGTCGCATGAAGCATCGGTTACTTTTTCTCCTCGTTGGAACCACAGAATAGAAAAATAAAACCCTTGGTTTTAAAATCTTTGTATATTATTGATTTATGAAAAAAGAGAAAGTACAGTACGGCCGCCGAGAGAATGCGTTTCGGAAACCTATATAGGTATATCGGGCTAATCTCGGAAATGGCTAATCTATACCGATGGGACTTTTACAGGCTGGCAAAGTTTAATGAAAGTCCCACCTTGATAGATCAGCCGTATCCGTGAGTTAGATAACAATTCTTGGTAGGTGGGTAGTACATGCAGGTTAGCGCTTAACCACTAACGTAGTGGCTATATACTCTTTGGTTAGCGCTATACGGGGCTATACAGAGTAGGTACAATTGAATATTCTGTGGCTATACCTTTGATTATAATATACAGTGTAAACTCCTGTGGCCGCGTCCAACGCATGCCCTTTGGAGGCGTCCCGTAGCGAGCTTCGCTCGACGCCCCCTAAGGTCCTGCACCCGTTTTCACTGCACGCACACCTTGCACCATAGGTAAAGCAGACACTGAATAAGTAAATTCAGATCAAAGGGCTATTACCTTTTACCTTATTTTCGTACCTACTTCTGTTTATGTTGCATATAGATCAGTAAAAAAAACTACAAGTGCAATAGGTATATGAGGTTGCTTGTTGGCTATAAAGGAAGTAGGTACCTACCTGTGTATAGTAAATACCGGCAACTTTAATCTGTGATACCGTTTTGTTTAATACTAAATCTAACAGCATCAAAAATGTGTGCTGTTTCCGTGTGGAACTATTTTTTATGTCGGCAACTATTCCTGTTTGTTTTGTCAGGTTCGGCGGAGTGCCGCTTGATGACTACTCCGTTAAATATCGGGTTACCACTTAGGTTCGCGATATTTTGTGTCATTCAACGGTAGCTATGTTTAACTTGTTGGTATTGCTTTCTTCTTTTTGTAAATTGCACTTAGTATCTACCTAACAAATTATTATTATATAGGTACTTGATGGTAGGTACATGGGTAGTAACAAACAAGAAAAAATATAAAGAAGACCTCTAAATTCCCATGAACAAGTAATTATAATCCACAATTAGCGCCTGTAACGTAATACATGACACTTGTTGGCAGACAGCTTTTAAAGTTCACTTTGAAGTGAATTTTCATGTTTTATTTAATATACATAGTAAGTATGACCATTTTTAAATGTTTTTGTTTATAAATTCTTTCTTGGGTGATGTATATTTTGCTCCTACTCCTAATCTATTGTTTCATTATCTACACAACTCTATCTAACCTCAACTAATAATTATGTAATGTAATGGTAGGTGATCAGGTGCATGCAAGACTCGAGAAAAACACACCGATAGGAAATACATAAATTTTAATCATAAATTGAAATATTTTACGTAATTTTATTCACATAATGTAATTCTTTGGTCAACATTCACTTATATAGTATTCATATTATTATCTGAAGAATAATTTCTCATTTCATAATAGTTTTCCTTATAGCCATAATTGCAGTATTGCGCCGGCGCACACGCCTCGTTCGTAGGAACATCATCGTAGCATCTATCTTCGTAGTCATTTTCGGAATAATCATGGCCGTAATTATCATTACAGCTCCCATCTTGGTTGTCTCTTGTTTGTAGATTATTCCTACAGTTAGCCGAGTCAGTTTGAGGGTTGACGTTCCATCTCTGCGATATGGAACAGCTGATCGAGCCGCCATGTTGGAAAGCAAACGGCCATGCCTGGGAAAGTAATTACTAATTTAGTACATTGTTATACACAGCTACGTAGCATGGGGTTTTTCAAAAAGGGTGTGAAGAGATTTTTGCAGGTTCAGCAACACGCGAGTGATACCCCTGATGTTACAAGCGTCCATAGGCTACGGTAACCGCTTACCATCAGGTGGGCCGTCCGCTTGTTTGCTACCTTATTGGTATAAAAATATGTAGGTAATTCCCTAAGGTTGCCTGGAAGAAATCGCTTTAGCGATGGCCACATTACCTGTTGGCTTATTTTTCACTAAATTTGTACGAATATCTTCCCATTCCCTTTCACCCTCATTTGTGAAAGAAGGTTGGTGCTCAGCAGGTTGATGATATTAAAGATGATGATGTTGTTCCGACATGTGTTGTACAATAAAAAGTGTAGGTACCTATTCTATAATTACTTAGGAATTTATTTTTAATTCATTGCAATAGGAAAATGTAGCGTAAGTCTTGTACTAAAGGCAAAGCAAACCAAGGTAAGTATTTAATATTTATTATAATTTAAGGCGTCCATATTTTTCCACATCCTACCTAACACTTCGAGACCTCCCACTTAGCCAAAGAATTGCGTCAAACATGGGCGAACATTTGTTTATAACACAATCGTCAAATTTGACCGCACTTTTTATGTGCAAACAGACATTTGTGGGTCTTGGGTGAACACATGTTCGCAGATCAGTAGATATGCATATTTTCAGAATATGTTGTCTATTAACCTACTGTTATTTTGTATGAATTTTTTAAATTGAATGGTGAAGGTTATTAATTAATCATCGATCTCTTAAAAGAAAGAGTGTAAGGGTATACTTCTAGTGATCTTTTCGCTACACTTTCTTGTGTTTAATTAAACAGTAAATAAGACAAAGGAGAATCCAGGGAAACAATAAAACTGGAGCATCTCTTTAACGTCCGGAGATAAATTTTATTTATACCAGTAACAGCTGCAAACTTTTGGTCAGCAGCGCGCGAGCACTGCGTAAAACTCATGTTTGTTGATACAACCTTTTTGTTTCTATGGTTCATTTTAATCCCAGTTGGATATGTTATAGCTTGTTTATATTATAAGGCAAGGGTCGGAAAAGTGACTCTTTATTTTATGACGGAAAGTTTTGTTTATTTTTTTGGGAAGAACGAAGAACACACATGACGATGTCCACAAGATCTTTTTAAAAATACTTTTTAAGTAAGATATACTTTTCAAAAGGTAGCAAAATTATCAGAGGTTATTTAGTAATTTTTTTAACAACTTTTAATACGGGCCAACTCTGAATTCGCGACCCTTTGAACTGTACTCTAGTTCATAGCTCTAGTTATTATGTAATCAGAGTTATCAGAAGTATAGGTAAGTACTTTCTTATCTATTAATCTCGATTTAATAGGTAAACATCGAGAAAACAATAGAGATTGATTCTGAAATAAAACGATGCTCTAAGAAACCGTTAATCCGACGATCGATCAATTCTCGTACCTTCGCGGAACGTGCTCTCTAATCCTCTGACGACAGGCAGCCGGATTCGTGGCATTTGGCAAACATGCCCGCCACTGATTCATTGCAGTTGAAACTATGGGACGGGCGCGCCCGTGCCGCGACTCCAAACGAATTAAAGGGATGACAACTGTGACAGGGGATAAATTGTGAACAATTATGTGATCTGTGGTACCGTGAAATATGGGCGAGTGTGAACTTTTTTATTTGTTTCGACTTGCGGACAGGTTTTGGGCGTTTAAATTATTAGATGCGTTGGTTGAAATCGGCACTATGCGGAGGTGATCACAGAAATAATTGTCTGTCTGTGCTAGAGATAGGTACTGGTGTTTTTTTCAAACTGCTCGGGTTAATTCCCATTTATTGATAGAAAATGTAATATGTTTGAAGGCGGTGACGGTCGGGACCCCTTGTACCCACGAAAGATTTGTACCCAACAGTAGGGACAAGAGCTAGTGAATTGACCGACTAATAAGAAGCTAGATACAGCCCACTGACTGACAGACGGACGTACGGACGGACAGCGGAGGCAAAGTAATAGGGTCCCGTTGGCACCCTTTGGGTACGGAACCCTAAAAAGCTACCTATCTCATGGATTTTACTTATTAAAAAATAATTCAAAATTAAATCATTTATTCAAATAGACCTTCGTAGGCACTTATGAAAAGTCTGACTCTAATACTCTAATACCGGTTCGGAACTTCAGAAGGTTGCATTTGCTGAGAAGAGCCGGCAATAAACTCAGCAATTACTCTTTTCAGAACAAGCTTACATTCATTACATAATATTTACATTCTAATCGCACTGACAACAATTGCGTGCCGCGGCGCGGCGGCAAAACTACAAAGTACCTAGACTGATTTATATTTAAATAAATGGCAAACTTAAGGAGACCAGCCCCCACAAGCAGCACCTAGTATAGTAGCATATAGTTTAAGATTCTAATGGAGATAGGAAGACTATGATAACTTACAAGGCTCAGTGGATGTGGTGGTGTGTGAGCTGAACGCGGTTCATGTAGTAGAGCTCGTAAATGAGCTATGTATGACGCCGCCAGCCGCAGGGTGTCCAACTTCGAGAGCTTCGTGTCAGCCGGCACCCATGGTAGGGTTGTCTTCAATCTGGTTGGGAAAAATTAAATTTTACCAAGACCGAAAAATGGTCTGTATATCAGGCAAATGCCTACAACCAAGGTGACTTCTGAGAGCTTCAAAATAAGATGTCCCCGCGGTTTCACCCGCGTTCCCGGTATGAAAAGTAGCCTATATCACTCAGGGATAATGGAGGAATTCACAGATCTGATCAGTAGTTCCCAAAATTACCTCTACATCCTAACTTACAAGCTTTACCTCTTCATAATATGCGTGGACTGAATAACCCTGTCATCACCATCATCATCAGCCTATAATGTCCCACTGCTGAGCACAGGCCTCATTTCACAAATCGAAAGGGAATGGGCAGATCAGATACTCCACACACGTGTGTGGAGTATGCAATATAAAATAAATATATATAACTGCAATGGGCACGTGCCCATTGCAGTTTTCGAGCCGCCTAGAAGGCCTCCAACTAGCTTAACGACTATCACAATTAAGTGATAACCGGGACCAACGGCTTTACGTGCCTTCCGAAGCACGGAAACGCTCGATTTGAAATACCACTAGGCGGTCACCCATCCAGGTACCGACCACGACGGTGGTAGCTAAACTTGCCGATCGATTAAGAACGGCTTATCATGTATTAGATTGGAATAACCCTGTATCGAGTAAAAATTTACTTAATGCAGTTACAAACCTGCAGAACGCTTTGGACAGTACTCGCATCCTTGCCCGTTCTCTTGCATTAGCAGCGTTCCTGTGAACCGGCTCGTGTGAACTACGACCTAAGAATCAAAAAGATATAAACTCAGGTACGTAGGTACTTTCTCTTTTGTATTGAACCACTGTTAATTGAAATTACATGTCGATTATAAGCATGGTGATAGAATATTAGAGCGACTGTACTAGAGTAAACGAACGGTTTGAACGACTAGTGGCCGATTATTATAGGTAATTTACGGATCGTTATCGGTTAAAATTAAGATTCTTATATCTTTACTAATAATGAAGCAAAGACCTCAAAGCTTTGCATAACAGGGTCTGTAACAGGGTCCCATATGGACAGTTTGGCAATAAAAAAACCTACCATTGGTAAGCAAACTAGAAAAAAAGAAAGAATGCCAATTTCTCGTTTTTTATCTATATTTTTACCGAGAACAAATGACAGGATCTCATTTCGTTTTTTTTTACAGTAAATCAACTAGATAGTGTATGGTATTATCTATTAATGCATCTAATATATGAAAAACGCTCACGCTTCGCACAAGGTAATTTTGTTAGTACTATCACTCTATATACATTAATATATTCGTCTTTACGCCTCAACTACTCAACGGATCATCATGAAATTTGGCATGCAGATAGCCTATGGTATGGAGAAGGACATAGGCTTTTTATCCCGCGAACGCGGGTGAAACCGTGGGGGACAGCTATATACTCTATAATAGTTAAAATATTATTGGAATTCATCATCCTTCACAAAATCTTTCGTTTTGGCCATACCACGACAGTTTCCTCTCAAATTTGAATCAACATTCGCCTGCGCTAGCGTGATGTTATAAAGCCCTGGATCCTTCCCTCATACAAGAATTATCTGCCGCAAATAAAAACACGTCGGACTGGATAACTCTATTTCGCATAGGATGAGTCTTTAAGTTCAAGGGTTTTATACCAATAACTAGTGAAATTCCATTTGATTACTCTGAAATTGTACTTGTACTGTGAATACTCACAATATTTCTTGAAACCTCGCTCTATCATAATATTCCTTTATTATATCGAAATGAACATTAACCATTGAGAAATCTAATAAAATAATGATCATGTTTCACCGAACTCATGCTATTTGAAATCTAGGTTCCTGAGATTTGCGCGTGCAAATTTACAAACTCTTCAGCTTTGTAATATAAAGTACCTATAGATATTAACGATATTAAATTGAATATTAGAAACGTAAATACAGTTATTGTACTAGTTTAAAACAGATTTTATTTTAGATCATAATAATTAAGTATACAACTTATTAGCTGGCCTTGAATTTCGGAAAATTCTTTTATTTTATAGGCTTTAGAGTCCCTGAAACGTCATGGTTAATCAGTGGTATTTCTATAGTTATAATCACATAGGTAGATAGATTTATACAAGACTAGCGGCCCGGTACGTGCTTCGCTACGTATAAAGTGAAATAATAAAAACCGGCCAAGTGCGAGTCAGACTCGCGCACCGAGGGTTCCGTACAAACCTGTAGGTATATAAGTAAATGGTAGTATAGACCTGAGTATTTGATATTAATTTCAATTTATGACCTATTAAAAAAAAAACTACTTACTAGATCTCGTTCAAACCAATTTTCAGTGGAAGTTTGCACCGTAATGTACATCATAATTTTTTATAGATTTATCATTCTCTTATTTTAGAAGTTACAGGGGGGGGGACACACATTTTACCACTTTGGAAGTGTCTCTCGCGCAAACTATTCAGTTTAGAAAAAAATGATATTAGAAACCTCAATATCATTTTTGAAGACCTATCCATAGACACCCCACACTTATGGGTTTGATGAAAAAAAAAAATTTGAGTTTCAGTTCTAAGTATGGGGAACCCCCAAAATTTATTGTTTTTTTTCTATTTTTGTGTAAAAATCTTAATGCGGTTCACAGAATACATCTACTTACCAAGTTTCAACATGATAGTTCTTATAGTTTCGGAAATAAATGGCTGTGACATACACGGACAGACAGACAGACAGACAGACAGACAGACAGACAGACAGACAGACAGACAGACAGACAGACATGACGAATCTATAAGGGTTCCGTTTTTTGCCATTTGGCTACGGAACCCTAAAAATGTGATAAATGAAGAACCGCTCGACCCATTTTGTGCAAACTTCACATAAACCATCTACTAAATAGTCCGAACAAAGCCTAAACATTTGGTTTGGATAGGTGAGCCCGTTCTTGAGTTATACAATTACAACGAAAAGTGGCATTGATTTTTATATATATAGATAAGGTTTTGAAAAAAGAAAAACTATTGAGCCCACACAAACAGATCTCAGAATTTTGCGGTATTTTGTCGCCAAATAGTAAATTTTGTTGGTCCTTGGTGGTCAAACTCAGACTTTTAAAATCCGTGATGGTTGCCCTGCGACTTACCTACCACACTTTAGGAAGCTTATTCTAGATATCTAAAAAATAAATCACTTTCTTACCTGAATTAGAATTAGTATCATCGAAGAAAAAGTCATCGTCGTCCGCGTCGTCGGACCGTTTCTCGACCGGCGGCGATTTGATCACACGTTTTCTTGGCATTTTTTTTAAATATTGCACAATAAATAAAACCACAAATCACCTCACTAACATTTTTAAAATGCGAATTCGTTTTTCGAAAAGGGTTTTTAGGGGTACCTTCCTGTCTAATGCCGTGACGTTTATCTTTTGAGGAGCGCAGGCGCATGCAAGGCGGGCGGCGGCTGTGCGCGTTGGGCGGTGCTAACTCTCGCCCCTCCCGTGTAAACTTCAGGATTACATTCCGACTAATGAACGATGCTTTCTTTACATAAATATACATACCACTTTGGGAATTTTGTGGTGTTTATTTTAAATCTTAATTCGATTCTTTATGGTTGGGGAAACCTGGGAAGGCTCCTACGAATCTATATTCAAGTAACTCAGAAAATTTGTATAATTTCAATAGTTACTTTTCAGGTAGTCCTTAGAAGTCTTTCAATTTGTAGATATAAGAAGAAACTAGTAAGGGATTCTAAATAATATTCTATTGCTACGTCTGAGTGAATGATTTTCAGAAATAGAGCGAATAATTTGTTAACATCATTTTTTTTGAGTTCCGTATACATAGGCCATGACTCTATCTAGTCCCTAATTTTTTTTACCAAAACCTAGAACACTTTTAAGTTTGCACCTAAATACTCCAAAATAAAGCTTGTTGTTTTTTTACATAGTTGGAAGCACGGAAAAGAGAATACACTTTCTTTTCTCTGTGGTTGGAAGTGTAAAGCAATTAGCGCCGTCAAAGTGTGACAAAAAGATTGACAGAAGCCGCGCATCGGGTCACACTTCCGTGACACATAATACTTTATCTAGTTGGTTGGTACACGTGGTACACACCTTCTTTTCTTTTTCGGTATCCTTGCGTCACAACCCTATATTCTCACAATGTATTTTTTATGCCGAATAAAATATATTTACATTGCGAACGGCTATAGTGTATCTAACTGCTTATATCATCACATCATCTATTAATGGAAAAATTGCGAGAGAACTGGCAAGAAACAAAGTTTCAGGAGCAGCTACTTATTTTAGGTGTAGAGTGCACTCTAGGTGTGGCATTCTTCTGATTTGTAAGGGCTATAGAGACTACGAAAAACCGCGGGGCGCAACAAGTAAATAAAACTCATAATTGGTGCGTCCATGCTACGCGAATCGAGCACGAGCCGAGCCACGAACGAACATGCAACGAGCACGATGCGAATCCCTTTGTTCGTGAAAAAACTGACAATCGCGCTCGTTCGAGGCTCGCAAGCCCGACCACGCTACGCGAATCGTTCTCGCAGTGTGCTCGATCGTGGCTCGGCTCGTGCTCGGTTCGCCAAGCATGGACGCACCATTAGATTTTAGGCTAACATAGACTACCTACTTAATCATAAAGATCTGATGATAAAGTAGCTTGCACCTTCAAAATATTTCATATTTGTATATTTACATGATAAAATCTAACCATTATTTCATCCAATGACGCGCATGCGGTATGACGCGACGATGACCATTCGTGGGCCCTGATTGGATGAAATTCATTAATGGTGTTCGTTACGATTACCACCGAAGTTACGCGGTAGAGCCCCAGTTTTGATAAGGCCCCTTTTTTTAAACAAGGCCTTTCGTTACCTAGTTACGTTACGGGGTGAAGGACACACCATCCTGAAGAATTGTGAAACACGATATAAGGAAAAGAAAGAGTTGGTACAGTAGGTATCTTCTATTTTCCCGACTCTCTCGTCCATTTGTAATGTGGTGCGCGACAGATATGTCTGCGTGTGGTCAAAATGAATACCTAATTAATCGTAAGTCCGCTAAGGTACAACTTGTACTTACATCGATTGAACTTTTCTTAGTAAGCAGGTGCTTCCAACGCACGCAGACTTATTTGGCGGGCACTATATCTGACTCTCTCTCTACTTCGTTCTACCGCAGAGCTAGCTGGTAGGTAAGATAAGTCTCAAGTAGCAATTTAAATTATCTATTTACCTAAATATTTTTAGTTTCTATATTTTACTTTTGTTTGAGCTCATCATTCAGCCATAATTGTGGAGTTGATCAAGTTAAGTGACGGAATTCAACTGAGAAGAAGGATTGCTGCAAATAGGATGCATTAGGGCTGGTAAAATAATTTTATTTTGAATAGTTTTTTTTTTAATACATAAATCACTTTTTCAACACACTTGTTCGTAAAGTGACATTTATTGCACTGTTTTTAATATCTTTTTACCCAACTGACCCGGAAGGAGGGTTATGTTTTTCGAGTGTAAGTATGTATGCAGGTATATATGTATGTATGTCTATTTCTTTGGCACGCTCTGCAGCCTAAACGGCTTGATGGATTTAAACATATGAGGTGTCGTTAGCTTCGTCTTAACTGTGGGAGTGTCATAGGGTATACTATTTTTATATGGCGTCTACGAATAAAAAAATAGGGGGGGTATTAAAAACAAACATTTCTGTATTATAACAATATGAGTATCATATGAAAGCTTGTGAATAGCCCATGCCATTATATCACGGCATTATATGTACATATTGTAATACTGTTATGCTACCATTTCGACGTAAACTGTAAACAACCACGTTTAATGCAAGGACAGTAGGTAAGTAAGTACCTGTAAGTACCCATGGAGACTCTGAGCGGTTACCGTACGTAACTCACAGAGTTGCGATGGTTATTAGCCTACCTACTTTACCGTACCAGTAATTTACTTACTAACACATACAACTCATTCTGTGTGAAACTAAAAAGTCCGAAATAAATTAAATTATTAAAAAAAAACAATAATTGGACTGTTTTACAAAAAACTTAAACCGACTTCAAGGTACACTAACACGTAATCATTTTTAAAAAAAAAACATACTTCCGAATTGATAGCCTCCTCCTTTTTTTGAAGTCGGTTAAAAAACCCGACTGCGTAAAACAAAAATTTACTGTAAAGAGAAAAACGAGCAAGTTATTGGTTTGTCCCCGACTACAATACCTTACAACATTCATGTCATATTCAAAATTCTATAGATTAAAGAGCTTGTTTTTCTCTTTTCAGTTAATTTTAGTTTTACGCAGTTGGGTTTTTTGTTTCTTTTAATAATTTATTTTACATTACTGCACAGTTTTATGGATTGTATGTGTGTATCAATGTAATTTATATTACCTATTATATGTGTAGACGAAGGATTCTTAATTTAAACGGGTAAAACAGTTTAACAGAGCATAGCTGTCAAAAACAAAACAAAAGCTGCGCGCCATATTTGTTAAAGTTTTCATTTTGTGGTCGATTATTATCAAAAAAATCTACTCCAAGAAATACAAGTCTGTTTTTTTCTCGCAAGTGTGTTGAAAAACGTCATATGACACGCATGTGCATTGATCATTAAACTCTCGGCTCCCTTATCGCGTTCGCCTGCGGCTCAGGCGCTTATTACCACCTCGCCTCGTTTTTTAATTAACTAATTTACTATTAAATAATTAACAAAAATGTACCTAAAAATTATTAACTAATTTCTAATTTGTGTTTTACCGAATGTACGTAACTCTAAGGTATATGGTATATAAGGTATATATTTTTAACAACCTAAATATAATTTTGCATAGATTGATGCCAATTTCTGTAGGTAGCAAATATTCGTATAATTATTGCACTAAAATAATAATTTTGTTACTCGATTTTATTAGATCAAAGAGTGACAACCCTAGTCGACCAGGTGGCAGATATCACAGCATTGAATTTAACCGCTCCGACGAAAAGTGATTCGTTTTAAGCGCCATCCAGCATGACTTACGGCGCGCGGCGGTTCCTTCTGTTTACTCAACAAATATTATTCTTTGTTCCACTTACAAGTAGGTATTACTACTTACAATATCTTTAAATAAATGCTATAAGATAAATTATAATGATCTGTGGAACCTATTTTAGTACCTACTACCTAGGTAACTTCGAAATATTTTTTCTTGCAATGTAACCTAACCTTCTTGTATGGGTATATTGCAAAATATATTAACACAATCTTACTTATACAGGAACGTAAGTATGATAATGTAACGGAAAGTGTATATGTATACATTACAGTAATCCACTTTTTTGTTGTTAGGCGTACGTTTCGCGGACGATAAAATTTTATAGGTATTAATGACCCTCATTGACCGGTGAAATGTTGGTTATGATTTTAATTCAATGGTTTGAATTTTTGAGTACCTATGTAATTTATTTTATTTTGACTACCTGATGTAGTCTTCACCCCCTTCGGGTGTATATACCCTTTCCGTTACACCCAGTATATGAAATGTATGACGTGTGATGTGGCCGTAGGTGGTGACCACACAAAACATAGAACAGACTGGCTCTCAAGTGCTGCACTGCTGAAACGCACCGGAAGCTCAAGCTCTCAAAATCAAAAAGTCATTTATTCAGTTTAGGCCCTGGTAAGGCACTTATGAACGTTAAATTGTAACAGTTGAATTTACTACCGTAAACCACCTCTCTGTTGGAATCGAACCCACGACCATCGCCACGGCAGTCGAAAGTCACTAGTGTCACAATATGGTTTCCTCTTGTAAGTTATTATTAAAATAATTAAATGATTATATGTGAATAAAATCCTTCTTCACTATATATAAAATTTATTGAATATCCTGGGATATACTTCACACACTGTTATCAAATTACAAACTAAGCAGTGCTTGTACCTATTTGGAAAACCAGATAACTGCCTACTACATTAATACTTTTCGTTTGTAAATATATAATTATACCCAGACTCAAGACATGCAGACATGTTCATGCATACAAATGCAAGTTCTGGGTGGGAATCGAACCTACGATCTGTGACGTGATAGGTGGAACGCCAACTGGCCCGTCAATTCATTTAGGTATATCCGCACGCTTACGTACGTTTCATGGATGAATTTCAATGTAAATTATGTAAATTTCAATGATGATGGTTCTATTTTCATAATCCCTCTATTTGGAATGTAGAATTTTAATATGCTTTTTTTTAGTTTCACGTGTATGTAACTAACTTTTCTTGTGTATGTAGTTTGGATGACCGTACAATAATTTGGTACCATGAGCTGATCTGATGATGGATCCGGAAGGTAGGCCCTGGAACTGCATGAAAGATTAACGTATGTTAGCCTTATTTGAACTTGTTCAATTTGTCTTGAGGTGAACTTTGAACATATTTTGTAGTTGAATACTAGGGTCTGATGATGAACCAGGAACCTACCACTGGAACTCCATAGCGTTTAGATCTAGCTATAAAGTTGCAAAGTTTTAGACTTTAACTGTTTAGAGTATAATCATGACGTCATCTATGAAGTTTCACGGGACATCTTTATCGGGCTCACGCCCTCACGCCAATTCGGTACGGGTTTAAGCACGCTCAAATCAATTACAGAGCGATTAAAGCTTCAATTCGGAATGCAGCCACAGAGTTTTTTAAGATAGCAACACTGTATCTATCTGTCTGATTCTGTTGTCTGTCTGTGATTGAAAAAAAAATTGACTGACTGATTTGTTTGTAATTTAGTACCTACCTAACTACTTTTTATAAATTAATTATTGATGCGTACCTAATTAAAATATTTGGTTTTGTGCATGCAGCCAAAACATGAAGTTATTCAATTTCTATTTATATAAATTCTAAATTATTTCAGAAGACTATCAAATCGAGTCTATAATGCTACCAGGTATTGGAGTTTTCGGAACTGGCGCAATAGCCAAAGTTTTGGTGCCATTCTTGAGGGAAAAGGGGTTTTCAGTTGAAGCTATATGGGGGGTATCTTTGCCGGAAGCCGAAACCGCAGCGAAGGACTTAAAGATACCTTTTTTCACGAACAAAATCGATGACGTTTTGTTGAAGAAAAATGTGAACCTTGTATTCATAGTTTGTGCGCCCAATCTGCATGCCCAAATATCTGTAAAAGCCCTCGGGATTGGAAAACATGTCGTGTGCGACAAGCCGGCTGGCCTTTGTCAAGCTGAAGCCTTGAAAATGGTGCGTGCAGCTCAATATTACCCAACACTTATATCCATCATTAATCACTCTCTCAGGTTTTTGCCAGCATTTAGCCACATGAAAAAGACTATCCACGAAGGATATCTTGGAAACCCTGATGAGTTGACACTTATAGATGTACGTGTACAGATGGGACCCCTCATTAGTGATACTTACAACTGGTTGTGTGATGATACGATGGGTGGAGGGACCCTCACATTAGTTGGTAGTCATGTCATTGATTTAGTTTCCTACTTGTCAGGACAAAAAGTAGTTAAAGTACATGGAGTGTTGAGGACTTTTGTGGAAGAAACGGCGAAGGTTAATGGTATCAGAAAAATTACAGCACCTGACTTCTGTACATTCCAGTTGCAAATGGATAAAGGTTTACTAGTAACAGCTACACTCAATAACCATTTACCTGGGCCTTGTTTCAACCAGGAGATTTATGTTTGCAGTAAAAAAGGCTACTTGGTTGTGAGAGGAGGGGATCTGCATGGGAGATTACATAAACCAATTTTAAAGAATTTATCTGAAGAAGAGAATAAGAGAACTCATGATAAGGAAGATGTTATATATGTTGATGTTGAAGATCTGAGTTGTGCATCAAGTGTTGTCCCTAAACCATACATAAAAGGCCTTTGCAAAATGATAAGTGCACTGAAAGAGGCATTTTTACCTGTTAAAGAACAAATGGATTGGGTAAAAGAGCCTGTCAAAGCTGCAGCTACATTTGAAGATGGGCAAAGAGTGCAGGCTACTATGGAGGCTTTGCGCCAGTCAAATGAAGATGGCTGTTGGACAACAGTTCAGTTGTTAACAGAGCCTCCAGATCCAAACCCAGCATTGTCAGCTGCAGTGAGACGTACTGCCATATCCTTACAATAGATGCATTTTAATGATGTATTGATATGCCATTATAAAGTACCTTTATTGTATGCTAAGTTGTTATTTATGTTGCATTATTTTATATAGTAAGTAAAAGTTGTAAAATTAAGAATTAGTAATCTGAAATAACAAGAATAATCTCATTTCAGTATTAACTTGCTTTGATTTTATAATAATCAGCCATAAAAAAACTAGTTGGGTACAGTCTGATCAAATATTATGATGTAATGAAATGTTGCTTTACTGCTTGCCCATTATCCTAATATACTCTATATTGCCATCCATCCGGGTTTCCCCAGGTTTGTCCTAGTGTAGAGAGCGTCCGGAGAGCATCTGGGCAGGGTAAAATTTTTTGTCTGGTTTTTAAAGTTTTCAACTCACAAAATCAAAACTATTTAAAAAAAAGCACTGCTAACATGTCCAGGTTCCAAGTTCCAAAATACGGGGCTTTCACGCTTCTTGTCCTGGTTGCCAGATTTTAGAAATGGCAACCCTATCCATTTGTATTTGGTTATATATTTATATACCTAACTCAATTATTGTCTGCAAAAAAAATACAGGCATAGTTTCTGTATTATTATTATTATATTATTTTAAATAACTGATTGATGATATACTTACTATTATATATGTTAATTAAGTCCACTGTACTTAACTGTCTAATTTCTACTTTCTTGATTTTATGCATGCCACAGGCAAAGCTGTAATATTTTAGTAGGTAGGTATGTATTAGAGGAGTTGATGAAACTAAGAAATATAGGTATATTATTTAAGTTGCATTCTTGATGAAAAATATTATTTACTTACTGTGATTTAGAATAAAATATATATTTTATCTATTGTACTTATTATAAAATGTGCCTGTATCTAGTATGTACAAAAATTTAATAAAAAATAATTTGCGTAATATACATATTATTTCATACATATGTACTTATTCAATTGTTTTATTATGATAATGCAGTGGTAGCCAAAGAGTACATTATATAATCTAAGAAGTGGTAGCTTTTGCATAACTTAGGGCTGATTTTCCCATCGTCAGTAATCATTATTAAATATCTGTTGAAACAACTATTTTATTTCTTGTATAAAAGATAACTGGTGGTGGTAAATCTACTATTTGGGGTAAAAAAAAAAACTTTAACTCAAACTATAGACAGAGGTAGAAACATTGAATGCTGTTGTTAAGGTTGGCTTTGGTGAATTAAAAAATTGTGAGAAAACTATAGCATGCTTCATAGCTTACCATTATGTTTTGGCAGCTACACTTAAGTGGGAGCCAATTTCCTAGGCCTTGTGATTTAATTCTACCTTTGGTCATGCCATCACTTATCATGGTGAGATTGTGGGCAAAATGCTGACAAAATCTACTTGTCTACAAGGACTTGTAATGAAGGAGTGACATTACTGTATTAGTAGATCTTACTTTTATGATTAGCAAGTCAAGGTTACCACCATTACCAAAGATCTTCAGCAATAAATGTAAATCTATACACCAAAGACTGCAATTATACCCCATGGAGGTTTTAACCAATACTTGGTTTAGGTTATGTTGAGATTAAAGGTTATAATTTGATGGATGATGAAATCAATGAAATACTCGGTACCTGTCAAGTGGTGGAGATAATAGGGAAATAACAAAGCATATTACTATAACAATGTTTATAATAAGAAATGCAACAGATATAACAATATCGCTCTCAACATATTACACAATCACATCATATTGTTCGTTCACTACAAAATCTAGAAATTAAAGACTAACGGAATTCAAATCACACTGAATAAAACTAGCACTAAATTTAATTTTCAATTTTTGCGAGAATGTCGGATTCTCTGAAGAGGTGGTATTCTTTCTCGTCGTTTTCCAGGTTCACTTTAGTGCCGCCGTATTCGGGAAGCAGTACCTTGTCACCGATCTTGACTAACACAGGAACGAATTCACCATTATCCTTTCGGGCGCCAGGGCCGACAGCGACCACTTCACCGTGTAGAACTTTGCCTTGTGCCTTCTCGGGGATAACGATGCCACCAGCAGTTTTAGTGACGGCTTCAGCTCGCTTGATGAGGACGCGGTCCAGTAGAGGTACAAGGCGTTTTATGACGGCGGCCATTTCTTCTTTTGAGAAATAAATTCAATTGAAGAATCTGAGACTATACTGAATATCAGCTCAGTCTGGAATATTCGAGAGCCGGCGTAAAAGAGCACTTTTTCGCAAATTGTCAAAAGTTCATCTCATCCATGTGTTAACGGTGTTGCCTAGTGACTGATTTCATTTCTTTCAGATTTGAACTTCGATCTTATTTTATTTTTTGTTCCATTGAGTAAAATTTAAGAGGAGTAAAAAAAGAATAGTAATAAAAAAATAAAATTTTGATGATTAGTTTGTTTATAATCTCCTTAGAATTTTTTTTTTTATAGCAACAAATATTTCGACCTCTGGTGTTGAGTAGCAAAGGTAGGTTTAGGTGAGTAATCCAATAGATGGCGCTTTGATTCAATGTAGAATACAATACAATGGGTTGTGGTTTGTGTACACAATGAGGGTTTTCTATTCTGTAAAGAGATTACACGAGGTGGCAGCACTGAGGCGTAACCCTGTCAACATTTTATGAGCGTCTGGTATTACGTTTTTTTTTTTCATTTAATTAGGTACCTTTTAAACGATTTCTCATATGAAAGCTCTTATATGAGTTCTCATATGAAAGCGATATTTAGTTCCAAATAGGTATCTCGGTAACATGAGATTTTAGGATTTTTATTTCTTTTCATCCAGCTATTTTGCTTCCTTGTAATACAATCTACAAAGAATTTAAAACGTCCAGAAGGATAGTCGCCTCTATGGGAACATGAAATAAACAAGCCAGAATTGACAGTATTTGACAGCCGTGCGCAGTACGAACTGAGAGCGATTTGCTCAGGGAGCCCCTCAAGCGGAGTGAAATTAAATGTCATGCTTTAGTAAGGCGGATTATCCATCTGGGTAGAGGCACGATGCCCTATGAAAATCTTTGACAATCTAGTATTGTTTAATAACGGCGAGATGGAAAACAAGTCAACCATCACGATCCGAACTACTGACAACTTCGTGTTTCATTGCGAATATTGCGATGTGGTTTAGTGGGTAAATAATTATCCTTTGGATCGCGGTAAAAAAAAACAAACAATAACATTAATTTTATTGTTAATATACAACGCGCGTCCCTCGCGAGAACCAACGGGCTTTCCAACGGGTTAAATAATTGACAGAAGAATATTCTTTTATAAAGTGCCACAGTGTTGTGCTCCACAAGAGAGTAACATTTTAAGCATTTTATATATTATGCAGTGCCTGTATGCAAATAAAAAACACACTGCTGCCCTTTTGCACCTCTTGGCGTATCTAGAAATTATTTACCAAGTGGGGCCGGCCTGGCTCCTAAAAGCCAACTCAATGTAAATGTACGCAAAAGTTATTTCAATTTGAGGTGTTCAGCCATATTTCGATATCTGTAAATGGAAGACAGAGTTCCATCGAGCAGCATTATTTACTATGTAGAGGTCTAAAAAGGCCACGGCATTGGATTTACCATGTACAGATTTGTAGTCATATTGGATTGCGTTGTGTTGACAAAAGAAATATAACAACAAGAAACATTGATGACTACATTTTTTTTAAATTATTTATTTATTTTAATTTATTTATTTAATATCATAGGTATGCACATAAAAATAATGATTGTCTATTCACACCGGAGGTGATACTGAACGTTACTGTATTATAACCATACGAAATGATAACAGCTGCTGTCGAATGCAATATATTTCTATTTTTGGTATTTTTCATATATTTCTTCAAATACAGCCATTCTTTTGGGCTCAAATGCAGACGTGACTTCTAGATCTTTGTCGATAATATAATATTTCTCCTCGTTAATATCGTAGGCCGGCCATTTTATCGGTATTATATCAGTTGTACATGGTGTAGGATTGCTGAAAGTAAAAAGTGAAACTTAAACAAGCAGTTTATAACCAGTTGGCGAATAGCTATCATCATCATGCATAAAGGGTCAAGTATTTGTGAGATATCAAATCAGTGCTGCCAACTCTTCTCACCGAAAAGGATCTGCCAGTCGCTTGAAAAAGCGCTAGGTCGAGCTAAATACTGTTTAGTCGATAAATAAATGACAAAAATAGACAGCTGTTGGGAAAACATATATTCAGCACAAAAATTAACACCCAATAAATTGAACTGACTACCATGCATTTATTTATAACTCCCCCACGGTTTCACCCGCGTTCCCGGGATAAAAAGTTAAGCTTATATCCTTCTCCATACCATAGGCTATCTGCATGCCAAATTTCACGATGATCCGTTGAGTAGTTGAGGCGTGAAGGCGTAACAAACAAACAAACTCACTTTCGCATTTGTAATATTAGTTAGGATATTTCGCATGAGGTAGCACGACTGAGATACAAATAAATCAAAGTAAACAAACTGCAACGTTCCAAATGTAGCAGATAATCGGACTACGTCAGTTTTCGACATAATTTTGGATTGTGGAAAAAGCTACATAGCACTAGGCGCTAAAACGAGCTGTACACAAAAAAAGCGCTAAATCTGGCGCCGAAAGCTAAGTTAACAACAATGGAATAACGAGAACGTTGTATATTTATTGCATGTGGTGTCCAACATTCAAATTATGTACTATTTATGTTAAGTACCCAGGATAAGTTATAACTTATAATGTAAATCGAGGAACTCAATACATAAAAAATGCAGAACCCCTAGTGTAAAGGCGTTTACGTTTAAGAGACTTCTCTGTTGGAATTGGCTCTAGCGGAATACTCATGGCACTAATTTCTCTCATACTAATTTATAGATAACGCAAACGCATTAGTAAGCAAGCGTTTATTAACGTCAATTCTTAACACTCGGGGTACTGGATGTAAGTAAATAGTTGCGCCTTGTGTCTTGAGACTCTTGAATGATTTTACATTCAAATATACATACCCAGTTTTAGCAAAATCTGTCCACATTTTAGAAATCCTATTACTGATCAGAATGTCTTTTTCTGTAGGGTTTGCTTCGGAGAGTATGCTGATGTTCATAGTGTAGGCTGAATCATCACCGTGACAAGAACCCTTTTTGTTGATATTAAACATTTTCTTCACGAAATTCATATTTCCATCATATGAGAACATGTAAACATAAATAGGTATTCCATTACTAGCCATTAGTTTTGAACTAGATATAATACCACTCGTGAAATCAAAATCACCAAAGAAATCAACAGCTTGCCGTTCACTTGAATCTTTATCTCCAACATCTTCATATAGTTTTGCGAATGTGTCATTGTACTCTTCTTCATCGTTTGAATTCAAAGGATATCTCCAGAAATCCATATACTTTTTTGGCTTTTGCTCAAGAAACTCTTGAAAATCTTGAGATTTTAAAATAGATAATAAGTAGCCTTCGGAGTCACAAAACCCTCTTATTATAGGAACCTTATTAAATCTTCCCTCTTTCAACAAATTATATGGATACTCAGTAAGAAATTGTTCACTATTTCCAAAATCCTTTTCAATGGATGGCACAAATCCAAAATAGAGTCCTTTGACAGTATTCATGCTAGACACTTTTATCGCAACTTTTCCCAACACTTCAGATGGTTGTCCAATTAAATGTTCGTATATTGCACGATCATCAGTACTCGATCCCTGGTATCCCAATTCTTGCGCTAGCTTGACACTGAGATCTTTTATATTGTAATTAATAGCCCAGTGGTTAAGTGCAGAACCAGACTGGAGTATGGCTTTATGAAATAATCCTTTATTCATTCGCGTGAGCATGAGGTATTCGATTGAAGCCGAGCCTGCGCTTATACCGAAGACTGTAACATTATTTTTATCCCCTCCAAACTTTTCAATATTGCCTTGAATCCATCTTAACGCCATAATTTGATCTTTTAGCCCCATATTTCCTGCGGCTTCTGGTATATCGAGTGAAAGAAAACCATATACTCCAAGTCTGTAATTGATAGTAACAATGACAACACCATGTTCAATCATGAAATCTGGGCCAATTTCTTCTTTAATGATTCCATTGCCGAAAACAAAGCCACCGCCGTGAATAAAGACCATGACTGGTAGTGGTTTTGTACTATCTGAGGGTAAGGAAGGGGTATACACGTTGAGATATAGACAATCTTCGCTTCCTATTAATGTTTTTTTCAATTGATCGTATTGGAAAGAGATGTTTTTCCTATCGATCGAAGTTGCGTCCCTTTCGCCCACCCATGGTAGAGCAAGTTGAGGACTCTGAAACCGATTAAAAGCGTATTATTTTACATGAGATGTAAAAAAGTATGGAGTTAAAAATAATCTTAGGTACTTAAGCTTCTAATTAAAATTAATCAAAAACTGATTTGAGGGAACGATAAAAATAACAAGGAAGATTCAATATAGCAAGGCACTACTTTGAAACGGGTATTTCTTTTAATGATTGAAAATTTATATAAATTATGTTGAAGGCTAACACCACTGAGGCTGACACGCGTCTGATCAACGTAGGTATAGATGGGAATTCGTTGAATGCTCAAAAAATATTCAAGGTCAACAGACAAATTATCCTAACGACTGGTAATATTAGAAGGCATGTTTGATACCGCTTCCCATAAAATAACGTAATTGTCAATGAACACCGCGATGTTTTCATTTAGCAAGTGTCATTTTTCTCTGTATGTATTTATTGATGAATTCATAACAATAATAAATTGCCGTATTAGTTGAACACCGTGCACAATACAAGGTCATGCAATAATCAAACCGAGTGTCCAACATTAATAGGCCTTGGAAATAAACACTTCGTACCGAATGTAATTTTCCTGGTTGGAATAAATTTTATTATGTTCAGAAAGTATTATAACATTTTCAATAACTGAAAAAAGACATTAATCTCTTGTAAATAAAAAATTAAATCAATTGTTTTCTTTGGAATGTTAGTAAAAGCGCGTAGTTGTGGAAATCAATACAACGTATAAATTCCAACTTAGTAATTGTGAAAATAACCAATGTAACTATTTACAATAAGGAAGGTTTTGTTTTATATGGTTTTAATTGAATCTTTATCGTGCATTATGTTATACAAATACCCAATAGTTGAACACTTAATAAAAAGATAAGAAATAAACTTGCCTTGAATCTTAAGTCTCCGACTGGGGGTTTGGCGTAAGGTATTTGCATAAATTCAGCATATTCCAAACCATTAGCAGTTTTGCTTTTGCCGCCGACTAGTGTGCCTTGGTTTATAGCAACTTTTGCCATATTGTAAATAAATCAAGCGGCGAATACGCGTGCTATACTCGAGTGTTACTAGACGTATGATAAATTCATAGAATGAATGAATAACTTTCTGATCTGACCATACTGTGATGTTAATGATTACCAGTGGTACTCAATCTACTGTTTAAACATTATAAAGTTTATTTTCCTTTATAGCTCAAGTATTTAATATATTGGCTCACATTGTCAGATTGTTGGCAAGCATGCGTATCGCCACCTACCTAATGGTAATTCCTATTCTTTATGTGTCTGTGGGTAATTCGCACCCAGGTAACTGATGATGTAGGCAAATCTGTGTAAAGATGTAAGGACCATGGGCGCTGCAGAATTATTTCCAGGGAGGTATATCTGTATCCAAATTAGGTAACTATCTATACTAATATTATAAAGAGATTAGATTTGTATTTTTGTTTGTAATGAATAAACTAAAATCCTATTTTACCAATTAAAAAAAATCTTTTACTAGTAGAAAGCTTTAATATCACTGAGTAACGTATATAGGCGGGTGAAACCGCGGAGCAAAAATTCAGTAAGATATAATTTTATAAAATTTCAAGGTATGTGCCCCACGCCTATATTATTATAGTAATTTGAAATCAGTCGGTCACATCACGGCTCGACGATGGGAGACGCAAGGGTACCCGACCTGTCCATGGTCAGGGTTCCTAGGAAAAGGGTATATAAAAGAATATCTTCCTCCCTCCAGGGGGTTAATGGGTACGCCCTTGCACCTCCCTCCCGACGCTCATGGTAAGGACACAGCCTTTAAAAAACATGGTCCTCAAGTGTTGCTGCAGGAACACACCGTTTTATTAACGGTGCTTGGTGAAAGGCATACAATAACCAGGCAGGCGGTTTACATACTACAAAGTGACCTATCACCGTTGTATATTTTATCATATAACTACCAATGAGCTATCATATCGCTTAAAACTTGTGGACAATACATTCGTGAGATAAAATTGAATTTTATGTTTTTTTTTTGCATCAGTAAAGTTTGAGTAACATACCAAATTGAAAGAAAATTAAATATAGTAGCTGTTTGATTGCGCCATCTATTGTTGAGTAGATAAACAATGAAATGTTCAACAACTGACAAGTCCATTAACTCAAGTTGTGCGATAAAATTCCCACAGGGGTCATTGCTATCGGAGATTGCAATAATGCGGTTTCAGTTTCAGTGCCCCTCATGGAATTTCGTACTCGTATTGAGTGACCGTCAGGAGCGCACCACCCTAGCGCCTTGAGCTACGCCAAGTTTTAGTACTCCTTTCAGGAAAATATGTACCGAGAATCTCATAATTTGAACTGCACTAGGTTCAGAGTAATCAGCGTCAGAAGGGGGCTGTGCGATCCTGACATTCTGACTTATATACAGCTTTAGCTTGATATGGCTTATTACCCCCTTAATCAGCGAGTGTTGATGGGTCTCAATCTCAACTGGGTTGTACGAACTCATATCACGGGAAGGTAGTCTTGGATTCAAATAAAATCATCAAGTCATTTACTTATTGATAGTAGCAGCAATGATACCAATATATATAATAGTCAAAGCGAAGCAATTACCCCATCTCACTCCACGTTTCGGGTACGTTATTCTTTATTACAGTGTACTTTGGGACTGGGTGTATAGATCGTGGTCGCAATCATCAAGTACGCATTCGGCGCGGGCGCCGCTACCGCGGCTGGAATGTGCGCCGGCGCCGGCCAGTCTCGGACACACCTGCGCGCTCAGCCATTGTCCACACAATCACGCCATACGACCACACACAACCGACACATCCTGTACATATGTAACTATTTAGGAATATATATATATATATATATATATATCATACAACAAGCAAATTGATCATTTTAGTTTTTTACAATTGCTGTGCCCACATTCAAATGCAAGTCTTACCTATGGTTTGGTCAAACAAAACTCAAAACCAATATGATGGCCTTTTTGACATATCTATACCCGAGCCAAAAATTGACACGCATAGTACGAAACTACGAGACAAGGAGATATTACCCTCATGTCAAAACGGTCATCACAGAGCAACTAGTTTAGTGCTGACTCAGATTATACGGAACAAAAGGACGAAGGAAGGTCCGCACGGATCATAAGAAACCCCATCATACTAATCCATACTATCCATAAGTACTAATATTGTAAATGCGAAAGTAACTCTACTCTGTTTATATGTATGTTTGTTGGTTTGTTACGCTTTCACGCCTTAACCGCTTAACCGATCGCGATGAAATTTGGCATGCATATAGCCTATGGTATGGAGAAGGACATAGGCTTTTTATCCGGGATACGTCGGTGAAACCGTGAGGGACATCTAGTAGATAATCCTAATCCTAACTAGTATTATAAATGCGAAAGTGAGTTTGTTTGTTACGCCTTCACGCTTCAACTACTCAACGGATCATCAGGAAATTTGGCATGCAGATAGCCTATGGTATGGAGAAAGATATAGGCTTTTTATCCCGGGAACCGTGGGGCAGGTAGAACAGACCGGTGAAACAGCTAGTAAAGCTATACATCAAGCGATGGTCAAGCAAGGCGACAATCGAATAGCTATGTGTATGGGGCTCCAAATCTGAGCACGGGGCACAAAAGAAGCTGAACAGGCGCGCGCGCATCGCGATTTATGGTCGTCTCCACCCATGCGCGGCACATGAAAGCGGGAGTTGCCGCCGCGCCGCCATTGTCCACTGTACAGTTTGACAACTCCTGAATACGTAATTGACGCTTAATAACACAATGTATGCGATATGAATTGTACGTTTATAATGCCTACTTATATACTCACGTTCATTTCTTTCTACACTGAAAAAAAAAGAGACTAATTTTGTTGTCTGTCTCATTGTAAACCATTGGTCAAACATTTGTGAAAAATTTGAGAAGAGGATGAGGTTGTAACTAAACAGATACAAAACTACGTAGGATTACATAAAGGCTTATCTTATTGGTTACTATGTACAGAATAATAAGTGTTTATCGAAGTGTATTGTTGTTTATTTTCATTCAATAAACTCTGAATGGAGCTACAAATCCTTCCTTTAAAACAAATTATTTTATACGGCACTCTAATAATTGATAAAAAGGATTCCAGAATTCAAAGCGAATCCATGGAATTATACTAGGTATAAAGCTTTTGATAAATGTGGAAAAACGTAAAAAGATCGTGATCGGGTTCACACGGGGCACTAAAGATCCATCCAGAATTCGCAATCCAATCACGTGTGCGATTGTGTACGGTGACAATATTTTTACATTACTTATATCGGAGACTATGAAAATAAAATTAGGTCGTGGAATAATATCTAAACCGAAAAATGATGTGAATTTTAAAATAATTCCTGCCCATTCGATACTGAAATCAAAATTGTTATAGACATAAGTGTATGTAAATAACATAATAGTATCTAAATGCTTTTCTTTAGCTTTTCTTACCGATCTTGATTTTCTTGGATAAAAAAAATTAGGTATATAAATATTTCTAGGTATGATCTGTCTATGTGACATGTTACATACAAATCCGTTTAGACTAAATCATATTAGTGAGATGAGATTTCAGACATCCACTGCGCACCTCGCGTTGACAATTTACATGAAATCATTCCCATTGTAAACATGACTAGTCATGACGGAGCTACTACTTATGGCACCTTATGGTGTCAGTTCTTGCGTGGTCACACTACAATAAAAATATGCGATAATAGCCGTCGCGGATGCTCAAAGCGTACAATATAACACAACAAACACAGAACTGTATAGCCTTATATGAATAGACCAACTTATCTGTACTTTAGGAAAAAAATATCAACCCTTACTGCAAGGGTATAAGGGTGATAATGTAATAAAATTGTGAGATGTATAAATATGATTGGCGTTGTTTGAGATGGTGGTCGGTTCTCACGACACGGCGCGACTGAACACAGGTGCGCATCCGGCTATCTCGCTCTGAGCGGGATTTGAGTCAGTTTTGTGAAGCCTTCTAATTATATTCGGTCCATGTCGAGACGAGACATGTTGTAGCGAAATTGTTTTGACAAGCCATCCATGTAGTTACAAATTCAGGTTGTTACCTAATAATACATAATATTATGTGTATTTGGAGCATATTCTTTAACAATATTTACACCTATTATTTAGCTGTCCCACAGTTTCGCCATGAAAGGTAACGAACATAATGACAGGCAGACGAGAAATAAGAACTTTCGTATTTATTATATTAGTATGGAATAGTCTTTGATCCAGATAGAGTGTCGCAGCTGCGCACGCGTCGATAAAAATAGCCACTAACTGTTAGGGGCTAAATCAAATAAATATAAATAAAATTGCAAAATAATGTTCAATATTTAAATTTCTCCTGATTTAAATTGGAATATTTCAACAACTACTATCATTATGAACGTCACTATGACAAGCAGAATGACGCAGAGGGATCGTAAAACGTAGCTCTGTTGCTTGCTGCCCATTGCACTTCAGCTTGCTAACTCTATATAGGTACGAGCTATATCGGTAAATACCTATTGTCATTTCGGTAGTTTCTTTCCAACATAGACGACGAATGAACTAAGTATTCTCCTTAATTCCAGTCAAGTGCCAGTTTTTAAAAATAAGAGTTCGAATAAATTATTTATGAAGACCGAGCCTGAATACATATTTATTTTACAAATTTTATTAAAGTACCTACCTAGTTTGTGTTTATAAAAGTTTATATCGACATAAAAATTAAATATATAACTATTAAAACAGCGCCATCTAGCTGATGCCTGTAGAAGTATTACGGAATTTGAGAACGAACGTCACTATGTTAAAAGTAGACGACCTTTTCAAGGCAAATGCTTGCTTTGATTGAAGTTGGATTATTATCTCGTATAGTTGTTATCGAAAGTTACACGCGCGGTTTTCGTTATTTGCTTTTATTTCATTTAAAATTCCATTATGTCAGTTCCTATAGTCGAAGTGGAAGAAGGTCAACTTAAGGGAAAAGTGTCAAAGAGTTTACATGGTATTGATTTTTATAGTTTCAAAGGGATTCCGTACGCGAAACCACCAATAGGAGGATTGCGTTTTGGTGTGAGTTTTTTATTTGTTTAGTAAATGCACAGACGGAAAAGAAGTTCTGACGGAACACGGCCCACCATGAAATTGAAGCCAAAAAACTCTGCTCCTCTACCGTATATACAACACCGTGTAAACAACAGCGCTCATCAAACATTTCCTTGCACACATGCGCATTTATCCATAGACAACTGGCTTCAGCTTCAGTTTGCTAGTGGCAGCGATCCGTCTGAACTTCTTTTACGTCTGTGAGTAAATTTTAATGTGTCCTACTATTTTTGGTTACTGTTCTACACGTAGAGTGATTTCTGTCTACGGTTCTACATAGGTACATGACATACTATACCTACCTAATTCGGAGCTTCTATCGTAAATCAGAAAGACTCACTAGCACGCGATCCCGATTTTATAATATCTGAAATTCAATGAGATAGAACCATGATAGAACTAGTATTTATATACTCTGAGATAGAACTAAGTATAGGTACCTACCTACTAGGAAAAGATAAGACACAACCTACCTTCACTTTCCTTATCTTTCACTAGCATACGATACGGCACATCATCATTGATTGATATTTTTAATCATATGACTTGCAGTTTTCCTTTTTAAACACGCTTTTATGTTAGCTTCACTCATTGACTTATATATTACTGGCTTCACCTGTATATTACCTATGTGTATGCATGTAATGGAATCTTCAAACGTAATTTTCATCCACTTCCAAACGTCAGATTAAAGTGAAATTTTGCATACTTATCAAGTACCGATGACAATACAATAATTTGGTACCATCGAGCTGATTTGATGATGGATCCGGAAGGTAGGCTCCGGTACTCCATTGTGGAGCAACACTTACCTAGCCGTGTTTGGGGTTGTTGTCGTGAGATGAAGTTTGACCATGTATGGTTTTTAGGGTCTGATAATTGAGTAGGAGGGTAGGCACTGGAACTCCATAGTGGAGCATCGTATCCTAGGCGTGTTTGGGGTTGTTGGAATTATAGTGAGATGAACTTTGACTATGTATAGTTTTCAGGGTCTGATGATGGAGTAGGAGGGTAGGCATTGGAACTCCATAGCGGAGCATCGTATCCTAGCCGTGTTTTGGCGTATTGGAATCATATTAGGGAGCATTTTGGCCATATATATGGTTTTTAGAGTCTGATGGTAGAGTCAGAGGGTAGAGACTGAAGCTAAATACTTATAATAAATGTGATAGAAAATGAGATTGGGTAAAAAAATTCAAAAGGATAATAAAATGGTATGAATAATTTATTTTGACTAAAAATAAAATAAACGGAAAAGGACGGACGGAAAAGTAAATGCATACTTTTCCGTCTGTGAGTAAATTTTAATGTGTCCTACTATTTTTGGTTACTGTTCTACACGTAGAGTGGTTTCTGTCTACGGTTCTACATAGGTACATGACATACTATACCTATACCTAATTCAGATTACATTACATTTAAAAATAAATTACAGTTTAAAAAACTAAAAAAAAAAAACGATTTAAAAAGCCCTGCATTAAAAGTGTTAAATAATAATAAAATCTCAGAGTATATAAATACTACGTACAATTGATCCTAAGTTATATTCTCTGTCTATCCCGTAAGGGCCAAAATGTGAGCAATTTTTATAATTAAGTTTAATATTTGAATGAAAAGCGTGGGGGTTTAAAGCGTGTTTTTTTTAGTTTTTTTAAACTATAATTTATTTTTCATATGTTGTAATAGGACTCACGTCCCTTCTGCGACCTAAGATGCAATAGGTATTACAGTCTCTTCAGTTTATGTAACTTTTATCTCTCTAGTACCTAATATTATAATCTCCTGAATAGAAATTATTAGATTTTCTGCTACTTGGAAGATAGCTCAAAATAAATATTGTTTTACATTAAATAAATTGACGTGTAACTGTTTGCTTTATTGTTACAGGAACCTCAGCCACCAGAACCCTGGGATGGTATCAGAGATGCTACAAAGCCATCAAAATTTTGTGCCCAATATGAACGTGCTGCTAAAACCGTTAAGGGAGACGAAGACTGCTTATACTTGAACATTTTTACCCCAAAATTACCAACGGCAAGTTCATCTCTCTTACCAGTTATGGTCAACATTCATGGAGGAGGATTCGTAGGTGGTGCCGGAACTGATGACTCAAGACACGGTCCTGAATATCTCGTGGAGAAAGATGTAGTTATCGTTAGTATAAACTATCGCCTGGGTGTACTTGGATTTCTGTGTCTCGATCGTAAAGAAGCATCTGGCAATATGGGCTTAAAAGATATGGTCCAAGCTTTAAAATGGATTCAGAAGAATATAACAAAGTTTGGAGGGGATCCGAACAACGTTACTGTTTTTGGAATTAGTGCTGGCGGTGCATCAGTGGAATATCTCCTGTTATCTCCCATGGCTAAAGGTTTATTCCACAAAGGAATTGCACAATCTGGGTCGTCTCTGTTGCATTGGGCGCAAAATTTAAATATTAAAGACCTCGCGTTTAAAATACCAAACGTTAAAGGTTCACCTATTAAGGACGAAGATAGACTACTTGAATATTTAAAAAGTTTATCAACAGAGGATTTGGTGACATCCTCTGTGATGGTGTTGGTTGGTAGAGAGCACCCAGGTGGTTTAAACTGTGGTTTTGTACCGACAGTGGAGAAACCTGGTGACTGGGTACCATTTTTGGATAATCCGCCGTATTATTTGCTATCTTCTGGACAATTCACTAAAGTTCCATTCATAGGAGGTTTCTGTACACGCGAAGGACTTCTTATGCTGGATTGCAATCCATCCCAACTAGATAAAATGACTAAAGATAAAATATTCGTGGAACATTTGCCATTTGAAATAGATGCAACAGAAAAGATTGATATGGAAACGAAATTGAAAAAGATATATTTGGAAGGACAAAACGATTACAAAGATCCTGATGCTTTCGCAATAGACTTCTTTACAGACGCTGATTTCCTAGGTGGTATTTATGTTGCCACTTCATTGATTGCGAAGAATAGTTCATCTGTTTATTTCTATGAATTTACATACGATGGCAATTTGAATTACTTCAAAAAGTCTCATAATATTGACCGCAAAGGGACTTGCCACGCGGACGATGGAGGTTACACCATAAAAAGTGAGACGTTGAGTGATAAACTCACAAAAACGGACGAGCTTGTTCGGGACAGAATGGTTAGAATGTGGTCCGATTTCGCTAAATACGGGTAATAATTTAATATTTTGTAGTTGGTACTCTATTGCGCCGAAATAATTAGAATAAAATAATTAAAATAATTCTGTCATAACTATTCATTTGAATGGAAAAAATAAATTTGTAATAATTCTCCCCACACGTCACTTTTATTTAGATTTTTCCCATACTAGTTCAATAGAACAGTGTACTACATTATATATTTCTATTGTTTTCAGAGATCCAACCCCTAAAACGGATGATCTAATTACAACCAAGTGGGAACCACTAGAACCAAACAAAACAGGTGTAACGTGTTTGCACATAGGAGCAGAACTTTCTATAAAACAAGAAATTTACCCACAACGAATGAAATTATATGAAGAGCTTTATGAAAAAGCCCACGGTGTTGGCAAAAACATAACAAGTTCACATTAAAGAGTTTGTTGAAATTTTAACATGTTTTATAACTAGAGCCCGGATAATATGCAACTTAAAATATAGGTACATGAAAATTGACAAAATATCAACAAATAAGTTATTTTTAGACCAGATCAGAGGTTTTTTCGCCCCCGTTTTACCTTGGCTATCCAAAGAGGAAACACCTCCAGCCTGCTGGTAACCTTGGCGGTAGACTCGAGGACTTGTATTGTGTACATAGGTATATATTTGTTGTAAATATGGTGATAGAAAAGAGTAAATTTTAGTTTTTTGTTATATCGAAATAAGCATACAATTAGTAAAAACTTATTGATTGATTTAATATTACATTTTGTTGGTGATGATAGCTCAGTGTGACGTTGGATGCTGAGACGAAGATCCCGGGTTGGAAACCTACAAAGGGCTTGAGCTTTCGGTTATGAAAAACATAGTGAGGAAATCTTATCATGGTATTAGCACAGTATTACCTATGCCTAATGGTAAAACTGTGGTATTAGGGTTCTATGTAGTACCTGCCTGGATGGCTAACTGTAGCCAAACACCTGTGTTTCGACAGCTGCACTTGAGAGCCATATTTTATAGCTTCTTTCTAGGCTTTGGGTGGTACCACTATTCTATTCATAATAAAAAACAATCAGGTACCTACTGTTCCAAATGTTCGGTAGTAAGATTGTGTGTTCGATCACTCAACATATTTTTATAAGTGCAAAAGTATAGCTCCACATCAACTGAGGCAACTGGGAAGTATTTGAATTTGGGTGTACCGAATCGTATTGAAAATATGTATTGTGAAAGTATGCATCATCGTCAGGTCTTATATAAAATATGCAATGATCCCTGAGAATGAGCTAAATATGCAAATGCATATAATGTATTTATTTATTAACTCGTCAGGAGTGAAAAAATCAATAAAATATTAGTTGTATAATGTTATATTCTAACTCCCTTATTCATAATCGCTTTTTAACTAAATCAGTGTAATAGTGTCCTCCGTCTCACTCTTTCGATCACCAAATGTCACGTGTCAGATAAAGACTTCAGAATTTTAGCTAATCAACGTTTGATAACTTCATTATGAATAAGGGGGTAAACCTTTATTACGAAGATCCCAAAGATCATCCATCAGATATGAATCAGAGGTTTATTTTCTATATTTCTCGTAAATTTCTTCGAAAATTGCCATTTTCTTTGGTTCATGATTTGTTTCAACTATTAATTCGTGATCAATATTCAAATATGCCGACGATGCTGCAGTGAATTTTGGCCATTCTACCGATACCAACTCGCAGTCTTTACTAATGGGCTCACTGAAACAAAGATGATTATAATTATACTGGAATATGGGTAGGCCCCTCGTGTTGGAACTCTCGCGCCATCCCACCTTCTAGACATGTCTGTAGCTACCCGGCCCTGCCGCTGCATAGCAAGTGTGCCTCAAGCGCTGCAAAAACGCTGTTTTGAAGACGACCACAACATTTTCTTGTAATTGAAATAGAAACTCCAGGGCTTATAGGGGAATGGGAGGGACTGGCAATACTACCAGCAACAGGCAGTGAATTGAGGACTTTTCAGGTATGAAACTCTATTACTATCTACGCCGTCCGTCACATCAGGGATGTGTCTTTTTAACCTAAATAGTTAGCTTTTTATATCGAATACGTATTTCTATACAAAATACACAGTAAGTTACAATGCTATTATTATTGTACGGAACCTTCTGAGCGGGAGTCCGATTCGCACTTGTCAGGGTTTCTTGATATATCGATATGTTTAGTGATCTATCGATATGTTTAGTGTAAGCAAATGTTGGTGAACCATTAAATAAATAAAATTAATTTTTGTAAATTTTATCATGATAACTCCGTTAAACAATTTTACAGGCTATGATTTTCTATTCCTCTCGTTTTAATAAATTTATCGCGACCATCAAGTCACTATACATAGTATAAAACAAATTTGCTTTCCGCGTCTGTCTGTCTGTCTGTCTATTTATCCGATAACTCCTGCTAAACCACGCAGCGGATTTTGATTCTGTTTTCAAGGAAGGTTTGTATATATATATAATAAAACCCGTGCGAAGCCGGGGCGGTCGCTAGTTTTATATAAATAAAAGGTCAAGGACAAAAAATATTTTAAATAGACTACCTTGATCTGGCAAAGTTCGTCCACATCTTCGTCATTTTGCTCCTCATTAATATATCAGCATCATCGATGTTATCGAGTTTAAATATATCCATACGAAAAACATAAGCCGTATCGTCACCATGCCCTGCCCCCTTCCGCATAGTGCCGTAAATCTTTCTAAACGCGTTTAACTTGCCATCATATGAAAACTTATACATATATACTGGTACTTCTTTACTCATCAACTTTGCTGCAATCCATATACCGGCACTAAAATGTAAATCACCATAAAAGTCTACGGCGAATTTGTCAAAATCATCATCAGGTTTTAAATCATTAGTGTATGTATTCATTAATGTTCTGTTGTATTCATTAGCATCAGGCCCCTCGAACTCATATGACCAATGGCTAGTAAACTGTTTTTGTTCGATAAGCTCTTTGACAGCAATAGGTTTCATCATGCTCATTAAAAGTCCTTCTTTTTCAGTGAATCCTCTCACTATTGGCACCTTATTTATTTTCCCTTCCTTTAATAACTCATAAGGCTTAGTAGTCAAAAATGCATCCCCGTTTCCAAAATCCTTTTCGATAGTTGGAACGAAACCAAAGTATAATCTATTGGAAGTAAAAGTTTCAATAGTTTTAAAAGCTAATCCCGCTAATAAAGGTGCTGGAATGGTTAGCAAATATTGATATATAGCACGAGTATCATCCTTAGAATCTTTGTACCCTGACAATTCTAGAAGATTCATCAGTAGTTTTTTCGGTTCAAGATTAATAGCCCAATCATTGAGAGCCGATCCGGATTGGAGTATAGCTTTATGGAACAGACCCTTAGCTAATGGAGATAACATAAGATATTCAACCGAAGCGGACCCTGCACTGATCCCAAATATTGTCACATTGTTTTTGTCTCCACCAAATACGCTGATGTTATTTCTGACCCATTCGAGCGCTTTGACTTGATCTTTGAGGCCCATATTGCCAGCGGCTTCTGGAATATCCAGTGATAGAAACCCAAATATAGCCAATCTGTAGTTGATAGTTACAAGTATAACGTTGTTTTCAATTAGATAGTCGGGCCCGCATTCACTTTTCTGGATGCCGTTGCCCAGTATGAAACCTCCTCCATGTATAAACACCATGACAGGCAATGGTTCGGGATTAGCATCTGGTAAGTTTGGTGTGTAAACATTCAAGTAGAGACAGTCTTCGCTGCCACCTATTTGTCCAGTCATGAAGTCTACTTGACATGCTACATTGTTTGGGTCAATTGTTGTTGCATCTCTTTCATTATCCCATGGTTCCGGTGGTTGTGGACTCTGGAAATTATTTAGTTTTGTTATCAGCTACTGATACCATGCATTTCTTTTTATGATCACTTACTCCTCAGATTAAATCATAAAGGAAGACACAGTTTACATCGCTTAGTTTTTAAATGCAACTTAATCAGGTACGTCACGGTACGTTACAGTGATAGCAAGATATACTCAGACTATATCGCTAATATTGTTATCTATTAAACTGTGCGCAATGCGATCAACGTTTGAGTATGTTCAAACCTTTTATTATGTGAAGATTTAATTTCAGAATATAGCGGTTAAAGGGAATATTTACCCTCTTATTCATAATCGTTATTTTAACTAAATCAGTGACTGAGTTCCTCAGTCTTACTCTTTCGATCACCATACATCAGATAAAGACTTCGGAATTTTCACTAATCAACATTTCGTAACTTTATTATGAATAAGGGGGTTAGTATTTATTACTCTGTCAACAATAGAATAAATGCTAGTAGGTACTAACCTTAAATCTAAGTTCTCCAACGGGTGGTTTAGCGTATGGTATCCCCAAGAATTCATAATATTCAAAACCACTTTCTGTTTTAGACTTTCCACCTCTCAGTTTTCCCTGGGATACAGTCACAGTTGCCATTTCCAATAAAATGTTACCTAAATATAATGACTTCATAATGAACAGATTACAGGTTATTTATACAAATCGTATCAATAAGTCTAGATAATTATATTGATAATGCATGAACGTGAGTGATAATAAATCACTTGCGGAGCGAAATGAAGAGATTTTAGTTCACTCATATATTCGCGTTCAGCAAGTAAAGACAAACCCCCTTACTCATAAATAAAACGTTATCTATCTATACTCATAATATAATAAAGCGGAAGAGTTTTTTGTTTGTTTGTTTAAACGGGCTAATCTCTGGATCTACCAGTCGGATTCTAAAAATTCTTTCACTAATAGGGAGCTACATTATCCCCGAGTATTATAGGCTACTTTTTATCACGGGAACGCGGGTGAAACCGCGCGAGGCAGCTAGTTTAACTAATATACTGTTTAAAGGGTCACGTAAATAACGTCAATCTATTGTCATTGTCAAATAAGGTGGCATTATTTACGTGATCATTTAATCAGTATATTAGTTAAATAGTGCTTTATGAGTAAGGGGTAGAATGTTTAGCAATGTCATATACCGAAGATAACTTTAAAGGAATTTCTACTACACTCTATTTCACATAGTCGTCAAAATCAAGGGTTTTTATCAATATCTAGTGAAATTCCATTTGATTACTCTGAAATAGTTCTCACAATATTTCATGAAACCTCGCTCTATCATAGTATATTCCTTTATTATATCGAAATGAACAAATCTAATAAAATACCATGTGTCACCAAACTCCATTTTAGGGTCGGCAACGCGCGAGTGATACAAGCGTCCATAGGCTACGGTAACTGCTTACCATCAGGCAGGCCGTATGCTTGTTTGCCACCTTAGTGGTATAAAAAAAAAACATGCCATTTGAAATTTACTATAGTAAAATATAACTTGTCTATACGGCAAAAGAATAGACTAAAATCAAATAATAGCTTAATGACTAAAATATCAATATTTCACTCGTATTTTTTGTCCTTAGATATTTAAAATTTCTTCGGTTCTTAATCAATTCAATTATTAATAATTATATTAGTCCTTCGCTGAGATTCAAATAACCTGGAGAATATTTGTTAAATGTAGGCCACTTGACTAAAATAAATTGTCACACTCCCGGTCCCCGGTGAACCAGGAGGGACAAAAAAAAAGAAGAAAGTAATGAATGGATGAGGAACACATGCACAAATAAAATATTGTATTCTTGATAATTATTTTATTTTTAAAAGAAACACAAAAATGCTCGGTCGACAGGGGTCGCTTGGTGAGGTTCTATGATATAATTAATATCATGTAAGATTACATTTAATTAAATTTAGGGTTACATGAGGAATACCAATATCATGACTATAGACTGATATTTTTAACTAGATAGACGAATAGTCTAGTTATACCACCAAAAATGTATTGAGAACGGTCTCTTCACAGTAATTATAATAAGAAAACATTTGTAATGCCTTATATGCCAGTTTTAAATTATATTAAATGTTAATCCCGATGATGTGGCATGGCATCGGCTCACTCGGGGAAATACCTCCATGTGTACCGGACAGGTACCCAAACTGCAGTTCAGGCCAAGACGGTATAATATGAAGAGAATTTAAATGATATGAATCATATATATCTCTAAATAAATGTATATAAATCTGTATGTAAATACATGAATAAATCCCATTTGCAGAATATTGGACGAACACTTCCAATAATGCTGCATCCCACCCCTTCCTTATATTAATGATTTCAGTACATTTCAAAAGGAATACTGAATATGTTGGTAATGAATAATTAAATAAGCCTTACATGGCTATAAAAATAAATATAATAAATTGATAGGTCAAAATAAATCACTGCCACCTCAACGGCATGAGGCTGACAAAAAGGAACGAAACCAACGGTGTTCCCAGCACCTGCTTGAAAGAAAGTTCCCAAAACTCCATTGAAAAAGTTACCAATTTATAAACACAAAATCGCAATTTTAACACGAAATACAAAATTTCACTTACAATAAAGTCTAATTACTTGATAGAAACAGTTTAAAAATCATTTCAGAATTTCTACGACCCTAATTTTCCAAAAATTCAATCCAAACTACTGAACCTCAAATCTCCCAAACTTATCAATAACTACCAAAAGTGTATAATTTTCCTTTGTTGTGGTCATTGACCCCACTCTCATAATTTACGTGCTGAAGCTCATCTCTGATTCGCAAACACTGCAAATGATGCCTAGCTGTGATTGGCTAATGGTCCTCTAAAAATTTACTCACACCCCATCTATAAATTCCCTAAAAAAAATATATTTTATCCAAAATACCTATAGAAGTTGATTTCTGAAAATAACATACGACATTATTGCCATGTAGCATTATTCTACAAACATGAGAGCTCAAAACAAAACGTAATTTTAAAAGATAAATATTTAATTTTTCAAATGTAGGTAGAAAAAGTCTCCACTTTTCAAAACTAGATGTCGCCACCAGTATGAAACTTAACAATGACAATAAAGCGCGAAATTCAAAAACCTACCAAAATCCACAACGTTACAAAATGTCTTCACTATCGTCGTGTTTGGATCTCTGTAACAAATAACTAAACTAATAATAATAATCGTTTATTAACCATAAATGTAAATACCTACAGCTATTAGAGTTAGATAGAAGACATATATGTATAGTGAGAATAGTCATCTAGTGTTAGCGACCAGGTAACCATCCACTTCTGAGCTAGGATTCTACCTGTGTTAAAGATAGTAGAGAAGAAGATAATGAATTAAACTTTTTATTTATTGTATGTAGTTCCGTATATTATTATTATTTCTGAAACTTCAGTTTAAAATCAGTATCAGCAACTATAAAAAAAATATCACATACTCAGTCTAATAAATACCACAGTTAATATGAATAGTTAGTTCGAATTGTATTAATTGAATATATTATTTAAATTGTACTATAACTCGTAGATGTTACCTTGTTTGAGCAAAATTAGCCCATAACTTTATAATATGTCTTTGCTTCACTAATTTATCGGCATCGTCGATACTCACTTCATCTAAAACTTCAAAACGTAGAATGTAAGAGTCTTCACCATGAGCCTTCCTTATACTATTGAACATACTTTTGGCGCAAAAAAACTGCTATACCATAACTTGACATTATTTTTGCGCAAATTCATATAGGTACATACATGTAGGTTGTCATCCTGTATAAATATCGACTGGCAGAGTAGTTCTGTTCTGACAGGTAGTTTAGGCAGTTTAGGCATCTATTCGTTAGAATAGAGATAGAGCTGCCAATAATTCCACCAGTGAAGCTTCTATATATATTTTTTTATCTATTATCGTTGCGTCTCTCTAATTATACCATGGTTCAGGTCGTGTGGGGACTGTAATAATGTATGTAGAAACCATTAAATCCTACAATTTTTTGGATGCCGTGAGGATGTGATATGTAAAGATGTTTGTTATTGTTACACTTTCACACAAAAACCACAATCAATTTGTAGAAAAAAATATAGTACCTAGAAACTAACTGAATCTCAAATTCTCTCGGTTTGACGTATGGTATTCCCAAAAAATCCTAGTACCTATTTCAATCCATATTATCGATTTCAGTTTGTCTATCTTTTAATTTTCCTTGGCCATTTTAAATTGAATTGTTATTATATATTTATTTATCTATAAAAATAGTTCTATACCAACTATTAAATTACCTAGTGTTGTTTTAATAATAATTATTATTTCGGAATGACGCGACGTTTTTGATAAGATTAATCTTATTAAAAACGTCTCGTCATTCCGATAATCTACTGATGCCATTTCAAGTGTATTTCTCTGAAGTAGTTGTAATATCAGAGACGTGGTATTTTACTGCTGGGCGCATTAATAAGCACAGAATCACTCAGCGAGCTATGGAACGAGCTATGCTCGGAATTTGACGTGACGGATCCGCAATGAGGAAATTCGTAGGAGAACGAAAACGACGGACATAGCTCGTAGAGTTAGTAAGCTGAAGTGGCAATGGGCAGGCCACATCGCTCGAAGAGCCGATAACCGCTGGATGCAAGCGGCCCAAAACCGTTCGAAGTGGAAGTCAATGGGGGAGGCCTATGTTCAGCAGTGGACATCCATAGGCTGATATGATGATGATGATGAGTTGTAATATCCACATCGTAGTATAATTATATTAACCTGAAGCCCTTTATAAGGAACATCAAATTTGGGGGCACAGTAGTGCCCCCCCCCCACAAGACAGCTAAGCGAAGGGCAAGGGCACTACCTACCTTTTCTCGACGCGTTTCGTCGTTTTTTTGAACCCTCATAACTTGGGTTTGGATTATACCAGATAAACAAAATTCTCGGGATATGATGTCAATAGTGAACTTATTAAATATATTAAGTTTCAATAACATAGCACTTATATTTAAAATTTTATTGATATCTTAAAAAACCCGATTTCGTCACTGACTCACTGATGAGTCTGATGACACAATTTATAAAACTTGAAAATTTCATACACATAAAAAATAAAATAAAAAACAATAGCAACTTATAAAAAGAAGTGAAATCCCACCAATAACATTTTTATGTAAAATGTTGCCAAGACATATAGCTCACCCTGTCAAAAAGTTATCAGATCTCATGTAGAGCCAAGCTTACAAACTCTACACACCGTAGTTAAAATATGTGGCTTGGCCGTTTCACTACTACAAGAACTATTGTAAAACAAAAAAGTTATGAACAGTGAATACATTTTTCACTTTACTCCTATGTGACGGTAGCGAAACGGCCAAGCCACATATTTTGACTAAGGTGTAGGGTTTTGTGAAGTTAGGGCATGTAGAGTTATAAGCTTGGCTCTACATGAGATCTGATAACTTTTCGACAGTACGAGCCATATGTCTTGGCAACATTTTACATAAAAATGTTTTTGGTGGGATCTCATCTTTTCAGGTAGATGAGGGACATACATAAAAGTCAAGCAGTTCCTTGAAAAGGATCCCTTTCCTCCATGTACCGGCAAGGTACATTGATTGAAGAATTGATAGAAATAAGAGGAAATTTATACTGGATACTATTTTAATAACTTGATTTAATACTAAAATGTAGATGAGTACACGGTATGGATGTTTAATGTGAACTGACTTTAGTAATATAAATTGTCGCTACATAAGTTAATGCTGACCGCGCAATTGTACGGTCGTTAGCCCGTACACTCCAATTATCGGAAATTAGTGCGATTTTGTCAATCAGAAAGATTAAGTTTACCCCATGTTTACCCCAAGTTATGTTGAGTTAACCAAATCAATGAACACCGGCAACCTAAGTAAGAAGACTTAGTGATCTTTGTTCTACATGGCTTATTGTGAAACACAAGTAATGCATTACAATACTTGCGTGGAGGTCGACAAAGAGCATTGGTTTGCGGGGGCGCTTGGGCGCTTGGGCGCATTAGGCCGACAATGTCGAACAGTTGAACAGACTCGGATTGGAATGCGCTAATACCATTACGGCCACGACACTACTCGGTGCGAGTGGGTGGTAAGCTTTAGGAATACGTAGACTGGACATGGCTTTTATTAAAATGGACTCTATTTACGCCGCTAATATATTTAATACTAGCTGTCCCGCGCGGTTTCACCCGCATTCCCGTGGAATCGTATGTTTTCCCGGGATAAAAAGTATCCTATGTGTTAATCCAGAACATATTCTATGTTCTATGTATATCTAGTAGTATATGTATTATATCAGTTATCTGGTTTCCATAGTACAAGCTTTGCTTAGTTTGGGATCAGATGACCGTGTGTGAGGAATGTCCCAGGATATTTATTTATTTATTTATTATTCTATCTGTGTGCTAAATTTCATCCAAATCCGTTCAGTCGTTTTAGCGTGAAAGAGTAACAAACATCCATAAATACATACAAACTAGACTTTTTTTGCTAGATAAAAATATGTTTAAATCATCGTCCATGGTTTAAATATACTCAGCTGTGTCTTTTTAATAATAAATACTTACAATAGGCCTTCAATGTAATTTTATTTGCACACTTTCAACAACACAATTCTTTCTACAATATATACGAGTTGTTTGCGTTGTAAAAACAAATTTTCTGGTGTGAAACAAACAATCATATTTTATTATTTAACATTATTGGATAAACATATTATGTTTTATTTGTTTAATAAACAACTAGGTATGTACTTATTTTATGAATCTCTTAATTTTGCCAAACTGCACAGCATTGTTGGCATTCACAAGAGTTCATATTTTTTTTTCTATTTAGTCCAGTAATTTTGCCAGGTCTGATAGTTTGTAAATCTGTGCAGTCGGGTCATAGACTATAGTAGACTTGCCGTCGGCGCCAGCGAGTCGCGGTGTGAAATACTCAGGTGCATCCGAACCTGCTCACGGATTTTTATACAGCGTGCTCTCTTTTCTTTTTTAGGCCCGAGTGGTTAACGATGACTCAACCACTTCGAGATAAATGACCTTTTGTCTCAGTCGTGGGGAAAGTAGCTTGTAATTTTAAATAATTACAATACAAAATAACGCCAGTTCGCACGTTGATTTAGCAAATTTTCTACGTTTAATTGCTACTGTATTCTTATACATCTTTTTACAAGACAGCTAAACGTTTTATTAGTGATGAGTCACAAACATCTAAACTGTCACATTTATAATATTAGTGAGATTCACGAGTGTGTTGGTAGTAAATAACAGATGGCACTAGTAACAACATATTCTGGATTACATTAATGTATTATATTTTTAGGGTTCCGTAGCCAAATGGCAAAAAACGGAACCCTTATAGATTCGTCATGTCTGTCTGTCTCTCCGTCCGTATGTCACAGCCACGTTTTTCCGAAACTATAAGAACTATAATGTTGAAACTTGGTAAGTAGATGTATTCTGTGAACCGCATTAAGATTTTCACACAAAAATAGAAAAAAAAAATATATTTTGTGGGTTCCCCATACTTAGAACTGAAACTCAAAACATTTTTTTTAATAAAACCCTTAAGTGTGGGGTGTCTATGGATAGGTCTTCAAAAATTATATTGAGGTTTCTAATATCATTTTTTTCTTAACTGAATAGTTTGCGCGAGAGACACTTCCAAAGTGGTAAAATGTGTGTGCCCCCCTGTAACTTCTAAATTAGGAGAATGATAAAACTAAAAAAAATATATGATGAACATTACGATGCAAACTTCCACCGAAAATTGGTTTGAACGAGATCTAGTAAGTAGTTTCTTTTTAATACGTCATAAATTGAAATTCATATCAAATACTCAGGTCTATACTACCATTTACTTAGGTATATACCTACAGGTTTGTACGGAACCCTCGGTGCACGAGTCATACTAGCACTTGGCCGGTTTTTTCATTTAGCGGTGACATTCCTAGTTGAGAGCCCTCAGTTTTTATCGACCTTGAAAGGTTTAAAAAAATAAAAAGCCTCCTAAAGCTGGCTGGCTAAAAAATAATGACCTATTTTCAATTAATAAATAATTATGAAATGTAAAAAAATACTAGAGCGGGTAAAAACGATAGAGCAAATTAACATTGCATATTTCCAATTATATTTTACTAAGTGGGAATTCAGGAGCGCAAAATTGATAGTTTTCGAAGGGTTTACCTGTTTTGTTTACGCAGATATAACTATAATTACCTTTAACTAGAACACGGGTGTTAGTGGACTAGATTCAGTTTACTGCAACATAACTCTACAGTTAATTATTTATTTCACAAGACGTTTGTTGGCATGTTTTCAGAACTAAAGGAACATCCACCAGTACCACAAAGTACTTCTTCTTCTTCTTCTTCCTTGCTCTATCCCACTTAAGGTGGGGTCGGCTCTCCTAATTTTTAGGCGACAGGACAACCTGTCCTGGGTTTCGGATCGGGCAGTCCTTCTTCCAATAGGAGTTTCGTCATGCTAGTCCAGTCCACCACGTAGCCGGTGTCTCACTTCACCTCTCCTATGTTCAGGTAGTTGCAGTGCTTTGTTGGCTACATGATCCTCGTCTCTTCGCATCACGTGATCATACCCTCTGAGACGGCTCTCGGTTAGTTTCTCTGATATAGGGGCGATTTTGAAACTACCGCGGATATGATCGTTTCGCACTTTGTCCAGTCTCGTCACACCTCCAGAACACCTCAGCATCTTCATCTCTGCACTGTGAAGCTTTTGTACATGAGTTTTTTTACACTGGCCAACATTCCGCTCCGTACAGCATAGCCGGCCTCACCGCCGTTCTGTAGATCTTGCCTTTGGTTCTTATTGGCATACGAGTATCGCATAAGACTCCAGTTAGTGATCTCCACTTCAGCCATGCCACGTTCACCCTGTGTGCAGCGTCGGCGTCAACGTCTCCTTGGTCTGTAATAACCGAGCCTTGGTATTTGAATTGATTTATTTTCTGCACAGCCGTATGATCAGGGTAGAAGATTGTGGCACTACCATAAAGTTCATTTTTTTGTATTTAAGGCAACCATTCAAAATAAGGGAAACTGGGGCACATAATCGGAATAAGTGGTGTAAAGGAAAAAATACTAAATACCCTTGAGCTGATTAGTATTAAATGGAAAACTTTAATATGTATGGAGTTATTATCCCAAATAAAAAGAAAAATCAGTGTACTTTTGTTTTTTACTTTATTTATTCTCTACTCAGCTCTATGCAGGATCACACTGTATATGTTTGCGTCCCGGGATCCTTTCACGGCGCTGCGCGTGAGTCGTGATTTGATTCCCACAGAGCAAGCCGACTGTCTCTGTCCTTTTTATTTAAAAAAACTACCACGTATTGTTGTCCCTTTCCCACAGATACTGCCAGGTTAATTGTAGTTGCAGACGACAATAAGTTATATTTTACTTCAATTACTTAGCTTTTTTTAATATTTATTTTAAAGCACAAATAGGAAGTAATTTGTCCAGGAAATGGTGTCCTCTGCTGTCACTAGTTTTCCTTCACTTGCTACAGCTTGATATATGGAAAGCCAGTTGACCTTTACGTCCACATTATGGAGAAACCTTATCGAATTATATCGTTGTACGCATTTCGAAAGTAGTCCAATTAACAGTATGATTCGATTTCGTATGAAAAATTGGATCACGATGAATTTTATTTGGATAGTGACCTGATTGACTCTTGAATAAGTTTGCATAATGTCCAAAATAAGGATTTTGACTACTATAATGCATTTGAGACGATCTATTCTAATAGACAAAATTTTACTTTCTTTGTCTTGCCCATTGGTTCGATGATTGTTCGACATCCCTAATTTATATTTTTGATTAGATCCTTCTACCCGTAGTGAGTCGGCTCACTTTAGTTCACTTTCTTAGGTCTTCTTTTGACTTAGGTACTGCCAATAATGACAGAAATTGAAGGTTGCTTGTATCGCAAACTTATAAGCTATCTCAATTCGAGTGCAAATGAACTTTTACACCGCTGGCTTGCGGTTGGGAAGTGCATACTATTATCACATATGAGAAAAAAAAAAGAACTGATCCTATACTATTCAACTGATTAAATACTTTTCAGTTCTCAATATCAATTACTAGAGGGATTAAGAGCTTTAAACAATTCATGATTATTTCTTCTATATCCAAGTACACAATTACAATTAAATCTCAAATCACGGATCTATCGTTCCTAAATGGTATGGTGGCATTTGCAGTCTCTGTAAGTGCAGGCAGTAAATATAATATTTGCACGACCTCAGATTTTTATCAATAACTTGTCAAGGAATATTTTTTGGAATGAGTTTTCAGTAATCAGTACAATATGAACTGGTCGTCATTCGATTCAAAGGCTCAAAGCTGCACCACAAGCTCGTTTCGCGAGGTAAAATCTACCCTACTTACTTACTTACTTTGTTTTTCGTGGGGAATCTTTTATACGATCGATAGCCGACAGCACCGGGAGAGAGGCCAGGTTATGCCGGACTCGTATCGGCACCATGTTCACCATCTGCGCTGTACCCAACTTAACTCGACCCCCTCGGTCGGGGTCTTAGTTCAGATCACGTACTAGAGCCCGAGAAGCTCAGCACCTTCACTGTGCTATTGCACGATGAGTCATAACAAAGCCCTCGACTAATATCCTCACTATAGGTTCCGTGACGGAACTTCCGTCTCTTACAATTTTCTAGAGACTCTTAACTTTTTGAAGATACCAAAGCCTTCTTGAGGCTGTTTAAGATTAATTCCGTACTTTTAAGAGACTATCAGTTAATGCAGCGTGTAATACAAGTCACGACTTGCTCGGCCGCAATAGGCGAGCCGCTTGGAAGTTGGAATGCGAGCATGGGACGGCATTGTATGCGCGCGTGCAGGTGCACGCCCGTGGGAATCACGCATTTTGGGATATGTACTCACATAAAACACGACCTTAGATAAAAAAAAAATACTAATACTAGCCTTTAGAAAGGCTTCGAAAATAAATGGAACGTGTAAATAAGTATTTCGGAGTAGAGTAGTGACTCTACCATGAAGATAACTTTAGATCAATTTGAGTGCGTGTTGAATAAGGAGAGCTTGGAATCCGGAGATGGATATGACATAGTATATTTTAATTCCGGGTACACGGGTATATTGTTATTCCATTTTTTTATAAACCCCTATGTATGATTTTTGTTTGATAATTAAAAAAAAACTTTTAATGTAATTCAATCTGCTCGTAAGTATTTGAAATAGTATATAATTCAATAATGCAATCACAAAACCTGTTATGAACAAATTGCCACTGTTCAAGTGACATTTGTGTGCCATATTTGGCTCCGATTTTCAATGGATACCTCAATTATCAAATAGTCGACATTTGGCTCCTTTGGCCCACTTGCCTTCGCTAAATAAAATAATGTAAGTAATGCATTGTGCACAATTGTACCCATATTTGTTAACAATAGAACGGGTCTGTATTGACATCTGTGGGTCTTTCAACGAGCTGTTAGAACCGCTGACGTTTTTGTGTAAAAGGATTCAAGTATTATAGTAGCAAAGTTCATTTTTGCTTGATTGATAGCACTATACATTTTCTATATCGTAAATACAAAAAGGAACCCTATTTGTTAGTAGCTAGCAACGATTTTAAATAGATCGAGGGATTACCCAATTGGAGATTGGTAACAACGTCCTCATGCCACTTGTGACATAATCGTGTGGCATTCGAGGGGTGACAACTATTTGCACTTTTTGTGTATTTTTTTGCTAAGTACAAATGTAAAGCATTTTGTTGATGTTTTCATTTATGTGTTTAACAAACGAGTTGTAAATAGTAACAATTAAATGAGAAAACAGAGGTAGACAAATTTTTTTTTACGAATATTTATTATACTTTTCAAAAGGTATCATTTACACAACACCTATAGGACCTATACGTTTACAGTTACAGTATGCGACTGCGCATTGCGGAGATACTGCGATATTACGATGGAAATAAAATTTCAAAATGAATACATTACCTAACCTAACTGTATTTCATCGATATATTTCTGGGTTTTAACAATCAGTCTGTTAGCTTAATTCCCATGTGCGAAACACAAGATTACGTCCCATATAAACTTCAAATTGATAGTCATAATTGATAATATAATAAATATAACCCTAAACGTACTGATAATCACGTGATTATAAAATAATGATTGTCATGTAATTTACTGTTATATACTAACCCCCTTATTCATAATAAAGTTATCAAACGTAGATTAGCTAAAATTCTGAAGACTTTATCTGACACGTGACATTTGGTGATCGAAAGAGTGAGACGGAGGACACTATTACACTGATATAGTTAAAAAACCGGCCAAGTGCGAGTCAGACTCGCGCACCGAGGGTTCCGTACAAACCTGTAGGTATATAAGTAAATGGTAGTATAGACCTGAGTATTTGATATTAATTTCAATTTATGACCTATTAAAAAAAAACTACTTACTAGATCTCGTTCAAACCAATTTTCAGTGGAAGTTTGCACCGTAATGTACATCATATATTTTTTATAGATTTATCATTCTCTTATTTTAGAAGTTACAGGGGGGGGGGACACACATTTTACCACTTTGGAAGTGTCTCTCGCGCAAACTATTCAGTTTAGAAAAAAATGATATTAGAAACCTCAATATCATTTTTGAAGACCTATCCATAGACACCCTACACTTATGGGTTTGATGAAAAAAAAAAATTTTAGTTTCAGTTCTAAGTATGGGGAACCCCCAAAATTTATTGTTTTTTTTCTATTTTTGTGTAAAAATCTTAATGCGGTTCACAGAATACATCTACTTACCAAGTTTCAACATTATAGTTCTTATAGTTTCGGAAATAAATGGCTGTGACATACACGGACAGACAGACAGACAGACAGACATGACGAATCTATAAGGGTTCCGTTTTTTGCCATTTGCCTACGGAACCCTAAAAAGCGATTATGAATAAGGGGGTTACTGTTATGTACGGAGTTGTTAGTTATGGCAGAAAGAAATTAACTCGATCTGGCCCAAACTCGAAATTTCATCTTCTCTACTTTTAATATTAGCTTTTTGCAATGCATTTGATATCGTTTCAAAGCCAAAAGAGCCATATTTTCCAGATGGTTGTGTAATTTTAAATGTGGAACTGCTCATCACTGCCATTTAAGTTGTAAAATAATTTAAATTCAATCTTCATATAAAAATTAACAAATTTAGCACTGTCCATACTAATTAAAAAATTTTGCGATACGAGAAATGCTACAGTAAATTCAATTGTAGTTTCCAAATGCTGATTAGACTATTCTATTTTTTTTAAAGATACCAAATACCCACAGTAGTACCTGTGGTAGTACCTTAAATCAACATTAAAGAAGAAAATCTTAACAGAAAACACATATTTTGCATAAAATTTCATGCTTGTGCCATATTTTATGCCGGTGTGTGGATATAGGAATATAGGAATTTCACATAATGTTGGATTTTCTAAAAAAAAAAAAACACTTTGATTTAGAAAAATTCTCGTCATAGTTAATAATAAACCAAAGCAGATAAAAGAAATGTGTCGAAACTATAGCATTTAATACTTAGATGAATATCTCTAGATTTATCATGAATTTTGGTAAGCGAGCTGCTTCAGCTGCTTGGTATGGGGCTTGATAGCATGACTACCAACACAGGTTTATGTTAGATTTCCAGAGGAAAAACTTATTGAAAATGGTTATTTATTTATTTAAAGTTAATATAATAGTTTATAGTTAAGTTATCTTATAGTTAATTTCATATGAATGTCCCTGAAGATTATTTATTTATGTTTAACTGAACATGCGGCAAAATAATACGAATCGAAGGTAATTTGTTAAGTGATATTGTCTAGCACTTAACAACAACAACAACTCTAGGTACATTATGCAGGAGCTAATATAAATTTATGACGATGGTAAATGCATACTAATTAAGAAAATCATATCGCAATATCTATAAATAACTCTATGTACTTAGATAGTTGGCTCGTTATCTACACTACTGCTGTTGTGACAACCTTTGCCTTGAATAGTTACAATACATAAGTTGTGTTGAGTGGGGCTGGAGTGTTCATTGCTCTTAAACTTACGTTGCGTTTGTGTTGTATCGCGTGGATTTGAAACTTTGCGCACGGCACAAAATAGTGCCCAGCGTAATTAAATATCTCTGTTCTTAAGGATAAATATCACCGTCGCTGGGAGGTGTGCAAGTACCTGCATTGTTATTTAAAAGAGCGCTGCATCTGCAACACCGTACTAGTCCAACAAAGTATTAGTGGCATATAAGCGAAAAGTAATATAACAACATGGCGAATAGTGTACCAAACGAAATAAAGGCTTCGGCGCTGGAACTCATCGGAGAAACACCTATCGTTGCACTCGATCGCCTCTACACCGGCCCTGGGCGGATTTTGGCTAAATGTGAGTTCATGAACCCTGGTGCTTCTATTAAATGCCGTTCTTCATTGAGCATGATAAATAAAGCTTTGGAGTCCGGTGCATTGAAACCTGGCGCACCAGTAGTAGAAGTGACATCTGGAAATCAAGGATGCGGTTTAGCAGTCGTGTGTGCGGTATTGGGACATCCTCTAACCCTAACTATGTCAAAAGGAAATAGTGTTCAACGAGCAATTCACATGGAGGCTTTAGGAGCTAAATGTATCAGAGTACCACAAGTCGAGGGCACATACGGTAACGTGACGCTTGCTGATGTGAAAGTTGTTGAAGTAGAAGGCTTGAAATTAGTCGAGCAGCAAAATGCATACTATGTGAATCAGTTTAATAACGATGCTAACTGTGACGCGCATTATGAGACAACAGGGCCTGAAATTTGGAGACAAACAGGACACCGAGTGGACGGTTTTGTGGCAACAGTTGGTACGGGTGGCACGTTTACTGGCACTTCAAAGTATTTGAAGGAGAAGAATCCGGAGTTATTATCATACGTCGTGGAACCAGCCGGTGCGGAGCCCATCAAGGGTGATCCTGTAACAAAGCCGCTTCACTTACTTCAAGGTTCTGGATACGGGTGCATTCCAAATCTGTTCAAATTCGATTACATGGACGGAACGGTCAGTGTGAGTGATGAAGAGGCTGTGAAATATAAGAAGCTTATTGGTGAAAAGGAGGGATTGTACGTGGGTTATACAAGTGGGGCTAATGTCGCTGCAGCTGTGAGGCTACTGGAATCTGGCAAGTTACCTAAGGACGCGTGGGTGGTGACCACGCTTAACGACACTGGTTTGAAGTACACACCCGTGCCTGAAGAATTGACATAAATATTTGTACTATCACAAATAGCTTTAACATAACGTATTATCATTAATTTATAATCATTAGTATTTAACAGAGTGAATTAGTATACTGTCTTCATTATAAATCTATAACAGAAATGTTTGCTTAAAATGGTATTATTTAAATAAATTAAAATAATGTTGTCCATTTGATTTTCAAAGTGAAATTCAGTGCAATTATTAAGACCACCGAACCATTTCAATTATCTTTTTTCACAAATAAAGTTATATCAAAAAACGTCGAGGGACCGAACATAACGCCAAAAATAAAACAATACTAAATTGTTAAAATCCCATTCTGTTTTCGCGGTGATCCAATTAAAGGTGCCCCACACCTGCCCTTATTTGAAATGAAGACAGCGTAAGATTGAAATAAGCTGAATAAATTATATTATTATCATTCACAATGAATTCTGATATAAATTCTATTAATTTATGCAATGGCCTTGGTAGATAGATATCAACAATTTGTCGACCCATATAAGATTCAAGTTTATGCCTATCGAATTAAGATCAACATTAATTAGCACGTTACTACAAACAGAAAACTACTATTTTATGGATAAGTACTATGCGATTCTATTTTGTGCTCTGTTGTGATCTTGAGATGATGAGTTGTCGAAGGTGGTAAGCATACTTTGAGATAGGTAGAGGATAGTGTTTATTAGCTCAAAGAGCAGCTAGACTGGGAAAGTACCTCCACCTTACTACAAATTATGCTACAAACAAACAATTATTCTATTCTATTATATTCTACTCTATTTTATTATTACAGAATACCGCAGCCAAGTATCTTTATGTTGTTTAAAGTTGTGTTCCTGCGAGTGAGTGTTTGCCAGAGCTCACAGGGGAAAGATCGGTAACGCGTGTGTTGCAAGCGTCCATATAGGTACGGTAACCACGTCCATGTGGCTACGGTAACCGCTTACCATCACGCGGGCCGTATGCTTGCTTGTCGACTTGGTCGTATAAATATAAAAAACAAAAGTCTATGACGAAACTGGCTTTCAAGTGCAGTTGAATGCATGTACATTTCCACCAACATTTACGCAGTCGGGCTTTTTGTTTCTTTTAATTCAATTAAATGCAGACTAATAAATGCCTTAAAACTATTGCCAATACATCTAGGCGCCCGCGTTTACCTCGCGTCGCGACTGATTGATATGCAACAATAATTATAATACCAAGGCGGTAAATGAGATCTTTGGTAAAGTAACACAACACAGATTTATCTTTCGAAGTCAAATTGACGGTCAATATAAACAACCAAGTTCTTATTGATTGTCTTCTAAAGGTTTTATCGATTCTGCAATCTCCACAGCCAATCCGCATTATAATTGGTTCTCAAAACGAAGAAACTTCAAGATGGCAAACCTTTGAGTCTACCGCCTTCGACTAACGACCTTTGGATCTGTAATTTTGCATCATTGATTTCACAACAACCCATTAAAAATGTGTCCATTAAGAAGCGGCTAAAACATAACTTACCCGTGGTTGCAGCTGTTTGCAGCTATTAAAAAGTCCTTGCTTTTTAGATGGGCGTTTCCCTAACGTTTTTACGACCGAATGCCGTTTGGCATTTTTTGGTGAACGGTGCTAATTTGTATGGTTAGGAAATCGAGACCCTCTAGGCGAGGACTGCCAAAGTAAAAATACGAAACTGCCTTATTTATTTCAGTAATTATTGAAGTTTTTGCAAAGAATCCCTTGGATAGTTAGGTACGTATTATTTTCCAGGACTTTAGCTATTCATTCAAATACAAATACATATATATACGCAAGAATACAATTGAAGTAAAGAAGACCCTATTGCTATTGGCAAGTGATTAATGGGATTGGTGTAGCATGTTTGTTGACTCTGGCACCAATATTTGCACATATCTGCGCTAATGTTGGATATTTTCCTATTTTTATTTGCGGAGATCAGCCGCTTACTTGTTCAAATGTTTGTGATCGTGCCGACCACCGTTGTCTGGAGGTTAGGACCTATAATTGAAGGACGATAATATTTGTGAAATATATTATGTGATATCCATTGTGATATCATTTATTTGCGATACGTTTTGTTTTCGAAATACTTGTTGTTTCTAGGCTCTATTCCTAACCTCCAGACAACGGTTGTCTGGAGGTTAGGACCTATAATTGAAGGACGATAATATTTGTGAAATATATTATGTGATATCATTTATTTGCGATACGTTTTGTTTTCGAAATACTTGTTGTTTCTAGGCTCTGTTTCCTTGACAACAATATTGCAGTAGATTATACGAGCAATATTTGTAAATTATTTGTAATTTGTTTTGAGATCTCGAAAACAGCTCTAACGATTTCGATGAAATTTGCTATGTTGCAATTTTTGGGGACGAAACATGGATCTAGCTAGGTCTCATCTCTGGGACGTATAATTTAATTGTTTGAGTAAAAAATCCAGAACTAGGTAGAGTAAGCTGGTTAATGTTATCTGCGTTTGTAGATAGATAATTTCAGCAAATTAAAAACAGAGATAGCGGCAGTTTTGATGATCTTATTGTCTCATTAAATTAAATGATAAAAACTTATTCTAAGTGTTAGAGTACTATCTATCAACCCGAGCTTAAAATTGTTTGTACAATTAATGTAAGTAAATATTGCATGAATCTTTGCTTGTTCTTTTTTTTTTTTTTTTTTTTTTTTAAATTAAATGGGCTTGCGTTTGGCCACTGACCCGCCCAGAAGGGGCGATGACGAAGCCTAAGATGAAACACGCTTACCCAGAAGAAACCTATTCACTCTGGCCTTGAAAGTTCCTAGATTGTAGGCGTCAGGAAACACAGACGCCGGAAGCAAGTTCCACTCCCTTGCTGTCCGCATTATAAATGAGGATGCAAAACGCTGTGTCCGTATTTTCGGTATGTCAACAACGTACGGGTGAAAATTTTCCCGGCGTCTTGTGGTTCGGTGTAAAAATGGGGATGGTGGAATTAGGTTGAACAATTCCTGCGCACACTCTCCAAAATATATCCTGTAGAAAACCGATAAGCAAGCAACCTTTCTTCGATGGTCGAGGCTCGTGAGTTTCGCCTTAATTAAAGACTCATCTCCAATGAGTCTCCTGGCTCGGCGGTCTATTGAGTCGAGGGCCTCAAGCTGGTACTTAGCTGATCCATCCCAAAGATGGCAGCAGTACTCCATGCATGACCGGACTTGTGCTTTATAAAGTTGGAGCAACTGCCCAGGCGTGAAGTACCGCTTAACCTTAGAGAGGATACCCAGCTTTCTGGCAGCTGTTTCTGCCTTCGACTCAATAGAACAGCCAAAGTTTATTTTGGCTGTTAATGTTATGCCTAGGAGATCAAGCCGATCGCATATTGGCAAGGATATATTTTGGAAAGTAGGAGCCTGATGGTAAGGACTCCGTTTGGCGGTGAAAAGACATGCCTGTGTCTTGGAGGCGTTAAACGTGACCAGATTGGCTTTGCCCCAATCAGAGACTGCCTGTAAGGTCACGTTCAAACGTTCAACCATGGCCTCTCGAAACAATTGGATCTCGTCACTAGTGGCTCGTGCGCTGGAAATGTATCTCTCTGCAACAGTGCTGTCGTCTGCGTACCCAAAGATACCGGGTTTTAACAGATCGTTGATATGCAGCAGAAATAAGGTTGCAGAGAGAACTGATCCCTGAGGAACTCCGGCATTGATTGCCAAGAGGTCCGACGAGCACCCGTCTATGACCACTCGTATAGACCGTTCACTCAGGAAATCGGAAATCCAAGCGCACAGGCCATCAGGAATTCCATATGATGGAAGCTTGCTTAGAAGGCTGGTGTGCCAGACCCTATCGAAAGCCTTAGAAATATCGAGGGAAACGGCAATTGCTTCCCCGTGTCTCTCAATGGCTTCGCTCCAAAGATGTGTGGTATACACAAGAAGATCCCCAGTAGACCGTTTTTGGCGGAAACCGTACTGTCGGTCGCTGAGGAGTTCGTTATCTTCAAGGTATGCCAGGAGCCTCCGATTCAATACACGCTCCATTGTCTTGCAGAGTATGGAGGTGATCGCAATCGGTCGATAGTTTGTAGGATCGGCACGGCTGCCCTTCTTAGGCACAGGTTGCACGTTAGCAAGCTTCCAGACTTTCGGAACATGACCCAATCGAAGTGAGAGGCGAAACAGGCGTGTCAAGACAGGAGACAATTCGGGCGCACAATTGCGCAGGACAATGGCTGGAATGCCGTCGGGACCACTGGCTTTATTCACGTCTAGAGCGCGTAGTACCTTTACAACCTCCTTTTGCCGGATACGGATGTCCGGCATTTGGCAGTTGCAAGTGGGTAGTGGGGATGGTGTTTGTAAACCAGCGTCTAGACATGAATTCTCCGCGAATAGAGAGGCAAACAAATTGGCCTTCTCTACAGCAGTGTAGGCTAGTGATCCATCAGGCTTCAGCAATGGCGGCAGCGACGGGCGGCAGAAATTGGTCTCGACCGATTTGGCAAGGGACCAGAAAGCTTTACTCCCAGAGGGGTAAGATGATAGCTTTTTTCCGATCCGGCCAACATGGTCGAAACGCGCCTTCTTCTGTGCCTTTTTGCAGGACTTGGCAGCGATGTTAAAGGCTTTTTTCTTCAAGCCCGTGTCAGGAGCTTTGCGAGTGCGAGAATCCGCCCAGATTCGGTAAGCTGACTGTTTTCGTGCCTCAGCAGAGGCACAATCAGCATTGTACCACTTGGGGGTTTCGCTATTGAGTGATATGTCGGAGAATGGGATATAATATTCCATTGCTCGACATATCACATCTGATATGGCACTCGCACAGCTGGACGGGTCATCCGAAGTAAAGCAAGTTCGCCGCCAAGGATAAGATGCAAGAAAAGAACGCATCTCATCCCAATCTGCTGACTTGTATCGCCAAACTCGCCTGGTGCCTTTAGGGCAAGGGTCAGGCGGAGAGTAGGACGACACAGCTTTCACCAGACAGTGGTCGGAGGTTCCCAATGGGGCATTCACCGAAACTGAGTACCTGTCAGGATCTGTTGTCAGCAGAAGGTCCAAGCAATTGGCTGTGTGATCAGCGACATCCGGCACGCGCGTGGCTTCGCGAACGAGCTGGGAGAGATTTAGCGTAAGTGCTAGTTTCAACGCCTCTCTCCCAGCAAGGTCGGTCTCCCGGTTCTGAAAATATTCTCGTCTCTAAGTGTTATTAGTAACAGTTAAAAATTACTACAAATGTTATCTGTCTGTACATATAAAATAATAACTTAGGAAAATTATGAAATGTATTTTATTTTTTATGAAAAGCGGTAATTTTGTGTTGCCTTAGGAGTCTTCTAAGCGGGAATCAAAATCAAAATGGGATTTGTCAGTTCAGTCATTCTTTTATTTTACTTATCAAATAACAACACTGCTTGTACAACGGACGGTGTTCTGAAGAATTGTTTAAGATGATGCCCACGGCTACTTTCTACCATCGCAACTCGCCATCGACGGGGAGTCCATCCTCACATATTGAAACCTGAATTGTTTCGTACTGTGCGGGCTAAAAGGAGCTTCCTTCCGCGGACACTCAGACTGTGGAATGAGCTCCCCGCCGTGGTTTTCCCAATGGAGTACAGCATGGGGTTCTTCAAAAGGAGTGTGAAGAGATTTCTGCAGGGTCGGCAACGCGCTCGTGATACCCCTGGTGTTGCAAGCGTCTATAGGCTACGGCAACCGCTTACCATCAGGCGGGCCGTATGCTTGTTTGCCGACTATGTGGTATAAAAAAAAAAAAATAACAATTGTGTATCATTATCAATTTGGTAACGATGATGTCATCAGGGACATCTCCGGACAGGTCGGCCAGTGACGTGAGATAACGCGCATCCGTGGAATTGATTTAATCTGTGTCAATATTGACGCGGAGGCGTTGTGGGAACTACAAAGTGTGCACAGGTGGCCTGTCTTTATGTTCTTATACAGAGTGCTTTATATTACTCGACGGTGAGAGAGTTAACTAATCAAGCTAATAAATATATCACTACAGTGTCAGCTCTTTTATTAGCTGTATCAGCCATACGATCTATATTTTGATTTTGTGGGGCTTTTCAAGAAGGATGTGATTTTTGCAGGGCTTGTACCGCGCGAGTGATACCCCTTTTCAAGCTTCTATAGGCTAACTATAACCGCTTATAATTCCAGGCAGGCCGTACTTTGGAAACATTGGAAACGTTGGTCCATATATTAAAAAAAACTGTTGGCGGAGACCAAATAACGACCATAGAGTTTTCAAATATTTCGACTGTTTTTTTTACAGATTGAACGAGGGATTTCAGGAAAAAGAAATAATGTGAGTAAACTCTCATGTAATGCATATAAATGATTGTCTTGAGACGGGATCGAACCTACGACCAATGGCAAGGCAGTCAGTGTATCAAGCCTTCAAGCCAACCGGCCTGTGCAATAATTTAATACTTTCATATTCCGACATTTCTTATATTTGTTAAATAATTCTAACATCTCATAACTGTTATGAACTAAGAAACATGCTGTGAACGATCTCGCCATCAAAAATAAAATAAACATGTAATGTAGGTACACGAAATACCTGAATTTAAAGTTTATTGGCCACTTACAGGAAACACCTGCAAACACTTGGTTTTGTGTAAAGTCACCTAAACATAATAACCGTCTAAATCTCGTTCAATTAAATATCTCTTTATTACACTGAATATACTATTTGCCCATGGGTAAAATTTCTAAGGAAAATTGCCATTATTTAGTACGAGTATTTTTTTAGGCGCCCGCCGCCATCCCGCAGCGAGCGGTCTAGTGTCCTGCGGTCAGAGTTCTATGTGCGTTCTACAGGCCCGCCGCGGTCACAGTGTGCAATGATTCGTACAGTGAACGCTGAACGTGACAAGTAAGGCTTACCAATCCCGCCCTTGCCCGTACACTGAAAAAAAGGTTCTACAAAACTAGTTATGTATGTTGAAGTTTTGTTGTCTGGAAACTAACTTTAGTTACATTTAATCTTATATCTCTTAGATTTAATCAAACAATTTAGTAATGAACCAAAACTAGTTTTGTTACTGGTAATTTTCAGTTCGCAAGTCATTTTGTTTAGGTTATTGGTATTAAAATTTTGTGTTACTGTTAAATAAATTTTTTTTCAGTGTAAATATTTGTCAATATATATATTCACAATCACAATAGTATATCTAAGTGGCATATCAAACCAGCAACTTTTTATGATAGTGAGAAACCATAAAAAACCTGTTGGGTTTTCTATGGCTAAAATTTGAAAACTCCCGCCTCATCACTAAATGGAGCCCGCTAAAATGGAAGTCTGCGCGCACCGCCGCATCAACCCGTGGCGTTACTGTCTCCAAAACTTTATTTGATTTTTCCGCGTGTTTTTAAAGTTTTATAGGTTTAAGGCTCAGAGTATATAAATACTACGTACAAGTTAAGGGTTATCTTTAACACTGGCAAATATGTAAGGTACCGTTAAATGTAAAGCCGGATCTGGTATCTCTTAAAAAATATTGTATCTTTTATCTACTAACAGAAGTACTTGCCCCTGAACCGTGTAATGTAACGCTAATTTGTGCAGTGTGCGTGGACAAGAACCACAGGTAAACGCCCCGTCCATACAATTATAATTTGAAGAATGTGTCAGGATATTATTATCATAATTTGCTTTACATTATACTTTACGGCGGATCCTCAGACTTTACATCAATCATTATACGCATCTGGACCCGGCAAGTCGAGTTGTGGTGAAACACAAGCCAATGTTATTAAGAGCAAATGATCTACACTTTGTGATTTACACTGAATAAGATGAATATCATAATGTCCAATTTTCAATAGCAATCAGGCATGACAAGCAAGTATAGATTGCAAAAGATCCTGCATGTATTTGGAACGATCAACGCTCTGCTCAGCCGGCTGCGCTCGGCTCGAGAAAATTGTCATTTTCCTGCCAGCAGGTGGTGTCCATTGCAGATTTTCTACGTCTAATGAGCACACCTGTCCACTTTATGACCGTCTAAGCCCCACGTACTGATATTACAACCGTTTTTGCATCATAATAACATAAAGTACTTCCCGTGTCATTATACCCGTTGGATTACAGTTAATTTAAATGAGTAAAAAATCTAGTTTTACTGTAGTTAGTTTTACATGGTTCAAACTGAAATCGAAACAGGATTATTTGCTTCTATCTTGCTCTACCAATTTACATGAAACCATGGTACTTTAGGAGTATAACGTAAACAAATGAACAGACTCACTTCCTCACTGTAGCTAAATACACTTCAAGTTCTATATGGAACAGGAGTTTATTTAAGACTAGCTGCCCGGCGCGACTTCGTTCGCGTAATACCCTACCCTACCCTTCATTTAAACCTTCCCCGGACTTCCACGAATAGTTCAAACCCAAAATTAGCCAAATCGGACCGATTTGGCTAATTTTGGCTGGACCAGCCATTCTCGAGTTTTAGCGAGACTAACGAACAGCAATTCATTTTTATATATATAGATATCAGGAAAAAAACATTAATGAGTACTTACACAAGTTCAAGTACTTCGGGTGAATTCAAAATTACCCTGTATAAAGTTAAAAACTATTTTCTTAATAGTTATTGAGAACTTCTATAATGTAGGATTGACAGAAAACCCAAATGTCAGTTTTAAAGGCCTACTCTTGGGCCTACTCGAATGAAATATAATTATGGAAGATAAATGTATCATGGCTTTTCTGTTCCACAATTTCCTAAGTTTCCGTAATCTAACATCACATCAACTTACAATTAACTTGAGTTATTAGAAGTCACATTCTTAAAAACGACGCTTTAATTTACAGGTGTTATAAGATTTCAAGTTTTACACCTCCTCAAATTGGATATCATACTATTTTCACCCTTATTCAAAGGTCCCTAAGAGTGAAGGTACTGGTTGCAATACCAACAGTAATAAAAATCAAATTGTAATTTAGTTCAGATTCAAAGTGAGCACCAATCGGTATTTAATCAAAGCCGTCATGAGATGTAATGTGATTGGAGAAGTGAGGCAGGTGGCTGGCGTCGGCCATTAAGACACGTTTCCTATTAGAATCGTGTTAGAGAGTGTATTCCGTAATTATTAGATGGTCGGTCGGTAGGTAGCAGGTGCATTGCGCTGGCATCATAGCTACTACCACATACTACTCGCTTATCTATTTACATGACCGTAGCGGAAACCAACTGAATATTTTTGTCTCATACGAGATTGAATCTGCTGTCCCCTTTAAATAATGCAAGAAAATTTCTATTAGGATTCTTATAAGAATTTTATTAATGTCTTCGATTCGCACTTAATTCTTCCGAATAAAATAGTGTTTTCATTGCATCCAAACTGGGAAATGTCCGTATTTACTTCATCAAATCAAAGAATAATCGTTCTCCAGGAACCTAAGAAATGTTTCGAATAGTACACGGACCATTAAGTAACACATAAAGCAACTCCTGCGCAGCACCTAACGCTTTTCTAACGCCAGGTGCCACCTGTCGCGGCCCTTTTTAATCTTGTTACTTACCATACCTTATACGTACTCGTCTAGAATTACGCCATTACACCCGACTATAGACTTCATAAACAACAGAATCGGACGATGATAAGTCGTGATGTTTGGTGAAGAAAATGCGGGAATTTGATACTCTCGTGCGGTCTCTATTTGATAACCCTGAATTTATTTAAGCGTATGAAATATATGTATTTTTTTTCAATCAACTTGTTTTTATTTCCATCATAGACTTTTCTAACCCTTAGTTTAAAAATATAAAAAATAGTATATTACGATACGTGTGCCTTAAGTAGTACATTTCCGCTGTGCGAAAATGACTTAAGGTACGAGTATCGTATAACATTTTATAACACGTGTGGGTAAACTTATCGCACGTTTAAACAAGTAGTACTTTTTACACGCAGTGCAATAAAGTATAATTTTGGACGTACGAGCAGCTCTCTATGAAGGCAAATGTTTAACAATAGATATTTTCAAACAGAATAATGAATCCAAAAAAAAAAACTTAGACATTATAATTTCAGTTTCATTCCTTTCTTCACTAGTAATCTTCCATAAGTCTATGGGCGGTCATAGTCCTGCGGTTAATAGACGTGATTTGAGCGCTCTAACGCTGCGGGCGAAGAACAGACGTACATAGAGCGTACATAGAGCTAGGAACATGTTCGTCCTGTCACCTGCCCCTACATTCCTAGCCGTGATTACGCACACCTGTGCTGCTACGTGGCTGGTGGCTACATTACACAGGATGTGATACTTGTGTTTACTTTGAGTTTTATCTCAAGAAAAGGACCTGAGGGAAATGAACTCTACAAATGGTCCATTGGATCTGATATGATTATCTTTTCTATCGTTTTTTAGATACGTTTGAAGTGGACTTAAGATACTCATTAATTCTTGTTTTGTACACTGAAAAAAAGGTTCTACAAAACTAGTTATGTATGTTAAAGTTTTGTTGTCTGGAAACTAACTTTAGTTACATTTAATCTTATATCTCTTAGATATAATCAAACAATTTAGTAATGAACCAAAACTAGTTTTGTTACTGGTAATTTTTAGTTCGCAAGTCACTCTGTTTAGGTTATTGGTAGTAAAATTTTGTGTTACTGTTAAATAAAAAAAAATTTCAGTGTACCATCTGGTATACAGTTTATTTGTAGTAAATTTGAAAGTTACAATTTGCATTACATTGCGACTTTACATTTCCCTGTAATGAAATTGGTACCTATTATTTGTTGTTTATCGTAACAAGTTTTGACTTACTCGTGGAAACTAAGGCCCACTTGCGTCGTATTGTCGTATCCAACACGAATAAATTTGGTTTAAAAAAAAAAAAAAAACAGGTTGACCCAATTGGGAATAAAACTTAAAACAAAAAGAACTTATGTCAAATTTATTTTACGTAACTAAATATTTGAATTCTACTGCGCTATTATATATTGATCATAATAATTATATACTTTGGTTTAATATACAAACTTACCGTACCTATGCAACATATTGTTATTCATAACATATACTTTTTCCATTAAGTATGATTACATTATCATATACATAAATAAACCAACACTATACTCGGTATCGTTTTAACTAATACACATTAAGTTAGTGCATGTCTTACTACGCAAATTAACGTGTGATGGGCCAATATATGAATACATAACTACCTTAGAACTCATTCTAAAACGAGTCGCTCATTCATTTACAAATGAATATTGATTATGGATTCTGACTTCTGTGTTCAAGGATTATTGTCGGCTTTGTTGATTTACTAATACAAAGTTTGAACGGCGGTTAGCCACCATTATAGTGCTATCCGTATTTTTCACTATTCGTCGAATAGCGAATAACAGTGTCTATTAATCAAAAATGATCAATCAGAATCGAACTACATTTAGAAATATAGGTAATATTTCAAAATGTAGTCCGATTCTGCTCGCTATTTTTACCGACCGAGCTATGCCTGGAATTTCTCTACGTCCGAAATGAGGAAATTCGTAGGAGATCGAAACCGACGGACATAGCTCGTAGAGTTAGTAAGCTAGAATAGCAATGGGCAGGCCACATCGCTTGAAGAGCCGATAACCGATGGGGAAGAAAGGTCCTCGACTGGCGACCACGTACTGGAAAGCGCCGACGACGTGGTCAGAGTCGCTGGGCGCCGCTGGATGCAAGCGGCCCAGAACCGTTCGAAGTGGAAATCAATGGGAGAGGCCTATGTTTAGCAGTGGACATCGATGGGCTGATATGATGATGATAAAGAAAATAAATATGAGTCCAATCAGGTACTGAAAATAGTTTGCCATTTTCCAATGTAGGTAATGAAATAAACTAAAATATGGTATGCAACATGCATTTTGTCATATTCATATTTTATCTTGACATAACACGATCGCCTCCAACCCCCGCAATTAATATAGATCGACGATAAGCATTGTATTAATATAGTGTAGCACTTATAGGCACATAAACAACATACAGTATCTTTGAATCATTTGTCTCGCAGCTGCCGCCTGCGTTCCTAGCATAGCTTCTTTGTCCAGCATTTGATGTAGTTGCCAGATTAAATAACGAATAGCTCAAATGAGCCTTGTTCAGGCTATGATTATTTTAGCAGCGAGTGTTTAGTAACTAAACTTTTGCTAGAGGCAAAATTATGGGAGAAGATTTTTTTTGTTAGTGATCATACCGCGTGCTCCTAGATAAAGTAGATACGTGTACCTTCGGGAACCTCCTTATTAGGTTGCAAAGACTTTGAGGGAACTATCTAACTATAACACATACTACATAATATAATATTAGTTATTATTTTGTACTATTTCGCGTTCAAGCGATTATATCTAGCAACTAGCTTATATTTATATCCAGTTAAATCATTTTCATCATACAAAATTTTATCCCGTATCTATCCACTGTAAAATCTACTTGTACAATCTAAACAAAGCTAAAATGTAATCTTAAGATGGTACATTTTAAAATTCTCCACGTCTAACTTATTTGCTAACGAACCCATTCCAAGAAATCCGTTTTTTATTTGGCGGACAACAATGTTAGACTTGTAAAAAAGTATGCAAAAAATATAAAATGGGTATCAATTTATTTATAGTTTATCTGATGATGTTGCAAAAATGGTAGTTCGTTCGTATACCATTATTATTAAATAGATTTATTTTAAGGCTTCTGTTTGATCAATATTTCCATCGTCGATGATAGACTAAATAAGTAGCGAATACTTATGACAAAATTTTGTTTTTTGTAAAAAAAAAAACATTTTTAATACAAGCTTTTTTTGGTGACTGTACTTTTTGTTGACTGTACTTGCATTGTCTTCCAATAAACTAATGTATACCAAATATCAAGTTAATCCGACCACTGGAAGTGGGTGAAATTCGACTTGCAAGATTCCACCCGAACGAACAAATATACATAGGTACATACATTGCAAGTTAAATAAAAGCTCGTAAAAAACATATTCCAGAGAAGTTAAAATTGGTGATTGACCGCATGAGCCGAAACTACAGAAGCTAGAAATTCGATTTGATAAAAACAGATCACATACTCAACATTAATCGGACTCAGACCTATCACTGCACTCTGCTATCTTCAATTCACTTTACAAATATTGCGGAGTGAAGAGTAAAACTGTTTTATGATTAAACTATGACGTTTCCGAATTTGACACTTGAATCTGTGAAGTATTTGTACATAAAACCAAAGAGATAATAATATGTTTACGTACGTACAAATAAAACATAATTTTCGCTTAAGAGTTCAGAATCGGGAGTGCAGGCTTGCAGAGTAGCTACAAAAATCGGGTCACAGATCAACTCATATTTGACATGTCATCATGTGTCTTGATCCTGAAATTTTAATAGGGAAATATAGTTGTATGATATTAGAAACTGTGGCTTTTACGCGACTGAAATTGCTTGAAGTTGCTGGAAATATAAACATAACGAACACAAAAAAAAACCAAGACAGGCTTATTTTTTATTATCTTCAAAACAGTCGGACATTATGATCTGAAAGCACAGACTACCTCTGAAAGTGTACAAGAGTATAAATCAAGTGAATTTAGTCAGGCAAGCAGTGCGACACTACACCGTATCCTGGCGCCGAGTTGGTCGCTGCGCAAGCGCCGCGAACTGAATTTAATTAGCCGTTAATGAGTTTTGTGATCTATACGGAGCTGCTATTCCGATATTTTTTATAGGCTGACTGTGCTGCTGAGTTTCTTCTTCGGACCTTAAGCCTCCATACGAGCCTGACTAACTAAATAGAAAATAGTATAAGACATAATAGAATTGAATATATATAACTTTTGACTTGGGTGCATTTTATTCTGCTATACATACTACATCTGTGGAAATAAATCTATCTAATCTGTCTATGAATAGATACAATATTATGTATTGAAACAAACAGATACCGTAAACTCGTCTCTCATCTCGGGATGATGGTGAGTATTCGAATACTAAAGGTTATTACCGTATCACATTATCAGCTCTATAAAGATACTAGCATCTAAATCCAAGGCTTGCGTCGAGCGTGATTATAGCTTCATTTGAATACTTATCGTTGCGTTTGTCAACTATTTTCATGCTAAACCAGCACCCAAGTTATATTAGTGAAATATCTTTAATTGGAACTTGTTTTACTGGTCGGCCTATGCTGAAATCACGTCGGATCTTCGTTTCTATATAGTCCCCGATGATTGCAATGAAACTTCCTATAGGAACGCATACTCTACAAACAGACAGACAGAAAAATAATGATTTTTATCTATACAGAACTAATAACATGTGATTGACCGCAATCTCACCATGGTAAGTGATGATGTGGCCGAAGGTGGTAAGCACACAGAGCCTAGAAGCAACTGGCTCTCAAGTGCAGCTGTCGGAACACACCGATAGGTGCTTGGCGACAGATTTTTAGCTTGTGTGTGAGTGTGGTAGCCAGCCAGGCGGGTACTTACTACAAAGTACCCAACCACCGTGCGTTATAGTTTCCTCACGATGTTTTCCTTCAACGAAAGCTCAAGCTCATTGTAGGATTCGAACCCGGGATCTTTATCTCCCCACGTCACTACCACTGAGCTATCAACGCCTTTAATCGCCATCGGTTATGGTTACAGCCATAATCCTTAACGGGAAAGTTTACACCCCAGTTAAAACACAAAGTTACTATAATAAGACGTTAAAAAAGGCAACTGTTATAGTTATAAAATTACGCTGATAACAGTATAACGTCTGTATTTCCAAGAATGCTCGTGTCAAAGGGCGGGCCTTGCGCCGGCGCAGCCTCGTTAAATTATAGAGGCAGCCATATCACAGGTAATAACGAGTGATTAACAGGTAATTTGTGTAATGGTGACGAGATATAATAACATAGAGCTCGTTTAAACAGTATCGTGAACAGGAGAATAAGGAAATTGCCCGTAAGGATGGAAACGAATGGGTATTCTGTTAAGCTGTTATTTTCCTTTACCAAGGAAGTCATTATTCCTATACGGGGTGGATACGACAATACGACATTAAATGAAACCACGTAAAGTAGTCATGTATGCGATCAACTTACTATGGGACCAACTTTGAAATCGCAAAAAAAATGTCTGTTTTTCATACAAAAGGTACATGTCTCCTCGGTAAAAATGTATAAACAGCAGTTTTTTTTTTTTGCGATTTCTAAGTTGGTCCCATAGTAAGAGTTGATCGTATACACGAGTACTTTACGTGGTTTCATTTAATATCGTATTGTCGTATCCACCCCGTATAATAAAGAACTATGATGGGAAAAATAAAGCACACGATAGTGTCGGTTCAACTTTGAAAGAAGTCCAGCTACACGCAACTGTTCGTGTGTTATGATATTGAATAATTATTTTTTGTTGGTTGCAAGTATTTATATCTTCGTTTGTCCTTTGCAACTGTTTTAAACCTTGCATTTATATAAGAACAACAACTCTAGTTTTGTAATAATCTCTACTTATGTGCAATGATTTTGTGGCCGACGGTTCATAGAAATACTTTTTGGCTTAGGTACATGCACAGCTACCTGTTTTTTTTTTTTTTTTTTTTTCATAATAACTTTTAGTATTTCCATAACAACTAAGAAAACCAAAAAAAAAAAAAATATTACTACAATAGAAAAAATAAACTAATAAATAGGCTAGCCTATCAAGGTCGCTGCCAAGTGGTAGCGTGCCCAGAATGCTGGCGGCAATTATATCAATGAAATCAATGATATCAATTATATCAAAGGGGACTTATTACTTAGATGGTTTAAAACAAGTCTACCAAAACCCAGGTTTTAAATATATTCGGCACTATCTGACGTCAAAAACAAAAAGAGCCGGGTCCACCTGCAATATATTCTATGTATTAGATAAATACACAATGGTGGTAAACTACATTATAATTAGAGTAGTAATACACAACTTTTAATGTGATGTTCCAATGAGCGCCCATCTTCCATTAGGTAGTCGCTTTTCAAACGCGTACAACCATTCGGAAAGACTGCAAGAACTTTAGTAATAAAATGACCGTTTAATATCCTCAGATTGCTCTGAATACAGTCAGAGCAATATTTTAGTGGACGTGTAAAATATATTAATATGCTAAACGAGGTGCGGCCAGCGGTGTCATCTCTCACCTGGGACTCGTAATTTGTCGTCTCCGCAGCACGCGATGTACCGAGAAAACGTTGATAGATGCAGTTTTAACTAGAAGTGATTTTATTTTATTGTATATCTGACGAAGATTCTGGTCTTTGAGTTGGTAACGTAATAAATGATAGAGTACCTCTTCCAGCTTTTTTAAAGCAATTGTTTAGCTTTGTCATAAGGTAGGGAATTTACCTGTAATATTTTTGATTCTTATGTGCAACATCAAGTTGTAGGTAGATACTGTAAATTGTTTTTTTTTAATATATAAAGTACGAGATGTTCGTCATTTAGGATCATTCGTTATTTAATCACAATTTGAATGTTAAAACATATTTTCTCTTAAGTACTTAATGAATTTTATAATCTTAATGCATTAATTTACCCAAAATTTACCTATGGAACGACGAGTATTACATCACCTGCCATATCAGGCCAAGAACACAGTTCTGCTGTACAACCCAGGTGTTTAATTTCTAAGAAAATGTCTTTATTACCGGTGTCAGTATAAGGTATTGGACTTGTTGGAAAAAATGCATATTCATCTAGCTTGTGACATAAGCTCACGAATATGCAAAATACTAGACTAATTTATTGAATATAGGCATACCTACCTTACTTGATACATTGACTTGACCTTCTGTCACTGTCCCAGATGTTCTTCCTGTAGTAAGCGTAGATCGTTGCATTTTTTGTATCTTCATTTGAAAGATTCAAAATAATTTATTCAATACAAATCACGTTATTTTCATGCAAAAGATTTAAACACACTGTAATTTTTGTCAACGAAAATGGATGCCGTCTTCATTGCATAACATAGTCTGCATATATTCTATACATATTTTATAGTCAATATATATATTTAAAAAAAGATTAAAAAAGTAAAAACCGAATTAAGATGCGTGACTATAAATCCGACAGAACTGGGTTGCGTGTTACAATATTTCATTAAAATTATAATATTCCACGGACGCGTTACATAAAATGAGTGTAATTTAAATAAACCGCCTCCTAATTTAATGGTGAAAAGAAATATTTTAACGACCACAAAGCTATTACAGCGCTGCATGCAATCACACCTTAGCTTTATAATTATGGCCGCTCGGCTCATTTGTCGACATTCATAAAATGGAAATGTCACATTCAGCATTAGTTCAATCAACTCGTTTATTGGTACCATTGATATATCAGTGATATATGCATAGCTTTGTTGCATAGCTGTATATCTATGTGGGGAAATTCTTCACATTACTAAGGAATTTTATTAGTTTTTCAGATTAATCACCAAAACAACTATTGTCAAATTGCTATTTTATATGTTTATATAAACCAATAATTGAAGCTGAGGGCCAAACACCATCTCTTCAAACATTAATATATAGGGTGACTGGTAATTAGTAAACGATACTTAGATACATGATTGTACAAATGATAACAAACAACTTTCCCAAAGAAACAAATAGGGATAAATAACAAACTAAATTACTAGTATCGTTTATTAATTACCAGTCATATATTACATACCTATTACATTATAACCTTACTTGTGTTACGACCTTCTTTGACATCCGACGTCAATAAAGGACAAAAGACATCGTAAGATCATAATATAACAAGTAAGAGATGGTGGTTGGCCCCTAGGACATTAAACATCGGTATAGAAATATGACATCGCCTGCATACCAAAAAAGAGGCACTCAATCAAGAGAAATAGTGTAATGAGAAATATTTTTAAATTTGACGGAAAGTGATTTCATGTAAGTTCAATGTGTAGACGAAAAGACGAAGTGAAAACCTGCACGAAGGTCTCGCCATAGCTATGAGACAAGCTGGGCTTGTCGAGGCAGGGATGTATCAAAGATGTGTAAAGCTGTCCAGGAGTTTAAAGACACTCATGTCCTTCGGTTTGAAGATGAGGAGATTATCAAAATCAAAATCAAAAATTATTTATTCAGTTTAGGCCCTGATAAGGCTCTTGTGAACGTTAACAAATGACTCTGCACCGGTTCCAAATACAACTTGAACTGAGAAGACTCCGGCAAGAAACTCAGCAAGTTATTTTTTTTAAATGTGTACTTATAAGTATTACAATTTACAAAATATATATAAAAATAGCCTGCGAAGCGAACAATTCATTCAAATGCATTCTTGTCATCTACAAAATCAGAAACTTTATAGTACCCTTTCTTTCATAACTTCTGTTTTACTATCTTTTTGAATCTATGTATAGGTAGCTCTTGGATTTCTTTGGGTACTTTATTATAGAAACGTATACATTGCCCCTTGAAAGAGTTAAGGACTTTGCTGAGCCGAGTTAATATACAGCAAGTTTGTGTTTATTTCTAGTGTTCAAACTATGAGTGTCGCTATTCTTAGGTAAGTTATTTATGTTTTTCCTCACATATCCTAATCCTAACTTAATATTATAAATGCGAATGTTAGTTTGTTACGATTTCCTTAGCTACTCAACCGACGATCATAAAATTTGGCATGCAGATAGCCTATGGTATGGATAAGGACATTTTGATCCCGGAAACGCGGATGAAACGGCACGGGACTGCTAGTCTTCAAAACCAACCAGTACAAAAGGATTAATTAATAACGATGAAGATTTATCAAATACGTATGTATATTTAAACTTCAAACTATGAATTCTAATTTGAACATCAATCAAGAAAGATAATGAGATAAAAAAAACATTAATAATCCTAGAACAAGTAATGCTGCATATCTATTGAAGAATTTTTGGTAACCGAGGGCGTCAACTCTGGTTTTTCCCTCACAACTGGTTTCTGCAAAAACAACACTCGGAATTTGTCGCTAGTGGCTTCAGTGCTCATGTTCCGTGTAGTGATGTGCCAAATATTACTAAGTAAGAGTGATTAATTTGTTTTTGGATCCAATAATATAAGTCACTCTTTTAAGCATAACCATTCCTTCTCTACCGAGAATGATCGTGAATTGTTTGTAACTGCTAAATTAAATTTAAAGTTTTTTAATATAAATATAGCTGCAGTATAGCTTGTGGCAAGATGTTAGTGAGTAGTGACACAATGGATCGGATAACTCCCGGGAGCGGTCCTCTAACTTGTCTTCACTGCCGGTCTGAGTGAAGCTCGAAAGCTAAATGCTCAAAAGAGTTAATTATAATAAAAATTCTATTAATATTAAAGATGACCTTCATAAGTGTCCTACTAAGGCCTAAATTAAACTAACTAGTGTCTCCGATTGGGGTCGACTAAACCTAGTACATTTCAACACCACCAAGACTCAAGCCTGCGCGTTCACCGCTAAGAAAACCCCATGGTCTGTGGCTCCACAATTCCAGAACACTTCCTCGAACATCAGTCAAACCATCGGGATCCTTGGCGTGGACATTCTAGCGACGTTTTGTTCCGAAGTCACTTGGAAGACAAGGTAAAGCTGAGAGTGCTCTACAGAGCAATCGGGGATTCCATCCTCACAAATTGAAACCAGAATTGTGTGGAACTGTGCGGGCTAAAAGGAATTTTCTTCCGTGGAAGCTCGGACTGTCGAATGAGCTCCCCGCCGTGGTTTTCCCAATTGTTCCAGTATGGGGTTCTTCAAAAAGGGTGTGAAGAGATTTCTTCAGGGTCGGCAACACGCAGTGAGCGATACCCCTGGTGTTGCAAGCGTCCATAGGCTACGGTAACTGCTTACCATCAGGCGGGCCACCTGCTTGTTTGCCACCTTAGTGATATAAAAAAAATAGAATAAATGGCATTGACTTTGATCAGAAAGTCTACATGTTTCTATATTTGTGTGAAAATGTCATTTTCGGAAATAAAGCATTGCATCTATTTTGGTAAAACATAAGATAATTCATTTATTATCGTAACAATATATTTTCTGTGGATCATTACTGAGCCTGAGTGGAGTTTAATACACAGCACTATGTCTCAAGTTCCGTGTTTGGGCTCGCGGCCGCGACAGCGCGGTTGCCGGCGACTGGCTGGCCGGCAATGGAATGCAGCTAGCCTGAAGTAGCCTGCATAAATTGTACAATGATTTATTTCGACCAGACTGGTCCTTTTATCGCTCTGTTTACTCAGACAAGACAAAATACTTGCTTTTATCGACATGTTTATTAATGTTTAGGTATCTCGTTGCGAATCGCGCTGTGTGTGCTTATTGGAATTTATTTCTCACAATATCAGATTATGTTTGTTTGGTTTGTTGTTGATTTTATAGTGTTTTTGAAGTCGCAGAGTTTATTAATTGTGAATATTTATATATAAATCTTAAAATATGTATTTCCGTTTTGAAGCATGCAATGTCTTAAAATATAACCTCAAGTTCACAGCATTTCTTAAAATTTGTATGTTCTTCTCAGTTGAAGTCAAACTTCCGAACTGATGGTAACTCCAGTAGCTTTGATAAATACTCTACTACCTACCTAGGCTTTTGACTTTTTACTGAATAACACATAACCTTATATATACGTTACGTTAACAAAAGAAGAACAGTATAATATACTGCTTTAGTCCAATTTCTTTGATAATATATAAGTATACCTAAGAAACATTTCCAAACAATACTCAAGTCATTTGTTTCACAAGCATTTCGTATTTGACACTTAAAACAATTACCGTCAGTTTTGCTTACCTAATGACGGAATTATTACTGGTCATTAATTAATCCATTCGCTAGTAATTTATCAAAATATTGCAGCGCCTATTCCCGCTGACAGAGCAATTATCTTTAGAATTGGAAACATTACTACATAGTTATCTATTTATTCTAAATAAAAAAACAATAATGTCAAGAAAATTTCCCGAATAAATGTCGTTCGCTATCATCGTATCTATTTATAGAAAATATTAGTGATAATATATTTTTATCGTTTTTCAATCATCATTATTATAAACCATGGGCGTAACGAAACATCTGCTTTTTGTTTTTAAGCAGGCTTGCGTTGACTACAATCAATGCCGTAGTATGACTGGGGAGAAATGTGGTAAGCAGACAAGGATGAGACAGGACTGACTCTCACTCTCAGCCTGTCGCTTACTCATAAACTCGAGTAGCAGTGCGCGTGCGCACGCTGCTCAAAAGGTGATGAAGGTAAGGAGAAGAGCTCCTGTCCTGACCTTCGTCGGAGGAGAAGCCTCAACTGGCCGGGCGCCGGATTCTAGGTCGTGGAAGAATGCTAAAGCCGCTCCCATATGAAAGCGAACACCGTGAGGTTTTAGTCGGTAGGAGTCCGACATCACCTTTCTGTTGCCCCCGAAATGTAGTATATGTATTATAAGTAGTTATATTGATAAGTAGTATATGTATTATATCAGTTATCTGGTTTCCATATTACAAGCTCTGCTTAGTTTGGGATCAGATGACCGTGTGTGAGGAATGTCCCAGGATATTTATTTTATTAATTTATTTATAATGGAAAGGTATCCATGAGGAATTCCTCACGCAAAAAAACAGGACTGACTCTCAAGAACAGCCTATATGTTCTAATATACAGTAGATTAGGTGTAACGTGTTTTAAAAACACATAAAAAAATTATAATTTGACTGATACCTCCACCAAGATTTCCTTCCCTGATATATTTTAAAATTGATACTTAGCTTGCAAAACAGCCAAGTTATCGGCACGATTATCTAAACTGAACGATTGGTTCGACGGTCAACGCAAGCAAATTAATAAATGAATACCATATCTGAGAGCAGTAGCCACGGCGACGACCAGGCGGGCGCACACCTGCGTCTGCACATCTCAACACCCACACTTGAATATAAACTTTAACTCAACAGCATAGAACTCACATTTATATGCAGCCATCAAAGTCCCTCATTACGAATCACGGATGTAACAAACAAACTATACAAAACTGTGTGTGTACCTTTACAGCAAACTTGGGTTTTACGGTCAATGGATGACTATAAAGATTCCTTTGCCGGAGAAATATGGCTTTTTTTTTTTCAAAAGTAAAAGTCGACTTAAACTGAACAAAAGTTTGTTGCTGGCTGTCGGTAAAACCTAAAATATAATCAATTAAAAACTATTAACTTTTCTCACCAAAGTCATCCCTAGCAAACGGTAAATAGGGATATAATTATCAGCTATCCCTTTTTATATTTGTGCATGAAAATGTCAATAGATGGCGCTCAAGTGCCGTCGTTCTTTACGGAACCTTTTATTTATCTCTTGACTAAATAAAAGGTAAAATAACAGAAGTTAACAAATTTTTTCTTACAGAAATCCAAAAAACAAACGCATTTTTCAAAATGTTCACTGTACAAAATCAAGAAGTTTCTAAATATTGCTAAAATTCCCAAATCGCGCTATCGAAATTTTCTTATTACTTTACGTATATACAGACATGTGATTTCGTTCTAGGAGGTTCCGACCAGTTCAGCTATCGGGGTTACTTACAGAGCCGTCATGGTTCATTCACCCTGTGGAAAGTCCCCGGAGATAGGGCAGAAAGTGCCGCATTGTAATGATGAAGGCCGGGCGAGGGTCGTAGGGGAGGAAACCTGTGCTATCCTTTGCCCGTAGCGTTGCTCAGAGCAAAGCGAATGTTGATAAGACAAATTGTCTAACCAAATGGGGCTTACTCGGTCTGGAACCTTTCTTTTTGTCACCAAATAAATTATTATTCCTTGTCCAAAACATGGTCAACACAAGGAAAAATATTAGCACATTGCCTCCAGAGAGATTTGAACTCTCGACCCCTGGTTTACAAGACCAGTGCTCTAACCCCTGAGCTATGGAGGCTACGGGCGCTAAAGTTCTAATTTCCGTATACAATTGGGCGCCAGCTGTTGTAAAACAATAGCATGATTCAAACTATTATGAAGCCAGTTTGAGTATAATAAAATGAGTTAATTTATATTTAACCAATAGCATACCTCAATGTCTTTGTATTTCAATAACTCGATATTACAAATAATAAATCTTGCAGAGAAACCGTTTTGTTTAATACTGTTTTTAAGCCTTACTTTACTTATGTTACGTTCATAATTAAGTGCTTAGTTACTTTTTGATTTGATATAAATATCTTTTAATTTAAAGGATAGCTCTCACAATCTTAGCTACGCTACGTAGCGCCCCGCGTCTCGGTGACGCAAGACATTAGCATAAAGTCACTAAATTGATACGCTTACTTACGCAAGTCAAGTTGAAGTCAAAGATGCGCGGCGTATTAAACGGAACAGTCACGTAATCTACTAATGACATGCCTACGAAATATGCATATAATGCATATTTTAATTTTCAACTATTGGCGTGCTCTGATTGGGGCAGGGTACCTCCTTATATCTGCCCTGTAGCTGGGGCTTAGAATAACAGCTACGGTGTTCCCCTGCCTGTCGTAAAAGGCGACTAAACGGGGCCTTTGGGGTCGTGGGCAATCAGGGCGGGGGCTCTGTGCGCCCAGAAGCGACCCCAAGGAGGACGATGAGTCGATGTGGTCAGACTCATCGTGCGATAGCACAGCGAGGGTGCTGGGGGGAGGTATCACACTTCCCCCGGGACGAGCTATCTTAGCGCCGCGCGTGGAGGGGTGAGCAGGTACGCGTTCAACACGAGAGCCCGCCCCCCTCTACAGCGCAGATGGCGACCACCGTGGGGTTTTAGCCGGTACAAGTCCGGCATAACCTGGCCGCTACCCCCGGGGCGGACGGGTATCCTATGAGGATTTCCCCAAGAAAAAAAAAAAAAAAAAAAAAAAAAAGGGTACCTCCTTATATAAGAAGATTTCAGGTACGACGACTGTTCCTGAAGATAATAGAAAAAAATGTGAACCGTAAAAGACGGATTCGTAATACTATCTACTAGCTTTAACATAAAAAAAACCTTTGTAAAACATTATATTTACCTATTTAGGTATTCTATTTATTAAAATTAAATGCTTAATAATAAATCTTTTGGTGAAACGCAATTACACGGTATTTAGCCAACATACAAAAAAAAATTACTTACAACTAAATAAGCTCAGGTTCGTAAAAAAACCTCATTAATTTTAACTTGTATACGTGTCCGTCGCGACGTTTAGCAGATCGCCAGATGTCGAACACCGGACACCGGCCAAATGTGGTAGCCAATGTGGAGCAAAGCCTATTTGAGTGGTGCCCACTTTGCATACCCACGCCAAAAATGGCATGCGTTAAGTAACTATATAGCCCCTACTATTTTTACTCTTTATGCTTATTTTTTTTATTTTTGTGTTTTTTTTTCATCTCTTTGCTTAGCAGTGGGACAGTATAGGCTAATAATAATTATCCCCTGTTCCCGATGCCGGTTGGATCTGATTTTATATATTTTTTTTTTTTTTTTTTAAGAATTAAATGAAATAATAATAATGCTTATATTTTTTATTATTTTAAAATTATATATTGTACTGCAGGTGAAAAATATCTATGAGTCTTACATGAGATGGTGTAAACCAAGTTAAGGAAAACCCTGCTTTTGAGATAGCTCCTGCTCTTTTTGGTATATGAAGTTAGAAAGCGAGGGATATATTTAAAACATGGGTATTGCACGTAATAAGGGGGTATGAGGCTTATTTTAGTTATTGTTCTATTCTTTTAATTGTTCAAAAAAACAATACAATAATAAAATGTATCCATACTAAGTTACTTGAGTTGAAGACTGCCTTTCCAACCGGTGGTAATTTCAGTAACATCGACTTTCATAGGTCCTAAAGTTTTCAGGGTTTTTATTGAGTAAGACTATGACTTACTGTTTATTCTCAGGTAGAGGGATTCTGTGTCGCTAAAACTCAACTCTGGCTTTATTAAATGTTATACATGAAATAAATATTGTTTCATGGAAATTACCTACATCAATTCTAAATTCTTATATAGTAAAATTGTATCTGTGTCCTTATCATATTTAATACGCATCTAATATTGATTGAATAGCATTGCTATATCTGGATTAATATCCATTTCCCAAACGAATCGATATTAGTGCGATTTTCAATTGTAGTGGTTCAGAAGAGAACCAATTATACTGATTACAGTCGGCCATAAAAGAATAGTCGTGATGTTATGACATTTTTTACTTGTGATTAGGTTAATGAGGCTTACGAAGAATGCAAAAATGTGTACGTTAAATAAATACATCTATCAATACTTATAAATATAAAAACATTTTACAATAAAATTAAACCGCCCGCTCCGTCAACTCAAAAGTACGAAAAAATAACGTCGATGGATTCTCATCTGAAACTGTTTTAAGTCAGCGAAAGATCACGACGTGTTCCATAGAAAATATTAAATTTTACCAAAATGTTAATATTCGCAAATTTTACGCTTCGAACTAGTAACATTCTCCTTTTTTGAAGCCGGATAAAAGGAGAAACTGACTGATTAACAAATCCATCCACAAAATTGAACCCGGGGGTAAAAAAGGGGATCGCAGGTGTCGGAGTCGCGGACAGATACTAGTATCTTATATACAGCAATAGATTATAATTGATGTATGACATACGCAGCAGTATTTAAATAAATTAGTACCTACCGTCCATTGCACAACACTCACTTACTGCTATCCATGTGGAATTACGCGTGTAATCGCAAATTGCCAGTAAAAGAAACTCGAATCATTGAATCATTGAATCATCAATTCAATAGTGCTTAATTGCGACAAGGGGTCAACGCTACTTCAGTAGCGTAGTCATTTGATTCTACATTTTGGTTTCTACTATACTATGTTGGTTTGGATGTTTTGAAACCAAGCTACCAAGCTTTATATACCTATATGAAAGTTGATGGGCCCATATAGGTGTGTGGGTAAGACACACATGCCCAGTTACCCATGGACGGTGAGTCAAATAAAGACTTTACATTTAATAGTTACGATTCAGAATGTATTACACCAATCGGCATACCTTTTCGATAAAAGTTTATCCGATGATTAACGTTGGTCATATTGATGTGTAATTTCACCAGTTCATCAAGTTAGTAGTGTAGGTACCTCGTTCCAATAGTCACACTGTATATATTTTCAGCTGGATTATACAATACATCCATGGATATGGCTACCAAGCTAATTCGAATAAGTTTTTCTACAAATACTATCAAGTTTCACCAGTAAATCGATCGATAAGGATTTTAATAAAGCACCTAACGTTCCATTCACTCTCCGGACAGATCTTGGTCGGAAATTGGCCATCATTACGCCGGCCGTTTATGGTCACAGAGCGCTGGCGGCCTCACTTGTACCGCAAACCGATAATTTACTATAACGTACCGGTAATGCTCGCTGCTCTTAATATTTTTCTCGTGCCGTACCGCTTATTTACGCACGTTATTTAATGGGAACCCCGCAGAACATTCGAAACTAACTGTTCATGTAATTCGTACTGACGTTATTTTTAGTATACCAAAGAACCGATTCACCCCAAAAATACTTTGAGGTGAAAATAATATTAGATATGTAATAAATTATACGGGGTGACAGCTCTACAACAACAAAATCAACATACCACAGTTCCTGATGATGATGATGAACCTGTACCCGAATTCGAGGAAAGGGAAATATTCCAATCAATCAAAAAACTGAAACCAGACAAGAGTCCAGGGCCGGATGGTATAACAAACGAAATGTTGATTGCAGGCAAAGGAATCCTTGTATCACCGCTTACCAACCTCTTCAATCGTGTACTAACTACGAAACAAATACCAAAGCAGTGGACAAACTCACACATAGTACTGCTCTACAAAAAGGGTGATGCAAAACAAATCTCGAATTACAGACCAATTAGCCTTACATCATGTGTATATAAAGTTTTCTCTACAACTCTACTGAGACGCCTGACCAAAGTTATAGACGAAAACCAGCCGGTAGAGCAGGCTGGGTTTGTAAAAAACTTCTCAACAGTTGACCACATTCACACTCTGAAAATGGTAATAGAAAAATACAACGAATATAACAAACCCTTATACCTAATATTCATTGATTACAGAAAAGCCTTCGACTCAATTTCTCACGACTCTATATGGAAAGCCTTATCGATACAGGGAGTAAATAAAAATTACATTAACATAGTCAAAGAGATATATAATAACAGTACCTCTCAAATCTCTCTAGAAAAACCTGGACCCAGCTTTAACATAAAAAGGGGAGTTAAACAAGGAGATCCCCTCTCTCCGAAGCTTTTCATTGCAGTACTAGAACAAGTCTTCAGGACAGTGGAGTGGGAAAATAAAGGTTTAAAAATACATGGAAAGTACCTATCACACTTACGCTTTGCGGATGATATCGTGTTACTTTCAGAAGATCCACAAGAAATACAAATAATGTTGAAGTCACTATGCGAAGAAAGCAAGAAAATAGGACTGGAAGTAAACGAAGAAAAGACCAAAATAATGACCAACCGCCAAAAAGTACCCATGGAAATTCAAGACAAATATATAGAGTACGTCGAGGACTACATATATTTAGGACATTTGATTACTTTCAAAGCATGTACTGAAAAAGAAATAATGAGACGAACCAAAAATACTTGGAATAAGTACTGGAGTATGAAAGACATTTTCAAAAACAACCTGCCAATAAAACTTAAAACAAAAGCGATGGAAATGTGCTTGATACCATGCCTTACATATGCATGCCAAACATGGCCACTTACGAAGGAAACACTGAACAAAATAAGAGTTTGTCAAAGAGGGCTCGAGAGAAGCTACACAGGCCATAAACTGAAAGAAAAAATCAAAAACAGCGCTATAAGGAAAAAGACAAAAGCTAAAGACGCTGTGAAAAAAGTACTACATCTAAAGTGGAAATGGGCTGGACATGTACAACGAATAACAGACGAAAGGTGGACCAAAACGACGACTAACTGGTACCCCATAGAGAAAAAGCGAAGGCCTGGAAGACCGCAAAAACGATGGTGTGATGACATCGTAAAAATTGCAGGCATTACATGGAACAGAGCTGCTAGAGACAGGGAAAGATGGAGGCAAATGGAGGAGGCTTTTACTGCTCAAAGCGGTACTTACACTGCTTTATAGTAAACCAAATTACAAAAAAAAAAAAAAAAAAAAACTTTTTTAAATTATACATAAAAACATACTTTTAATATTAAACATTAAAAAAAAAAAAAAAAAAAAATTTTTAGGGTTAAGTTAAACATGTTATTTAAGATAGAGTGTAAGAAAAATAAAGCTTATATTATTATTATTATTATTATGTAATAAATTTATTTAAATATCTTGTCATCGTCATTACGAAAGTGTATGGTGTATGCATTTAAGAAATCCTTCAAAAAAGTACCTAGACTTAAATTCTTTTTGATCAGTTTTGGCATAAAAATTAAACGAAAGTACAAAATCCACGGAGATTTTGTACTTTTACGTACAAATATTTTATAAATATAAAATAATATTCCCAAAATGACCAAGTTTCGACCATCTGTGGTATTCATGTAAGCATTTATTTTTATATTGAAGTAAAAACCATCATCATTATCATCAAAAATCTATTAAGTACCAAACAAGAATGATAATATTTTTTTTGGATGCACTTTTCACCTTCATAAATTAATGAGAAAGTCAATATCTTGCTGAGTTTCCTGCCTGTTCTTCTCAGTTGAAGGCCGACTTACGAACTGGCGGTAACTTCAGTAGCTTTGACCTTCACAGGTGCCCTTCTAGGGCCTAAATTGAATAAATGGATTTGACTTGACTTGAATACTGTGCGTGCATAATGCAATCGGCAACCAGAATTAATCGATTTAAAGAATCGAAAATCGAATTTCTTTAATAATAATCGATACCCGACAATTAACAAATAGGATAAACGCTGCTAAGTATCATTTCCTGTTAGTGACATACCTATGAGTATCTTAATTGACCATTAAGTGACTAGTAGTTGTATAAGGGACAGGAAATATCCTATTTGATAAGGAAACAAGTAATGTAGTTTACTAAACGGAGTTCAATTTAATTATAGAACAGCTAAAGGTAGCGGGGTTACATGTAAGTAGGTAAGAAACTTGTAATAAATAAATATCCTGTGACATTCCTCACACACGGCTATCTGATCCCAAAATAAGCAGAGCTTGGAATATAGATACCTGATAACTGATATATTACTTACACTAAAGAATAAAGACAACACTTGATATTTAGAAAATAAGGTTTATTTTCCTAGAACATTTTTTATAGCTGTCCCCGCGATTTTACCCGCGTTACCGGAATGCAAAATGTATCTTCCTATTAGTAAAAGAATCCGTCTGGTAGTACCAGAGATTAGCGCATTTAAAAGAAACAAACAAGAAAACTCTTCAGCTTTATTATTAGGTATAGATTTTAATTCCAGACTTAACGCAATCACAAATCAATCTTGATCGCATCCTATATGATAAGTCACAAGAAAGCACGTCCTTATTGTCAGTTTACATAAGTAACCGTAGTGTTGTGCTTTAATATATGGCCTCATGCTGTGCAACTGACGGCGCCGATAGGTTTTACTGACCGGCGATTAATTCAACTCGATCATGACTAACCGCGTCGATCGAACTCTCTTCCTTGTGGGAGTAAGGTGTACTTATCGATACGTAGAGATATCTCATAGCCTTTATTGTTTACTATACAAAGGCACTTAATTGTGTTAGTCTTTAAGTTAGTTGAAGGCCTCTTAGGTGGCTTGTAAACACCAACAGTAGGTTGACCAGAAGTATACCTCCTCCACCAATCCGCAGTGGGCATGCGTGGCGTGACGGATTGCCCATTCCCTTTCGAGAAAGAAGGCTCGTGCTCAGTCCATAATGTATGTTTGACTAAAATCTCATAATGGTAAGTGGAGTGGCTGAAGGTGGTAAGCACAAAGCTAACGAGAGAACTGGCTTTCAAGTGAAACTGAAGGAACCATAGATATCTATGGGAGGAACACGCTGATTGGTGATTAGCGACAAGTTCCGCCTGGAGGTGGTAGCCAGCCTCAACCACTACAATACAATTTAGGTACTACAATACAAGGGTCCCTTCGACGGATAGGGTTTCTCTAAGATGTTTTCTAAAGATTTAACTACTGAACTTTCCACCGGTTTGGATACCAGCCTTCAACTGAGACTAATCGGAAAAAAATGTGCAAAGTTTTTGAAATATTTTTAGACGACCTGATTATACTTTTCTATTTTTTTTTCGTAATGTTTATCAATTTCAAAACAATACAATACTACATATAAATCAAGCTGAAATAGCTTATGATGTGATCTAGCATTCTAGATAAAGCTGTGCTGGATTGTAAGGCTATGAACTATTTGTTTATGTTGTAACGTCATTATTACCGTGCTCTACAATCACCACAAGTACCTACATCTAGTTCGGTAATTACAGCCTACGCATAACTTAATTACTTTGTCACATCATTATACGGGTCACACAATAAGCAAGTCTTACATTAAATATAACGGAACAGAACTGAACCACAGAGGATTACTGAACAGACCAGTATTGGACCAACATTTGCCATCACTTAATAACTGCCTATTCACAAGACAATGTCTCGGCTCGGCGGTCTGTTTGTATGTCCAGCAGAGCGCGGGCCGCGGCGCGACGTGTGAGCAGCCCGTGAGGGCCAGTGGCTTGGGTTACCGCCTGACGCCGTATCGGCTTACCTCGCTCTCTCTTACATCTTACATCCAGTGTGTATCAGGAACATGCCGTGTTAATTTTATAAGTTGCAAAACTATAAACATTCTGACGCGCCTTTTTTAAAATATTAATGCCCTTCTGGTTTGTCTCTTAGAGCATCAATAAGGAAGACACACTGTATTTCGACCGTTGTAATACTCTTTTATTGATTTGTCAGACAAAGAAAAGTTTTCCGGTAACATTTACATTTAGCACTCCAGCTGCTATAAGAAAACATAGTAAATTAAAATTGATATCAAAGACGTATTTATAAATGAGAGCACAATAGGGGTCGACAAGACTATAAAATGTCAATCAAACTCAAAACGCATGCAGACAGTTTGCAGATTAAGATTTGCACAAAGGCATCAAATGTGATCTTAACGATTCAGTACATTGTTGTACGTAAACACTGCATTTGACTTTACAATGCGCTTGCGCACGCAAACGTGTGCCATAATTTTGTTTGAAATTGGAATAGATTATACGCATCAGCGCCGTTTCCGGTGGTCTATTCACACGGACACCCCCGTCCTAAACAATTGACACTGTCGTCGTGGGACTGATTTTATGTTAATTCCCAAATTGAGGGTGACTTTATTTCTATATTGATTTGCAAGTATAATTGCAATCAGTGCAAGCCCATATCCTTTGTTATTGTGTCCAAAAAAGGTATTGTTTTTTGACCAAACAAACAAAACCGAGGTAAAACAAATTTGAATTGTGTATTATTCTTTTTACCAAATGGAATTTACGTTTTGTAGTGAAATTAGATTTAAGTGTGTCATTATAGTCATTAATCATCGTTATTTAATTACACATAGGCGATATCCATCATATGGTTCCTATTTCATGAAATCCAATGTAACGAACATCAAAATATATGCGAAATTATTTTAGACCTATCCTAAGTTAATCATTATCAGAATCAATAAGAGCAGAAAAGGAACTTAATGACGAAGTAAATGAAAAATGTGTAACGCAAATGCCTAATGAAGGAGGAGGTTTCCCGAATGCTTGCACAGTCGTGTAGGTAATATAGACAACGAATCAACGACTGTCAATTGAACCCACGATTGTCAACGATTGATCGTTTACTAACGATGACGATTGTCGGCAACCATCTTGTCTAGAGGGGCTGACCAGTTCTTCGTAAAATTGTAAGTACGACACCGCACAATACATCGCAGTATTTGTCTGTCTCGAATAGCAGATCCATTTTGAACATCGATTAGTAGTTACCCTTTTTTATATAAGTACAGACATGGCTCTGGATTATCGTCAATAAACGTTTCGTATTAAAATAATGACAACGTTACTCAAACTTGAGTGCGCTTCTTGGAATTCGAATAAGGTCCTCGATGGCTCGCTTTAGCTTCATAATTTATCAGGCCCACATGCAGTTGCATTAACGGCACTTTTAATGGAGGAACTGGTTTGCGACTGTCGTCTTGCGGAGGCGTGAGAATGGCAAGTCGCGGGATATTCCCATGGCCACGGTGACGTCACACCTGCACCTGCACGCCTGCACCACGCATGAGGCTGGTGACAAAAGGACAATGTCGTTAAAGTGGTTATCCAATTGCAGTTTCAAGTTCGTACAAGTCGCGCTCGTCTCAAGGCTGCCCGGCAATTACATTTACGCTGATAGTTGACTATTTGTAGACACGATAACATTATACTGCTTCATTAAATACCGTTGGTTCTCAAGGTTGTATAAGTACTACTACTAAAATAGTTCTGTTTTGTTGATATTGATTCGCGGCAATATTTACAAAGGCTGCAAAGCCTCAAAGCCCTACAACTACCAAAAGGTAAATTCAAAAATGGAGCACGTTATACCAGTTTATCGTCGGCAAATCGGTCAGTGGCGCTCGAAGTTATTGCAGAAACCAACGGTTTATGTGCGTGTAATTCAGTGGCCACTTTAGAACCAGAATTAAATGAATTTACATGAATATATGAAATTATTCAGTGTAAAGTCAATGCACCAGATTTTTGAAGGTGTTGTTCGTTTTTTTTATTATGTAGGCCTGTGGTTGACCACAATCTCACCATGGTAAGTGATGTGAAGGTACACAAAGAATGGCTCTCAAGTGCAGCTGTCGGAACACACCGATAGGTGCTTGGCGACAGATTTTCAACTCAACCCTACCACCGTGCTATGGTTTCCTCGCGATGTTTCCTTCACCGAAAGCTCGAGCTCATTGTACGATTCGACCCCGGGTACCCGGGGATTACGTCTCGGTATCCGACGTCACTAACAGTGAGCTATCATCGCCTTAAAAAAAATGTGGTGAAGACATTATGTCACAAACACTAAAGCAAGTCATTACTTGAGCTTATCTTTTGTATCATCAGTCAGTATGCATGTACGTACAGGTCGGTTAACGAAAGCTGGCACGTTCACAGTACTCATAAATTTGCAATCAGTCAAGTCTAATGGACGAATGCAAAAATAGACCACTCTATATTTATGAGCAGTAGCAAAAGCAAAACAATAACTGTCTCCTTCATACTCATAAGCTTGACTTTGCGTGAGAGAGACGGTGTAAATGTGTTGAAACGTGCCAGCTTTAGTTAACCGACCTGTACACGTACGTCTTGTATTCAAACATTTGGGATCAGCTCAATTAAATGCTTCTTCTATTCATCCCTCAGAACGTGTTACGTTGATCAGACATCTTGGCATTTTTTCTGTAACCATTTGCAATCTATTTAGCTCATCTAATGGTTCTCAACCAACTTTTCTCTTTTGAAAGGCACCTGATGGTATGTGATGTATGGCAAATTTATTTTATAATGGTGATACTGGTCACGGGTTGATCACTCGTATACTAAAGACTTTCAAAATTCTTCTTATAATGCTCATGTTATATTTCCACAATATTCATTTGGGTATTTAGTTATTATGGCCCAATATCAAATGGCCCGCGGACCATAACGCCTAATCAATTCTATTTTCTCATTTTGCATTAGTCATTTTGCGCTGTCAAAAAAAGGGTCTTTGTAAAAAGAAACCCCTAATTATATTGCAGCAATTTTTCGAAGTGACTGAAAAGGTAAACGACGAGTACCGATATAATATAAATCTTGTAAACCCATTCACGTAGAGTATCGGAACAAGTTTATAATCGAATTATTCTCATCAGGTGTTGATAATTTACTTTTTAAGTGAGTTTCACGCATCGATAGCGTCGCAAAAACTTGACTCGGATGGAATCAAGTAAATGACAAGTAAGCAAGCCAAGTTTAATTATGTTGTGCTGGGACAATGTCAACTCGAGACGGGCAGCCCTAGTATGAATATTATAAGCAATTTATTTATCTACGTGAGAGACAATGTACGGAGGTAAATAACTTCAGATAATTGAGTGTCATTATTGATATCTGTTCAAATTATCTTGTTGGATTTGCATAAGATTATGCTTCGGAATAATGAAGTAGCATCAATATTGCAGGTTATTATATATCCAATACCTATTTATGATAACAAAACCAATTAATCGATTTCAAATTACATTATAATTATTGTACATCTATCTCTTATGACCATAAAAATATCATACATTTTGTGAAACTGAAATGATTTTACATGCATATGTAGCCTGAATTAAGTGCACTATGAATATTTCAAATACCAATGAACATATCGATGGATACCCATCAGCACTAAAACACCTTATACCTATAATAGGTCTTAATAACCGAGTTATTGCGGGCGTGGGAACTCCGGACAGGTGTAAGGAACCGTCATCCGCTACGTACACTGGATCCAGAACTTGATTTACTCCCAAATATGCATATAAATTTATTACCTTGTTGAGGGAGATTGATCAGTAAATTTACCGTAGATGGTATGCTTTCTAGATAGATACAAGAAACTCTTGTGTAGCTTTCCAACCTTAATTCTTAGCTAGAGATGCTGGAAGAAATACTAAGACCTGTTACTTGCAATCAAACTAACTACCAATATCGGTTAATTTTATTACAATAGAGCTATTAATCATTGAGACTCAAATAGTAATTAACGCCCACACCGCGAGTCACCACAGAAGAATAAGTCATCATGTCAAAAATTTCACTCTAAACACGATTGATGTCTTTGTTAGATTAAATCCATGGATTAAAATATAGTATAGTACCAACGTGAAGTACGGCAACGTCTGGCTCCATTCTACCCTTCGCTATTGACAAGGAAGCCATCATCACACATAGGAACCAAAATGGTATCGCACTGAGCGGTTTCAAAGCTTCCTACCGCGGTCGCTCCAGTTATGAAATGGGACCGCCAACTAGGTTTTCTCAATAAAGAACAGCATGGGGTTCTTCAACGTAAACAGATTTTTGCAGAGCTAAAGCGATAGTGATATCCCTGGTGTTGCAATCGTCTATAAACTGCGGTAAATGGGGTGTTAATTTGTCACCGTAGCGGTTAAAAAGTACCAATTCATTTGTGTTAGCAAATTTTCTTCCAAGCATATCACATACCTACGATAAAAGTAGCACCAACATCGACTCAACAACTTTGTAGTCCGCCCATAGCTCCTCCAACACTCTATTTACAGTCTCCTTATCTAGTTAGCGTCATGGTTCTTCAATATTAGCCACATCCTGAGTAGACGTACTAAAAACATTGCAAATGGATAAAAAACGTGTTCAATGTTCATTGTGTTTGTAACGTGTGGGAACTCAGGACAGGTGCGGGCTTCGCCTCGGGAAATCACTACCAGCTTCTGTGCGTTAGCCAGCCACTTGCTTTGCTGCTAATTTATTACAAGATTTCTTATTATACGGATAGAAATAGTGCGTTAGAAAATGATACTTGTTGAGTGAATGTTTATTATATTACTTGAACGGAAAATAACGGAATTAGTGAGGTAAAGTCACGATTAGATTATTTACTGCGTTTAGGAAAATATGGGATGGATTGTGACGGGCCAAGCCGTATTTTGACTGCGGTGTGTAGAGTTTGTGAAGTTAGGGCCTTGTAGATAGGGCGAGTAGAGTTATAAGCTTGGCTCTACATGAGATCTGATAACTTTTTGATAGAGCCATATATTTGGCAACATTTTATATGAAAATGATTTTGGTGGGAAGATAATGACGCATTTCAAAACATTTGCACATAAATACATGGAAAAAATGTAGACGTTACATAGTTATGGCGCCATTATCTGACTCATTAGATTATACCATTTAATACGATATCGATCGATGCATAACATAATTATAAAACAATACTCAATGATAATTGTCTCTCCATTTAAATAAATACAAGCTTGAGAAAAGTAGGATATTCCCATAATTATGATCCGCGTGTTATAAAACAGAAGAAATCGTGGGAATCGTAAGCAGCTGGGTTTAGTTATTAAATTATGTTTTTTATTGTGTCGATCTAATAAATTTCTGTAATGTGAAGGCGAAGTAATAGTAGCTACATTGTGTACAGAAATGAAATCGTGAAACATTAACAAAAATCAATAAATCATTTTTTTTCTACCACTTGTCTGCCAAAACGGTTTTTCATTTATTAAAAATAAATATGAGGAAAATTATATACATTCTCCGCAACTTTTTTCATTTTTGAAAAGAATTGGAGATTAACACTGATAATTGCAAAAAACATAGCCCAGTTTTAAACTGCACTATTTCCATAACTTCTCCCAATACATTTTCTTTATTCTCCCCAGTTGACCTTATAGCTATATCTAATCTATAGCCCATAACACCAACCTTATATAAAAGTCATGTATTAAACGGCAATTAAAATTGCAAAAAAAAACCCTCATCAGCGGAAGGTTTGTAATGACATAAACCAATACCGCAAGGATACGGCGGATGAGTCACCGTGGGAAGCTGGGCAGGTGCCGGCGCCTACGCACCTTATGTATGACCATTCTGTAATCACTACAGTGACCATATAGTAGTGCAGCACTGTGATTATTACTTATACTGACGTTTACGTTATGAAGGATTGCATTATTATGCGTATTTGTTGATCTTTAGACAAAGATTTAAATTCTACAAAAAAGGCTATCCAAAGTGGAAACGCTGCCAGCCTTCTGGGAACCTTGCTGTTCGATATCGACGATGATCGGAAGCAGCGGCAGACTTGAGGAAATTTTCTATATATAGATTGTATTTTGTACATATTTGTTGTAAATAAAGATATTTGTAATTAATACAAAAAAGGACCAAGACTATCCCAATCTGCTTAGAAAATAATTGGTGAGACTACTTGCACAAGAAAGTTGGCTTGTCCGGCGGGAATCATCACAGCTCTTGTTTTATTGCAAATCACCTCGTTATGGTACATATCCGATTCCCGCTTATACATAAACTGGTTTCCCTTTTGTATTCTGCTTTATTTACGGCACACCTGCACACATTTAAATATTAGATACTAGCTGCCCGGCACGACTTCGTTCGCGTGTTGTCCTACTAACCTACCCTATCCTACTACCCTGCCCTACCCTACCCTACTACCCTGCCCTACCCTACCCTATTACCCTGCCCTACCCTACCCCTACCCTACTCCTACCCCTACCCCTACCCTACCCTACCCTGCCCTACCCTACCCTACCCTACCCTACCCTACCCTACCCTACCCTACCCTACCCTCGCAACTTTCTTAATTTTTTCTTTCATAAGAACCTTCTCCTGACAATAACAAACACAACAAAAGAAGAATTAGCGAATTATAAATAATTCTCTGTATAATTTCAGTAAAAACACATGTACGTAAAAAGTATATTGAATATTACGTACTTATTCTAAGTTATTTCGCGGACAAGATTTCCAAAACTTTTGCAACAAGATTAATGACATACGACAGAATGTTCATTTGCAGTCACGTGCAAGTAATTACTAAATAATGTGATTGTAATGATTGCTTGAACGCTTGAGACACCGTTTTACTCGAAGGTATTAGGTATTTTAGGGTTGAATGACGTCAATCGTTATAAATTGGCAACGAGCATGATTAGCACGTGTTCAAACAATCTGTAAACCGCAATGATGCATTTACTATTGGAACATCGCTGTATAAAATATTAATATTGGAATACTTCTTCGTACACCAATACCTATATCAACTAGATTCTAGCTTCTTCTTTTCGAATAATTTAAACCGTCATTATTGTGTACTTTTGATACACTCAAAAGGCAATAATAATAATACAAAAGATGTTTTTTGCAAATTATGAATGTATTTAATCAAGACGGAGTATGGATTTAGTAGTACAAGATTGTACACTCATATCCACGAGTCAATAATAAACCGGTTCTATTGTAGCTTTCTTTGGCTCCGTGAAAATCAGTTACACACAATTATTTTATGACTTGAGCATCCAGAACAAAAAGCGCTGCGCTGGCCACACGCGTCGCAAGCAACTTGTACAATATTGTACACCTTGGCTTCACATCAACTATTAATACATGCTTGGAACTTGAACAAACGATTTTCACGGCGCACACACCTCACTGCGTGGGAGTTCGCTTAATTTCCATAGATTCAGTTAAACACTATTTGTTTGTACTGAAAATACATTTACGCTGTCAGATGTTTGATCGAGCTGTTTTAATGGAGGTGGAAAAACAATGCGATGTGCAACCAACGAATTAGATCGAGAAATGTTTAAACTCGCGCCGTATGTTTTACTTTTATGTGGTTCGTAAATCGTTCTTGATTTAAATAGGTATTTGAAGTATCTATCTGTACTGTCCGTTCAGTTACATGGATTATAACTAAGTTTATTTGAAGAAGTTTCTATGTCATTGCGTGAATAATATTATATCTATATATATTATATTTTTCAAAGAGCTACTGCTAACTGCTTAGTACTCGTTGCTGGTCCATAAACAATGAAGGCTTATAAGCTGTTAACTCTTCAGTTTTGCATTGCCGACTAGAGCATGGAAAATGCACTCAAAATTCCAACGGTACATCCACTAATAATATAAATGAAACTAGTAGCGAATCTCATTCAGTCGTAATTCATAGACAAGGAGGCAATTACATGGTCGAATGGTGTCACAAATCGAGCGTGGTCAGGAGTCAATGCGCTGCTCGACCGGCCGCTGCGGATATCCTCATGAAATCCCTCCGCCCCAAACAAGGTCGTGGGAAACGATGCACTCAATTAGTTTAGGTAGCCATTCATAATGCTGCCTGTTTTAATTTAGCAAGATATTAATTCTAATCAAAACTATTAGAAGGTGGTACTTAAGTAGCCAGAAAAAAATCATTTCAATCATACGATTTTTTATGGTTATTAATTTTAGGTACTTTGAACTTCATCCTTTTACCTATCATCCATTCTGACTCATACAATTAACCAAATTAAGCATCTTTTACATACCTTTACTTTTCGTGAGTTTTGGGATGGATGAAAAGGGAATTTGTGCTCAAATTAAACCTTTGGGACAACAAGCGCAACAAGACAATTCTAACTACCAAGGAAACGGGCAACCACGACAGGTGTAATATAATCTATTCTACACGATGGTTCCACCACCCGAGTACGGTGCTCAGCGGTGCAGGAACGGAACGAAATCTTGAAGACAAGAAACAGCATAATCACTGGGATCTCTCCCCATGACCAACTTAATAGCACATGGGGTGCGTTATGCTTTTTGCTGATGTCAGTTAATTTATGGAATCATGAGCAGTGACCGCAGTTCCTAACGACCACGATGATATTTTACACATAGTAAATATACTTATTGATGTTGTAAAGATTTCACGTTGCAACAACCTAATTACTGTAAAAAAAACTACCCAGCCTGATATAAGAAGGTTTCGAATATTTATAACCGAATTCTTTAATTCTATAATGTGTGGCATGACAGAATAATGCCATTATAGGTATCATATTGAACATCATTAAATCTCACTCAAGTCAAGACAGCAGCAATCATTTAAATTAGACTTCCTGTGAGGGTGACCACACGCCACAGTTCCTCCCCAACGTCTTTCCAATTGTAATCTGAATCAATGCACTCCTTACCGTGATTATTTCTGAAATTGTTTCCTTCGCCTGTAGGGTGTCTACACAGCGTAATTCCTCGTCGCACCTTTTTATTCATGCTTCTTCGTTTTGCTCCGGTACCTTTTGGTGAATGACCGGTGAGAGTTAAAAAAAGTGAATCACAGGAATCATGGTTCCTAAACACGATACAATCGGTTAACTGATTTACTCCAACTGTCATCATTATTACAAGGTCTGGGAGAACCAAGTATGATCATGATAGATTTATGGACTATAAAAAGTAACACTGAAAATTTGTGTTTATGGCTGGTATGTCTTGCTGTTCTTGTTATATTACTTTCAAATACTATTACCAATAACGGTCATATGCTCACGTGACGTGTATATCAACCAATCGGCAAGCAATTTTCAGTAAATGACGTCCAATTACGTGAGGGCGTCTTGGAATGCACCAATTAGGTGTCGCTGCGCGCGCACCTGGCTCACGATTCGTATGGTCACGCGCGAATTTCGATCATAAATCCTTCTAGATATAAATATACTGGACAATATTGCGTCAATTTCGATCATTTGTGATCATTATTGTCATGTTTATTTCAAAATGTGTCAAATGAGGGTCGTGCGTATTTGTAACAGGATATTCATAATGATTAACAGCAGAACATTTTGCAAGTCTGGTCATCAGGACCTAAACTGGAGCAGATATTATCAAAGTATGTGAATGTGACAGATATTCGTAAAGCTTTGTGTCGTGCTCATATACGATCTTACCGGAAACGGCGATTACCCGCTGCTAATGAGGAAGCAGTTACGTCGTCAGCCATGTATCCTGTAGTGGACGGTGCCCTATTGTCCTGCACTTTGTTATCTGCTGTTGTCTGTGCATTCATTTCTAACTTAGGTACCCAAAGTGTTTTTGTTGAGTTTGTAATTTGTCATCATCATCATTACCCACATATGTAGTCACTTTAATTACTTCTGTCCTGATACCTCTTTTCCAATCTCTTTTGTATGCTATTAGTTATTGCCAAGTGGTCAATCCAAAAATAATTAATAAATTTTCTGGCACATTCTTCCAACTCAGCTATCTGTTCTCAAACTAAGTAGAGTTTGTAATATAGAAACCAGATAACTGATATACTACATAACATACTAATGTTTGTTTGTAAAGACGTATTTCCACCCAGATTCAGGACATGCAGACATGTTCAAGCACACAAATGCATATCCTGGATGGGAATCGAGCCCACGACCTGCAGCGTAGTAGTTAGGGGTCTTACACTCTTACCAACCACGCCAACTGGCTCGTCAATAAAATCTTTTATTCAATTTAGGCCCTAATAAGGCGCATAGTTACACACACAAACAAAATAAATACTTACAACAGTTATAACACACAAAGAAAGTTGATTCGCACAAAATCAAGTCTTAAAAAATAATAGTTAAATAGTTCAACATTAACAATGAAATAGCAGCTGCAATAAAAATGTCAAAAAAAAACATTGCATATTTTATCACAACGGTCATCCATGGTCTGCCGGGTGCAGAAGACATGCCTACCGACCCATCGCAATGGAAACGCCTTGACCTTAAATAAGAGAACACCTGTGAGAGGGTGAAACTTCACTTTTCTTGGGGAATCTTAATCATGGGAACATTTTATACTCCTATTATTATGTAAGGGGGCTTGTGCTAGTCGTCGTCACGCATCAAGAAAACGGCATTTAGACTATAATTGCATTTTAATAAGTTCAAAGCAGGTGATTGCATCCGGAAAAATATTCGGATTAAATTACTACTTATTTAATGTCTTGCTTTTTGTAGATTTTATAAAATGAATTTCCTGCCAGCCGATTAAAAAAAATAAAGCCTATGTTGCCGCGCTCTTGAAAACTCTGCCTTCATCACCGCAATCAGATTTATGTAAGTACCTACATCATTATTTATTCAAAGTAGGCACAGTCAGAAATGCTTGTGCTAGTTTTATTATATGTATACTTAGATAGAAGTAATTTAAAAATATTGATTTCACTTCTTTTTAATATAGTGTATACATCTACCTTTCTATGTTCAAATATAATATGTAGGTACCGCTATTAGCCAGCAAAATGCTCAACCCATTCCCAATCGATACTGAAGCATTTTCGACTCCTTAACAACGGCAATAAAGGATAATCTCCCTATTTTGCAAATCAAAAAGTAAGCAACCCTTTTGTACTCCACAGGCGTAATGCCGCCAAAATTGCGCGCCAAATGCCAAACATTTGTCAATGGAGTGCCCAACAATGAGCTCATTCATAGTACGGACACCTGTAAAGGGGTTCCCCACACGTGGCAACATATGGACTCCTCACTCTCACCTGGTGGAAATCTCACCCCTCATCCATGAGGGGTAGATATTGTTTTACCCACACATGTCAGTGGCGGCTGCTACCGACAGATGCTAAAATTCGTTGGTGCTGACATCGATTTTATTTTTGTTACAGTGACATTTGTGTGCTAAACGATTCTTTATTAATATTACCTTTTAACTCTCTGATTGAGAAGACTCTATGGTACCTTCAGAAAGTTAACAACTATTCAAACTTTTCAAGGCTACTTGGCATTCCAAGAGGTTACGATGATGTCATAAATTAGTAAAACACTCGACACCCAGTCTGTTATCTGTGACATATATAGGTCTATATAGGATCCTGTCTACACAGATGTAGACAGGATACAAGTACAGATACTTCGATCAGCTTTTGCGAGCTAATGATTGGTTTCGAAAACTATTTACAGAAAGGATTCTTTCATAAATACGGAAGTTTCAGTCTCTTTCAGATTTTTTTATGTCTAAATCTCTCTCATTACTGTGTCAATGTATGTAAGATATTCCAAGCTGTGTATTCTATTAAGTACTATGTGATTTTTAGTACTATTTTAGCACTACATCAATGCAAAATTACTAAAATATATATATAACCTTTGATGCTTTATACAAAGGTAAAATTTTGACATAGTCTCGTGTTAAATTAGTGTCAATATTAACACAATACAGTTGACTTTAGCAGCTGTACTGTATACAGTGTGCCGCTCATGTCGCAACATCTGCGTACGCGCACTGCACAATGTCTATTGTTAGTTTTATTATTATTGTACTCTTATAATGTAAATGTACAGTATGGCTACTAATATACAAATGTATATAAGATAATAGTAAAATATCACAATAATAATATTTTATTACTATGTCTGCGTGATAATTTAGCAAATGATTATATACTAAATAAAAAAAAAACATCACATGCTAAGGTGTATGAGCACAGTAACAAATAAAAAAAGCTAGATGTATGGTTCCTGAACTGAATACGCTTGGAAATCTTTATAATAATTATTGCAAGTTAATATTTTTTTCAATAAATCATACATTTCTCAGCTAAACAGAAAATTACGGTAACTTTTAATAGAATGTCATTTAATAAGCAGCTACTCAGACAATTAAATCACATAGAATATTTAGCATAAAAAGGAGTTGGCAGGCAGTCAGGGATTAAAATAAAGTAACTTACTTATTTACTTGCATTTATTCACACTACAAATAAAAATATTGATGAAACGTTACACATAATATTTTCTTGTATCAATTCACGAAACTGTTTATTTTCACACTGTTTTTATTTCTTGCTGTGTGAACACAGCAGTCGCCACCATTTCCTTGTGTAATTCCTTTGTTATATGCTTGATGCAAAGTTTCTTTATTTTCTTTAGGATGTACAATGCTGAAAAGAAGAGCAGTACCACAACCACTATAAGAACTATTATGTCCGAAGCTGATAATCCCTCCATGATTTCGTCGTGCGAATGACCATGCCCACTAAATAACCCACCCATTATTGTTTTAGTTTCTACTTTCTTCAATACAATAAATCGCGTCAACGTTTGATTTCGCAATAGCTTCGACAAACCGACAGTGTTCCATATTCATTTAAATTCGTTAGTTAAATGTTTAAAGTATCTCTACCACAGAGAATGCGATGCGCTAAACAACCTTATTTCTTTGGTAAAAAGTACTTTCATTTTACGATACTTGTCGATTTCAATGATAGTCATTTAAATAGTATTACCCTAGAATAAGGGTGACAGCTGTAAAAACGGCCGAAGAAATAAGACCACGGTGACGCTATTTCAGTTTCAGTAGGTCCACGTTTGAACGTGGAACATTCATTCATGAGTGACATAATTTTGTTTTCTTGAGTTTCCAAGCGGCCACTTTCACGATGTTGTCTTGTACGTAACCCTTAATCTAGACAGAAGATATATCGATGATGATAGTGAAACAGGCGAAGGAATTTATTAAGAGATCTGATTCAAATGCTAAGGCATCATCGATGAACTGAAAGCAGACAGAAAAAAAGCTCTAGAAAGACGATTAAATACCTACCTAGCCGAAAGCGATAAACAGATCTTTCTCCAACTAGATGGCTACAGCACAGGAGAAAATATAATACAGTAACAATCGCCTAGAGCAATATTTCTGTGCTGAGATGATGTTGTTGATTATTTTAGTTTGTTAAAGATAATTATAGCCTAAAATAACTAACGCGAGCATTCACAGGCATATAGCACCTCTTTAGCAGGCTATAGTTTCGCTTCTAGTTACGCGAAAAGTTTCAAATAAAAGATGATTCTAATGCAAAAGTATAATATTTAGTATTTCGCACTTTATAAAGTCGGTGACACCAATAAGGTATAGTGTACCTAACAAGCAGTGTCGTATTACAATATCAGCGGTTGCGGGGTCAGGTCGCGCGGCGCCGGCGCGCCGGTCTGTAAATTCATGCGCATGCAGTTATGCGAAACGATCCTTATTCAATAGGAACAATTAGAATGGCAATGTTTTATTTATTTGTTTTAACTCTATTTGCTTCGAGATCTATTTGAATATGATTAGAATTCCATTAATTGGTTCTGATCAAGAAAAGTTTGACCCATTGAACAGAAAAGTAACTGTTGACCTATTTGTAGCAAATGCCGGAAACGTATGTGATTCTAGAAAGGAACATGACGCAACTGATAATGATGGTATCTCTTTCCCCTTTGCCCCGCTCTCAAGAACAACACAGTGTTCCAAGAAACTGTCGTAGCGGTGTTTATCTGATATCACTTTTATTAACCGACAAATAGTCAATGGAACATTTAGTTTGGTAGCGGGCAAAGCCAGCTGCGGTCCATTGATCGATGCAGCTGTGGTGTGTGACCCGCGATAACCCGCGAGGCGCCGGCGCGTTCACGCCGCTCCCGCTCCACGTCTGCGGCTACTGTTCCTCATTCATCTTCTATTATTGCAAATAACAGCTGTTTGTTGCGACGCGATTACTCTTAATTGAACGCAGTATCACGCGTTTCTGACATACTGTTATGCAACAAGATCCTAATAAAGATAGTGTTGGCAGCATATATTATTATGCTAAGTGAGGTTAATTGTGTTGTTGCGAGATAAACATTAAACACATCCGTCAGATAAAATATAGCCCCAACTCAAATAAAGAAGATAGCTGTGGGCGAGTTTAAGAGAATTAGTTGAATCAGCCAATCAATCTAATCTGATCTATCTAATGGTTTTGGATCGTCTATGTCTTCTTTCACGACAACTCTTTTATGTTATACACCATTGCAGCGCTATAGGAGCCGGGTCGCAACATAATGCCTCAGAGTATATAAATACTACGTACAAATAATGCGATCCTGCTATTAAAGACCTCGTAATTTTTTTACGGACTACTTATATAAATATGTGTACCTTATTACTGTGGGTACTTATCTGTAAAGAATTAACACCACCCTGAAAGTCTTCTCGAACTAAAGGTTACTGTGATGGATGAGTAAAGATAACCTAAATACTAACTGCACTATGTGTTCAAAGATGAAACAAACATAATTATTCTGTTCAGAAATCCAGTTACTGTCTCAAAACTGTTTTTTTTCGATTGTTTCTGACTGACTGACTTGTGTTTACCCCGAAGGGTACATCTGATTGATCTGTTTGCGGTTAATATCTGTGAGTATTAAACACTGAAAATGTGTAGTACCTACGTATTGTCATAATGGGTCATGCGAGATGGATTTTTTGTTGAATCCAATAAAAATAAGTGATAACCTATTTTTAACGATATTACAAAGAATATAATTTAAAGTTTTTCTTTTTACCGTGGATATAACTGCGTTAGACCACAATCTGTGTAAGTGATTACCGAACAAACTCTAGAAGAACTGACTCTCAAGCAGATCATCGGCAGCTGCATACATGTCTAACTTGTGAAATAATAATAATAATAAATAATTATCCGGGGACATTCCTCACACACAAATAAAGTAGTATTTCATATTGCGATTCGCTCAATAACTTTTATCATTTCCCTTTACATACGAAACAAGCAACAGCAGAATTTTAGACGTATTACAAATATAGGGGTCTAATCAGATTTCACCGAACAATCCAAAGGATTGGTTATAGAATTCCGCAACACTACACCAGAGCCTGGATACGTGGAACCTAACAAAGGCTTTTGTTTCGCTGGACTCGCGATTTCGCTCATAATTTTTTCTCTTATTGCATTCCTAAAGTGCTGACCAAAGCCAAGACTTTGGACCTAAACTGGTTTTGTGTACCACAGAGTGTAGCAACATTGTGATTTTATTTCGCGCTTAAAATTTTAACTATTTAGGATTTTACATGTGTTGGGTGGGAACATAAATTAAAGATGCATTTATATAATGTTTCAAAATTATTATTAAATTACAAACTATATATATGCATTATTATAATTGTTATTTCCTTAGTCAACAAAAACAATGATAAGTAGATGGAAGATTTAATTTACAACAAAATTAGCGCATATCTACGGTAATTTCATTTTATTTCAGTGCACAAAACATTGTTTACAACAAAAATTACTATAATAAAACATATTCTGTGATCACAACTGACAGTAAATCACTAGTGTACGATATATCTATGAATGCATCTATATGCAATCTGCTCACGCTTCGCTATTAACGCTATCACTCTATCAATATTCTTACTCTATGGTGGCAGCCATTGAACAAATAAGTATTCCGCGCAACCATCACAGTCCTATTCACGCGGCGAAAGTTAATTGAATCGAATGAAAACAATGACCTCATCAAGAGTAAACTATTAATTAAAGTGAATGCGTGGGCCCACATGTTGTTAAAGTAAACAGGTCAAGTTCTCGACACGATGGCGCCAAAACAACCTAACAGCTGCGCAAGCGCACCTATTTGCGGAAACGAATATCGGATCGCATAAACACGTCTGCAACACTGCATTCTGCATTACTTGTGCAATACTGTCTAACTGCCGTTACTTTGACCGCTTAACCTCAATCGGAAGAGCATTCAAACAAATTTGTTGCTTGACGAATTTTAGACTTGTTTTACTTTATAGTAAGATTATTGATTTTAAATCTCCTGAATACGATTGATCGACATATTGAGATAGTTTCATGGAAACCTTATCAATTAGAAAACTATAACCCATCCCCCGCGGTTTCACCCGCGGTCCCGGGATGAAAAGAAGCCTATAGCACTCTGAGATATAGTTAATTAGTTTATCTCTTTATAATACTGGTCCTCGTCAATGAGCTCGGCCACCATGGACTTTCGTGCTCCCTAAGTGCTGGTCGAATATCACGGCACTCGGCTATTAATGACATTATCCGCAGGGCTCTTGTTGTCGCTAACGTGCCTTCCGTACTGGAACCAGTCGGTATTGCGCGGGGCGATGGCAAGAGACCGGATGGTATGTCTTTGATCCCTTGGAGTGTCGGCAAGTCGCTGGTGTGGGATGCCACATGTGTCGATACACTCGCGCCATCTCACTTACCGGCTACTTGTAAAGCTGCAGGGGCAGCGGCGGCCAGTGCGGAAAATTCAAAATTCAAAAAATATGCATCGATTGGACCCAATTATATTTTTATGCCTTTTGCGGTCGAGACCTTGGGACCATGGGGGTCAGAAGCTCGCCGTTTTGCTCGCACCTTGTCTTCAAAATTGATCGAGACCTCCGGAGACCAGCGGGCGGGGAGCTTTTTCCGCCAACGCGTCAGCTTGGCTATCCAAAGAGGAAACGCTGCCAGCCTTCTGGGAACCTTGCCGTTAATCGGAAGCAGCGGCAGGCTTGAGGAAATTTTCTATATATAGATTATATTTTGTAAATATAGATTGTATTTTGTACATATTTGTTGTAAATAAATACTGGGTCGATATTTCGAGATGGCATATTTTCGAGACCTATTTTGGATTAGTCATGCTCAACAACTTTTACTATGTGTACGAGACCAACACGGAATTCTCAAAAAAAATTTTTTTTCTTTTCATACATCATGTTCGAGCAAGGTTGACATTTTGTAAGAAAACTAAAAAAAAATATCACTATTGGTCCCATAGTAAAAGTTGTTCAGAATGACTAACCCAACATAGGTTTCGAAAATATGCCATCTCGATATCTCCACCTGTTATAGTATCTAGATGCTATGGAAAACATCATGTTATTCCTGGCATAAGAACTGAAACATTTCTAAGAATACATTTGAAGCACAGAAACAAACGACCAACCGTGACATACGTAGTGTTAATTTCAGGGATTCATAATGAAAACAACACAGAATTAAAAGGAACAAACAATAAGCAGTTAAGTGGGTGGATCGTAAGTATCGTAACCGCATATCGTCTCGGTCGCCATTCCGGGCGCAGTCTCGGCGGCTTAGATCATAACAAATTGTTTACTGGTATAGCCACACATGTTTGAACTGAGCGATAGCTAGTATGATATGTATTTCTAACATAATTAGTCACCCATATATTATATAGGTACATATTTTTATTTCAGCTTTCTACCCCGCATATACGATTCGGGATTGGTTCGATTAAATGCCTGCCTGATGGTAAGCGGTTACCGTAGCCATATTTTATAATGGGCCAAAGACTGAAACTTAGAAAAAAAAAACATACTTTATAATCGAGTGAGTATGAAAAGTTAAAAAAAAATGAGTGAGTGAGAACTCTGTGTTGGTAAAAATTGTTCAGCATGACTAACCCAGCATAGGTTTCGAAAATATGCCATCTCGAAATCTCCATCCGGTATAAACGCAGGAGATGAACTATAAACCCTATTTTCTAAAAGCTGCTGCCATGTCACACGGCGATGAAACGACTCGTATTTGTTGTAACAACCCTTAATGAGCACAGAATACATACTATTTTAGCATAACAATGAAAGGTAAATTCCAAAATGGAACCGTAGGTGCCGTAAGTACTCTGAAATGTGAGAAAATTATTATTTTAGTTTGCCGACTGATAATAAAGACGGTGAAGCCTACATCCGGTTCTCGCGATAAGGAATGTGAACACACAAATAACAACTTTAAATACATGCGCATTTTAATATCCAGGCGTAGCATAATAGGATACGAGTACCTATATATTTCTCAATGAAGCAATAATTTAAAAAAATGCTTTTCTTCCATTATTATAAGTAGTCTAAAAGTATTTGAGTAGACAAGAACCAATTTCCTTTATCTAAGTTGTACATAAATGTTTTTAAACAGTCTGATAAAACTGTGAATAAAATGAATATAAAAACCAAGCGAACTGCGATAAAAACTCAGTATTTCTTTTTTTGAACCAACGAGCACTTTAGTATGAAAAAGGAATAGTTGATAGGTGTTTATACTTTAGTGAGTCGGTAGGCAGAAACTTATTCCAGAAGTCAGGCGGCCTTGCAAGGCCATGTCTTACAAGCGAGATAATCTTTAAAATAAAAGTATATAGGTGTATATGAGAAAATGTATAGGTTATACTTATACGAAACTATTGGTTTCATGTTATCATCTTTATATTGTTTTTGTAACCTCTTTGCTGTAAAGAGATAAAACAAATATTAGAAATATGCATACAAATATATTTATTATCCCGGAAAATGATCATTTCCTCGCTTCGTGCTAATAGATGGTAGTTACTTGCAAATAAATAATCTATTAAATCATTTGAATGACATTTTATAAAGTGCATTGGAGAAGTAAAAGGGATTCATTCCATGGCGTTAAATAGGCAGTAGTTTTACAAATGGTAAAGCAAAATTACCTTGCAAAATTACCATCCTTAGTAACAGGAGCATTAACATAATATAAATATTAAAATATATCTAGGCATGTATACATAATATCTGCTATATGACCTTGTCGACTAACTGTTTTAGAGTAAATTCGGAATAACCCAAGCCATTATGTAAATAATAAGATATTTTATGCGAATCCGTCGAACGCACAGCTGTGAGCCTGTATCATGTTTACCAATAGTCACATACCGATGTTATATACCAAAATAGATTTACAGACTATCCAATTGCTTAGAAGCTGAATATTATGAAATGTTTCGCTAATGGTTTTCTTTAAGCCACTATCTCACCATGTATGTAATGACGGGGCAAAGCCGGTGAGCATATACTGGAGATTTCGAGATGTCATATTTCCGAAACCTATGTTGGGTTAGTCATGTTGAACAAGTTTTACTGTGGGACCAACACTCTTCTTCTTCTTCTTCCTTGCTCTATCCCACTTTAGGTGGGGTCGGCTCTCCTAATCATCTGTTGGACGGAAGCGGCACCGGTAGCAGATTTATTCTACAATATTATCTTTATATACGAGTAGAACCACTGAATGGGAAGAAACTAGTCTCCTAAGATACAGAATATACTTCTAGTTTAGGAGCTAGGGCCATAAATGTTTTTTGTACCATTATTATATGAAATAAATTATTATTATTATTATTATAATCACGGATCATTTATTGGTCCGTGACTATTATCTCATCAATGTTAGTAATGATGTAACCGAAGTTGGTAAGCACACAAAGCCTAGGAACTGGATATCAAGTGCAGCTGTCGGAACACATCGGTAGGTGCTTGGCAACAGATTTTCAACTTGGGGGTGGTAGTCAGCCAAGCGGGTACTACAAAGTACCCTGCCACTGTGCTGTTTCTTCACGATATGTTCCTTCAACGAAAGCTCAAATTAATTGTAGGGTTCGAACCCGGGACCTTCGTCACGGCATTCGACGTCGCTACCACTGAGCTATCATTCGCAAACACATCGCAAATATAAAATGTCATTGTGGTTTGAATTAGCAAACCTCACAAAAATATTATGCAAAGCAAAAGCAATTTATTTGGCTGTCAAATAAAAATAGAATCCAGTTTCTATTATAATTTTAAACATTCTACCTTCCAGTTGCTAGTCAGTCACTAGAAACTACCATCAATCCTCTCCTCACATTTTCCTTCATAAGGAAGTTCATGCAAGAAGGATTCAAACCCACGACCTTTGGCACAGCATTTGAGTAATCATCGTCTATAATCAGTATTCAAGTAATTTATGAAACCAAAAATAAGAAACAAAATATACCATTAGCATTATTGAAAGCATAGAAATAGAATAGAATGTACTAGAAAATGTGCCGTGAGCATGGGTATGTCGAACAGCCAGACGGGTACCTACTACGTGCTACTACTACTGCACCGGTTCGTCATACTCTTAAACTGAGAAGACTCCGACTATAATTATTTGGCTCTTGGTAGGATACATAGAGCGGCTGTACTAGAGTATGTGCCGTGAGATCGGGTATGGTGCGTCCATGCTACGCGAAGCGAGCACGAGCCGAGCCTCGAACGAAAAGGATTCGTTCGTTGCTCGCGATTTCAAGCGTGGCCGTACTTAACGAGCCTACAACGAGCGCGATGCAAATCCCTGTGTTCGTGAAAATACTGACAATCGGGCGGAGCGCAGTCGAGCACTCTACGAATGCTCGTTCGAGGCTCGCAAGCCCGTCCACGCTACGCGAATCGTGCTCGCAGTGTGCTCGTTCGTGGCTCGGTTAGTGCTCGGTTCGACAAGGACGCACCATTACGAACGCTGCCTGAAACGAACTGCGCGTCCATAGTTCGATTGTACTACTAAATATGTACATATTTTTTTTTGTATTATCAATCAAAAAATTTACAATAGGGATTAGTATGAAGTCATTCTCAATAAAACCACAAAGGAAACATACAAACTGCTCACGCTTTGCACAAGGTAAGGTTGTTAACGCTATCCATACCATAAGCTATCACTCTCAATATTCTTTTCTATGATTTAAATTCACATACTGATAAAATACTCAGCTCTTCACTAAAACCGACAGACGATGTAGCTTTCCATAGTAACATTCGATATTTATTATTTTTACCAAATGTAGTGAACAATATAAGGATCTAGTTGGAATGTATCTTATGAATAATTCAGATAACTTAATGAGGTCACATTTTTTCTTCCTCAAGTATGGCCTTGCACCTGGCAGCTGGCGCTATCTCGGTCAACTGGTAATCACGTCATTCACACCCGGAACTCGCCAAATCTCAAACGCCGATGTTTTTATTTCAATATACAAGAAACTCAATACATACAACGATTATGAGAAGGAAATACCCAAGCACCCAAACTAAAATAAAACGTGAAATCTAATATATTAATTTAGATGCATATACTATAGGTGTGAAAATTACACCCAGGTGTCATTTTATGTTTTTGTTAATTGATTTATTTATTCATTTAATTTTTCTATCAATAGGTTTGCAGCTGTATTACCGATGACTTTTCTAAGAAACTCACGTCTTTGTACCTCTTAGCTTAGTCATAGAATATTAGTGCGTGTTTAGTAGATAGATACACCGAGGCAGGACGATTTGAGTGTAGCATACCATGTGACTTGTCGTAGGTTATATAGGGTGACTGGTAATTAGTAAACGATACTTAGACACATGATTGTACTCATTTCCAAAGAAACAAATAGGGATAAATAAATAAATTAAATAAAAGCTGATGGTGTATTCTTATTCTTGTTAGGTACACACGGCTACAGATCAAGCTATACATTTCTAGTATAAGCTGACCTCCCATTGTACGGAAATCGTATACAATGCGAGATCAGCTTATACTGGAAATGTATAGCTTGATCGGTAGCCGTGTGTACTAAATATAGTATGGCTCATGGGCTAAGTAAATTTAAAAATAATTACTTAGCACAAGTTTGTTATCATGAGTAGGTACAATAATGTGGCTAAGTATCGTTTACTAATTACCAGTCATCCTATATATTTGCGTGGAGTCATTTAATATTTGTTAATGGTTTAAATCGGATTACAAAAATGATCAATAACGCAATAAGCTTGCGGTCAATATGAAATAATTGATATATATATTATATTCAACAATATTATCTCGGTCCGCTCAGCAAAAGAAGTGAATCCAAATGCAAGACTTTGAGGCCAAATATCACATACAATACAACCTTCGAATATATAATGTAGCTTAGTATAACCGTTAAAATTAATAAATTTATCCTCCTTTTTTAAGAAAACATGCTTAACACACTCAAACCCTTGTAAAAATGGTGTTCTTGTTAATCTTTTATTTAAGTGGCCTCGTCACATTTGGAAGTGTCAACAATTTGTTTGACATGTGTCCGGATTATGGCTCGTAAAATGGGATATTTATGACAAAATATATTGAATTTTAAACGGGCGTGCAGTTGGCGATACAAAAGAATACGAAGCAGATTAGTGGGACCGTAAATATCAATGGCTTGGCAACTAATTAAATGATCGATTCTGAATACAGATCGGCTACTTTACATACCCTAAAGATAATACAGCGATATATTTTGTATTACAAGTATATGTAAAGTAGCTAAGTATTGCAAAACCTCAAATATATTGCCAAATTACTGACAAAGAAACCAAAGCTTTATTTTTTTATACAAACCAATTTTTATTTAAATCCGATTACTATTCAGCTCCTACAATTGAAAAGATATCCTACCTATTCTTTAATCTCAGCAACAGAAGATGTTAAGTAACACTAGTTTTATAGGCCAAAGTTAACAAACGACCAACGAGCATCAAGCCGCGAAACTAATTCCACAACAAAGAGTTACACAGGAACACCTATAAAATGTTTTTTATAAGCGCAAGATTTTTATGAGGCCACAAACAATCGATTTGTCGTGTCCTAGTATCGGAGTGAGAGGAAACCTCGTAATTAGAACTGGGTTGTAAAATAACCATCAAGCTTATTCAAGAGGAGTGTATCGCTGTTAAAACACAACAAACTCAATCGATATCCATAAAAATCTAAACCACTCTTTTGTTATTTGTTTAAGGTTACCAATTGCTTGAACATTTCAGTTTGGGAAGCAAAGTTAATTTGGTAAAAATGTACTGCTCAATAAATTACGTTATATATGACAGAGTGCGTTGTTGCAAGTTTTAACGATCGGAAATATCGAAGGATTTAACTAAGTCACTCTCAACTCAAGTCTCAAGAAACATACATAATAGCACAGTAATTATTGCAAATGATCCTTGGATAATTGGCTCTTAAATAGCTACGCATAACATGTTCCACTTGACTTTATTGTATATGTCAACATCTAGGCAGATCGTAATTAAGATAAGACTTGTTATAGTTGAGTTTTCATATGAAAAAGTCTCTTGTTATCTACAAGTCTGCAGTACTTATACATATTAATCCATATTAACCAAAAATGTTGGCTTGGGACTACTGAATCTGAACATGCCTTATAAATGTGTACTGTTGAGATTGACATTTCAATAACAATAAATTCGATTAGCGGGTGGACAGCTGGCCACTCCGCACTCCGCAGCTGGGTGGAACACGTGCGATGGTCACGACTCTCGCACTTCGTCAGAGGACCTCACGAATACGACATTAACCATCAGCTCATCGGCTATTTTTAAAACAAAACAAAAAGATAACAAAGACGTCAGGTTCCTCCCTGGCCCTCTAATGCCAAACTCTGAGCTGATTAATAGAAATAGCTTAAGTTTTTTTAATCTCGATTTTATTATTTGTTTGAATGCAATCCCAATTCAGAAATCTCGTGTCCCTATGGACACTGGAACTGGATAGTCAGACTACGCCCTAAGAAAAAGCGGTGCAATAAGTAGGTAGTCGAAGGCATCGATTAAGTTTGTGATTAGTTAGCCAGTGGCTGATATGGTATGTTTCAGGAAATATATTGTATTGTATGTGATGTTCATATTATAAATGGCTAGCTGTCCCGTGCGGTTTCACCCGCATTCCCGAGGGATCATATGTATGTGTTAATCTAAAACATAATCTATCTGTGTGCCAAATTTGATCCAAATCCGTTCAGTAGGTTTTACGTGAAAGAGTAACAAACATCCATACATACAAACTTTCGCGTTTATAATATTAAGTAAGGATAGTGAGGATACAATTTATTTTCCGCGTCTGCGTCGCAGTCTTCACTCATGACAAGAATAATACGTATAATCCAAAGGATTTACACTAAACTTTTCCTGGAGAAAAATTTAACAAAATTTCGGCTTTAGGAAATGGCAGACTATTGAGTGATTTTATTTGGTCCGTCTATCATATGAGTGACCGACCGACGAATGATTCATACATGTTATCAATGTAAAGATCACGCTTAAATCTTTGGAATGAGGAGAAAGAAGAGCCATTATGTTCTTTCGTTCACAACACAATTCCCTCTTTTTTCTTAAAGTACATGAATATTTCTGTTTCCGAACAAACACGGTAGGATCGGTAACGTTATTGTGCGCGGGCGCAGGTCGGAGGTGAGGGCCACGGGCGCGGCCCGCGTCACTTTATCAATTTGCTAATTTATTCGACCGCCCAGCTGGCCATATCGGTGCCAAAACAAAAGTGCCTTGTCGTGATCTTGAATTGAATACTATTTGAATGTATACGCATGTATTAGGTAATAATAACAAATCGTGCCTTTATGGACTCTTTGAATGCGAGCTTTACTATTGCTAGGTTTACAATGGTGTGACATTGGTACAACTCTCAAGTGTAGCTCTGCTACGATCGACGATAAAATCTGTCGAACCAAGCAAGTATCGTAGTACGATACTTGCTTGGTTCGACAGATTTTCAACATATGGGTGGCCAGCCAGGTACTACAAAGTAACACCACGCATATTTTTTCTCATGATAAAACTTGAGCTCGTGCTAGGTATTGTGGACTTGTGGACTGTAAGGTTTGACGAAAATAAAAAAGGGAAAATCCAGTAATTTACGATTATTTATCTCACAAGATGATAGTTCGACGAATGTACAATGAAAGAATTTTGAAAATGTATAAAAAAAAAATATGTAAAAAACAAAGATTCAGCACTAGGATTGGATAGGAATATCATGTCATCAATATAGCTGCGCTATGTTTGGGAATAATCTTCCAATTCATCATATCATATTCTTGTATTTCTAAAAAATACACTGCTGTGTGTGTGTGCTGATGCACCAAACTATAACCTAAAGATGAATACATTTTCTTAAAAAAAAAGAAACGTCCCTTATATGTACTTTGATTCCAGTCGTCAACTATTTTTAGTTTATACGTTCGCCTGCAAAAGCACGAGTGCATGTTTACTAATAATGACACTGTACTGCTCATGTGAGGCCTGCGCCTGCGACTCCTCAGCGTAGCACGTGGCTCTGACAGCACCTCTTCGTTTAGGGCTGGCACCGGGACATTCATTAGATTTTCAACTATCTTGTTCGCATTAATATTGATACTACATATATATTGAAATTATCTTCAAAATTGCTGCTGAATATTTTGAAAGTTTTTTAGGCATTAAACGACAGCGATTTTTATTATTTTGAGTAACAGACTAGTTTTTCTAAGCATATTAAGTGCGGCAGCCCTGTTCAAACAGTAACCAGACTAACTATTTATATTCCGTGGTCTGTCATATAATGATGCTACGCAGCGATGACTGGTTGCGGTACTTTTCAGGCGCGACAGAAGTCTGCTCTACCTACACACGTCGCTTTCGACCAAACAGCACCCGGCCAGTATAAAATATCATTCCGGTATTTCATATGCCTATTGCATATGTTCCGAATACTCTAAAACTGTAATGCATGATTGAAACTTTTTGATTTGATTTTGGTGAATGTAGCTTTAAACCTTTGATAGCTCAGTTGTACTGACGTTGTATACCGAGATGAAGGTCGCGGGTTCGAATCCTACCATGAGCTTGAGCTTTCGGTGAAGGAAAACATCGTAAACAACCATCGCACGGTGGTAGGGTACTTTATAGTACGTACCTGGCTGTCGGTGTGTTCCGAAAGCTGCACATGAGAGCCAGTTCCTTACACTTTAGATTCTAGTATTCTAATGCTTAAATATTTATCTTAACCTCAAAAACTAAGTATACATTTCGCAGGCAGTCAAACCTTGGTTCCGGAAGCACGTGTCCTACTTTGCATACGTCGACAACAATGGAGGATCATTGTCCATTTAGCGTGCGTCATTACGTCATCGGCCGGAATAATGTAACCCGGCCGAATTGGTCCCACCCAATCCTCGATAAATAACATTTTTTAGTTTAATGTTTGACATAAGTCTTGGTCAATGCTCACTGCTCTTGAGAATAGACCATTAAAATCTCGGTGGGATGAAGAAGGTGGGTGGATGGTGAAGAAGTGAAGTGGAGGACCAAATGATGTGGAAAGTTCAGATTCAGCTAAAGACGTCTCTATATACGCACATGCTTATGGTGATAAAACATCATGATTAATGATTAATGCCTGATTAACTGCTATTCACGAGTAATGATGGTTGTTGATAAAAATATATGGCCTAATGCCATCATTTACATATTATCTACCAGCATGTGTTATTGCAATGACTACCTTATCAAAGAAACAAAGATAATATGCAACATTTCATGATTAAAATTAATAAAGTTATGGCAGTAAGTGTGCAAGAAGTGTGTGTGTTTCAACCAGAAATTTTTATGTAACATTCATTGCCAGCGGCGATCCTGTTGACAGTTGATGTCGGCAACTACAGAGAGATGTCTATCTCGACATCCACTCGGCTCTATTGTCTCTAGTAGACGGCAAGTGTGCGCGTGCGCTATCTTTAATTCGGACCTCGTTACATCAAAACGTGACGGAGATGGCAAGATTGCAACATTATGTTAGAGAATGATGTAATTCTTGCATATGTTGGTTTTCAATAAAGCTTTTGAATGCGGAGCAGGATATCGAAGTGACAGAACGTGATTGCAATTCAAAACATTTGCGAGGTTTGACTGGCTAAATAAACCTTTAATCTCAATTCGTTGGATATCTAACTAAATAGTCATAACATCTATGTATCTATCAATTTATCGACATATTTGTAGATGTAAAAGGAGAATGACTGACTGATATATCAACGCACAGCTGAAACCCATGAAATTTTACACACTTTCGGTGTTTGAATACAACCTCTAAGGCAGTACTTCCCAAAGTATGGGTCGCGCGCGACACACTGGTGGTGGGTCGCATCGCGAGTAAATATTGGTTGGGCCCTGAAAAGTCATTTTGTCAGTATAATTATGCCCCTTTCTCCTTCGTGAACCCAAATTCGGAACTTTTTGTTTGTTGAGTCACGGTCCAATCAACTTTGGGAACTACGCTCTAATGGTTAAAATAGAGAATGGGCTAGTTTCCTGAAAAATGCTATTTAGTCCATATAAATTATCAAAAAAATATTAGACAAGTATTTTTTCTCTTTTTAATTAAACAAAAAATACGAAGATATCGTTTGTCGAAGTTCCGCGTGACGTCACGCTGTGGTATACTTTTTAGTAACAAGTGACGTCACGAGCCCCCACTTCCGAACTTAGTCGCACTGTATCTTCGTCAATTGTTAATATTTGGTAAAACAAAAAATACGCGTCCAATATTAATAATCTAACTGACGGATTAATTAGTTATTTTTTTTACCCATGAAACATCCCTATTAGGGTTAAAACGGGGTGCTAGTTCTGAATAATAAAGTACTGTTGATCCCAAAAGCACATCACTCCTTTGAAAGGCGGATGAAACCCCAGATATAAAGTTAGCATTACATATTTGCGTCCAAATGCACATGTGCTATCGAATCTGCGTAGCACGTGGCGCAAGCTCACCAGAAACAGCGGTGTCGCTGTCGCTGAAGCCGACTGAATGCCTCTCTTGTTTAGCACACATTTGATGCCCACATGCGTCAACAGCTCAACACTGGGATCCGCGATAACCATACTGTTCAGGGGATTAGCTACTGACGGATATAATAAGACATAAACATGTAATCATTAAGACAGTTGTAGACAGGCCACGACAATACGTCTGTCAATTATAAATAAGCATCTCAATTCTTCGTAAAGGTAAACTTAAAGATGTTTTATAGCTAATGGAATGTTTGGAATAGGACGTAAATCTAAGATTGAAAAACAAGTAGTTAGAGGCTGATCGCCAACACCTTGCATATTAAAATTATCTGTATAGATTTTAAAAGACCTCATAAATAAGCCATTTGCCTAATGATGTCGTATTAACGTCATTAAATTTGCAAGCCTATTTGGTTATCGCATATGCAAACTGAACACGCATGCGCCGTCCGGCGGATGTCTTATGAATAAATCATTCTTTTTAGAGACTGATCCTTAAAAGTATTGATAAATTAATATTCAAATCATACAACAAAAATAATAAATCTATTATTAGAATCCATAGACATGTAAAAGCACTTACCTGACCAATTTGTTCCTATTAAATGATGTGAGTTTGAATATATTAAACATAAACTGAAGAGCTGTGAAAATCGGCTTTCTGCCTATTTTTGTCTCATATATTATACAGAAATATAAATACCAATATCAGGCGCAAAGCCAAAGTTCATTATAATTTGTAAAATCTATATATAAAAATCAAGGCCACTTTTCGTTGTAATTTTATAACTCAAGAACGGGCTCACCTATCCAAACCAAATGTTTAGGCTTTATTCGGACTATTTAGTAGATGGTTTATGTGAAGTTTGCACAAAATCGGTCGAGCGATTCTTCATTTATCACATTTATTGTAACAAATGAATTCAATAAATGGCGGATCATTTTGTTAATGGGGATTTTGCTGTCAGGGTAGGGTAGGGTAGGGTAGGGTAGGGTGGGGTAGGGTGGGGTAGGGTGGGGTCGGGTAGGGTAGGGTAGGGTAGGATAGCACCATAGGGTAGGGTAGCACCACGCGAACGAAGTCGCGCCGGGCAGCTAGTTTATTATAAAATTGGGTTCAAAAGCTAATATCATCTTGTTACCGACTAAAATAAAATAAACCTCGAACGAATATTTGTCAGAATTTTCCCGTGCGGTGTCATTTGGTCACGGTGACACTTCCCGTGGCACGTCGTACGTCGCTCACGTCTGTCTGACAGACACCGCCAATTCCGACGTTTTTAGCTGAACTGAATAAGTATTTAAAACACAATGTATCTTTTATTAAATGAACACTGACTGAACACTGCAACTATCCTTCTTTAACTACTTTCTTGCTAACGATCCTTTCAACCACATTGTTACCCTTGGTTGTCCTAGCACTTGGACATTTCTCAGGCTGCAGTCAACCAAAACATTTTACTTCATTAGTCATTCCCGAAATTATAATCTGCAGTGCATTTGAATTCAGTGTTTCTGGAAGTCGAAACTTTGATGAGACCGCCCACTCAGTCAGCCACCATCTGCAAGGCAGATTCATTCTTTTCCAATACAAGTTCCCAAAATCCTGCAGTCCATATGGACGTGAGAACGAAGCTCACATTTGTTTTTGAAAGAAAGGCCCCGTTTATGTATTTTTATGAAAGGTACCTACCAACTTATCGCTCTTTAAACATATGGTGAATGTTTTTGGCCACTCCCAATTGTTTTACAAATGTCCAGTTGTAAAGTCAAATCAGTTTATTGCTCAACATCTGCTTTCCAGAAATGGGAAAAATATTTTGTGTCGCCTCACGTTATACAGCTGAGGAGGAAATAGTTCTGTTGTATTACAAATTAGACCCTATTTTATTTTTCTTCAAGCGGCAGCAAACTCATGAATGGGTATAGAGGATATTTGGCACCAAAGAGTCATTTTTTATGCAGCGTAGAGATTTTTTTACCTAGTCGTGCATTTTTTAACATACCTGAGTGAATAAATAGATATGTGCGAGAATCGCCGATACGCACGCACGTGCACGCAGCTGCGTGAACATAGAGATGAACAGAACACACGTGTGGGACAACACCGACAAAATATATCCTTGAATTTACACACAATAATGTTCTATTGTTAAAAAAATATCAAAGGATGTTTTCTATAATTCCTTCTATCGGTGAGTATCGATAGTCAAAGAGATATTAGGCAATTAATAAACTTGATAATGATTATAAATAAATAACAAAGTTTTTTTTTATTATTATTGAAATAGACATTTGAATTTCATAGGTGTAGGTATGTGTGTATGTTTATACAAACATACATACACCTATGAAATTTTGTATATTTGTTTGGAAGAATATAATGCAGTTCCAATAATATTTCAAAGTCGATAAAAATGGTTAGCTAGTTGGGATAGCAGTTAGCTTTTATTATCATATTGGCATGGAGGATGATAAACAATATTGTTTGTCGTATCGTTATTGTTATCATCCGTACTCAAGTGGCATATTGCTTTATCCGTATCTATCAAACACATAATCCCTAGAACAAATCATAGCTCACCGTGTAATCTCAATAAAACCAGAATATGCACTACTCACGTACCAACTTTGTCGCGACGACGACAAACCGCGGATAAGCTTTATATACTCAAACTTACTGACTCATATATCTATCAGTTTTACAGGTGCAGTTTAAAATTGGGTCGTGAATAGAACTCATGTACTCGCATACCATCAGTGATTGATCGCCACTCGTGTGTTATTCTAACAATCGCGCGAGCGTATCGCGACAGTTGCCGCGAAATCTCTCATTAGGTAGATAGCAATATCACTAGCACATCTGTCCCCATAACTCACGCTTATTGCACGATGCTGATGTACATATGATATCAAAATTAGTAACTCGTCTGGTAACTATACATATATATGCTCTATAGTTAAAATACGTAGTAGGTATATCAGTTATCTAGTTTCCAGAGAACAAGCTTCGCTTAGTTTAGGATCTGATGGCCGCTTTTGAAGACTGATCCAGGTCAATTATTGGTCTCCATTTGAATTTTAGTGGTATTTCATGCATCAAAAAGAACCCATTGGGACGTTAAACAAAAAATTCAGCTGTCTACCTATTACTTACCGTTCATGAAATACAGCCCACTGACAGACATATCTATTATATATAGATTATATTTTATATAGATATTTGATATATCTACTGTGGTAATAGGGTCCCTTCGGGCACGGAACCCTAAAAAGTAGTTCATACTAACATATATCGTGGGTTTATAAAAATAGGCGTCTATATAAATTTCCATCAGGCGGGCCGTATGCTTGTTTGCCACCTTAGTGGTATAAAACGTAGAAACGAAAACCAAACTCTTCCACAAATTGCAGGCAAACAAAACTGAGTACCTATCATGATAAAGCAATGATTTATAAAATACTTTTTATCAGAAAAACCAGGATGTTTTGTTTTACAAGTCATGTTTACCTTTAAGTACATATAGCTAATACAAATAATTGCAAACACCTGAACGTACTTGCTAATTTTGGGTCATATAGTGCGAACATCTGCACTAATTGTAGTGATTATGGGATCAGGGAGATAAGATAACAATGTTTAAAAATTACGTGCACCTGAATTTGTAATCGGTAGAACGAATTAATCTCCAGACATTGCTTATATTATTTTTAATAGATAATGTCGTTAGTCAGCTGCATAATAATTGCTTTATAATTATCAGTGTACCTATTGTTATCGATGACAGAAAAAGCTTCTGTTTCTTATAATTTCTTTTTCTCCGCGGTCCTGGCATTGGATGCCGGCGTGACACTTCAAAAATCATCCACATACAACTTGGAGAAAAACTGAAGTACAAAAAATACAATAAGAAAATCAAAAGTTTCAGAAAGGGAAAGAAAAGGTTGCTTGTATCTGACACAGGGCACAAGTCTGCGCAGCGCCTAACATCTGCACAAAAATTGCGCGTAATTTTATTTTAATCATAAAGAGTATTATGATGGTATTACTGTAACGGATGTCGGCTACCTTATCTTTTGTATTAACCAACAATACTTCCAATGTACGCATCGATATCGTATCGTTATCAAATTGGCATGTGGCGCGCTACCGCACCATAGTCTACCGTTCAGCTGATAATCGACAATATGCTTCACAGATTTGCGACGGTAAACCCATAGCTTCCCTACACGTGCACCGGTATGGGAACAGTTCTTGCAGTTGCAACGCACATGTTCACGACGACTCGTTTTATGAAATGTTTTACAACTAACGATTATAGATTTCTAAAGAAAGGTGATAGCCAAATGTGGCGAGCAATCGGTACCTACTCGTAAACGAAGGTAATAAAATGCCTTATTGTGTTTCCTCATTTGACATTGTCAGAACATGGAGCTGGTGGTACTGTAACACATCTGTAAAATAGCTATAATCTGCACGTGTTTTACTGCTAGCTAGTTTACCTTGAGGACTTCTAATGATCATTATTATGCAGCGTCCAAAATGTCGGGTGTTCTTCGTAATGGTCGCTCAATGGGAAAGGAATAGAAACTCAAAAAACATTTCTCCAATACAAACATGTTTATAAACCGCTGAAAAAGAAAGTGTTTTTTTTAGTTTCTTAATACAGAATCTAGAGCGCGGGTAAAATGAGCTGCTCAAAAATAACACCTATTTGACACAAACAAATGAGTGGCACTGACATACGGAGCCTGGGGCCAGACACCTGGCGCTACCAGACTGGACGACAAATCATTCGTGATGACGAATGTTTGTTTCTCCGTCATTATACCTCGCGAGCTTATTAGATGTAAAAAGTAAATGGCCGCATGGCACCACTCATTTGTCCTTTGTCTAGTTACAAAATACTAATCAAAACATGATATATTGTCTGCATGCTCTTTTGTAATATGTACGTACCTACATTAAATTGTGATGCAGTGCCAGTGGTGTTTGTCACATCTTATGTTTACTTTCAGTGAATTTTACTGAATATTTTGGATACTTACATCATTAGAAGGTACTGAAAAGAATAATAATATACATTTTATTTTATTTATTTCATTTTCAAGCACGATTTATAATCGAAAAATTCCAAAAATAAGACGCAGATAAATGATCTTACGTTATTCTTTCATTCACAAATGATGCGTCGAAAGCGAAGCGGTCATCTCCCTAATCAAGTGGTACCTACACAATGACAGTAGCATTACAAAGTATTACACTAATCCGGTTCCCCGACATATCGCGTCATATTAAATTATGCAAGTAATAAAATCCTTTTCTCTGTGTTCGCGACAAAGGTGTCCCTCTCGAGCACGCAATTTCTCAAAACATTGTCGCGTCATTTTTCATTGCATCAATCAGGCCGCTTATGTGGACGAGACTTTATAACTTAGGGATGACACTGTACTGGTAATATAATAATTATTTTATTTATTTGTTAACCAACTAGACGTAACTAATACATTAAATTAAAAATATATTATACTTGTAAACTGTACAACATTGTTTTATAAGAAATAAAACTAAATTTGTTTACTTCATTAATAACAGCCATTATGAATGTTTAATTTCCACAGATTTATCAACGAAAAATCGCTATGATGACTAAGCTCATTTTTATTTTATTTTTATTCGACGTTTTTTTCTATTACTTTTCTGTATCATCATTAAAAAGATACAAGTAGGTACACAAATAAACAGTACATGAATAATTATTTTGATTCATAATTTTATACAATGCTTATATTATGTCCAAGTTTGTTGAAATTCACACAATATAATAATACACTCAAGTTTCCGCGATACAATCGCAAGCTTTTCTACGTAAGACCACTACGACATGTTAATTAAGATTGATATCAATTTTGCACATCCTTGATAATACTCACAGGGTTGTCTCATCAACAGTTAAATAGAGTGTGAGCCAATGAATATTTTTATTGACGCGTCTGTCGAGTTCTCTTTGAATCTCAGCATCGCGACGCTCCCTGGACTATTATATGAGTGCTTTGCAAATCTGTACTATAAGACTGTCCATTACGATACATTTTCGAAAATAATTCAATCCAGTGGACTGCCAATTAGAATTGCTCGTTATGAACAGAGGCTTCACAGTTCAAAATCAGTTTATCAGAGTGTGCAATGACAATGTAACTCAAGTCAAAAAGTCATCAAATTAATGTACGCGAGCAAAGAGATCTGCGGGACGATAAGTTCGTTTCTTGTCCGTTTCTTATGCAAATATTGACTCAGTGTTGGTATCATTAATCAAGCGAAATGCCAGGGGCCTGGCAATAATGCCTGAATGTGCCCAACATGTGAAAAGATTCACGTGCACTTTTATATGCCAGACAGATATCAATCAAGTTTGTTTTGTAGCTCAACTTCTAGCTCATTTGATTTTATATCGTACTAGCGAACCGCCCAGCTTCACTCAGGTGGGACGTTGTAATTATTAGCTGCGAGTGCTATCTTTTTTCAACTTGTGATTTTTTCAAATTATATTTTTCATAAAGCATTTCATGTTACTTTTGTTACTGCTTTTTTGTACAATTATGGGTTGTCTAAGTATCTTCTAAGCTCAGACCAAGAAAAAATTAAAGACGGAACGGTCTGTGTTCTTAAGTGACACAAGTAATAGGAAGCCGGCGTTCTTGTAAATACATGGCCTCACACACACATATAGACCATAGGAAGCCGATCGGTTGTCATTCCGTATTGAGACGTTGACATTGACAATAAGGCTCAGTACCATTTGTGCCTGCTTGGGCCAGTACTGATTTTACTCACGTACACGTAGGAAATTTTGTGCTTCACTTTCTTATAAGGTGACACTCTGTCTTGATTTTTTTATGTCTATGCTTCCAAGATGTTTATTTAAATTATATGTTTATTAGTAAGTACCATATCGGCCAAAATTGGTTCATAAAAATCTCAACATATTTGTTTAAATTTTGCAAGTCAAATACTGTCACTTACAGTGTTTTGTACCTACTCGGAGACTTTTTTATAGGATATTTATTTATTTACTTTCCTCAAAATGTATGACAACGTACATTACATACATTGGTACATTAATAGTTTTACCTTTTGTATTACATCCAACAAATATTAGTTCTTAAATATTGATTTCTCATATAAATTAATGTGATTCTTGATACATAAAATTGTCTCAAACAGTAACAAAATCATAAAATACTCCTTAGAAATAAGTATGTGTAGTCCAACATTGTAAAAATCTCCAAAGGTTAGGAGAACAGCAGTTGCTTGGAGGAACCCACAATTTAAAACTTGGCGGATACTTTGAATAACAAATGGTGCCACTGAGAGCAACCGCACCTTCTTAAAGAGTCACAATATTTACAGATTACCGATAAAAAAGCGGACGCATCTGCGACGCAGATTTGCTGCCGGTGTGTGACTGCAAAGAAATTTGGCAGAACATGTGCTACAACGGCTGTTATCGCAGAAAGAACCAATAATTATATTTAACTAAAAACTCGACTAATAAATAATGCTTGTTGTTTTGTTAGCATTGTTCAGTATTTATCTTATTTACTAACACGAAGTGATTAAAATCATCACTACACAGTTCTTGGTAAATATTTACATTTCAACGCAAATAATGTTATTATCACTTATTCTAGGTAAGTATTTATCATTAATTCTACTTATTTTCCTGTATTAGATAAAGACATGTAGTCGTCAAATAAAATCTATATATATAAAATTCAAAGTCCTGACTGACTGACTGACTGATATATCAACGCACAGCCTAAACCGCTGGTCCTAGAGACTGGAGAATTTAGAGGGTATATTCTTGGTGAAGAGTAGGTATCCACTAAGAAAGGGTTTTTCGAAATTCCGCCCCTAAGGGGGTAAAATAGGGGATGAAAGTTTGTATGAAAGTCCGTCAGTTTCGAAGTTAGGGTCTTCAAATTTTGTGTTTAGGCTGAAGATTGAAAATTTATTTATACGTGTCTCAGCGTTTTTAATAATTCCACCCTCGAAGCGGAATGGAGTTGTTTTGTTTTCTTTTATTGTTGTAGAAAAATATGTCATTTGTTTTCTGTAGGCCACGCGGGCGAAGCCGCGAGCAGAAGCTAGTATATTTATATAATTATAAGTTTCATAAAACAGTAACGTATTTAATATTACCTGGGTGACCGAGCTTTGCTCGAAAACTCGGAATAACTTATTTTCCCGAAATGAGACCTAACTTGATCGATTTTCCGCCCCCATAGCAAATATCGATTTCGAGATCTCAAAACATATACAGCATGGTGTCCCAAGTAGTGTCAATCGTAAGTCTAGAGGTAGAGCACGTTTGGAGGTATACGAATCACCCCCATGTATGTTATGCGATTTTTAGTAGCTTTCGAGTTATGTACATTTTTCATGATTTTTAATTAATATCTGACATTGATATTTGATCATAGCTTTTGATCATGCACACAGCGACCACGGCGGTCAAGGGGAATGCACGCAGAACTCTGACCGCAGAACTCTAGACCGCTCGCTGTGGGAATGCGTGATTGTGGCATAAAAATCTAAACATCCGAACTCACATTTATAATATTTACTAGCTGTCCCCCGCGGTTTCACCCGCGTTCCCGGGATAAAAAGTCTAGCCTTATGTCCTTATCCTTACCATAGGCTATCTGCATGCCATATTTTATGATGATCCGTTGAGTAGTTGAGGCGTGAAGGAAGGCCTAACAAACAAACAAACTCACCTTCGCGTTTATAATATTAAGGATAGTTAGGATTAGGATTACAGCCAAACTACCTCTTTATAAAATTATTAGTAAATTAGTATAGATATAAATAGTTACATTCGATACAAAATTATTATCAATAAATCGACATTAAATATTTATAAAACATTCTACACAAAACAATAAAACGCGTACACCTTTACGAGTTGTAACGTGTCCTTAGAACACAACATGTTCTGGGCGGGCCGCCCTCGCCTGGGCGCCAAATGTGAGCCACTCGCGCCACGTGCGCGGCCCGATATAGACCACTACCGACATATCACTGTGAGTGTACCGATACTCACTATATGATGTATCCAACTCAGTTTTAACTAACAGATTTCTTTGCAGAAAAAATCTTTTAATTGTATCGCAATTTCAATCGTATCTTATTAATACAAAATGTGAAAGTGAGTTTGTATATTTGTTACCTCTTGACGCTACACACACAACCAATCATGATGGATACACTTTATCCCGAAAGAGCACAAGATTCCTTAGGAACGGGCGTAAAACCGCGGTTGATACTATGATTAGACAATTTGATTTTCACTATACTAGAAAGGTTAATAAAAATTATTATAATAATTATTTCATGGATTCAGTTATGTAACTAATTCTATTTTAGTTCGTACTAATAAATTAGGAATTGTTGATGTCGTAAAAATTCCTAATAGTGTACCAAACATACAATCATCTGGCAATGCTCCTGCGCACAGTGCCGTCAACAACGGCGCTTTGTGTCCTGCCAGCCATGTGGACCTCGTCGGGGCATGTGCCGGCCAGCTGGAAAACATTCGCTTTTACACGTTTATACTGTGTACAACTGTTGAAATGCAGTCAAGCGCTGCATTTGATTGAAGTGACGAATATCACTTCAAGTTAATATAAATATGAGTGTTTATGTTTGTTGTCCGTATGTCAAGCTGCAAAGGAGCTAAGGCATAGTATAAAGAATAGTACACACAGCTACGGAGCTACGAGTTGTAATAATAAATATAATGAAAAATAGGCAACTTTTATCCTACTAAAGTAAATCGTAGAGCTAAAACGGCTTCAAATGTATAAAATCTTTCTTTACAAGATTAGATACTAAGAAATAACTTAAAAGTAAAATTGTATTTAAGAAAATACTTTAAACCAATCAGCGATGTAATGAACTACGTATCAGCTATAACCTCTCCCTTCAATTGATGCAGCAATGAAGAAAATGACTAGATTACAGCTATTATTAACATAGGTAAAGAATAGAACAAATACAGCAGTAACTTAAAATAATTGGATCATAAAAATAATGTATTGATTCGATTTCGTGAGTATTTCCCAAACCATTTTCTTTCTTGTCTTCTTAAGGCGGAGACTTATCTATTGGGTTAATCGTAATCTACGACTCTATAATACGCCCAAGTAATAAAAAGTGTTAGTTTATTAGGGCGTTTGCATACAAGCGGTGTGACAGCTGTAAGCGCGAGTGTCCGACACAGCTGCGATTTGCGTCGCGGTGTGAAAAGCGCCGTACTACAATTCACATACGGACCAACTGCGCTACTGATTTTATAGGGGAGTTGAACTAACACCTTGTCTAGAGCAAATGTTAGCGGGGAAGTGCCGCTGTATGCGTTTCACAAAATTTTCTTTGTGATTCGTTCCTCAAAAATGAGATACCTACAACATAAAGTAAGATTTTATACCTACAATAGAAATCAGGGATGTTATGGAGCTTCGTAACCGTTACTGAAACTACCGGATATCCAAAATGAAAATCTATCCGAAACCACAACCGAATCTAAGGTCTACTACGAAAAACGATACACGATAGTCCGATCATCGTTGTCAAATGAATTGCAGCAAAACTGACGAGACGTAATTGCTGTGTTCAATTGATTGACAACGATTATCAGACTATATCGCGTATCGTTTTTCGTAGTAGAGCGTCTGATATAAGCTTCGAATAATTTCGGATAGGGGTGGCCCGGCCGAGCACGGTATGGGGTGATGATAGCTCAGTGGTAGTGAGTGACGTTGGATGCCGAGAGGAAGGTCCCGGGAGTGAATGCTACACTGAGATTTTGCTTTCGGTGAAGGAAAACAAAGGTCTTCAATCAGTGCGTGTTGCCAGTGATGACATACGGGACAGAAACGTGGTCTTTTACTGCTGGCCGCATAAATAAGCTCAGAGTCACTCAGACTCAGACTCAGCTATGGAACGAGCTATGCTCGGAATTTCTCTACGAGACAGGGTCCGAAACGAGGACATTCGTAGGAGAACAAAAATTACCGATATAGCTCGTAGAGTTAGTAAGCTGAAGTGGCAACGGGCAGGCCACATCACTCGGCGAACCGATAACCGATGGGGAAGGATGGTTCTCGAGTGTCGACCATCATGTACTGGAAAGCGCCGTGTAGGACGACCAGGTGGACCGATGACTTGGTCAGAGTCACTGGGCTCCGTTGGATGCAAGCGGCCCAAAACCGTTCCAAGTGGAAGTTAATGGGAGAGGCCTATGTGCTGAACATAGTGTGGACATCCTAAGGCTGATATGATGATGATGATGAAGCAAAACATCGTGAGGAAACCATAAGATAGTGGTAGGGGACTTGTATCCACCTGGCTGGCTACCGCCCTCAAGTTGAAAATCTGTGTTATCGGTGTGTTCCGACAGCTGCACTGAGCCAGTTCCTTCTAGGCTCTGCGTGCTTACCACTTTCGCGCACATCATCACGTACCATGGTGGGATTGTTGCCAAACACAGGCCTACACAAAGTTAAAAAACATAAACTCTTATATTTATAATATAAGTATGATTGGATTTAAACAGTTACGCCAGACGCCAAAATGTAAGTACATACACATAACTCATTCACTTCAATTTACTTCATTCTATTTTTAGTTCGTTATAATTGACCATAGCCAATTAAAGTTTTAGCAATTTACAGTAATTGACAACCTAACGAACCCACATATACCAACATGCCGAAAATAAATCAACAATAAGGCCGTCCACAATGGAAACAAACCAAACAAACTTTAAAAACCTTAACAGAAGCTGAAAGGTGTAAAAAAACATACAAATAAACCAATAACGCCGTCAACTCCACTACAAAGGCACCATATCACACGATCTGCAATTAGGGTCACGAATAATTGACGCCAAAGGTTTAAGGGCGTTTCTTTCACCAAAAAAAACCGACATTCATAAAACCCTCATAATTTTAAAGTGAATCAAGATATCGTACCCTGATACACCTGGCTTTCACCCCGGTTTTGGCCTATTTTATTAACGTTTCAAAAGTGCTCGAACACACAATAATGCTTTGCACGGCTCATTGGTTCCTGAATGGGGACTAGGCATCTTGTGAACGATTTTGCTTGCATTGCGAATTTTATGAATATATTGTTTTCTCAATAGTATATTGTGGTGCCGATAGTAATCTTCAATAGTTAGAACATACATATATTTTTTAAACGTTCATATTTCCGTAGAATCTTTGGCGCCATTATCAACTAAGCAACTCTTCAAAGTCTGTCATACTATAACTGCATATTATAATCGCGAAAGAGTGATAATGATAATGGTAGAGCGACTTTTGATGAAGCTTGGCACATAAATTATATCTGTACCACAGAATAAATAATAGTACAATTATACTATCTATACTAAATTAGTATATTAATATTATTAGTATAGAGTATTATAGGCCACTTTTTTATCACGCCGGTAAAACCGCAGGAGACAGCGAGATCTGAAATTAAATAGTATATTTTTTAACAGATATAAGTCGTATCCATAATGCAATAGATTTTTATGCGATATACATATATCGTAGTTAGGTACAACTATTAATCTTATCGTTTCGCAATGCATTCGTTCCAGCTTCAATCTCTATGCCTCTATCTGTTAACGTATCATAATCCAATGTCCATTCATCAACGACAACGAATGAGCAAAACGAATCCCGCTAATGGTCCTATAGTTCCTTTATCAGAGCCGAGTTAAGTGCCTCCACAATAGAGGTGGCTCCCACGCCATGTCACAACACCCTATGCATGTAATGTCACCCAACCGCTCTATGCAGAACTCTCTCGCCTTTCATTTGATAACAAACCCCTAATATTGTTGCGCATAAACAGGGTTTTTGTGAAAATGGTCATTACGCAATGTGACGTCACAGCTCACTTGGGGTGATTCAATCCGATTTGATCCCCAGCATTCATTATGTGAAACGATTGTGGGAAAATCGAAACTGTTGTTGCTATAAATCTGTGGGAGTTTCGTTGTAGCCATTACACACTTTGTAATTATTCTCCTATGAATGAATCTTGCAACAATCGCCTTAAAGAACATTGACAGTTAGGTTTGTTTTTTGCTTTTTTTATACGAATAGGTCGGTAAACAAGCATACGGCCCACCTGAGGGTAAACGGTTACCATAGCTATATGAACGCTTGAAACACACGAAGCATCGCTCACGCGCTACCAACCTTTCCCCCTCCCCTATGAGCTCTGGCGATCTTACTCATGCGCAGGAAGGAACACAACTTTACACAACATAAAGTTATTTGGCTGCGGTAATCTGTAAGGTGGAGTACTTCCCCAGTCGAGCAGCTCTTTGAGCGAATAAACGCTATGCTCTACCTCTCTTGCGATTTCGAAGTTGGTCCCATAGTAAAAGTTGATCGTATACATGAGTACTTTACGTGGTTTCATTTAATGTCGTATTGTCGTATCCACCCCGTATAAAGATTGGAAAATGTCAATTATTGAATCAAATTCAGATTAACAAGAAACTGTTTCTCATGAATCTCATGTTATCTCTCAATCAACAAAAATGTAACAAAATTTTCAATGTAAACTCCCCCTCGCCCACATAGGCTGTAATGTAAAACTGTCACGTGACCAACACGTGCCACCCCCGCCCCCCCTGCAACCGCACCCCCGCTCCTTCATTACTACGATTGCTAGGTATTTGTTCACAGAGCATGCACGTGGACAGACGTATGCATTATTAAATGCCTTTTACGCTTATTGCGAATTAAAATCCCCCGCCTATTTTATTGTGACATTATTAATACTCTACATGGTTGTTATGCGAACATGGTTGTCATTAATAAAATGAACAGTCTAATAACTAAATTACACCATTAAATAGATTAAAATGAAGCGATGTAAGTATTTGCCCTAGTATTACACTGAAATATCTGTACTTGGTATCCAAGATCAATTTCAGATTTCCTTTTTGTTTTGAATAAAAGTTTTTGTTAAAAAAATTTTTTGGTGACTGTACTTTTTAACTGTACTTGTATTGTCTTCCAATATACTAATGTATACCAAAAGTCAAGTCAATCGGACCACTGGAAGTGGTTGATACCTTGGCCCCTGACTTGTTCCATCCATGTCCTATTCCTCGACCGTGTTTCCAAAACGTTAAGGGAATATTAAACCACTAACTAGAAATCATTTAACGTGAACTCATGTTAAAATACAATTAGGGCTCTCACGAGTCGATGGGCCACATAGGAACTCTACCTTGTAGAGTTGTTAACACAAACTCTACATATTAACGTAGTCAATATATGTGGCTTGGCCGTTTCGCTACTACAAGAACTATTGTATTACAGAAAAACAATTAACAGTAAATAAATGTTCACATTACGCCCATGTGACGGTAGCGAAACGGCCACATATTTTGACTACGGTGTGTAGAGTTTGTGAAATTAGGACTTGAAGAGTTAGGACGTCTAGAGTTATAAGTTTGGCTCTACATGAGATCTGATAACTTTTTGACAGTGCGAGCATTATGGTCCCGTTGGCTACGTTTTACATGAAAATGTTTTTGATGGGATCTTGTTTCCAAAAAACATAAATGCATCTTAACCACTTAGCTGGAATTCATTTTCCCGTGACCTCATATTAAAATCCAAATACGTAAGGCTCTCACGGGTCGATGGTTCACACAAGAACTCGACCAGTCTCACGGGCGATGCGCACGCGGCGTGCTACAAACTAAATTATGCCGCGATTTACTTTGGGAACACCATCACTCTCACGATTGCTGCATTCCGGTGTAATCCTCCCGTAACTACTACCTGGATAATATACTATCTAACCATTATTATTGATAGGCATTTGTTTGTTCCTAAATTGTTTGTTTTTATAGTAACTTAGGACAAGAACAGCTACAATACATCCAAGGGGAATTGATTATTTCGATGTCTTCAGTTACAGCGTGTAGATACACAAACAAGCATATACAAACTAAAACACTGGAATATCTTGAAATCATATAAGAGACTACGAATGCAATTACAAACTCAAAAGTCTGAATTTCTTCTGAATCTCGTATGGAACGAAATGAGTTTGAAATATATAATTTACCAACATACGAGTCATGCATATTCCAAGTATATGATCGCCCAGTGGGGTTTAGCCAACACACCCCACAGCGATGCTCGTGCTCGGACGATCGGCTCGTAATTATCCCGACCTGTGACCTGCGCGCGCGCACCGCTTCCCACGCCGCTCTGTTCACACGAGAATACAACGCTTCCCATCGGAAACTGATTTTTAAACCTTTTAAGGTATCTCTTTGATCTTACGAGTGGTTTGGGGATGAATTTTAATCGACATGCGCGAAAAGTTTGGATTGAAGTCGTCCGGCAATCAATTGAGCGCGTTTAAGTCCTTTCTGAGGTCGAATTTACGGTGATGTACGATCTAAGTATATTATAAGCAATTTGTTATCTTGCTTCTTTTACTCCGTTACAAACATGTAGATGATTTAAATCGCGAACACCACAATATTAAAATTAGTAGGCGCCATTACATAGCTTTATATCCCCGACTATATATCACTGTCGATCAAAGCAATACTTCAAGTGCGTAGAGCGTATTCGATCTACGAAGTCGATATTGCTCAGTGCACGCGCCGCCACGTGTCGGAAAAGCGCGTAATGAGCCCGCACCTGCACGATACGAATTAAGGGATTTCTCGCGCCCTCCCGTGGGAGCGGAGGGAACACATCACACACGAATCGAACTGTTTGCTCTGTCAATAAGCACACGCTAAAGAACAATAACGGTGAGCAATATTGCTAGGGCTGTTTATGGCCTCTGGCTAGGATATTGTATTACATACTTGGTTTGTCAATATTAATAAGGCATTTTATGATAGTACTCTCGGAAAATTTATATACCTACATAATGTAAATGTAAGCGGATCTCAGAATTTATGGTCGCCTTTAAATTGAACACATAAATTGCGATTAACAAACCTTGTTCGTATTTCGTACGATGAAGAAATTTTACAAACGAAAATTGCTATGTATCTATTAATATATTACATAGGTACTAAATACATAGGTGTACATTATATATTATTTTACTTTATATATTACAAAGGTGCATTTACACACAATAAGCTTAATACAAAATTAATACCTCTAAACTTTAACTAAATTATAACCACTCTACATAAAATATCTATTTCAATAAAATTAGGACCGACAGAAACATCCACCCAAACTATTGTTTTGAAGCGCACATTGACCGCATTAACACAATTGAACGACTAATATCGGGACAGTGGTGGCTGATCAATCAGAGTGTATCACGCGATGGGAGCGGCACGCGCGTGGCACTCCCACGACACGCGCAGGGGTAAACGCGGCCCGACTGCCCCCCGACCCCGCGTCTAATGTAAAGACCTTAATGAGAATACCACTTCATACAATATTGAACAATGATGTTAAATAAACGGAATGCTGAACAGAGTCGCGTTGCAAAATCAACTTATGAGAGTGGAAGGTATTATTATTATTGCGATATTACCTACGCATTATTAAGGTGGACTGCATTTGCAATGACGAGGAATTCTACAATTTTCCGTTCTAATCGTAATATTGTGCCGTCAAATACTTTCTGGTCACCACTACAATACCACTGAAATTCTTTATACAGTAATAGAAAAAGTGTTCAAAATGTTAAAAATTCTGAAACAAAATCAAAACAATAATAATATTGTTATGACTGATTTCACACTTTATAATTTCCTAAAGCTGTCCACGTAAAGCATTCATTACACCATTTTACACCTGCATGAACAAAGCATGTTGACGAATTTTTTCTGCGTCTGACACCCTGAATAATTTACGGAGTCATAAAAACACCTTACGAATTTAGAATTGTCATCGTTTGAAACTTAAGGTGGAGAGTGTCCGCTTTTGTCTTGTCTTGTTTTTTTTTGATGCATTCGTCTCCAAATAACAAAAGACTATACCTGTCTACCTAAAACAATATTCTGTCAATTGCACTGCAAGGTGCTTTTGATACAAGATTGAGGAAAGGCTGGACAATGGGCCGATACGTGAGGGTACAATGTTGCCGGCGAGCCTAAATTGTGTCTGTATTTAATTTCTCAGGTAGCCGTGTAGACACGTTTAAAACGGGAATGGAAAATATAATGGTTAATCTTCAATGCAGAATAGTTGCGCGTCCAATATGCATCTTTATAAAAAAGCAATTAAGTAGTCAAAATAATGATTGCCTTTTAGGATGTAATTTTTGTTTTATTTCTCAATCCAATGATGTAATGTTTTTATTGCCACGAGGGCACGAGCTTTTTGCAAAGGCACAATTCACTTTGCTTCTTTTATTATTGTCCGCTTATAAATCTGTATTGCATACCATGAGCACCAGTAGGGATTGCAATCCGGATACTTCGAAATCCGAAAATGACTGTAAAATCCGGATTTTAGGGTCCTATTATAAATCCGAATATTGAGAATAAAATCCGGTTTTTTCGAATTTTAATCTTAACCTGTCATGTCGCGCAAGGTCCGTACGGACCTTGACAGTTCGACCGCAGCTGGCTCGCCCAAGGTCCGTACGGACCTCGCTAATGGCGGCTCGAATTTCACTTAATTGCTTTTTTTTGTAAACATCGTAGCGTTGGGTATTGTACTCAAGTGCTCACGTGTTTGGTATGTGAATAAAGAGGATTAAATTGCGCAACCGTTTGTAGGGCGCATTATGTTACTACCAGTACAAAAAAATTGGAATTTCGTCAATTTTTTGTGGAAAACGGCTGAATGCGTTTTCTCGCTCCGAGGCTAGCCTAAAATTAAAGTGTAAGTGTGATAAACTAACGTATTTCCTATAAAAGTTGAGTGATTTGTATAGAATATTAGCTTATCTAACCGTTTTAGTAATAATTTATATAATTACTGATGTGTGTTATTAGAATTCCTTGAATCTAAACACGCAAGTACTCACGTGTTTATAATCAAGAAAATTTTATTTCACACATCAGGATTTATATAAATCATTATTAAAATGGTTAGATAAACTAATAAGCTACACATATCACCCACCTTTTACAGGCAATCCGTTAAATATCACTAATCACACTTCATTTTGTTTTGAGTCGCGGCGCGAGATTCAAATTCACGTAATGCAACGGCTTTTATCAACAAATATTTTTTTGAACCTTATGCCTATAACATTAAGAGATAAAAGTTAGGGACTCATAAAAGGTGTTACAATCAAAAATGGTTTGAAATTCATTTACGAAGTGTGTGTACGATGACATGAAAATGGAGGTCTATTTTTAGATATCGACACACTAATCTACCTCGTTTTTTATTTTTATCATCGATTATTATTTAAATCTTGTAACATTCGTCGAGTTTGACACATTATCTTACGAACAAAACAGCAACACCGACACTAAAGTCATAAAATAAGAGAACAATAGACGCACACAAAAAAAAATTGGTTTGTTTACGTTATGCTCGCGATTGTTTACATTAGCATCGTATTTCTCTTTGATGCTTATTTGAGACAAGTAAAACAAATGTATTAATTAGATAGAACGTGTATTCGTGTTGATATAAAGGTGTGTAATATGTGGACAGAGTTATTCGTCTTGAAGTGCAAACTCGAAATGTTTATGAAGTGCCGTTTTTTTACAGTTGTCATTTTTTCCAGGTTTCTTATTGGAATCTTGTAATACTTCATTCTAATTCCAATAAGATTCCAATAAGAAAATGTATTCAGAATGACGCTATAAGTTACTGTTTCTTGATTAATACTGTAAATACGTAGATATTTATGATTATATGACCGCGGGGGCGGCGCGCCATTTCGCAAATTTGCTAATTTGACGTAATTTCGCGAACCCCGGCGAGCCTAGGGAGTTGTCAACTGATAAATTCGCGAGCTAACAGGTTAATTGATAATAATTGATGTTTAACTAAAAATTTTCATTAAATATCCAGTACATTTAGGTCAGTATTACTCTGAAATCTATGCACCGCTCGGCTCACACGCGGCTAGCTGCTACCGCTCATCCATCTAGCTAATAGTTAAGTCGGCCAGTGAGTCTTAAATGGAGGCGATGCGCGCGCGGCGCGAGTAACAACTCTTTGCACAACGTAATATCAAGAATGATAGTTCTATAGCTGATCTCAGATTTTTTTTACTTTTGAAAGGGTAAGACACACCCGCTTTCTAAGCAAGCTTCCTTCATATGAAATCTCTGGTGGTTTGTGCGCTTGGATTTCCAATTTCCTGAGCGAACGGTCTATTCATGTAGTCATAGACGGTTGTTCGTCGGACCTTTTCGCAATCAATTCCACAGAGATCAGATTCAGTTCTCTCTGCAACCTTATTTCTGCTGCATATTAACGATCTGGTGAAGCCCGGTATCTTTGGGTACGTAGACGATAGCACCGTTGTCATAGATCCAATTGTTGCGAGAGGTCATGGTAGAGCGTTTGAACGTAACATTACAGGCAGTCTCCGATTAGAGCAATGCCAATCTGGTCACTTTTAATGCCACCATGACGCAGGTGTGTCTTTTCACCACCAAACGGAGCCCTTTCCACCAGGCTCTCGCCCTCGACTCAATAAACCGCTGAGCCAGAAGACTCATCGAATATGAGACTAATTATGACGAAACTCACGAGGCTCGACCATCGAAGAAAGGTTGCTTGCCTTATCGGTTTTGTACAGGATATATTTTTGAGAGTGTGTGCAGGAATTGCTCAACCTTATTCCAACCACCATCCCTATTTTTACTCCGAACCACAAGACACGAGGAAAATTTTTCTTTTGTATCCTCAATTATAATGCGGACAGCAAGGGAATGGAACTTGCTTCCGGCGACTGTAGTTCCTGACTCTTAGAATCTAGGGACTTTCACGGCCAGAATGAATAGGTTCCATTTGGGTTAGCGTGCTCCACCTTAGGCTTCGTCATTATCCTTTATGGACGGCTCAGTAGCCAAATACAAGCCCATTTATTTTTAAATATTACTTGCAGTTTAATTGAATTTTTATAAAAAAAAAAGCAATGGAAATACAATAAAATAGAACACTCTCTTCAAACTACTAATAATTAAGCATAAACTACGCGTACAGTTTAAAATTACAAATTATTGCAAAAAAATCCAAAAATCCGAAAAATCCGGATAATCCGGATTTATATGTGATGATAAACTTTGAATCCGGATTTGAAAAAAATCCGGATTTTGCAATCCCTAAGCACCAGACATGAAATCAAAAAGCTTTTTATTGTTCACCAAATTACATTATTAAGACCAATTTATCGAATCACATTAAACAACTTAAATGGCGGTCCAAATAACTCAAAAATTAAGCAATTCACTACCTGAGTTCTTTACACCCGCCTCCAAGGTGACTCGTGACTTTTTGCCCGGCTCGTTTTTTATGCCCACTGTGTTATTATTACGATTTGGACCTCTTTGTGTGGTCGCATTTAGCTTGACTCGCCAGTTAAGTTGTTGCATAAAGTATTATTGATAATAGGAACATTGCAAAAGTTAAATGCAACTTCATCGCCGACTGTAAAAAAAAAAAAATATTTTTTCTTTTTGTGTGAAACTAAACATACCGAATACGTAAATTTATGTCCTTATAATGACTTTACAATGAAGTCGCCATATCTTAGAGTTTATATCTCAAATTCGATATTTACAAACAATGCAAACCGGTTCTATAAGCTCTAAATCTCAGTGGCTTAGTTCACGACAGAAAATTGTGTGTCATGATTTAATACCTATGACACAATTTTCGAGAACACATTAAGGAAGCGAAACGGCTGTTACTGTCTTTTCCATGTTATGTATTTATTTTATATGTCATTTATGTCAGGTTATTAAAGTTTATTCCTCTAGTAAATGAGACTTCCTGCCATTAAAATTAATATTTACAATATCATTATAAATTATTTACTGGCCTGTGTAATACTTTAATAATCATAGGTCCTTTCGGTCCTGATGGCCTGGCCTTTTGTAAGCTTTTCGTAAGTGGATTGCATTCAGGTGACTTAAAAGCAGAATAGCTAAAAGCTATAAATTATATCGTATCCTTTGATACGCCCCGACAATTACAGAACATTTTTCACGCAGTTCTAATCGAAATCAAACAAAAGGTTTTTTCTGCGCACACGCAGCCTCCAGGACCTGTCGCCGTGAGACCGCAACAAGTGGATGCCTTCACGTACGACCATTGTTCGTCAGCATACTCCCCCCTCTTACCTCTCCCCCCTTCGTCGAGCCTTCGTACGCACCCTAAACTAGTGTTGATTTATATCGATTGTCGATTATTTGTTAATTTAAGAAATTATTATGGTAATTTAATTAAACTATTCACGAATAGTTAGGATGCTTTTGTGTTAGGGCGGTAAGTAGTTATTGTACAAAGGCGATACTTTTAAATAAAATATAATATTATATAATAGGGGAAATACTTTGGTTGATAACCTTTAATAAAATTGTCTTGTTATCGATACCATTTTATAATTTGTCAATCGACCATCACTGGATGACACAAGATTATTGTAGTGAATCGAAATGCAATAGAATTTTAATTAAACAAAAAATGTCGCCGTCATAATCGTGGAACTTGTCATGTCATGTTCATCGTCATGTTCTGGCTATTATCGATTAAGGAAATAAAACGGAGATTAACCTTGAATTATTTAACTACGAATTCACTCTCAATTTATGTAGTTTATGTTCAAGCTATAGGTATAGGTGTTAACAACAAACTAAGAAATAATACTCAAACAGTTTATTTTAAGAAAAATGCCTCTATGACTCACCAGCTTAATATGTGGTTAACTTTAAAATGTATGCGTATAAAAATAGTTTTTAGAACAGACGTGATTTCATTTTCACTATTATTAACATTTTATTTATTTTATGTATAATGCTTTTCCTGCAGTTGCATCTTTCTCGAATCAATCGTACTAACGGCAACATACGTGACAGCATACATGTCCATATGTGACAAGGTAAGCAAGTGTGTTAACAAAACAATAATTTACAAACCCAGAAATAAACAAGAGTTCGGACAGGACAAAGTGCATGTCACGAGCGCAACGTCCTTACTCAGGGCCGCCCAGCGCAGCGCAGCGCAGGCAGACGCGGCGCCCACCGTTCCGCCGCCATGGGAAAAATCAGGCTTCGCCGCCCCCGCCCCGCGCGCCCATTGGACCGCCCGGGCCCGCCCCGCGCCCCACTAGCGCGCATAAATACTACGTTAACGCGCGCATCTCCTCATTCCTCGCTCGCGCTCTAACCTCTCCGCACGTGACGCGCTCGCGATCGTTATAAACCCAGTGTTCGTGTTCAGTGACTATCACAATGAAAGCAATAACAGCTATGTGCGCGACCGGCGCCTCCGTCCCCGCGATCGCCAGCGGCAGAGTTCAAAGGCATCGCGATGGAGAAAACGCTGAAATTCAGATGTATCTATCAAAGCTCCAGGATTTGGTGCCGTTTATGCCGAAAAATAGGAAGATTTCAAAGTTGGAGGTGATCCAGCATGTGATCGACTACATCTGTGACCTGCAGTCGGCCCTGGAGAACCACCCGGCGATGGATCAGTTCGACGCGGAAGGCGCGCTGGCGTCGCCCCCGTGCGCGGCGGCGCCGCAGCCTCGCCCGCAGCGGCGGCCGCTCGGACCCCGCGCCGCGCCCAACACCATCCTCCACCAAACACCCTCCAGCCAAGAACATAGAAACCAAATGGTGTGTATTTATTCACTTGTATTATTGAAGTTTTTGGGAGCAAAGTAGGTATCAAAAGTTGTAGCATTTTCACTGTAGACTTTATTTTAATTTAAATTTTCTTGACTCATGTATACTTCTTTAATCTTATAGTCATAATATTTATACTAAAAAAATTTACTATTAGGAAAAACAATCTTTTCAAACTTAAGAAACTAATTGATATTATTTGTAGAAAGTCACTCTAAAATATTTATTGAACTACTCAGTAGAGAGACGCTATTGCATAAAAACTAAATGAAATCGGTCGTGGCGGTTCGGTGTTTTTGCAGCGCGCGCGCACCTGTGCATTTCGCAAGCGCGGGAAGGTAAAAGCGGAGATGTCGAGTTTGTGGTGACGGTGACACACGCATCTCCTAGTAGACTAATCAATTTAAAGCTCGAATTAGTTAACAAAATGTAAAGGTGGTGAAAACTGTACGTTATGCGCATGAGAAGACATTCATAATGCACGCAATTAGAATAATAGGTAACTGACGTTTGACTACATCAGCAACCGCTAAGTTGGTTTGGTCATCAAATCGTGTTTTCGGTAAATAAGCAGTTGCAATGTGAACCGCTGTTCACGCATGCGTGACGGCTGTTTTGAATTTCAGCCTTGAAGCGCGGCCACCTGCGCCGGCGCCGCGTAAACGACCGTGTACTGACACAATCTGAATATTCAACACATACTTATTTATCTTACCTCGTTTAACATTCCGACTGACACCTGCGCGTGATTGCCATTTCGTCATTACCATTTCAGCATGACAGAACATTAACAAAACAGTTAGCGTCTCTCAACCCATTTCTGAAGGAGACGTTTTATCAGACAATACCGAAGCGAAGTACTATTTAAAAATGCAGCGAGCGAAGAATTCGAAATTGTCTTGTCGATGTATGCGTACGCGGCAGGTGCATCGCGCAGGATTTATTCGTGCGCCTTGCGATTACGAGCCCCAGGCGCAATGCGCGCTCGTTAATACTTGGTCGCGCCACGTAAATTTTAATCACTGCCAGTTGTTGGAACTGAGGGAAATGTTCAAAACAAGCGTGATTTAGGAGACGCAAGGTGCTGTGCTCGATTTACACCAACGTGAGTGCTATGTACGTAATGACTACGTAAATTATTTTTTAAATGCTTCTACACGGTCTTACACAGTCTCGGTATTTGAGCGTATCAAATGCACGTGCACGATCCACAAGAAATATATATTGTAAAATTCCGCCATTCTTAATTACTGTTCCACTTCCACAAAATAGTAGGTAATATATCTGTTGTATGTATTGGGTACTTCACATCATAGGTATCAGTTTACTATTGCTAGTAATAATCTTGTCATTAGAACAAATTACATAAAAAGTTCTTACAACAAGGATGTTATACCTACTACGGCTAATAAATAACAGGTATCATAGAAACAAAACAACAACTATTAATTACCCTCGGGCGCCGGCGATATCACGATACCAAACAATATTTACTAATATACCGCCTACTACTACTGGAATGTCGACTAATCGAGCCGCATTCCTTAATAGAATTAATGTAGAATATTGATTCGCGCAAGGACGTCAGGCACGAATGTTTGATGTCCATTTTATGTTAGAAGAAACATTTGAACAACGACTCGAACAAATAAGTCAAAAAAGAATAAAGCTCGGGGCAATCGTGCCGGAATTCGAAACTCCAGCATGGTTGTCGTGAGGCGGCATTTCACGACGGTATCTTGCGGGCCATCGGGCGTCGTGTGCCACAAACCTTCGGTCACGAGCATACACCACAGTTCCTATCACGAATGTAATTGTTGCTTGCAGCTGCCAGGCCGCGGGCGTTTGCGAGGCCGTGAGACCGATACCCAATTTTGCTCTCTCATCGTGTTCTTCATATAAGCAGTATTAACAAATATGTTTTAAACGTTATATAACTAGTCCCCGTTTGCATTCTCGTTTCGGCCGTAATAAGCTGTTAAATATCATAATAAGTATTACAAGGCGTATAACACTCGTCAACAACACCCCTATCCATGTTTATATGGGGTCCCTACCCTACTTATTACTAAATAAGTGAGATTGATACTTAAAAGCTATTAAAATTTTAGTTCCTGGTTTATTGAGAGAAAGCCACATCTTCGATCTTGACTCGGTTGCAGTATGTCAATATCAATTAGTCATCCAATTACAGACCCGCATGTTGTCTTTCGAAATCAATTAAAGAACCCTTAGATACATTTAGCCTATAAACCGTAAATAATTATACAAATATAGGATAGGTTCGCTTTCTTTTATATCAATGAATCGTGGGTTTTCATTCAAAACAAATGTTGATCGAGCATTTTGATTAGAACTTCCCTGGACCCAATTAGGCATGTTTGCAGCCAACTATGCGCCTACGCAAGGCGTCCATCCGACAGGCGACACTAACGAGCCGCCAGGTGTCCGCGCCCACGCTGCCCCTCTCCTCTGAATATCTTTGTCTCCGCGCACCTCGCGCATAAATTGCACGTGAAAGTTTTACGAGCACCTTTACGCTTCTCCGAACCAATAAACCTCACAGCGACGGGCGAGTAGACAATGCAACTTCACCGCGAAATGTCTTAGCAAACCTCAGCACACGTGCAACGATTTCGCCGATCGCTTGGATTCCATCGGCGATGGATCGATCGAGGGCATTGTGCGGGTAACGGTCGCTCGCAGCTGCGTGTGAACACACGTGACGAAGCGGCACCGCACCGGTGGCCGGATAGCTAAATAAATGCGACGAACATTGAACATACCTATTCATTATCCGACCGACAATGCTCGTCTCATAAAGGGATTTCACGTGTGCGCTCTCGCAAAGTCCCGATCCGTTCGGGACATGTGTGCTCTCCCTTTGGTATGTGTCCGTAAATAGGGTGTGGCCACGTGCGGCCGTTCAGCTGTGTCACGGATGTGCGCGGACGGGAAACTGTAATCCAACACTTGCCAATACCCCGAAACTTACACTGAACTGCCACTGAAGTATTCACATATTTTCATAATCTGCAATTGCTTAAACGCCATTTAGTGTCAAAAGTTTCAATCAAGCAAAAGCCCTGCTCTGCTCTGCCTCGTTGGAACTTCATTTAGGGTAGTGTAATAACCGACCCATTATTCAAGCTCATGCGCTAATGAATTAAAACATTGTCGAAACAGCACATATGCGATGACAGATGGCCGGACGCGGGCGGGATGCGCATGTGCCACCCGATATACTATTTGTCGCAATCATTAAAACAGTAAAATTATGAGGGAGTTGGCTTCATAAAGTGTAATAAATAAAAATATACATGAATTGCTCGTTCGATATAATTCTGCTGAAATGCTCAACACGCTCTAATCTCGTTCTATCAGTTAATAAATGGTAGCATTCATATCAGTACAGTTGGGGAGACATGTGCGCGCGCATCTGTGCAATGATTGGTAGCTGCACCCTCACTGTCTTATTATATAGGCTCGCCTACTGTTCTATATGAAATTAATGTGTAGTATTCTCCGTAAACTTACCAATTTTTTCTTTTGTTACAGACGCCAGAAAAGCAGAACCATCCAGATAGGCCAACGTCCTGCTAAATGATGGCTTAGGCTTAGAGAGACAATTTATTTATGGTAAATGTTATAATATACCTCGGGGTGCGGCCGATACCGCTACAGGAGGCTATACTTGATCCTGGGAAGTGTTCGAGGAGTCTCCGGCATCAGTTCCAGTGAAGTTCATCATGAGATGATAATCCTAAGTACGATCTCGTTACGATCAATTAACTACTTAAATATAATTGTTTTGTGGCATTACACATTGAAGACTTAATAAAGAGCATTGCAATGCAATCAACCGCAGTCGTCTCGTTCGCGTCGCGTCGCCGTCTGCACGTGCCGGTTGTTTCGTTATAATGTTTTGTATAAAAAGCTTTACTAGCTAGGTATTAGACCAGTGTATGTAATATTTTCCATGTTTGTAAATAGGTATGTTGTTTGAGTGGTTTTGGACACCTAGAACATCCTAGCGGAGACCTCAAAGGAGATTATGTAATATATTTAACTGTACAATAAATATTTTTGGAACACTTAACGTACAAATGCCGTAGTCTTTGAAATTGTAAAGATTTATAATACTTCTTCTAAATCAGTTTTAATTTTAGTTATAAAACGATGCTTCCATTTATATCAAAGAAGTGAACCGATTTTAAGTTGGTTTGCGTATATAATTTTATTGTTTTAAGTTATAATTTAACGAGTGTGATTTTGCATGGCGATTTTGTTGCTATTAGAATATGGAAAATTTATTTTGTGAGTGCTGAACGCAAACATTTATATTATTAATTTATAACTTGCGTTAAGCACGTACTATATTATGTAAATAGTGTATGTAATTAAAAAAAGATATAAAAATTAGTGGGAAATGATCAATTTGAGACCTTTTATGATTTTATTTTGAATATAAGGTGAAAATGCTTTAATTATCTTATATACATAATTATTAATTATGGTGTATTATAATTTTAAATAGACTGTTATAGTTTTAGTTATGGAGGGATGCGTCGCTGGTGGTCAAGTTGTGTTGTTAGAAATACACGAAACTTTTCAAAACTATACATAATTTCAGTTCATGCCACAGGCAGCTTTGTTCCAACACGATTAAGTCACAAATTGTTTAAGTAGATGAATTGCATTTCACAATGTATTCGTCCATGTTTTTTCCTTATTATTTAGTTTTAAATTTTGCACTGATTTTTCTTAATAAGTACCGATAAAAGAATCAAACAGAAAATAAAAAAAAGTTTATAATTATATGACACGTTTTATTTTATACCTACCTATCTTTTTTATCTTTGGTGACCTATATGAAAATGAAAAAATACTTATTCCGAAAAAAAGACAGTACCTATTAGTTTTGCCTGAACTCCCAAAATAGTCACCGAATCTTATGATATACGCATTGTCTAAGAATATTACGGAATCAAAGTAAAGGTCGACGAAAGTCGCCGAAGTCAAAAGGCTTAGAATTTGGCCCAAGCTCTATATTTCTCTAAGAGATTTCTCTACCATAATATTAGCTTTTTAATATCGTTTCAAAGCTAAAAGTCGCAGAAGGTGTTGTCATTTCAAATGTTTTTTTTTTAACTCAATCTTCATATGAAAAATTAAAAATGTGCACTGTCCATACTTATTAACATTTCAGGCGTATACGAGAAATGGTAACCTGTACGTATCTAAATACCTACTTCTATACTAAAAGGTTAAAACTATTTATCATTGCCAAGAGTAGCAAGGTTCAGCTTACATCTCAAGTCCTAGGTTCTCAAACAGGAATTTTCAAAATTCGACCCATAAAGGAGTAAAATTGAGGATTGTAGGTAAGTCAGAGTATTTTGAGTCTAAGTGCAACACACATGATAAATCATTATTATATCTGTACTACCAATTTATGAATCCTTCGTAATAAGAAGTATAAAATTGAATATACCTACATTAAATAACTATGATTTAACAATTCCATAACTTTTACCAAATAAAAACCTTTAAAATGAACGAAACCGGCGAGATCACGCGATTGCATCACGACCAATTATCGCAACTACAATATTTGATCAGCTGCGTTTGTACTAAAATCAACTAAAAGAATTCCGTAGTTTAAAATCCATCATCTACCATTACAGTATGGTTGATATTCGCTTAACGAGAACTTTGGATCATTAACAAAGCAATTTGCACCTTGATATCAAGGCAGCAAAGTGAAATACTATACGACGTTAAAAATAATTGGTAAATTGTGAGCGTTTGTTCGCCAAACATTAGCTCATAGTTACGAACAATAAGGCTAATTCCTTACGTGAGGTAAACGAACAAAAGTTACAGAAACTGTAAAATTTATGTGAATTACAAAAAGGATGCATTGCGACCCTGCCAGGATTCGAACCTGGAATCTTCTGATCCGTAGTCAGACGCGTTATCCGTTGCGCCACAGGGCCAGTTGTAGAAGCAGGCGAAATTTGTAACCACGTTCCATCTTTCCTGATCTGTATAAAGAAAATAATTTAAAGTAAATAGACACACTTTAATTTAATTTAAATTAATTTAATTTAAAGAGAATAGAAAAACTACTAACGACGAAAATGTATGATAAATATCAACAATGGTTTAATTTTGTCAGTTAATGGATTACAATAGTTTTTATTTATGACCCAGCTGTTCTCCACGATAAAGAATACTAATAATGCCCGCGGTTTCTCCCGCGTTTAGTTTGGATTACCTTCTTCAATAAACGGGCTATTTAATGCATTCTATTTACTTCTTATTCCTGAGATAAACGTTTTCAAATATTACATACTCTTCAGCGTTACAAATGGTACAATATAACTATAGACACTAATGTATGCCCTGCGGTTTTACGCGAGTTCCTGTGACTAAATGTTCCTCTCCATGCCATTATAGGCTACCTGCTAGCGAAATTTCATCACGATTGATCGGTGAGGCATGAAATGGTAACAAACTAACTCACAATCGCACTAACTTAGACTATAGCTGACCCCGTGGTTTAACCCGTGTACGGGTTGTTTTTTTTTTTGCGCGGAGCGCTTCATGTTTTTCTAAAATAAAAGTAGCCAAAGTTACTCCTTATAACATCAGCTTATCTGCCAGTGAAAGTCCTTTCAAAATCCGTCCAGCCGTTTCGGAGATTAGCTGGAACAAACAGACAGACACAAAAAAAGAAATCTTGTGTTTAGACATTACAAACAGACACTTCAATTTTATTAATTTGTATAGATACTTTTATGTATAATGTACTAATATACAAAATTAAGATTCTTAAAGAATCTTATCATATAGTTTACGCATAAGCATAAGTCATAGCTTAGAAGTATTTATCTTTTTCATCAACATCATTTAAAACAAGTTTCATACAAAACGCATCCGTATCACAATCAAATGATCAAGGTCATCCATGAACTGTTCACCGATGGAGTAAGACCGGCGACTGCGTTGTACTTGTTAAACGATCTATTATCATGTGATAATGATAACGGATGATACTGGTAAGTGACACAGGTGTGCCTGCACCGGTGGCTGCGACCTTCGTGGTGCACCTGTGTGTCAACATGATCTAAACAATAGGTACACGTACAGATACTAAGAAGGAACAGCTAAGACTATAGAGGGAACAGGCGGAGTTCTTCAATGACGTCATAAGGGCTACATGACTCTCACGTCCCAATACAACCAGTCAAGCTGTAGATACGAGTCTGGAGTTCTAGACTTCAGGTGAAACGAACTGCTGATTGTGTGTGAAAACAGAACGCGAATTCTACAAGTAGTGAAGTCTTCTATTTCTTTTTGCTAAAGATTAGTGTTAGTGACAGTGACGTTGAAGGCCGTAACGGAGGTCGCAGCTTCGAATTCAATAAATATCCTGGGACATTCTTTCGTCACACACGGCTATCAGATCCATAGATAAACTAAGCACATAACTTGTTCTATGGAAACCAGAAAAATAGACTCAAGACATGCAGATATGACCATGCACACAATGTATAAGTAATACAAACATACTAAATAACATGTATAACATGTTAATGTACACCATATAATATCAATAAATAATACATTGTTGCTGTATTTAAACAATTTAACAATTAGACTCGAGATTTGCTTCATGGAATCGAGACAATCCAGAAAGAAAAAAAAGTTTGTTAATATATGAGAAGGGAGTCAGACTTTATGCATGCCAATTAGTTAAATGCATTAAAAATTAAAGTACATAACAAAGTAAAAGCGAACCACCTTATCCAATTGCAAATAAAATTAAACCATAAATCGTTTACACACGTAGGTAGGTACCTGTTCTGAGGTAAGCTATGAAAATATTAACAGCATACAAACATAAATTCCATTTCCGATAACGGCACTTACTGAGTGTCATGTGGGCACAGGTGGTTCCACAGTGCTGTTATCAGTGAAGTAGGTACCTTGGTTCGAGCCCGTGGAGAATCGCGTTATACGCGCTTTAGGAATCCATCATGCGAGCCTTTGAGAGCTGATAATAGTAACATGAGCTCATAGCTTATGCGGTTAACAATTTTGGGTTGAATATAGAATTACATTTTGTCTTCGGTATTGTTGGTACAAGATTTTTCTTTTTAGTTTATGTTTGATTTTGATCATAGTTATGCCACCATGGAAAGTTGTGATGTGATTAAAGGTGATAAGCATAGTGATAGAATATTCTTACTCATGGTGGTAAGAACACAAAGATTAAAAGAAGCTTTGATAGACATTTCCTGAAAATCTGAATTTAAAGGCTAGCTCAATGGTAATGACGTCGGATGCCGAGACAAAGGTCTCAGGTTCGAATCCTACAATGAGCTTGACCTTGCGCTGAAGGAAAACATCGTGAGGAAACCAAAGCAAACTGGTAGGGTACCTTCTTTGTAGTAACCCACCTGGCCGGCTAACACCCTCATGTTGAAAATCTGTCGCCAAGCACCTATCAGTTTGTTCCGAGAGCTACATTTAAGAGCCAGTTCCTTCTAGACTTTGTGTGCTTACCACCTCACCTTCGGCCACTTCTAACTTACAATGGAGAGATTGCAGTCAAACACAGGCCTATACAATGGTAATACTGCCTATACACAGTAAAGAAATTAATGAAAACAATACCTTTTTTTTTCTCATTCGGTTCATACTTTTTTTTATCTTCCATGCATCGAACGAATATGAATAGGTCCGACAGCAATTAATAAGTAACTGTGATTACGCATCCAACATCGTGGCATCCAATCACCGCACGATAAAGAACTCCATTGTAATAAATACGGAAATACGGCGTATGAGTAATTAATTTCATATAAGTAATCCGATACGGAGTTGTGTATCACAATCTAGATTGTATGTTGTTAGATATAGCGGTATACGCAGACAGGTGGGCCAGGCAGGTGTTTGCACTTGCGAGGTGTAAGCGCACCGAGCCTGATAACATTACTGATAACACGGTATAATCACTGAAGCACCGGTATGTCCTACAAATGTACCTACTTGGATGGCTCAAAGTACGCTCAAAATAAAAAGTACCTAATTTTTAGTAGCGCTCGTGGTGTAGCATGATAAGCCGTTCTTAATGGATTGGCAAGTTAAGCTACTATCGTTGTGGTCGGTACCTGGATGGGTGACCGCCTAGTGGTATTTCAAATCGAGCGTTTCCGTGCTTCGGAAGGCACGTAAAGCCACTTGGTCCCGGTTATCACTTAATTGTGATAGTCGTTAAGCTAGTTGAAGGATACCTAGGCGGCTTGAAAAATTCCAATGCAGTAGGTTGACCACTAGCCTACCTCCACTAATCCGCAGTGGGCACGCGTGATGGACTATCGCCCAGTCCTTTTCACCCTTGTGAAAGGAGGCAGCAGTGGAACATTATAGGCTGATGATCATGATGATGAATACTAATTATATTTTCGTACATACTCCATGTATTGTAGAGAAGTAGTCGTATACTAATTAATTAAAGCATTGTCAAGTAAGCATTGATTTATTGTTAAATTAGGAAGACTTGATTTACAGTTTCATCTTGACCTAGAAAAAAGCTTACAATAATGCAATTAAACTCACTTTAGATGTATAGATATTACGTTGATGTTATAAATATGATCACTACTCACTTCTAGGAGGTTTATAAAAACTGCGGAGATACAACACAGATAAACCAACACACATGGAGAATTTACTTTAATATAGCGAAGTATGTCGTAATTTTCAAATACCACCCATAGATATGAAAACCTTACACGGGCCCAGCTATGAATGACGCAACAAATATACATAAGTAAACATTTAAATAAGTTAATGCGAGTCTAAACCATCCATTAGTTTGTCAATAACCTTACAAAACAAAACGTGAACATTGTAAGTGGCCGTGTAAACAAGACAACACGCAGGCTACGTTTCGTGTCAAATTGTGTCGTAGCAGCATGTTCGCTATAACAAATATTTAACGACGCAAATTTAAAGCAATTTGGTCATTATTTCAGTATTACTAAAGATGATATCAATTGAAGCAACTGCATCGTTTGTATTAGGTGAAATACCGCACGAACCGCGAATTATTGCAACAAAAGACGTAACTACAACTAGGCAACGCGGTTAGGTTAACCATAACAATAAGCCGTTGTTAGCCGACGATACGTCTGTGTACATAAGTTTGTATACGCAATCCGTGGCCAAACAATACTCGGTAATGGTAATGCTGGCTACGACTGCCAGCCACCTGAATAACTTTCACGGAGTTAAGTTTCAGAATATTTCCAAGCTACGATTTACCGAGTAACAACCTAGTAACAATTATTATGCAAGGATATCCTGACAGATTGGATTTGTTAGACGATAAAGCTTTACGGATGGAGCAAATGAAAATAACTGCAAAAGGTTGGACGCCGTTTGTAGAAGATTAACACGCAGGGAAGGGCACTGTCAAATGACTTAGATGTAATTTTATTTTATTTTAATAACTTTTTTTTTATACGACTCGGTAAACAAGCATATAGCTCTCCTGATGATAAGCGGTTACCGTAGCTACATGGACGCTTGCAACACACGAAGCATCGCTCACGCGTTACTGACCTTTCTCCCCTCCCCAATGAGCTCTGGCGACCTTACTCACGCGCAGGAACACAACTTTACACAACATAAAGTTATTTGGCTGCGGTATTCTGTAATGTGAAGGTACTTCCCCAGTCGAGCTGTTCTTTGAGCAAATAAACGCTATGCTCTACCTCTCTTAAAAACTAACTTCAACTTCATTTAAAACATAGACTAACACGCGGCATGCAATGCAACTCATAATTCCTTACACATTAAACATCGACTGCTTCAAAAATAATTCCAGCGACAAATCACATAGGTAATAATATCTCCGTAGGTACCTACCTAACCTACCACATATCTCGCAAAAATAAGGCCACTAATTAAGTCAATACTTTGAGCTCGTTCATGATAGATAACATATCAATAGTAACAGTTGTTTGCACGTAGAGTACTCATTGCACTTGAGACGCTAAAATCACCGATTACAACCATGTATTTCAGTACGTGTGTACTTTGTTCACAATTTTTAATTTACAGTAAATACACTTGAGTAAATATTTTGAAATATTATTGCCTTTCACTGTGCATTTCCAAGTCTTTGGCAATAATAATACTCCTGATAATTTTCACCGTTGAACAAAGGCCTTCCCAATGGATTTCAGCCAATTAATGACTCCAAGGACGAAAGTCCATCTCTGGAAGTCATTCCGTCTATGAGCCTATTTTCCCTGTCGTTTATATAGACAATAATATTATTATGTCTCTACAACTGCATGACTGCTATCCTACGAAAGTATGCAAATAACATACACATTTTATATTTTCAGTTGACTTCCATCATCATTAGCTTAAAATTCATTATTGGCCATAATGTAGAGCCAGGTGCGCCTCAGTCTAATTCTTTCCATTTACGAAACGTCACGTATTATAAGAAGAATAATTTTGAACTTTTCCACCTTGGGCGGTAGGGTAAGCGATAGTGTAGGTAGTCCCTTGACTAGCGTACTCGTTGTATATCTATCACCCACCCATCGAGATCTACTTGAGACCGTTCTAGGCTTTGTGTACCAGCTTCGGCTATGTCATCATTTTGGAGAAATCGAACGAAATACATGCAAGTGTAAAATGAATAATTCTTATCGAAGAAACAATTTATTAGCTCAATGTAGTGAGTGGAAACACGTCTGGGGCATGTCAGCCTCGTTAACCTTTCACGCTACCGTCTCTCTATATATTATTCATGCCATAATTGTACCAGCGAGCGGACTAGCTTCTCATTCAAACGTAGCATTTACATTTACAAATCTAGCTGAAAAATACAGGTGCGCGGTCTTAGTACGTTCACCCCGATATCCTATGAGACATACGAGATATCACCGTCCATTCCAAAGATAATATGAAATCTACGATATTATTGAGATTTTCTGGGATAATTAGAATTAGGTTTTAGAAACAGGCCTTCTTCTGCCTTTTCCATCCAAACTGATATTAGTGATTCTGTCTATACATAAATAACCAGAAAATGTATTTGATAGTGTGATAGCTGATTACTGTTATTAAAGTTTTTCGTATTTACAAAACCCAATATAAAACTGAAACTTTTAATACTATTGAATAAATAGCATATAAAAAGAGACCAATAAAAAAACAATATTGTATTGTACGTGAGGTCCGCAGGTCAGAAGTGAATGGAAGTTTACTGACGTACCGTCGGCGGCGACGCGGAGGTTTTAAAATATTCAAAGGGTGTAAAGGGCAATACAGCGCATATTTCCCTTGGGTCGTCTGTGTTTACCCCTCAACTTCCATTTCATATTCTGTAGGTGCATTATGCATATATGGCACGGTAGAATTGAAATAAAAGCGAATTATAAATATTTAATATTCTTGGAGAAACGAATAACAGTATCGAAGCGTGCTCGTGAAGAATTCCTTAACAGAAACTAAAGCATTATAGGATTCTAACTTTCTAACCTGCACGCTGCATAGAGTTAGAGTACTCTAACTCTATGGTTACAAGACTTCTTTTCTTGACGGTTTATGCTACACTGGAACAATTAGTAACCAACAATTTCTGAGACCGTGATAATCGAAATGAAATTTTAATCTTAAATGACTTTCAAAAGCTGAAAGTTGATCATGTAATTGAATTGAAAGTTGTTAAAATGAGAGTGCAAAATCACTTTATGCTTTTACCGATCAATTTGCAATTAAAACATTTCACGAATCATATTCTCTCTCACATTAACATATGTTTTTTAATCTTTTAGAAATCTTCGTGTATACGTTTAAAGGTCAATAAATTCTCACATTATTTATCGACCCTGTTATCAAATAACCGTTTTTGGAATAGTTTTTTTGTAGCGATTATTCTATGTTTAATAAATAGTCTTCACTGGTGAGGATCTACTCTAAAAAAACACAAAAAAAAAAAAAAAGTAATAATTTCTTAGTAGGTACTAAACTCCTAAACTCTGACATTGAACCAATCTGAGTCAACTACAAATGTCAATAATACAAGGCAGTGATTTAAATGTGTGTCTGTAGATAGAGTTGCGTTCGCAGCGGAAGTGATGCCCTAGTCACCTCATGCATTGTGTACGAAATGCCTTCACTACACGGAACACAGTGGAACAACCCACAATTTCTATTTTTAGCTTCCCCATTATGCTCAATTGTATATTCTACCCAAGACACGGTTCTCAATCCTGTGTAAGTAACACTCTACATAATAAAGGTGGAAGACCTTTGTATCAAGTCAAGAACGAAAAGCTAATCGTGTACCGACGTGTAAAAACATTACGTTTCCCTTACATGTAAGAGAGGTAGAGCATAGGGTTTATTCGCTTAAAGAGCAGCTCGACTGGGGAAGTACCTCCACCTTACAGAATACCGCAGCCAAATAACTTTATGTTGTGTAAAGTTGTGTTCCTGCGCGTGAGTAAGGTCGCCAGAGCTCATAGGGGTGTGGGGAAAGGTGGGTAACGCGTGAGCGATGCTTCGTGTGTTGCAAGCGTCCATATGGCTACGGTAACTGCTTACCATCAGGTGGGCCGTATGCTTGTATACCGACAAAGTTGTACAAAAAAAAAAAAAAAAAAAAAAAAAAAAAAAAAAAAAAAAAAAAAAAAAGAACATGTAATGTCGTATGTAACTATTAATATTAACCGAACAGATATGGTAATCGCTTATCTAAAGATAAAAGCTTATTAAAAACATGAAAACATTAAGAAAGTAATGAACATTTTCATGTCCAGTGATTCATTGTAAAGTTGAATCTGATTTCCGATTAGCTCACATGATAAGTAGTCTCGTTACACATACATACAGGCTAAAATAAACACAAATACTTAAGCAGAGTGTGTCAATTTGACGTGAACATGTGTACCTATTATAGTGGACGTATCGCAATAAAATTAAACGTATCGTGCACAAGCAGTTTCTAAATATAAAACGCTTAGTTCACGTTGAGCATTGTTGTGCTGTCACTACACCGCAGCTGTTCGTGATTGGTATGCAAAAATCATTTGGGATACATAAGGTGCATAGTAATGTCGTATTCTTGAAATCGCATCCGATGTATATGCGTGTCAATGTCAAATTGTCATAATGCATCATGACGAAGGCTATACTGCACATATAGATATAGTGGAAAGCATTTTTTAACGCTCAGTTTGCGAAATGATCTCCCAAAGTAGTTTTCCGACGTAGTTACAGCTTCTTGGGGTGTTTCAAGAGTTGGAGTTTTCTTTCCCTTTAGAATCGTAGAGCAATCCAATTCCGCAACTAGACAGTGATTTTTCACTGATTTTAAGAGTAATAACCCATCACTGCATGTTGTGTACTCGATTTGGCCAATCAGAGCTCATGTGTACTTGACTTAGCATTGCACTCGCATTGTCGGTGGTGGGAAGTTGGTGGAATAGATTTCAAGGAAAATGAACGTCATTGCGTTTCTTTGGGTTGATTGATCATTCGCAATTGTGTGTAAGTGCAAGTAGGCTACAGTAGCCGCTTACCATCCATTCCTTAGTCATATAAAAATAAAAAGATGGACTCCATACTTCTGCTTGGTCATAGAAATAAACATATCTCTTCTAGTACTAAAACTTAATCAGTATTAACAGGAAAGTGTTCTTGCTATTGCGGCTTGAGGATACACGACAAATCACCATGAAACAACAACATGGTCGACATTGAATATAGAATATCGCCAGTCACTAATGTTTGATGTCTATGTACAATACGTATTTTAAACAAGTATATCGAATCAGACGGTATGACAGTCACCCATCCATACAACCGGTAAAACATCCGACGTGGGTAGAGTCCGACTTTTGATTCGAAATATTAGAATGTCGGTTTCTGAATAGCAGAATGGTAGTACAAATATCTTGAGGTAATGGAACTTCATTGCTTCAAAAATAATATTTTTTGATACAGTTTGAAAAGATCCTATCCCATACCACAGAGTTATATACTACGTTTAACCCATACATTTTAACAGTCAATAACTACTTCAATGTGACTGATTGGCGTTTCAGTATTTGACTCTATTGTAATAAATTAATTTGTTGTTTAATTAATTAGTCGAGTACTAATTATCATATTTTAATAAACGAATTAAAGTACCATGGTACGAAATACATGTTTAGTTTCGGATTCGTTTTCAGGTCGGACTCTATCGGCTGATGCATATCTGAGCGCAGCAGTTGTAATTGCTGCAGCCATTGTTTACGTCACGCTGAATGCTCTTGCAACTGAATACGGTATGTTTATGAGTTCTAAATCAACACTGATTGTATACTCAATGACAGTCCTGGTACTTACAATATTTTTCAAGTATTTTGTAAATATGGCTTTAATAACTTCATATCAACAGGAAAAGTAAAATAGCATTCAAAGTGTTTGTAGAGCTACGGTATGTAGAGTTATAAGCTTGGCTCTACATGAGGTCTGATAACTTTTTGACAGTTTGAGCCATATGGTCTCGTATTGGCAACATTTTACATGAAAATGTTTTTGATGGGATTTCATTTCTTTTTGTAAGTTGCTTATGGTTTTTTTGTGTTTATTGTTGCTTTTATTGTGTACTAATACAAGCTTACATACAAAATTTCAGCTTTCTAGGACTACAGGAAGTACCCTAAGAGTTTTGATGATCATCAGTGAGTCAGCTACGAAATCGTTTTTTTTTTAGATATCAATAAAATCTAAAGCATAAGAACTATTTAATTGAAACTTAATTTGTTTAAAAAGTTCACTATTGACAACACATCCCGAAATTTTTGTTTATCTGGTATAATCCAAACTCAAGTTATGAGGGTTCAGAAGAGCTTCGCTTCGAGAAAAGTTAGGTAGTGCCCTTGCGCTTCGCGTGGCTCGTCTTGGCGGGCAGATAGTTCTAATTACATCTCGTCCTTTAATGGACAGTTCATTGCCCAGAGGCCAAACGCAAACCCATTTTTTAAATAAAAAAGACTTAATTACTGTTTCCTTACTCTGCAGTACCTACTTATATGTATATCGGCGTCCTTTAGTTTTTAAATGCTTTGTAGTAGAGACGGATGCTTCTAATAGTGACCGGTTACTTCTTTGAGTGTAACAAGCGTTTGCGTATCTCATAATCATAAAACCGCACTTCTGTGAGCGACCCGGAGATTTCTCGGTCCATTTATTTTGTTTTAGTGCTTGACTTACAGCTGAGTAAATAGGCGGTACTTGAACAATGATTCCACAAATAACCCGTTTTTACTACTGTTTTACGATGCTGTTTGTTTGTTTGTTTGTTTCAGTCTTGCCTTTATTGATTTTAGGTGTGTGATATTTTTTCGATTGTATTAATGAAGATATTGGCCATAAAACTGCCTTACTATTCGTGAACGTGCTTGAAAATTATCTAATTAATACATTATTTTCATGATATCATTTTATGTATTTAATTAGCTCATTAAGACGATAATTGGGTATAATGGTTAATCATCCCGTAAGCATGAGTGATTTTATTTTCTTCACAGCACGAATTCATGTTGTACTAAAATTACATACGTTTCACTACCATAAACTAATCTTTACTTTCGTCATAGATGTTAAGGCAGTCGTGGCCGAGCGGTTAAGGCGTCTGACTAGAAATCAGATTCCCTCTGGGAGCGTAGGTTCGAATCCTACCGACTGCGAATTTCTTTTGAATATTTTTTACTGTTACCTATTGGTATTTTTTGTACCCAGGGTTAAGTTTTGGCAATATAGTCACTGTTATAAATTAGGTTACATATTTATATCCATATTATTTACTGTAATTGCAATGTTGAATACAAACGGATACAAACATCTACTAACCAGTATGTACGCACGGCTACAGATCAAGCTATACATTTCCAATAGGCATAAGCTGACCTCTCATTGTACGGAAATCCTATACAATGCAAGATGCTAGCTTGATGTGTTGCCGTGTGTACGAGTCCATAACAATGTACCAACCTTGAACCATCCCGATAACTAATAATAATCAATAGCTACAGAACGGAGATAACAAAACGAAAGTAATAACGTACAACATCGATCTTTGGGAAGATGGCCGCCCAAGCCAGGGCCTCATTAGGCGTGCACGTGCGTCGCCGACGGCATTGCATGCTCTTACCGACAACAACGAGCCAGGGTTGCGACACGCGACATCGCCACGATCTCGGCAAAAGTGCACGTTCAGATTATATCTTAATGTTTATTAAGGTAAACACTATTACAGACTAAGGGCGTAACTAAAACTTTCTATTTCAGATAAACAAATTGTTCTCTTTTAACAGATCGACTAAGTATAAAGTCGTAGTGAATGAGCAAGTAGAACAAGTTATGTCAGCGAAATAAATACAATCCAATGAAAACCCTTAGATACTCACATGACACCACAGCAATCGCACAATACCTATTATATTTAGTTACCTACCTACGTATATTTTTTACATAACAATACAAAAGAGACCATTATGTACAACAATTATTATTAATGAATTAAATATGGAGAGAGGTAGAGCATAGCGTTTATTCGTTCAAAGAGCAGCTCGACGTGGCTCGACTGGGGACGTACCTCCACCTTACAGAATACCGCAGCCAAATAACTTTATGTTGTGTAAAGTTGTGTTCCTGCGCGTGAGTAAGTTCGCGAGCTCATAGGGGAGGGGGGAAAGGTCGGTAACGCGTGAGCGATGCTTCTTGTGTTGCAAGCGTCCATATGGCTATGGTAACCGCTTACCATCAGGTGGGCCGTATGCTTGTTTACCGACTAAGTTGTATAAAAAAAAAAACTATTTGTAGTGAAGGCTCTAAGCGTAGACACTAAAAGGCCATTGAATTTCCCTTTTCACTGCAATCATTCCATCTACCGGTACTCTGAATACTTGTACTCTCGTATAATGAGTCGTATGAATGTTGAAACAATCATTAGTTTAATAGAAGTTTAAAAGAACAAAAAAAAGAAAACACTACTAGAATTTAGATGAGGACAGTACAGTAAACTTCAAAGATTATTTTAGAACGTACTTTCATTACTGTATATGCTCAAAATTTCACAACATCTGCTGCTTTAATCTCATGAATGATCGAATGCAAATCTGATTTAACCAAAAAACAACACTATCTTTGGATAAGAACACAATTTGCGCTGTAAATGAAACACTAAACCACATTAGCTTCGGCCAACTGGCACCCCTACACATAATAACTTTTCGTCATGGGATTACGAGTCCGTACCAGGGATTTAAGGTTTCATTACTTTGCTGGAGCGACTCCCAGGACAGTGTTCTACACCCTTACTATTGTGCCAACTCGAACTTTCTACGTCCGAGTTGGCACTTGCGAAAAGGAGACATTTAAAATACTTTACATTTCCCGCCATGTTTTATTATTACAATAAATAAATATTATGGGACAAAGGGGTTTGCTCAAGTTTGTATGGGCGTGTGGCGTCTTTTTTTTTATTCGCGGCCACTGTTTTTTTTTTCGTTATTTTGTAATGCTATAACAACAATATAAATTAAACGAATAAACATTTCTCCAAGTGATATCGAAGCCGAGATATTGAAGTTTGAAATATCATCATTATAGTTAATCTTTGATTGCTTTTTATAGCCCTGTGCTCGGGTAAGCCGATTAAATACCTTATAAAATAAAATAAAACGCATTATTATAAACATATTTATTTATTGAAAAACAAAAAAATATAATGTAATGTGGGCACTACGTGTAATGTGTATATATAATATGCAGTGAGTACCTACATCTGAACTACATCTACCGGCTCATCGTAAGCTTCGTTTTCAACATCGTGTCTTATAATGAAGTCCAGAAACTGTGCTGGAGGAGATAGGATCATCAATACTCAGCTCCTCAGGTATCTAGAGGAGCACCAGTTGATTAGCGACCGCCAGTACGGCTTTCGTCACGGTCGTTCCGCTGGTGATCTTCTTGTTTACCTGACGCACCGATGGGCTGAAGCCATAGAGAGTACGGGCGAGGCATTGGCAGTTAGCCTCGATATCGCTAAGGCCTTTGATCGGGTCTGGCACAGGGCACTTCTATCGAAGCTGCCGTCGTACGGAATTCCCGAGGGTTTGTGCACTTGGGTGTCTGATTTTCTTGCTGATCGGATCATCAAAGTCGCCGTTGACGGATGCTGCTCCGATATCAAGAATATCAATGCTGGCGTACCGCAAGGCTGTTTGCTATCACCCACACTGTTCATTCTGCATATCAATGATATGTTGAAAATTGCCAATATTCACTGCTATGCGGATTACAGCACTGGGGATGCCCAATATTCCGGCCGTGCTAACATCCCTCGGTCCACGGTGGAGGAAAGTCGAATACGACTTGTGTCTGAAGTTGAGACTTCGTTGGAGCGGGTCTCGGAATGGGGGAGACTTAATTTAGTCCATTTTAACCCCTCGAAGAACAAGTCTGCGCGTTCTCCGAAAAAAACCCCATTCGTAATAGCACCAAAAGACGAAGACACTCCTCTCAACATCGCACAGAGTATCGGGATCCTTGGTGTCGATATTGCGAGTGATGTCCAGTTCAAAAAAGTTGGGTGTGCTGAATAAGGCTAAGTGGTACTTCACGACACTCCAACGGCTACAGCTTTATAAAGCGCAAGTAAGACCGCATATTGAGTACTGTTCGCACCTCTGGGAAGGCGCACCCGCTTATCAGCTTTTTGTGGATCAAGCTGATAAGCGGCTAAGCTTGCACCGAGGCAAGTGGTTGCCTCGGTGCAAAGGCGGGCCATTCGTATCGTTGACGATCCCATACTCACTGGCGGTTTAGAACCTCTCAGCCCTCGGAGAGATATAGGCTCGCTCTGTGTGTTCTACCGTCTGTATAATGGGGAGTGTTCGCAAGAACTTTTTGACCTGGTGCCATCATCACATTTCTACCATCGCACCGCTCGCCGGCGATGTGGAGTTCATCCTCACATCCTCGAGCCGCCTCGATCGTCCACACAACGTTTTAGTCGGACGTTCTTATTGCGGACCATTAGGATGTGGAATGAGCTCCCCGTTACGGTTTTCCCTCAGCGCTACGATATGGGGTTCTTCAAAAAAGGCGTAAAAAGAGCTCTACAAGGTCGGCAACACATTGGCGATCCCCCTGGTATTGCAAATGACCATAGGCGGCGGTGACCACTTACCATCAGGTGGCCCGTCTGCCTGCTTGTCAAACTATTGACATAAAAAAAAAAATGATAGATTCTCCTGATATCTCCCCCATCCAAGGAACCATATTATTGACATTACATGGGAACAGCAGCCCAATGTGCGTTTTCCAACAATACAAGAACAGTAATGCCCTAATATGGAATCCATGCCTTGTGCAGGCCTTTCTATTAATATATAAACATAATAAATTCTCCTGGAGCTATGGCGTGACTGGATCGTGCCTCTCAGTAACCATACATCATTTAAATCGAGGTTTCTATTTCTGAGATCCTCCAAGTTGGATTCCTTATAAACTTCATTGATATAAGTCCCATTTTTAATGTGTTCCCCATAATAACTACGAGCTTGCTCTATTTGGTATGTTCCAAGTACATATAAAATTAAGTCATCAGCACTTACAACGGGAAATTCATCAGACCCTGAAAATCAGCCCGCCTCCTGTTCAAATTATTTTCTAATACATATTCACTCATTCGATTTCTATTGCCATGTCTACGACTAATTCTTTCTATAATATGTTGTACCAATCTGTGATCTGTTAAAGGTTTTCCATAGGCATTCAACAATTCACAAGCTATTTTTATTTCGTCAAATAAATGGAGAGCAGCCTTATTAAAGTTCTGCGACCGTAACTGCCGGAACTGACTTTTTAACCTTCCGTTCACTGTTTCGACTACCCAGCGACACATCGTTACTTTACGAGAATCGTTAGCCTGCTGAGTAGCAAGTTGCGGTTCCGTTTTATTTTTACATGCTGGCATATATAAATTGTATCCACAGCTATCTACTTCCTCTATACAATCTACTTTCTCTACAAAACCTCTATCCAAGATCAACACATCGTCTTCTTGGAAAAACCAATTAAAAGGGTCACTGCTAGACTTCATGATTTCTGAAAGAATCGTTGCGTCTGATTTCGTGGCTTCATATAACCGATAATGCTTTTTTGTGATTGGTTGTAATGGCCACTGAGATAAGTGGTGGTGCGTATGAGGATCATCTATGGTGTAGAGGAATGAAATATCTCTTAGACAACCAATAAATCGTTAGAAAATATTTATTTTGATGACATGTTAGTATTGTCTACTAAGAAAAATATAAAGTCGAATAACTCGGCTCCGATATATTTTAGAAAAATTTCTTCATAACAAGTTTTGTTAGTGTTGAGCTATATTTTCAATATGTCATATTTTCATAAGTGGCTGCGAAAGTTGAAAAAGACGCCAACTTTGCGCAAACCCCTTTTCACACACAGTAAATATAGGAAAAGCAAAGCGTGTAACCGTACAGAAATAGATCAAATAAAGTATGAGACATCATCTTTTGAGAAATACCTTCAGTAAGAAGTGATAAAAGACAAATAGTAGGATCACAATTTTCCCCTATAGAAAACTGAAGCTATAGAGTCAAACTGAAGAGCAATGGGGAGCGTAGCGAGCCGAGACCTCTAATGTACAAATATTGCGGACGAAATGAATATATTCGGCCCCTTACCCCTAGGGCGAGACAAGTGCAGGGTTTCATTAAGTCGCAGGATGTTCGATGATATGAATTTATGGAGATATGAATTGGAATGGGCACCAAGAACTAATGATGGAATGCCATTTTTATTCCATGTCAATTAATGTATCTACGGAAGATATGTAAGACGAGAGAGTTTTTATTAAGACAGAAGCACTGTTGTGTTTCCTTATTGATACTCCGTAGTACTTGTACGTAGTATTTATATACTCTGAGGTAGTAGGTACGTACAGTACATTTATAATATGCATTTCCTACTACTCAAGGAGAACCGGTTGTATGTTTCTTTTTCCTCCTCGATTTAATTACCAACTTACAATATTTTTTAATATGCACTATTTGATGACTTATTGCTCCTATAGTATTTTAATGTAACATAGATCTTGTTTCTTAGCACCAAATACTATCCTAACATTGAGTTTATCCGCGAATGTTGCCAGTTGGTACCATCACGGCAATCCCGTATCCAGCAGTTCCCAAGTGTCCCACTAATACTCCATATGGCGCAACACAATGTGCAATGGCATAAACAACCATTCAGAATAGACCTCTCGAAACACACCCATTTGCGTCCCTCAGATATGAGTCTACGGATTAAAAGGGAAACAGGGAAGCTCTACTGTTACTGGATTAATATTCATAGCAATATAAGGGCGGAAAACTGCTGCAACGACATATGCATGCATTAGGGTTGATGAGACAATTCGGACATTTGCAGTACAGTCACTTAATTCGTACAACTGGTCAGAATTCATCATTGTGATGTTGTTGTTTCAATTAGAAATTCTCAAAGCCAACCAGTTAAACTTGTATATTATGCTTATGTAATAATTATGCATACATTCGTAATCAGATTGTTTCGTTTGACGGCGACGGTGAGGTTCTCGTGTGACTGTCTCAAGTTCTAAGAATACCGTCTTTCTGGCGCCAGCTAGTTGACACCTCGTTGACGCCACTGCATTCTTACTGTTAGGTACTTGTATATTAGCTAATTTCAACAATTCTTCGTTATATCACCCATACAATGCATCCTTACATTGAATAAAATATTTGGCGAGCTCAGTATCGCCCAACACGAAACAGCTTCAAAAGAACTTCAATATTTTCTCAAGTCATGTACGTACTGAATGAAATGTTTGAGTAAAATCTCAGTTTCATGTTTGCAGTTCTCACGGACGACCCACACGTTTAACACCTTGGGACTCCAAATAAAAGACAAACGCACACAATAAACTTAACCTTATTTGGTATTAATGAAGTTTATTGACCACGTAGTACTACGATAAAAACCATAAAAAAAAAAGATAAAGGTTATGGACTACGTTTTTTGAACATCCAAGTCTCAAATGGAAAATTGATTATGGAAATGTAACGAAACAGAACTTTATAGGTAGTTCTCTTGCTTCTGTACTACCCGAGTATCCACATGGAGATAAACTTATTTATACTGCTGATAAAATAATGAATTTGCATGTGTAAATGTTTTATTATTAATATCTTTGCCCTAATTTATACGTTCATCATCTAGCGGCGAACCTATGATTAAATAAACTTAACCTTAAATAAAAACAAATCTGAGCAAACGCATGGCATCGGTTTCGATATCGCGACCAGTGAGTCTGAAGCCAAACGCAAGCTGATTTTATAAAAAAAAGTGCGTCCATTTGTTTAGATTTCAACAATATAGTTCTACATTCTAAATAGCTATCGTTGAGTGGTTAGTAGATTTAGACGTCATCGCGTGCTCTTTATGAATCTCGGAGCTGTTTATTTGAACGGAAGCGTCGATTGCTCACTGATGATGTACGAGTTTGCTCGCACTAAGTACGCGTGCCGAAGATACGTACATTTCAACAGGATTACTTGACCAATATGTTTCACATAACCACGTCAGATACGATTTAGATCTATATTTAAATTGTAATACGGCGTCGTGATTGTAAATCAGCAATGCAAAAAACAAAAAGCATTGAATATTTAAAAAATACTTCGATATCTCATTTTGTTATTTTTTTTTAGTTTAACAATATTTTGTAGCCAAGTTTAATAAATACCAAGCAGAAGTTTTGTTTTTTGTTATAAAACCCAAACACTTATCTTTGGAGATCTAGTTTCGATACGAACTAAGTTCAACAGAACTAAATGAGTTATTGCAATGTTATCTCCCTAGATATAACACTTGAAAAGGTTGTTTACAAAAACTTGAAAATGTGCGAGAATTGAAGCACAGAGTGAAGAGCATGTGAAGAAATGGTCTGAGTGCATGGCATGGTATAAGATACATATCTTTTTTAACAAGAGCTTTTGAGGTCACGTTTAATCGTCAACTTGCTACGAAATGAACCATCGTAAAACCACATTTTTATGAGGAAACAGCAAAGTGTGAAACCGTTGTCGCGACAGCCGCAGTCGATGACGTGTTGATGGCAGTAGGAACCTTGTCATAATAATTTATATGCATAATGGTCTTCGTGAAATGTTTTATAGTATGAAAAATAGACCATCGCCTTCATTACAAGTTAATGTGACACGGGGAATCGTAAAATGAAACATTATTAAAATGAAAATCGTGTAAGATCTTATATTGGGGTTTTCTTTGATGTTATTAACAATAATTAGAAAAACAAGCGAATAATGTTTTGCGCTGGTCGTTTCCTCACTGAATGTCGTGACTTCGGTCATATGTAGGTATGACATTCTGTTATGTGTAATTTTGGTATTAGACCGACCTATATTGCGTCACGAATATCTCAAGTTTCAAGAGAATAACATTAAAAGATTTTTTATTGTTAATGTTGTAATATAGCAATGAAAATGCATAAATAACTCAAAATGCGATATCTCCCTAGAGCACAGTGGCGCCGCGTGCGGTCGTAGCGTGCACTAACGAGGCCACGCGGCCCGCACACGACCTTTGTATTATATATTGTATTTATATTATTTGAATGAACTTGTTTATCTTTTAGTATAGAGTTTAAATAGATAATAGGGTTAAAACGAAAATATAAGTAAATGTAAGGCACTATTTAAGGTTTCGTCTTAAAGGGTAATTTTTTTATAGTTAGCTAAGACAACCATAAACAATATTAGTTGAAAATACTAATATCGGTAGGTAGAAGGAACGCTTGAAGGTGAAAAATATTTCTGTTTCCATAATTGTTGAAATGTTACTTCAAAATTTGACCAGTATCGCAACTGGCCCTGTGGCGCAACGGATAACGCGTCTGACTACGGATCAGAAGATTCCAGGTTCGAATCCTGGCAGGGTCGCACTGAAACCTTTTTTGTGAAATTATTTTTTTTCTAAAGAGTTTTAGAGAAAAAATTATACATATTTATAATTATGGCGAATTACGCAACGTTTCTGTTCTTTTAAGATTTCGTACTTGAACAATAAAGTCGAAAATAGCGTGACAAAAAGTAAGTACTTGACTTATTGATCGAGCCCGGCTAACGACCATCCCTCTTGTGCACGATGTAAATATGTAGGTAGGTTGGTATACCTCCTCTCGAACTGTTACTGTATAATTACAATGGATGTAGGTAACTAACAGATATAAATAATTCATCATATTCTTCTGGTAAAGCTTATTTTATCAATGAAGTGCAAAATAAAAAAGTTTTTGTTAAATGACTGAAAGAATCTTTAATATAATCTGTATAATACAAAAAAAAACCTTACGCTAATTTTTCAGCTACATTTTTAAAACATTGATAGCTTCATTAACAATCAATCAATTGACATTATTAGTTACAGAATAAATGAAAGTGTTTATAAATAAAAATAGTGAACTTTTTTCTTGCTTGAGCTTTTTAAAGAAATAATATCATTCAAAATAATGAAAAGAGAAGTTACGTTAATTCTTATTAACTTGCTAAGTAAACAACAGCTAACCAATAGTTAGTTGTCGAATTGAATAATTAATAATAAGCTCAATTAAATGTAAATGTAATTAATGTAGTACTAACCCTAGAAATAAGGCATTTTACTAACCCATGGATCTATGAAATCTGAATAAATAAATAAATTATAAGTATTTCAATCTAAAGAGAAGAATACGTATACATTATAGGCACACAAAGACATAGGTTTAGACTAGGTAAATAAAATGTTCCTACACGTGAGTTCTACATGACAAACACATACGTTATCACCTAGCAGTAAACGGCATAAAATATAATGACAAAAAATATTGTGACAGCACGCAAAAAGTCCGAGGCGATAAAAGTCACAAATTTTGCCGCGATGACGACTTTGCCGTGCATTTCTTATCGTGAACACTGCGAAGTGTCAAAATAGCTTACTTTCATACCTACGCATTATAACTGTTTCATCTTGTTCAGCAAAAAATACCTACTTGTTTCGGTCGACGGTGACTAGGTTCTTTTGAGTTTGATTGGAGTTTTTTTTTAAGCTATACGGTGACAATCAAAAGGCGGAGATTAGACAGTACCTAGATTGATAGATGTATTTTTTTTATCGAAGTAAATGCTTCCTAAGGCAAGTAATTATATTTAAAAACATATTGTAGTAGAAACAGAAACAGGAATTTCTTTATAAAAATGGTAAAGACACGGCTTTATACGTAGGTATGCTCTTCATGTGTCTTTTTATCAAAATAAATATCTATCGGTGTATGTTCCGAGAGCTGCACTTGAGAGCCAGTTCCTTCTAGGCTTTTTGTGCTTACCACCTTCGGCCACTTCATCTCTTACCATGGTGAGATTGTGGTCAAACACAGTCCTAAACACAATAAAAAAGAAAGTCCTTTTTGAGTATAAATAATTACATACACTTATCGTATCTATTTTTACACAACGGACAGATGAAAATAGTAGTTCGGATCTAACTGGATGCGGTCAAACTTTCAGTATACTATATTCGATTCGATATACTTTTCTGTTTATAATTTTAACTAAAATAGCCGGCGAAGGACAAGTTGTTTTTGCACAATAATTATTCCATACCTATTAATTTTTGACATTTAAACCGGTGCTTTCACATTTTGCTTGCATACAGTATGTCCGATATAATGTCAAAATTCTACATTATTTGAAATCGTAGCTCAAAGCACGCCCATTTTACCCTCTCAAAAATTCAACGCGACGTGCCATAGACTCACTGGGACAGACAAAAACACCTATGTGATTCCATAAGTATTCCGGCTTTTACGGAATATTATAAACTACTACGAAACATGTAAGCATTTTATTAGTTATTCATGGCGGGCGGGGAGCTTTTTTCGCCAACGCATCAGCTTGGCTATCCAAAGTGGAAACGCTGCCAGCCTGCTGGGGAACCTTGACATTAATCGGAAGCAGTGACGGACTTTGAGATTTTCTATATATAGATTGAAATTTGTTAATATTTGTTGTAAATAAAATATTTATATTACCATTTTTTTTTTTTTATTATGTATAGGCCTGTGTTTGACCACAATCTCACCCACAGAGAAAAGATCTCACCATGGTAAGTGATGATGTGGCCGAAGGTGGTAAGCACACAAAGCCTAGAAGGAACTGGCTCTCAAATGCAGCTGTCGGAACACACCGATAGGTGCTTGGCGACAGATTTTCATCTTGAGGGTGGTAGCCAGCCAGATGGGTACTACAAAGTACCCTACCACCGTGCTATGGTTTCCTCACGATGTTTTCCTTCACCGAAAGCTCAAGCTCATTGTAGGATTCGAACCCGGGACCTTCGTCTCGGTATCCGACGTCACTACCACTGAGCTATCATCGCCTAAAAATGCCATAATATTAATATGTGAAAATCTAATTTCATAAATATCACTATAGTGTTAAAGTGCTTTGTCTTAACACTAACATATGCTAACACCACAGAATAATCAATATAAACTCAAAGAATTATTTCGAAAGATTAAAAAACATAAGCAACTTATTATTTTTATCTTGTCATGTCAATTTATTTTCGGGCTGAGGACTCAACTGTGACACGTCCGTTATCAGCATGCTCAATAGTTATTTCAGTGTAAGCTTTATCAATACGGGGTCAAGAGCGCGCCATCCGCCTGATAACACTTTACGATAAGCCCAACCGAAATCGTCACAGCATCCCTAGCCACCGACATTTATTTATTACTATAACAAAAAATATTGCCGATATATCTGAGAGCATTTAAAAAACTTGTTTGCCGACATGATAAGATACTTTTCTACTTTTACAATACTTTAACATTGGCCAGATCGTGTCCGTTAAATAAGGATAACTTTTTGTTGTATGTTTACATGAGGAGTTTTCGATTTTAAATATTTTCTTAGCTTTTAGTCCGTTGGCGTTATAAGTACCGCAAACATCCTGCCCGCGGACAAATATTGGACCAACTCGTCAGTTGTCAGTTTGTCACAATCCAACGGACGTGACGGACACGCGCTAAATACCTAACTAGTGTATGCATTAACTTACTTATGATGTGTTCTGACTTTAGTATAGAAATCTATACGTATAAATAATATCAATGTGTGCCGTTTATCTGAATGAAACGTATGCGCTCCTACAACAAATGAATCTTTGCTAAGTTGTTGTGCAAGGCCGGGGAGCTTACTGATAGAACAAAAACGAGGCAAGTGCGAGTCGGACTCGCGCACCGAGGGTTCCGTACAAACTTGTAAGTATGTAAGTAGGTCGTTCATCACGGGGATCGAGTCTCGGAGATGTATATTTGATACTAATTCCAGCTTGTTACCTCCACGCGTTCCCGAAAAAAAGAGTCTTGACAGACGGACAAAAGTTCTTTTGAGGTATGAAACCCTGAAAGTTAATAAGAGGCGTTCCAAAGCTACAAGCATGCGCTGGTAGGTACACTACATACATTATTCGTTTATTTAATCTCACCTAGTTATAATATTTACGTATGAAGATGTCATATCTATATACCAGGGGTGGCCAACCGGTCGATAGCGACTATTAGTCCAGTCGATCGTAGCAAGGCGAAAATATAAAAAAGAGAACAGACTGCACAACGTAATCACCAATTGCTGGACGCATCATCTTGTATCATTTTTCAGTCGCCGTTCCGTCACGTTATTTTTTTCCTCTCTTCTACGCAGCATAGCTCTCTTGTTTTTAGAAGTATGTTATTGGTAGATCGCACAGGGTTTCGTCAGTAAACAGTAGAACTTGTATCTAATCAAGTCGGCCACCCTCTATACCATTGTATCGACTCATCGTACACGCTAATCCGTGACGTGCTACGAGGTCACAAAACACTCCACATAAGTTGCTCCGCTAACCCTTGTTTATAATTATTGCTTTGATGAATTCCGTAGGCATTCGTAGCTGTCGTAGCAAAAGGGGCTAATTAAAACCATGCAGTATACTGAACCTAACTGTATTGGATTCCAAAGGCCTACGCCTAATTATATTATCTTTTTTTATAGGTGCATGAAACATATTTTTTATGTTCGTTTTCAATGTATTCGCGCGTCGTTCATGCGATTGAGTTGAAACTTTCTACAGTTGCTGCGTAAAAGCTACTGACATTACAAAAAAAATGCTTGCAGGCATTTAAGTAGCTGAATATAAATATCTCCCATCGGATGCGATTGTTTGCGGTCCATCGAGATGACAGCTAACAAGTTCACCCGTGGTGTATAGTGCAGCCACCACACACCCCATGAGTGCCTTTCAACTCAAGTGCTGCGAAGCGAGTCATTCGATTTGCATTCAACATTCACACCCGATTATATCCGTGACGAACGTGACTTTTAATGAGTATGGTATACATGGATTTATGATATTACACGGATAAAGTGTTGAACTTTAAGAATTTGCTGGGTAATAAGAAATTTGTGCGAACTCTTAGTAGTGAAGATACTATAGGTACTTCCTATAGTATCTAATAATTCATATGGTCAGTACGATGTTGCCGAACGTGATAAGCCACACTACACAAGGCCTAAAAGGGACCTGGCTCTCAACTGCAGGTCGAAACACACTCGTGGGTGCTTGACGACAGATGTTCAACTTAAGGGTGGTAGCCAGTCAAACGACTACGAAGTAACCCACTACCGTGCTATAGATTCCTCACGATGTTTTCGTTCATCAAAAGCTCAAGCTCCTTAGTCTCTTCCGCTAAGCTCTCATCGCCTTAAAACTAGGTGAATTTAAATATGTGAAGGTCTGCGCTAAGCGAGCCAATTGTCCGTTGTACGTCCACACTTGACATCGCGAGTGACGAGCGAAGAGCGGCTCGGCTTGTGCTCGGTTCGCGTAGCGTAGAGCCTTAAGGATTTAACTTGTAACGGGTTTTGCATTATTACATGACCTCATGCTGAAATAAACAAGTCACCTATCTATGATGTTATTGAATGAGAAAGTAAAAGATGTTGAAAATAAGAACATGATAATTCTAAAGCTCAAGCAATCAATAAACAACACTGCTTCATACTTATTAACTAGATACAATAATTTTTTGTAGCGAACGGTCACCTGAAATATCTGAGCTATCGATGTGTTCCGCCGCGGATTGCTTTGGTCTCTATCGTATTGCTTCGGCCAGAACCTGACTTATTACATTGTTAGTGGCAAAAGCTATCAATCTGTCCATTATTACGCTAACTGGAAGTATAATGCGGTTTTCAATAGTATATTCTGATTTATTGGCGGCTATTGATTCAGTGAGCATTCATTCAATAAGTAGTTTGTAATACGCAAATCTCTGTGGAAATGTCAGTAAGGTGTAAAGTGAATTATAAAAGGAGGACCAGGGGCCCAAGTTTTGGTAGTCTACTAACACAATATCGTCATTATGGCGTCATAATGGAGTCATTATGGTGCCATTCATCATATCAGCTTAAGGATGTCCACTGCTAAACATAGGTCTCTCCTATTAACTTCCACTTGGAATGGTTTGGAGCCGCTTGCATCCAACAGAGTTCAGTGACTGGCAGGAGTGCCATTATGGCTCATACATTCAATAGCAGAAGCTTAATTAAAAAATCCAACATATATGTTGGTCGTGCTATCCAAAATCACTGCCAACTATAATCACTTCTACGAATATAATAATGATCGCCGCATATTTCCTTCGAATCAGATTCGTTCCGGCCGCCCATCCGACACCGCGCGACGTCTGCGAGGGTGCTTTTAGAAGCATGGTACAATTATTATAACGAGACCTTTCTTTCTCCCCTCATCTCTTCATGTGGAATAACTTCGAGATCAAGGGAAGAAGAAAATCTGCATTTAAATGCGGATGAATATTGCGCTTAAAAAGCATTTGCGTCGTGGTTAACATTTTAACTATTTAACTCGTACGTAATTCTAACCCAACTGCGTCAACAGCTGGAGTAAAGTCTTGGTCTGAGGTTAAATGTTAAAACTAGGTTGACGTTAGTGAGTGTGTGACTATTACTTGCAATGCCTGAATTTTAAACTCATACAAATAAGGTATTCATTTTTTAAACAAACGTTTTCAACAATTTATACATGAATAGATTCTGAACGTCATGCGTGCCCTTTTGTAATTTTATTTCTTTATAATTTGTATTTTATGTTTTAAGTACTTATTATAAGATGTCTAATTAAAAAAAACTGGTGGAACCCAACATTTTCATTAGATTACGCCGAGCAACTTAGTGTCAAGACAAAAAACAACGATTTTATCCGTAAAACAGAAGTTAAATTGGAATTTAGAACACTTACACAACGCTTTGTGATCCCACGTAAATTATGGTCGTAGCTCTGCATTGTTACAAAAATTACAATAACCACTTATCTTTCTCAGTTGAATGACTTCGGAAAATGGCAATAATGATATACAGCCCTTAAAGCATTATCGGACCTATGTAGTAGTTATGGTGTAAACAGAACTCCCTATGTCCCTTCAAGTCCCTTTAAGGGCACGTGCCGTGGACACGGTACCACTATCTAGTCGCGTGTCGTATGTCGTATCGTGTCGTACGACATAATAGGGTTTGTTAAATAATGCATTATGTATTTTTGATAATAATGAGTCATCTATACTTGATTTATATTGGAGAATTTTGTATGACATAAACAATATCTAAAGAGTATATATTTTTTTTTTAAGCCAATCAAACTATATTTGGTCTCGTTTCTAAAAGATAGTATAGAAGTTATAATTCTGTATAAACTTACTTCTCTTATTTTAGTTTTATTATTTTAATTGATATTAGACAGGCCTAGAAATAAATAAGCATACGCATAAATAAGCTCAGAGTCACTCAGCGAGCTATGGAACGAGCTATGCTCGGAATTTCTCTACGAGACATGGTCCGAAACGAGGACATTCGTAGGAGAACAAAAATTACCGATATAGCTCGTAGAGTTAGTAAGCTGAAGTGGCAATGGGCAGGCCACATCGCTCGGCGAACCGATAACCGATGGGGAAGGAAGGTTCTCGAGTGGCGACCACGTACTGGAAAGCGCCGTGTGGGACGACCACCCACCAGGTGGACCGATGACTTGGTCAGAGTCGCTGGGCTCCGTTGGATGCAAGCGGCCCAAAACCGCTCCAAGTGGAAGTTAATGGGAGAGGCCTATGTTCAGCAGTGGACATCCTTAGGCTGATATGATGATGATGATGAGGCCTAGAAAAAGTAAGAAAGAGAATACCCGCAGTACAGCAGTGCTGTGGCAGTGCCTTGTGGCAAGGCTAATTAGAAAAATCATGCAGACTACGCAGATACACTATTTCAACAATATCGTAAACGTCACTGTATTCATTTTAATAAAGTATATACAAATTATGTACATGAAATACATAAATGTAGCGATAGTAGCGCGGGCGCTGTATACATCGGCGGAAACTCTCACGCGCTTCCGGTGCGGCACGTGAACGCGTTTCCTGCGTTCCGGCCCAAAATGGAGCGGTGGGGTGCTGGGTGCGGGGTGTCGGGTGACTTTGTGGGAAAACTATATTGATTTCCCTAATCTGATGCCAAAAGAATTTAAGAAATGACTTCATTGTTTTTGTATTGTTGCACGATGTTTAAAGTTATCATACGTTGGTAGTTCAACTATAATAAGAGGGTCTTATTCAGTAGCGTTATATTTTATAATTTCTTAAAAGTAATTAATTATTTAGATATCATAAAGGTACGTCCTACAATATTTTAAGTGGTGTCTCAAAGTAAAGTGTACAATTTCGTGTAGTTATGCTTTAGGTATATTTTTTTTTTTGTAAATAAATTTGGAAAAAAAGCTAAACCTAATCAGATTGTCCGAAAAATATTTAAAAAAAAATAACCTTGCTGAGTTTCTTTCTCAGTTGATGGCCGAATTCCGAACCGGTGCTAACTTCAGTAAATTTTAAAACTTCTGGGGCTTTGAATTTGACTTGGATTTCACAAGATATGGTAAAAAGCCTTGTATTGAAACAACTCATCTTATGAATGAGATAGACAATATATAAGGGTACAATGTCCTTACATTTTTGAGTAGAATGTTAATAAAAGTCTCGGTATGCTATAAATAAACATTACACAAATTCTTGAACCTTAATCGGTGAAAATTTATAATCCCACGAAATGTTTTATTAATTATATCATTAAAATGGTGTTTGCTTAAGTCGATTATGGTATGTAGCACGGTCAGTATTCGATTAATATACATTACTTGCTCCTTGTAAGGCTGTGTGCATGTCTCAGGCCTTATTTAGATAAATGCGTAACATTTCGCGATGTCGCGATAACGAAACATGGTTAAGTCAATGGCGCATGCGATGGACAAGGCGGGGCGAGGACTATGCTCCTCTCATGGGAGTTAGAAACTGAGGGATAGGGTTGGGAATGATGTTTTTAGGGTTCCGTAGTCAAATGGCAAAAACGGAACCCTTATGGATTCGTCATGTCTGTCTGTCTGTCCGTTCGTATGTCACAGCCACTTTTTTCAGAAACTATAAGAACTATACTGTTGAAACTTGGTAAGTAGTTGTATTCTGTGAACCGCATTAAGATTTTCACACCAAAATAAAAAAAAAACAAAAAATTTTAGGGGTTCCGCATACTTAGAACTGAAACTCAAATTATTTTTTTTCATCAAACCCTTACGTGTGTCGTATCGTATGGACAGGTCTTCAAAAATGATATTGAGCTTTCTAATACCATTTTTTTCTAAACTGAATAGTTTACGCGAGAGACACTTCCAAAGTGGTAAAATATGTGTCCCTCCCCCCTGTAACTTCTAAAATAAGAGAATAAACATTAAAAAAATATATGATTTAGGTACATTACCATGCAAACTTCCACAGAAAATTGGTTTGAACGAGATCTAGTAAGTAGTTTTTTTTTAATACTTCAGAAATCGAAAACCGCAATTTATCTTTCATTCAATCAACTCATATATAAAAAAAATGTTACTTGCAGCTACGGAACCCTTCATGGGTGAGTCCGACTCACATTTGGCCGCTTTTTTTTATCTTGTGTCCATCAGTGATGCGAGAAAAATATAATAGGAAAGTTGTTTGCGTTTATGATGTGATTTGCATAATTTAATCGTAGTCGTTTTTATAATCAGCAAAATCTGAAGGTAAGTTCTAAATTTACTACTTAGGTTACATGTACTAGTTCTATACTTACCTAAATCTGTGTTTAAAAACTAGGTTTAAATCATACTATCCCGTTTCCCGATTTGTACATTGGAAATACGATTTTTAAATATAATTTTTATACATATTTTAATTCCTCACATAAAATACCTGTTAAAAATAATATGTTTTTAAAACATTAAATATAGGTCCTATTCTCAGGTTACAGAAAAAAGGTATTTTTTTCTGTAATCTGAGGGTGTATTATAGAATAGGTACTCAATTTGAAAAAAAAAACGTATATTGTTAAAATCAAAATTCAAACTTAAAAGCTTTATAGCAATTTTATGTTCCGCCCTCTGTAGTTTATGAATATCGTGCATTATTGTAGTAAGGAATACACCGTTTTCCACTCGAGTCGGGGCGCGGCGCGGCGCGGCGTGAGTACTCGGCTAAATTACGTGAAACGTGCTCACAATGCACAAAATATCCGCTACGCCCTTCCCTTTTTTAGGAGTACTACCTAAATATAAATGAGCTGATAGAAATTTTCTTTTTATATTTATTATCTTTTTATTATTTTATATGCAAAATGCTTTGGATTGAATTACAACGAAGGACTAACTGTGCAATAATACAATTCTTACAAATTCTGATTCTGAAGACTCAAATACGTAAGTCTCAAAATTATTTTGAGTTTTCCAGATATCTACAACAAAAGGTTTCCTCTAAAGAAACAAACTAATCAATACTACGATTCAATTTAACAAATTAGACTAATGCAGACAAATATTCGAAGCATTAAATTATGCGGCCGAAGCCCTACAAGTCAGCCAGCTGTCTCGCCCGATCCAATTTAATAAAAAGGTTTCCCATAGATTTGTTAGTTAGGTGAGGGCTGTACAAACGTCCCAACTTTCCAACCAACCCAAACTTACTTCTAGCGCGATAGCGTACAATCTCAAGACCACCTATCCCGATTTTCTCAGATTGGATACGAAATTGGGACGAGACTAAAGTCCATTAGGCTTATTATAGTTACTGACTGGTAACCCCCCTCTAATCCCATTCCACACCACCATCCCCCTAGTGGATAGACGTGCACGTGCGCTATTACGTAGTACAATCGATGACGCAAACAACTTTCTTTGGTTTCTCTTGTTAGTATTATACTTACACGGTTTCTCTATGTAGCGGTTTATACTAGTTCACGTCTATGCTTAGATCTCTTTATGAGAACCAAATTCATGACAAAAATATCGAATATTCGAATACATTCTGTATGAGTCTCACTTATCGAAGCATATAAAATAAAAATAAAATATCGTTACATATTTACAAGGCATAAAAGAATATTTGCCTTTACCAAGCAGGGAGGTAAAGAAGGGTCGTGATTAAGTTACGTGACATGCGCCCGCCAATTTGTATCAGAGACTACCCCACCCTATGCCCTCACTACACGACACCCATCAGTGAAATTACATTACACCTCATAATTAAATAGCGTTTGTTTTATTCGAAAACATACCCTATTTGTTTACTTATAACGACGTCTGTTAGGTAAATATATACCTATATTTAAATCAACACGAGTTTTTTAGCAACATAACTTTACATGATTTAAACTAAATTATTCGGAAAAGAAAACACAGCTGCCAGGAATCGATGAATACGGTGGACTTATTGTAATAATATTACAATTCGTTCAGCATGTAATTCAACATTGAATTGTAAAAATATCATACAAGAAGTTTCCCGATGTTATGGAAGAAACAAAAATACTTTACTCATTAGTAATGCATATTGAGCTAAGATTATGACGATGAAGGCTGAAAGCGCTGAAATTCTACATTATCCAATTGCGTTCTGAGAACCAATAAAATCTGATACCAATCATGCTTTACTTCGTAAATTATTGTACAAAAACCCACGTCACTATTATTTAAAAGTGATTAATTGACAAAAAATTACAATTGCAAAATAAACAGTGTGGGGAGTTTAAAGGAAATATTTATGAAGTTTTTCCGCATCGAAAGCAACGTGTAGTTATTTATAGGGTATAAGAGCTTCTATCATCGCTACAATATTATAAACTTCTTACAGTAAACAATAACATTGGAAACTTTTTAACACGTCATAGAATAAATTCACTTTAAACTTCACATGATCGCAAGCGAACGAGGCGAATAATTCGACTTGTTGTGAAAATATACACGCACGTGCGTTCTGCGTGTGTGGTACAAATGAAAAACATATTTTTATAAGCGTAGCGGTAAAAGTGCTATTGAGTTCGAAGTTTTTTGAATTTCACTTATTTGTTTATTGTTTGTAAACTAACCGAGATATACTAAATCAACAAATTATATTACATTTAATTGTATTACCATTAAACGTTTTAATTATATAAATAAGTTTTGCAACAAATATTTAAAATAGGTACACATTTTATATTGGTTCTAAATTTACTTAAAAAAAAAACTCCCGACTTGCTCTTAACATTCACTTGCACAAATCTGTTAGGTTCGTTTTATCTTCGTTTTTGCGTTTGGCGTAAAGGTTTAAATTGTGTTACCTACCTACTTGATTTATTAACTAATCTTTCTAATTGCTGCACTTGAGAGCCATTTCCTTTTAGGCCTTGTGTACTTACCACCATCGGCCACATCATCACTTATCATGGTGAGATTGTAGTAGTGTACAAGCCAGTAAAAAAAACGTATGTAGAGACATAGGATATCGGGAAATGTTAAAAATATCGGTTTATTATAACACGGCCACCGAGGTGATTCCCTACACTAAGTGCTCCGTTAGTATGCGAGAACAAAGCGACTCCGAAATACTTAAAATTCATTTTGTTCAGTAACAAGTCGGACTTTCTTGAGTTCGGCATCAACAATGGCTGTATAAATAAATAAAATAAAATATCGATATATTTATATCATAAGGAGTATATGAGCGTTAATGTGTCAGTCAGTTTGTTTGTACCAAGCGATTATACAAACAGGGAGGGCGGCCGCGTCGGCGCCGGCGCAGGCACAGACGCTCGGAGAGATTATGATCGTGCGTAGATCGTGATTAATAGCGAACTAGAGACGCGTGCGCGATATTCACTTTATGGCATATTCTGTAAGCTGTCATGTTACTCGAATCACTTGACAAGGCCCGACATTTAACACATTTATGATTTATTTTCAAATAATAATAGTAATGAAACGGCTTTGTGCATTAAGCACTAATTTAAATACGTTCTTAAATTTTTATGACATAACTATGTGTGATCATATTATTAAGACAGAAACAAACCAGTCATATAGACAATCTTTTTCTGTAAATAATATAACTTAGTAAGTTAATAAATATTGACTAGAAACTTTAATTATAAGGAACCTAAAATTCGGATTTCGTCGTGATTCAGATGATGACTACTCCAGTTAAGTAGCAACAAATGTCCGCCCGCCCATACTTCCCAAGCGAGCGCGACCGAATACGCTCGAGTAAATAAATCACTGCGCTCGCGCAGGGCGCGTCGGCGTCACTATGACGACCCGGTACCGTTGACTGGCACACGTCGAGAAAACGTAATGACTCACTCACTTGTTCAACACTTTAGAATGCACTAGACACATTACCGTTCATAATTAAAATTACTCACTCGCTTTTCACTCTAATATAATAGGTTTATTTAGAGAGAGATTGGTTTTTTAAATAGGTATGAATATTTCTAATGCTCAAATATAACTATTCCCTATGGACTTGTATTTATCAACGATGTTTCAAAGATTTTAATCGCTAGCTACTTTAATCCAATGATTGTACGATCATTAAATAGATCGTTAGATCATTAGATTATAGACTAGCTAGATTATTGTAATTGAAAAGCTACAGTGTCGACAGTCAGGTTCGATCTAAATCAGTACAGTACAAAATAGATTGAAGCCTTTATTTATAAACATCGACTATTAATTTTGATGTAATACAAAGCTGCGCAATTTCCATGACTAATATCCAACATCGGTTCCCTGACAGTCACTTTCAATTACAACTCAGCTGTTATATTTGAAAACTCTTACAAATTGTAAGTACCTAGAGGCTTTAAGGTTTAGAATCGCAGCTGAAAGGTGTTAGTTACTTACTCGAGTATGTTGGTATAAGGGTGCGCTATACTGTGAAGGCGATGCGAACAAAGTATATGTAGCTAGGCCATGCCATGCCATCCTTTTAGACCTGATGGACATTTACCAGGATTAGAGGTTTTTACGCCCTTTTTGAAGAACCTCATATCATAGGGGTGAGGGAAAACTTTAATTAGTAGTTCATACCTATCCTCATGGTCCGCAGTAGGAACGCCATGAATAAAAATCGGGTACCAATCTGCAGTGGGCATGCGTGGTGGCATATCTGCCCATTCCATTTCACCCTAATTTGTGAATGGAGGCCTTTGCTCTGCAGTGGGAGATTATATTCTGATGATGATGACTGTCTGTTGTCTCTATCGGCATAAGTAAGACGTAATATCAATGAACTCTACATTATAAAAGATAAAAGAGAGCATGCAAGTGAGCTCCACACGTCATCACTCCTTCCATAATTATCGAGACTGAAGCCAAACGCAAGCTCATTTTTATACAAAGTTTATTAATTATGTATATTAGCTTCGCCTACATGGTGTAATGACATCCTAAAACACAAGTGGAGCGCAGCTGTCGAGACGAGCAGACAACAGTTGTCGACGGCGTTTGTCTCGAGGTGCGTGCGCGCAGCATTACACTTAGAGCTGGCCCCAGTCGAGATTAATCATTAAAACTATTTTTTCTCGAAACTTGGCATAAGCAAGCTGTAATTAATGATATTCATAGTTCGTAATACAGGGGATTACAGTAACTAGCAGGCGGATTGGCGATTAGAAATATGTATACGCTCGGATTAAATTCGTCATCATATTTTAATATAAGTACAGCACAATTCATACATTACTAAGTTACCTACGTAAGATATTATTGTATTTTATGTGAATATACCTTACCTTACCTTTAGACTTACATTGTACATTGTACCTAATAATTTGCCCCCCGCCCAAATTATACGTATTGCCGCCCGCCCAAAGTATTCCTGCATCATTTGATTTATTATAACGAACAACTTTAGTGAAACGATGACTAATAGTAATAATTTATTCTAGTTCTAGTTACATTTAATTAGAAACAAACAACGCATCGCGTCCACTCCGCAAATAGTTTGGCGCCATATGAGCATCGACCCTTAGCACATCAGTCACTTCTTCAGTTCACAGTCCCTTCGGCATTCGTACTGAGATTTATTTTCGTTTTCCGAACAACTCCACTGACATGATATATTATCAAAATAAAAAAGAAACTTTTACTATAAAAGAAAAAACAAAATGATCATCTCGGTTTGTTTCTGCAACATCTTTATCCTAAAAATTATCACTTTATGAATCCGCCTTTGATGTTGATTCGGCGTTGAAAAAGCAACCATTAATAAATCGTAAGAGATAAAAAGGATTGCGTTAAATCATATATCACAAAGAACTATTATCTGGCATCTAAAAAATAAAGCCGCGATTTTTAACAGATTTATTGATGCATTCGGTAATTTCGAGTAAAGTAACAAGACTTATAAAAACATAGTGATAAAACATAAAATGATTGTATTGAAACACTAGGTTGGTTTGATGAATGGTTTTGGCGAGAAAAGCATAAAATCGCACGATAATACGAAGATTGGTGCGCGTGCGCCGCCACGCCGCCGACGGCCACCATCCATCATCGGGTGAAACGCTCCGTTTCCATGAAAATTGCTTTAAGATTTGCATATAATTTTACAACACCGAGATATATTGGAACGATTACACCAACCATCGCTTCAAGTATTGTATTTTAAAATAAAAATCATATTTACCTTCGACACTAACTAATAACATGCTAAATAAACCCTTCAGGCATTATTCTTTTTCATTTATAAAGTACAATTATGCTAGAAATTTCCTAATTTATTTACAGCATAATTATCAAGGAATGAAATAAATAGACGAAAAAAGTTTTTCCCCGCCAAGTGTCGCGCGCGTTTTCCACCGGATGCTCCCTAGGCATGTAACTTACTTAAAGCTAACAAATGGTGTGATTTTTAAAGGAAAAACGTCCAGATGAGCGCTGTATCTTGTGACAAGAACGAAAATAATTTGACGCAGCCGTTCGTCGGGCGACATACGGCGACACGTGGCCACGATATATTACACGCGAGCCGCGCACTAAAAATATTGTGTTGGCAAATTAATGGGCATTCCCGACGGTAGGTGGTGGGATGAAAGGAAGTGCCTTTTATATCTGAAACGTTGGTTTTGTATGAAAATGCGCGGCAGCCGGTCACACCTGTCCGTGTACATTGGAGCGGGTAGCGGTCGGACACGCGGCGCCCGCGCCGGCCGCGTCGCGTCGCGTCGCTGTGGACGACTGCGCTGCGTCCACTCTAGGGCTACTACATCTATCTACTACTACTACTAACTCTATCTTAATTCTTATTGATAACAACAAGGTGAATCCTTAACAATGTCCAAGGTAATAAAACTAATTTGGATGTAGCAGTAGGCAATGTTCGATTTTCAGTCAGTGTATCTTATCTACGTATTAATGCAATTTTTGATGTAACTATTCAGTAGGAACCCGAAATATTTTTTTGTTGAGAAACCTGATTACCATCGGTTTCAGGGAGAGTATAGGAAAATTAAATCATAGTTTTCCAATTAATGTGACAACCCTGCAATAGAACGGATGTGACAAAGAAGACGTCTGTCGCGGTGTGTGTCAGTTTTATAATAATTGACCAGATTAATAAACCTGGCTGGAGGGTGTTCATATTTCGCCGTCCGTTCGTCCGGGCGGGCCGCCTGTCGCAGCTTTCATCCATCTGCTTGGACCACACCTACGCTTCATGTTTCCTTTCTAATTGTAAAATTATAAATATTAATTGTATTAAAATTGATTTGAAATTTTGTGTACACTAGATAATTTAGAAAATCTTTAACTATATTGAATCCAAGGAAAATAAAAAGTTACCGAACTAATTTAATTGAAACTAAGCAGAATTCAAACTTTTATTATTTTGTTAATTCTAGAGGACACAAGGGGTGATATCAAATAATTTGTTCATCGTTTAGTGCAGCTGCGCTGTATGTATGGAAACTGTCAGGAGCGAATTCCTCCAATGGATTTTCGTTGAGAATAAATCAGAGATTAATAATATTGGATCTTGCCGGAAAATTAGTCCATATTTTACCCCCTCCTCATATTTTGTATAGATAATCGATGGAGTAGGAATATGCTATGTATTGATCAAAACTAATAAAACATGACTGACAAGAATAAGTAAGAGGTTGATCGTGGCGCAGGGCGGACGGCGTCGCTGCAGCGCGTCGGCGTCTGCGCAGTATAAATACACAGCACGTGCGCGGTCGCAGCTGCCCGCCACGTGGCCGCCTCTTTACGCGGACCACATAAAAATAGATCATTGTCTTGTGCCACGCCCACCGTACATATAAAACACCACATCAAACAATATGGTGATAGTAAAATTTCACATTTAATGGTCAAATGCGGTGTTATAGCATCTGTTTGCTATATCGGAATTCGGAACGTAGAAGTTCATGTGGTGGAATGGGTTGCAGGTTCAATGGTCTTGATCAGGATAGTAAAATTAACATGAAGTGTACTAGTAATCATAATAGTTTGATTAACATGATTGATGTTATTTTGACTCCTCGTTCGTTTTATCTTTATTCATTTTTGGGCACGATATAGTGGATCTGTATCGTTCCCAAAAATGAACTATTTATACATAAAAATTAATTATCAGAAAGTGTCTCTAAAGTTATCTTTAATATAATATAAAATAAAAGCATCTCAAAATTTAAAGTATACTGTAGTAGTGGCATCAAACGGTGTCCCCTCGCTAAAAAAAGGAAACAAAAAGACAATCGAGCTGACTTCCGCCGCGAAATGCTTCCGCTTATGATAAGTTCCATCTACTCGGCAGTCACTAACTTATTGATTTGTTACTTGGTACTAACTTCATACGTAGTCAGTACATAACTTTTGAGGACACAAAGTCAGGTCAGAGCTGGATATTTTTTTTTATCAGAAGACTGACAAGCCAGCGTTTGGTCCTCTAGAAGGTAAATGGAAAGCTTACAAAGCCTAGAAGACTTTGTCCCGAGATGGAATGTCAGTCTTTAACTGTTTGGACGGAATCAGGGGACACTAAGGCCGTACCATCAGGTGAACCTCTACCTGCAAGACTTTGTTTGGGGCTACTTGCACGACAATCAATATGGACAAAATGGACAAACGATAACGGACAAGTTAGCGAGCGTATGCTGCAGGCTATTTCGGGTCAAAATTTTAAAGGTACCTAAATTAACTGAAGAAACGAAATTCGTTGTAGTTTTCAACAAAAACAAAACCAATCCTTTTTTTTATGCAGAGATGGATGGTGACTTTACACCGCAATCAGAGTGTAATGCTTTTAATAATCCTTCGTATTTGCACCCTTGCTCAACCCCGCCATATATAAAGCACTATAATGTAGGTATAGTGAAAGGGGAAGATGGGGACGTTATACGAGATAATCACGTCTCGAAACACAACTGTTTAACATATATAAGTTAAAAAAAGTTGACCAATATCTAATGACTTTTGGAATCAATTTGATCCTACTTAATTTTTACTACATCTTATCATCAAAATAAATGGAAAAAAATATTAAATTAGATATTTACCGATGGTTTTCTACCTGTCGTGATTGAAATAAATGTAAGTAAGCTGTCTAACCTTTTAATTTTATAAATGCGAAAGTGAGTTTGTTTGTTTGTTACGCCTTCACTCCTCAACTACTCAACGGATCATCATTACATTTGGCATGCAGATAGCCTATGGTATGGAGAAGGACATAGGCTACTTTTTATCTTGGGAACGCGGGTGAAACCGCGGGGGACAACTAGATAATTAATAATTCAACAAATGCGTGATACTGAGACATCTGGGGAATCCAAAATGATAACTGCATAAACCTTCTTAACAAGTCGGTAAGGCCGTAGTTATGTGTTAAAGATTGACTCTATCATTATCAATTCAACACATCCGAAGCGGTGGTATTCGGATGTATACAAAAGTCCTTTACCCTAAATATCGTGGGATTTTGCCAATAAGCTCATATTCTGATGGTGCGTCCATGCTTGGCGAACCGAGCACGAGCCGAGCCACGATCGAGCACACTGCGAGCACGATTCGCGTAGCGTGGACGGGCTTGCGAGACTCGAACGAGCATTCGTAGCGTGCTCGACTGCTCTCCGCCCGATCGACAGTTTTTTCACGAACACAGGGATTCGCATCGCGCTCGTTGTAGGCTCGTTGAAAGCTCATTAGGTACGTCCACGCTTGAATCCTGTTCGTTATGATCAATCGAGAAATTTTAGACTGAGAACAAATGACAAGGAACTATTATCGTTATTTTTTGTGCCAGTAAATCACTAGTGTACTATATATCTATGAATGCATCTTTATGCAAACTACATGCTCACACTTTGCACAAGGTAATGTTCTTTACGCTATTCTTACTCTCTGTTAGTATACCTTCCTATAATAAGATATATATAATTAACGAAAGTATCTGTAGTGTAGCCACACGTGTGCACTCGCGTATTTTTGTATTTGGACGAGAGTGCCGCGCTGCCGTCAGGCGCGGGTGTCGATTGCTAGAGTGACAATCACTAAATGTCACTTCACTACATAGGTACTTAATGCAGACTACAGTTAAATCTTATGGTGCGTCCATTCTACGCGAACCGTGCATGAGACGATGTAGGTGGTAGAGCCAATTGCAAAGGTTAGCCCAGTGAACTTCATCTTAGCTCTCCTCGCCATTTAAAATCGAAATATCCCGTGATTTTTAACAATCTATATGTCAGTATCATACAAAGGTTGATCGTTTACTAACGATGAGGATTGTCGACAACCATCTTGTCCAGGTGCGCTGTTTGGATACCATCCTCAAGTTAAAAATTCTCACCAAGCTTTTACTGATGTGTTCCCGCAGCAGCACGACGGCAGCGACGTGCTATCAGAATTGTCGATGATCCTGACTTCACAAGCCCCAGTCTGAGGATAGACTTTGCCTCCTTATGTGTGCTCTACCACTTGTACAACGGACAGTGTTCTGTAGAACTGTTTGATCTGATGCCCACGGCTACCTTCTACAAGCATGTGTTGCAAGGGTTCATATGCTACGGTAACCGCTTACCATCAGGCGGGCCGTATGCTTGTTTGCTACCTTAGTTATATAACAAAAGCACTTGAGAGCCAGATTCCTTCCAAGCTCTTTGTGCTTATCTTCGGCAACGTCATCGTTTACCATGGTGAGATTGTGGTCAATCTTAACCAATGTAAAAAAAAAAAAACGCGGGGGCTAAACTAAAGAAATGAGTTTTAAGGTAGAGTTTTCATGAAGCAATTCATATCAATGTCAATTTTAAAACGGTTTCATATATTCTCCCCAACTGCGTCTATTGAAAGTAGTGTAAGTATAAAATGGAAATGTGTATTTACATCGTTATCAAACATTGTGAGCACATTTTAGCACGCCTCAGCCCCTCGGAAAACTCCCCCGCGATCGATATACGTCCGCCATTTTGAATTTCCCGACCAATGCGCGTAGCCATGGAAAGCAGTTGCCATGGAAACGCGTCGCGGCCGCCGCCAACACTTGAAGGGGAAAGTGACAAGGGGAAGGCTTTATTTATAGTCACTTGTACCCTGTTCTGAAAATTGGGGTCGCTCTTACTAGCTCTATGGTTATACCTGGTTATACTTGCCTATGTATAGAATTAATCATACAAGTAGTACATGCCAGTGTAGTTACATGATATAATAATGAAACGTTGAAGATTGACTCTACATAACATGATATCTTCTAATCTCCTCTAGTCATAGAAATAAATATACCTAGAAAGAACTTCCCCATACTACACGAATATATAAAACAGGCCAACTTTACAGGCTATTTTTTTCGACGCTTGCACAGCTTCGACACTCAATCTGGATGTATCCTTAATCAGCCTCTAGTATAATATTTCTAAGTCGAAGAGTTATTATGTTTGAACGCGAAATCTCAGGAGCTGCCCGTTTAATGCTCTTTAGAACATCACTGTGTTTCTGATTTTTATTTAGTTTACTCGTTGCTCGAAAAAGCAGTGGTTATTGGCTCTCGAACTAGTAAAAACTGTTTTCAGGAACCAGTGGCTTCTCCCATGAATCTCCCATAAAAAATAAGGCGCGCGATCCCCTAGTGAGTGGTCTAGAATTCTGCGTTCAGAGTTCTACGTGCGTTCTCTTTGACCGCCGCGGTAGCTGTGTGCAATAATCAAAAGCGCCGCATAGATTACAGTGAACGCGGAACGTAGAATTGACCGCAGAACTATTTAGACGACTCGCTGTGGGATCGGCGCCAGATAATAAAAAAAAACATGAATTGAATTAAAATCATGCAAACCTTTTAAAATACAAAAAGCTGTCTTTTAACCTTTCTCCATTAGGTCTGTAAATCAAACACATACCTGAAACACCTTGTCACGTATTGTTTAACTCTCAGAGAATGCTCTTCAGACTGAACGGTATGATGTTGTGCCAACACCGTTGCACGGAACACAATGCCACCTACGCCTCACTAATTGATATATCCCTTTATACTTTCGCAAACTCTTCAAAACAACTTCCTTTCCATTCATCTCTTGAAAGTCTTGAAACCACATCGGTATCTGTACACAAAGTTCTTTATGTGCGTGGTTTATTGTTTATGACGTTGTTTGCAGCACCGGAGCTCGCTAGAGACACCTGCGACCTACCTGTCGGTACGGCGAAATCTCTAACAAGCGGACTTTCGACTTTACAGTTTCCTGCGTTTGTTAACGAACAATAGGCAATAAGGCTGCGCGGGCGCAGAGCCGTGTTGACAGCCGATGCGCTATTCAAACCCAACCGTTGCTCTGTACACTGAGCCGAGCCATTCTCAACAATGCGCTCATTCAGAATGGTTAGCTGTGTTGTAACACATCTATTGCATTTACTAACAAATGCTTTGCATTGTACTGCATGGAAATGCCCTGTTGAAGAGTGTGCTCGTGGAAATACCTGGAATATATTAATACCACTTCACAAAAAGATCATCGGACAAATGATATACAAGCCGTCTGGCAACAGAAATTTCACAGTGTCACTCCCAATTCTATGATGTATAATAAATTCAAATTATATATTTGTTAAAATAGGTACATAAAGAAGTTATAAATTTACATGGTAGACTCACTATTTTATGCTTTCATCAAAAGTACAAATCTTCAATTACAGTACAATTAAATAATATATTATAAATTAATTACAATAAAATTCCCAGTAGACAGATTCAACAATTAATTAAATGATCATCAAAATAATCTCGTATGTCATAGCAATATCTTTCTTCTAAGATAGTTTTTATTTTGTGCTTGAATTTATCGCACCAATGTATGATGTATCGTAAAACTGGTACACATTTCGTCAGCTGTTGAAAACATCGACATCGTCAGCGATGAACTATATAGTGATCAGAAGTTCTCTAGCCGATTTCAAGTTTCCAAGCTTAGTTCTTTCCACGGTCAACTTATCAAATAAATATCATTGTTGGATATAATGGAATGCAAACCAAAAAGCCTGAGAAGACGTTCTAAGCAAACAGAGCATTATTTATAGGCTTGACTTGCGAACTTCAATTATATGGCCACACAAAGCCAGAAGATCTCACGCTCTGAACAAGTACCGTAAGAATTAATCTCAGTAATCATTATGTATCAAAGGACCGCTCCGATTTATATCACCTAGCGCTCGCTCCATTCCTGGTTCACTTGATAATTCATTGACTAACAACAATTTGTAATTCATTATTTACTCTTACGATTATCTCACTGTTCTATATCTTTTGCACCAATACTGCTACTTTACCTATCTCTAAAATTTTGCTAGATTTATAATATAAATATTTTTTGTAGATGGATGCAAGCGGCCCAAAATCGTCCACGTTGTGGAAATCGAATGGCCTTTGTTGAGCAGTAGATATCCTTGGGCTAAATATAATGATGATTACTCTTTAAATGGAAACAATAACAGACATATTAATGAGTTCATTTGAATTTTTATTATATCTTTGATTTATTTCTGCTATAACTTCAGCAATTCCAATTAAGGAATGTCTTTAGTACAATAAAAGTGCTCTCGAGCGATAACAACTCGCTTAACGAGAACATGACCGGCTTGACCTGGGTTGCTAATAAAAATACTTGCCATCAGATACGCAGCATTACAGTCATCGCACCTCCAATAACAATATGTAGATTCTTTAGACGTACGAGTCGGGTTTATGTAGGGCCCACACACGTGTAGAATAAGCCGACGAACCTGACCCAGCGATCATTGACTTGCTATCGCTTGAATCGAGATTTGCAGGTGTTGTGACCGGCGACGCTGTGTACTTCCCACTAACGCGAGCGCCGCCAATGACGTCAGACATAGAGCAATATTTGAATTTGAAGCCACATTAGTTCAACCAGCCAATTAGCCGATTTTATTATAGGTTAGCTCTTACTTAATGCAAAGGCGTCATTCGAAATAAGACGGCGCTTTCAAAACAACTTATAGATACACGATTGCGTTGAATAAATGCGGTCTGTTTTACATAATTGCTTTATATTCTATAGAAGTCGATGAAATTTGAGCTGAGAGAGATCTATGAGTACTGGATCATAAAATACCGAAAGATATGGTTAGTATAGTTGTGTTGTGGTATAGTAACACGAAGTATTTTATATTTCTTTATTGTGCTCTTGGGTTCACTCTATGTTTCGTGTAAATGACTTTTACTTGAGTACTTTTTGCAACTTGCAACTCGACGATGTTGGAATTACATCCACTTACAATTCAATAAAAAGCTAATGATTAGGTATGTGGTTAGTGCCACAATGCCAATACAGCACTAATTAGCGTCCGTAAAGTGATTAGGTAATAACAAGGCGGAATAAGATAAAAAATATAATTAGCTACACACACAGGGATCAATACCTTATAGTGTATTATTACTTAAAACAGCATGACGATGGTTCCTGTTTACACTTAAACAGTATGAACAGTAAATCGAAGGAAACTTTATGGCTCTCCATTTCCCGGCGTATGGTCGTGCTTTAAAATTTAAACGCAATCCTGATGTCCATTTAAGGAGACCCATCACCAAAGCATCGTGATGTTAGTTTTTGTTTCTAACTCCGCAAGGAAGCTTGACGTCGCCTTAAATAAAGGGAGCTCGTTATTATAAGAAATCACTGCCTTCCACCGGCCATTCTGTTTGCCATATTTGGTATGAAAATGTACATTTTTATGTTTGTTTTATAAAAGGAATAAGAATCCCATATGGATGCAGGTGGACTGAAATACAAGAACCGCTTAATAATGAGGAACTTGTGATTCTTAAAGGTACAATAAAAACGAATAATAAAACATGAAGTCGATTCGAATGCGGCCTGATTCATTTAAATTTAATTTATATCAGCAAATTCATGATATATTCGTACGAATTATTCTTACATTTGTTTACCTTGATTCTTACTTGCTTGTACTTAAAAAAATATGTATAAGGATAATTTTTCTCATAAGATAGTTCTTTAGTGTAAAAAATACGAGTCTTGTTGCGAACTTATCTATCCATTAGTTTTCCAACCCGGGTTGAATTTCTTCAATAACTTCTTAGTGCACCCCTAGATTACTCAAGGAATTTCTTGCAATTCAAATCTCTAGGTCCATCGGTTCAGTAAGAGAGTCATTAAATAGACTATGAACCATAACACCTATGACTCAAGTTCCAAAATGCAGCAATAGGTACCATCATCCCAAAACTCATTTAAATTGGCAGGTTGAAATTACCGGTTGATAAGGTGATCGTGTATAAATTGGTTGCAGGGAGTCGGGAGCCGGGAGCAAGTCGTGAGGTTATCTGCAAAGCGATGCAGCGGGCCGGCGCCGCCTTATCAACCTTTACCCACCACATACTGAGACTATTAGTCACAGTCAAATAACAATAGTTTTACGAATCACATATAAACATTCTTTGAGTTGAGTATTAGATAATGGGACGATTTGATTTCGGCTTTTCGTTTCCACCCTTACTCAACGCATCACGTTTTTTTTTTTATTTCAATAGTTTGACAAACAGGCAGACAGGAATTTTAAGAGAGGTAGGTAATAGCGTTATTTCGTTGCGAGAGCAGCTTCACTGGGGAAGTTGGAGGTACTTCCCCTTACAGAATGCCGCAGCCAAATAGAAATAACTTCATGTTGTGTTCCTGCGCGTGAGTAAGGTTGCCAGAGCTCATTGGGGAAGGTTCGGTAACGCGTGAGCGATGCCCCGTGTATTACAAGCGTCCAAATGGCTACGGTAACCGCTTACCATCAGGCGGTCCGTATGCTTGTTAACCTACATCAAAATCAAAAAGTAATTTATTCAGTTCAGGCCCCTTAAAAAGGAAGCTAAAGCAATATTGATACGGATTTGCAATTAATCAATTCCGAATTCTTTAATGTATTGAATTGTATATGAGTAATTACAAATTTTACCAAAAAATATTGGAATTACGTAGGTTCTGCCGAGAATTCGAAAAAAAATATTCCGTAGCAATATTGCTTTAGCTTCCTTTTTAGCCCCCCAGGCCCTGGTAAGGCACTTATCTACGTTAAGTTGTAAGGTTGTACATACAGTTAAATTTACCACCGGTTCGTAATACCTCAGAGTATATAAATACTAGTTACAAGTAATACACTTCCACTTGTACGTAGTAGCATTTACTCTGAGCTTAAACTGAGAAGACTTTCGTCACATCATCTTCTACTATATAGAAAATTTGTCGGGTTTTCCTTCCTGACGCTATAACTTCAGAACGCACGAACCGATTTCCACGGTTTTGCATTCGTTGGAAAGGTCTAGGGCTCCGTGAGGTTTATAGCAAAGAGAATTCAGGTAGGGTAGGGTAGGGTAGGGTAGGTTAGGGTAGGGTAGCACTATAAGGTAGGGTAGCACCACGCGAACGAAGTCGCGCCGGGCAGCTAGTATCGTATAAAAAAAAACGATAATTAGGTAATCGATAAGTGAACATTTATTTTATTTAAACAACTGTTTGTCTCGTATATAGCAATACGATTAGATAATTAATTAATGTAGTTCCAATAATATATTATAATAACAACTATCAGGAGTATGATACATACTAGATATTTAGTTACTAGCTGCCCGGCGCGACTTCGTTCACGTGGTGCTACCCTTCCCTGTGGTACTACCCTACCATGTGGTGCTACCCTACCCTGTGGTGCTACTTTACCCTACCCTACCCTACCCCACCCCACCCCACCCCAATCTACCCTACCCTACCCTACCCTACACTACCTTACCCTACCCTACCTTACCCTACCCAACCCCACCCTACGGGTATGAAAAATAGTTAACGTCCTATTCTCAGACCTATATACACAAAATTTCTTAAGAATCGGTCATCTTTCTGTCCTCCGTGGTCAAGCCGTTTTTTACAAACACTGAGCCACACGAAAAGAGATTGACTCCCTCCCGTACGGCCCGTATCCCAGTGACGTGATTTTTCTGCTAATACTTATATTTTTAAACTCGTGATATCTTTTGAATGGAATGTCTGAATTGAATAATTCAAAAAGTTATATAAAGGTACTGAAACAGTCTTGAATATGAAGTAATTTATTTTGATAAGGATTAATACCAAGATACACATAGAGTGCCATTTCTAGCGGCGGCATTTCAATTAAATTTTTAAAATAGAAAAACACTTATTGTGGCATAACTATAATAGTTAGACATATAGTATCGCGACACTTTTTGTAAATAATAATGTGTTCTACAAAGTCGTAGTACATTATTTTATTCTATCATCAATAGTTTTCGCAGCGCACGCGATGTAATGAATATTTCAGGTAATTTTTTTACACCTTGGGTTACATTATTGGAGTTTTAGTAAGGATCCCTAATTTTTTTGAAAATATAATATAGCCTATGTTAACCGGGGATAGTGTAGCTTTCCAATAGTGAAAGAATTTTTCAAATCGGTTCAGTACTTTCGGAGCCTATTTTATGCAAACAAACAAACAAACAAACAATCAAATCTTTCCTCTTTATAATATTAGTATAGATTTTCTAGTCTAGTCTTTGTCAATGAAGACAGCCAGTGCAGTTTTAATATCATCTATCATACAGCAATTAAATAAATAAATAAATATCCTGGGACATTCCTCACACACGGTCATCTGATCCCAAACTAAGCAGAGCTTGTACTATGGAAACCAGATAACTGATATAATACATATACTACTTTTTGTTTGTAAATACATACTTAATATACATAATTACACCCAGACTCAGGACATACAGACATTTTCATGCACACAAATGCATGTCCTGTGCGGGAATCGAAGCCACGACCTGCGGTGCAGTAGGTGGAATCTTTACCAGACTCTTAACCAACTGCGCCAACTGGCCCGTCAAATTAATTAGTTAATTAAAAAAATAATTCTATTTATTCATTGATTTTTATAAACCAGTGAACTCCCATTATATTTTTACCGTATTGTTAGAGTAATCCTTAAAATATTCGGAGTTGGGACAAATGTAAAAATGTTAAACACAAAAGGGCTATATGATTTGATTGTTGTAAAACCTCTACACAAATGTGTGATTGTTATTCGTCCGTCGAACTGTTTATACAAAAATGCTTTATCTCGATTCAATTTAAATTCCAGAATAAGCCAGAAAATTATAACGACATTCGATGACTAGTCAAATAAAGTGTTAAGCGTGGACTCAACGACTAACTATTGGTTCCGTACAAACAAATGTAAAATCATCAATTAAAATTTTAAAGTTAAATCTTGCAAGTTTCAATCAGTTAGAAGATCCATAGAAGCACCACTAACTGTTAGGTATTAAACATCGGTATGGTATAGGTATAGGTAGTACAATACAACTAACTAGTTGTTCTATACATATATTTAATAACTTTTTAGTTGATCAATTTTTTTGTAGAATTTCCTACTTTTGTTTTTTGAAAGTGTCAATAAATATTTATTATCCTATACCATATATATCTTTAAGTAGGTATTAATTATATTCGTATTTCTTCAAAATACAACCATGTGGGTACATACCTTCTTTTAGAATTATTTATTCACTGAAGTCAAGACGGATCTCCAAAAATAGCCTTATTAACAAATCTTGGGAAACTTCTTAAGGTTTAAAGGCCTTTTAAAACACAACGAAAAAAACACAACCGTTTCTTCAATACAAAAATGCACCTGAGAATGAAGGCGGGACCACTTGACTAATATTTCGATTATTACAAATCACCGTGAAGTGTCCATTATAATTTGTTCCTAGACCATTGCGCTGGAATCAAGCCGCTGACAGCATCCATGGATGCATAAAAAGCAATGTATATCGTCCAACTTGTGAATGCATTGAAAGAAATCACAGACCACGTGTGTAAGTCACAGGTAGTGGTTAATAATTCGTTTAGTCCAGAGGTTGCGCCCACGTTTTTTCCACGGCGGGCCACACAGGTGCACTCGCATCCTAATTTACTATTCCTGATACCAACCGGGACTTTGGGACATAGACGTGTTTAATGTTCCTTTGTTGCTCACATTATGTTATGGGGTTTCGTTATCTGAACAATTTATTTTCATAAAATCATAAATTAAAAAGACTATTTTTGAAATTCGAACAGAGACCGTATCGGTTTCCGTTAGCGCAATAAGCTGTCGATGCCGTCATCACTTTTTTTTCCGCTGACTTACGTTATTTATAGTTTTGCTCTTTCTTTCTTGCATTTTGAATAGTGAATAAATAATTTCGATAATAGATAATGAACTAGAAAGGTAACATGCAATGAGATTTAGTCTGGTGAAATTAATTATATCCTTATATTAGTAGCAAGCCACGAAAACTAACTACACAATCCTCATTTTTTATTTTATATTCGTAAGTACTAAGATATTTTAACCAACTTATTCATGAAACTAATTTATGTATACATACCTACATAGAAATATGGTTCGATGTTTCTAGGTTTCGTTTTCTAGTATCAAAACATCTTCTACTTTGAGAGCAATAATGTATTACATTGGACGATTTGCCATACGTCCCGCCCGGTACGCCGGGACATGTCCCGGTTTCAAGCGTTTTGTCCCGGTGCCTCGGACATTGTCCTGGTTTGAAAACCATTTTTGTCGGTAGGAGTAGACGAGGACTAGGTAAGTAGGCTATACATACATTGACACAGGCTATATAACAGCCCAAGCAGCACGCAAGCATATTCTACATCAATAAACCAGCCCATTTAGAACTTAGAGTTCTTTTAGAGACTTACAAGAGTGTAAAGAACAGTTTTAATACTTATAAGAGTGATTTATGAGATATTATACAGCTCTAGCTGTATAAAATTCTTAGTAAGGGATCCGCGTCAGCTTAGGGTTCTTAAACAGAATATCAAAACTCTACTATACAGCGTTAAGAATTTTATAACACTCCAAGCTGGTTTTATCGTTAAAGCTGTATATAGGCTGTATAAAGGGATCCGCGTCAGCTTAGGGTTCTGAAACAGATATTATAACTCTATAATACAGCGTTAAGTGTTTTCTTACACTTCAAACTGGTTTTATCGTTAAAGCTGTATACTGGCTGTATAAAGGGATCCGCGTCAGCTTAGGGTTCTGAAACAGATATTATAACTCTATAATACAGCGTTAAGTGTTTTCTGACACTTCAAACTGGTTTTATCGTTAAAGCTGTATACAGGCTGTATTAAGCATGTGTTCACTTACTTAATACAGCAATAAACGTTCATAACTTACTTAATACAGCTACTAAGACTTCCCAAGCAGCACGCAAGCATATTCTACATCAATAAACCAGTCCATTTAGAACTTAGAGTTCTTTTAGAGACTTACAAGAGTGTAAAGAACAGTTTTAATACTTATAAGAGTGATTTATGAGATATTATACAGCTCTAGCTGTATAACATTCTTAGTAAGGGATCCACGTCAGCTTAGGGTTCTTAAACAGAATATCAAAACTCTACTATACAGCGTTAAGAATTTAATAACACTCCAAGCTGGTTTTATCTTTAAAGCTGTATATAGGCTGTATAAAGGGATCCGCGTCAGCTTAGGGTTCTGAAACAGATATTATAACTCTATAATACAGCGTTAAGCTTTTTCTGACACTTCAAACTGGTTTTATCGTTAGAGCTGTATACAGGCTGTATAAAGGGATCCACGTCAGCTTAGGGTTCTGAAACAGATATTATAACTCTATAATACAGCGTTAAGTGTTTTCTGACACTTCAAGCTGGTTTTATCGTTCAAGCTGTATACAGGCTGTATTAAGCATGTGTTCACTTACTTAATACAGCAATAAACGTTCATAACTTACTTAGTACAGCTACTAAGACTTATAACACACTCCAAGTATCGTTTAGGCTGTATAGCAAATTGTCGACATTTTTACATTTAGAATAACAACATTTAAATTACAATTAAAGGAATATTTCATAATAACTATAGCCGTATCATGGTTATCAGCTTGAATAATGATCTTGTATACTCATATCTATTATTTATAAATATATTTTTAACTTCCTAACCTTAAAAACAAACACTTATTTACTGTATTTAGTATAATTTCTTTATTTTGGCTTGATTATTTTGTTGGCGCGTGAATATTTTGACGGAAAACATACACAGGTTCACAATAAATTAAAATTTGCACATTGAATTCATCAATAAACAGCATTAGATATCCATGTCCAAGATTTTATCCTTTCCATTTTAATAACAATATTATGTCGCCATTCAATATGGCTTCGTAAATAGTTTTATTTATTTTATTCTCACATAATTCTCTTCGACAACCTATTTAGAACTATTATTCTTACAAGATACTTATAAGAGGATATCCGTAGAGTATAGGCTGCTCTATATACCTAATAACAGCCCTAATACAGCTTTTATACTTGTCTTTTGTTTATACAGCCTCTATACAGCTCCAATAACGAAATAAGCTGTGTAATGTGGGCCCTTTTTACACTTATAAGGCCTGTATAAGCGCTTATACAGCCTTTTTACAGCCTGAATATTCAGCTTTTAGTATGAGAACGAACTTTAATACAGCCTTTAAACAGCTTGTTATGCTACTTGGGAGGTACACACGGCTACAGATCAAGCTATACATTTCTAGTTAAAACTGACTTCCTATTGTATCGAAATCCTATACAATGCGAGATCAGCTTAGCCGTGTGTACTCATTAATTTATATAATGTCAATTTTGTAATTATTTAACTTTGTTTTAATTATAGGTATCTGTACGAAAAATTACTCCGTACTTACAAGAACAAAGTATTTTTTATGCTTATAAGTTGTTCATTAAATACCTTTAAGTAACTATTAAAAGTTATTTTTTGATCTCTACATACTATACTTTTGCTTCAATTATCTCAGTCGATGTCCCGTATTTATTGCAACTCTACTGTAATAATAATATTGGTACTTGCAAATAACAATATACCTACCCCCCTGTGAATAAAATAAGTAGGTTACGTAGGAAGCAAGTATTTAGGAATTATATCAATCCTACTCGTATAAATTGTTACTTGAACGTAGAGTTAGCAAACTATTAAATTAATCAATATATTTTTAAGAGAACATAAATAGGTATTCTTCAAAAAAATATTTTATTAAAGAAAAATACGTTGAAAAGAAAGCCACCTGTTGTATCTCATAAAGATCTAGTCATAACCTTTATAGTTGAGTTTAACTCAATCACCTATAATGTGAATTAGATGAGAAGCAATAAATTTTATTACAGACGGTCCAATTGGATACGTCCGAATAAGAAAGGAGTTAATTAATTGATGAAGTTGATCAATATATTGGTATTGGTTTATAATATTAGTTATTTCATTAAACTCAATCTCTACTACCTACTACTAATTCTATAATTACATTTAATTAATTTTAATTAAATAATTATCTACCGCTACTAATCTTTCGATTACTTTCTACAGTTTTTTTTTTGGTGGCATCGTTTGCTCAGTGGCGGGCAATCAGAAAATCAATAAATCTGAGTTCAGAGTAGACCTAATAAGGATGATTCCTGGGTAAAAAAATCTAATTCTAATTAGTCCGTCAGTTAGATTACCAAAAAATATTGGTAACGTATTTTTTGCTTTACCAAATCAATAAAAAAGATAAAGCGCTTCAAAGTTCGGGAGTAGGGGCTCGTGACGTCACTTCAGAGTAAAAACTGTACCATAACGTGACGTCATGCGGAACTTCAACACACGATATCTTCGTATATACAAAAAATACATACCAATCTCCCAATCTCATATTTATTATATATAGATTTTTTCAGTCATCTTGCTTATTATATCGCGTTAAAAAAAACAATGAATTCAATTGTTATTACCTATAGGACGCGCGTCCTACATATGGAAAATAATAGAATTCCAGAAACTTCGAGTTAACCGAGTAAACAACAAACATAGAAATAAGCCATTTCTTTTATAATATTATGCAGCACGGTAAATAAAACAAACTAATAAATAAGACGCTGAACGATCAAAATGCTAATCGTTCCACGTAACCGGCGGAAGTGTTTATTGGTGATACTATGATGTCGGCGGTAATAAAGCACGGATAGGCGCCATTTTGAATTCGTATTGTCGACGCATTGGTGCTGACGATGGGAGGTCTGCATCCGGCGCCGGACATTTGCATCACACGAGACCCGAATCGATTATTTATTTAAAAACAAATAAATATGTCGATATTCATCGGTAAGTCACGTGCGTAGACAAATTCAGATAAGGTAATGCTTAATGTCGCCATAGTGCCTTACGCCAACGTACATTCCAATTTCAAAATGATTTTTTATAGCAATAAACTACAGTAAGGTACAGACAGATGTCACTGTCAATTAAGTGTAATATGCATTGCTTATTTTCCTTTTCGTCTAGCAATCAAGCTGGCATTTTATTCATCAAATAGAACAAGCGCAGAATCAGCGACAGGTGGCCCCGCACGTGCCGCCTTGAATAAAACGCAATGAATGTCAAATGCCGTCTTCGAAATTGCACTCAACCCACTCTTTTCAGCACATTGCGACCACTATAAAGAACCTTCCCTAAAAAGCATTAAACTCATATCGCATCACCCTCATAACGACTTACGTCTTTTTACATCGAACGATGCACAAAGATACTTTCTGATTCAATATCATTAAGATATTTATTGCAGTTCGTAAACCACCGTTTAATTTTAGCGGTTCGGTTCAGGGTCATAAAACTTAGTTTCCTCCGAACATGTCTAGTCTCTGTGTTGAGGGATAATTCGCCACCCTCTATGACTGCCTGACTTTTCATTATCGAGATGTTTTATTAAAGCAGGGCTCGGTATATGTCTGGTAAGGGGAGTGCTAGGGCTGTCTCAGGAGAAAACTTGTTCTTTTAGCACTTGATAAATAATATTAAGTATTTGATAGGAAAAAGACAAGCTGGCAGACTGACTAACGTATGTATCAACATTTCAAACAGCACAGGTTCTAATTTCCCAATCTGTTTTTGATAACATTACGAATTCGCATATTTTATGTGTATAGTATGCCCGACACACACATTTAAATTTAATAAAGATACAAGGATTTTTAATGAAAAAGCAAAATTATTATTTTATCAACCCTAACCAGGATTTGCTGAGCGAATATTGAGTTACCCGCTGGCAGGGTGTGGGTGGAATGTTTACACTGGGATTTAGGACTAGCCCTGGCCATATTGCATTCCTATACGCAACCGAGCACGCGGCATGTCACGCACTTGGATAAAATAAATTGCCTGATTGCAATCTACGTACGGTTGAACTCATAAAACTGTGTCGATCTCTTCGCGGGACGTGGAGATAAAGTCGACCATTTTAGTCGTAGACTACCTACCTACGATTGTTAAACATGTTTACAGATGTTTTGCGCAGTCCAACGACATATTTGTCGGTGACTCCTCGACGTTAATTCTATCAACAACTCGAAGACAAATTAAATAAACACGACCACTATTATAGTTACTATAATTTCCTCGAAACTGTTTGACAAAACATTAGACAAAGACAATGCCACGCGCCGTATCCAAACATCGTGGTCGTGCGTGACTCAATCGTCAATCTTGGACTTATTGGTAACTGACACGAGATCAAGCAATGACTAGCAAACTAAAAATATTATTGGGAAACTAGCTTTTACCGCACGTTTTCATTCGTGGAAATCTCGGGATATTCGCCTTTGATAATAGACACCCTATATCCGAATCTAGCACCCAGCATTTGCTGAAAGCCGGCAACATTACCTTCTATTGTCAAAATTTGCTGAAAGCCGGCAACATTACCTTCTATTGTCAATATTTGCTGACAAGCAAATACTGAACGGATGCTTTCATAAATGCTATATTATCTAAACCTAAGTTAAAGAGTCCTCACGCTGTATAACTTTGACTCCACTACTACCACTTGAATCGATTGAAAAAAGAAGTTGTTTTTTCGAGATTACATGGCAGAGTTGATCATAGGTATAGTCCACACAACCCGTCCTTGTGTTTGTCTAAATTTTGTAAGTATTAATCAAATAAGATTAAAGTAATGTCTGTCACTTGTTTTGTATGACAATCCCAACTTATATTTTAGAAAGACGTAACATGTCCTTAACAAACTAGAATACTACATTTAATAAGCCAGTACTATTTCCCAGGATTTATTTGTTCAAGGAGTGCCGACCATGATGGTGATCGATGTGCAAAGTTGGGTAGTTTGCGTGACTTGAAGTACAGTCATTAAACTACCTTACAATAGTTATTGTCCTTATTGTACATAGGAAGTACTCCGAAGTAGCAAATGGTCTTACAATAACAATAATACTTGGATGCGGATGAACAAAGTCCACAATTACTACGAACGGCGCAAATCTTCTACTTGTTTCACGGTGGTAGGGTACTTTGTATATTAACCCTCGGGCGTCGGACTACATAAAATTGAAAATCTATCGCCAAGCACCTCTCGGTGAGTTCTAGCAGTTGCACATGAGATCCAGTTACTTTATAGGATTTTAAAAAATGGACAACACTGACTCTACCTCTACCAAATGGACCTCTTTCATTGGACAAATGTCCAATGAAAGCTCCATAATTCAATGGAACGACCGATATGTATCATCAAAAAACATGATTTCGGCGCGATTTTACATGCGTTTCAAGAGAGAAGTATATTGATATTTTTAGAAATTATAATCGGTAACGATATCTGAGTGTCCACTCCGAAAAATTAATTATACACGATAATCCGACCAAGCATATGATCATGATCATAACCAAGCAGCAGCAAAACCGATGAGACGTAGTAAAGGTGAACGCACACTTATCCGGGCCGAACACGCCGAACGCATCGAACGAAACGAATTTCTGAATTCTGTATATGAAATCCATGATGAAATCTTATGAAAGAAATCTTATGAATCGTCCGAATCTGAATAAGATTTCATATACCTACATCATTCTAAAATTCGTTTCGTTCGATGCGTTCGGCTCGGATAAGTGTGCGTTCACCTTATATGTTCAATGCTATTGGTTAATATCTCAAAACGATGAGCGGTCTCTCGTGTATCGTTTTCTGATTATCCAGTCAGTTAGCATGTATACCTACTTAGTTCTCTTCCAAAAGTTCACTTGCATTTTATAAGTAGTAGTTGAAGTATAAAAACGTAACAAACAAAAGTAGGAATTCATATTTGATTTTCCATCAACAAAAAGTTGGTTATGCTACGTGATCAATATTCAGCAACTACTTTACACAAATAACAAACCGGTATATAGAATATTTACATTTTATTTTATTTTATTTAAGAACCATGGAGATCCGTATCCGTAACGTTGAGGCAGTAATTCACCAGCTCATATCTGTACAACATCCGGCTGGCTGGACCTCGTCGCTGTATCTTCGGCAATAATTTAAAAGTGCAATATCAACAAGTTACTGGCGGCAACTAGCTCCCGTGGGCACTTTATAATCTTATAAGGTTCTTATTTATAGATACACTGAGTACATTTTGAAAGATGTAGTTAGCTATTACAAGTTTCGATTCAGATATGTAGATTCATAGGCAATAAGGTAAGTCGCCGTGAAAATAATTAAGTACAATTAAATTATCTATCTTTAATTTGAACGATTGTAAATCAATCGTCTGGTCAATTTAATGAAATTCTCGTCTAATTATAAAAAAGTACTCTGTGGACCGCTTTCAATTTACTGGTAAAGTTTATACTACGTACCTATATTAAGTAGATAGATTTTGGAATGAGGCTATTTCCATTCTTTAGCAGTCTAAATAAAACGATTCTTTTTTTCATTTCATTTGTTGCGCACACGTGCACATTGCCGCCTCGCTGCCGCGCGCCGCCTGCGCAGATCGTGACCTGCGCGCCTCCGCGACTTCTCTCTCTCAGCCAGATAATTGTCTGACGCCAAGATAGACGCAAAACTTAAAGGCCATTATTACCAATTACTGTGTTAACTTAAAAATAAAACAAACATCTCCGATACAGGTATTTATTTGTTTACCAGTGTCAAGCGAAAATTTATTAATAATCAAGCTAATAAAAGCGTGTAAACTATTTATTTCAATAAAAGTCGTTGTTCGGGGTAAATACTCGAAAAAATTAATTCCATTAGCGATATTGCTCTAGCTTTCATTTTTAGCCCCCCAGGACACATTCTTCATGTTAATGGTTTGGTTTTATTATTCTGTGGCTTTATCTTACTTTTTACTTTCTTTTTACCATAATTCTTCGTACCTGATAGGTAGATACTTAACTACTTTATTTTTACATATTCATAAGAGTACGTAAAACATAACATCCATTACCGAAACAAAATCGATCAAGTCTTTTAAATAAATAAGTATTTTCATGTGTCTTATGTCCAAAGATCAAGCCGAGATGCGGCTTTAACAAAGTGAAATGACTCGGAATACTCAGGTGCGCCCGCGCCGCTTCGCCTCACGGATCGGATACATTGTACCCAGCAAGAAAATAGAATTAAAAGGTACGCCACAATGGGCCAAAGCCCTTTCAAACCACACACAAATATATATGGGAATTTTAAACCCAACAAAACAGTTGTTGGATGGAATTATTTATATAGGTAGTAACACAATAACAAGCTTTTTCTCAACGATATCATGAGTAATATTTTATATATATATATATAAACCGGTTGTATGAAAGTATAAGTAGGTTCTAAATGAACAAAAGTAATTTGATTGATCGGTCGCTCGGCTATACATAAAAATTATAAATGTATCACATAAGATTATGATATATTTTTGAACAACTAGGTAATTAGGTAGGTATAGTAAAAAAAATATTAGATATTGGCCTACATCATTAGATATTGGCCAACATCATCCTATATCTCTTTCTACAGGCATAGAGTAAATAATATACCTACTACGTAGGTACAACTACAGGTGAACGCAGTTATCCGAGCCGAACGCATCGAACGAAACGCATTTTAGAATTCTGTAAAATGAAATCTTATGAAAACTCGCACACTCGCCCGCGTTGAATCGTCCGAATCTGGATAAGTGTCCGTTCAAAGTTCTAATAACTTACTCTCTTTCCACTATCCCGAAAACTGGTAGTAATTAGATTGAATCCTCTTTGCTAGATCTTAGCTTTGTAACTTTAGGTTGGGAGCATTCTCCGGAACCATATTTAGGACAGCTAACCTTAGATTCAGAGAAATATATAGGTACCTAAGGTAGCATAGTATAAATGAAAAATAATATCCAATTTTTTCATGAAATTTAAGCATATACCTACCTACATTGCGTGTACAGAGGGAGTGTGAGATTTGGCATAGTTGTATGCAGCTAACAAAAGGGACCCAGTCAGTAGGTACCTACGTGCAAACGTGTTTTGTGCAAATATGTTAACTAGTATACAAAAATAATATGTTTCTTATATTTCATCAAAAAGAAACCTTTTTTCTTTTGCTCCACTGGTATGTGTAGGTAGCTCTTACCTATTTATTCCGATTTATTTGTATAGCACGCACGAATAAGCTCTATACTATCTATTCAAGATGCAGAGCCTTTTCGTGGGTTATCAAATAGGTACACCTACCATACGCGATATCCCACTATTCTCTAACCGGAATCCCGCTCTGTGAACCGAATAAAAGATTCAAAAAATGCTACAAGGCCGTAAAACAGATGAAAAATTTCACCTTCTTTGTTGACAAAAAATATTTATAAATCACACGTGCAATAAATAATTGTTGTCTTCAAACTTCTCTCGAGCTGTGCCTCATAATATGATACACGCACCTATGAGAAGAACTACAAAATGCTCCATATATGGTGCACGCACAGATAACGTTTTTATGGAGAAGTGCAGAAGGTCGACTGCTTTTTGGGCTCTAGTATAAATAATTCGATGATCTACTCTACGCTAAATGTGTACTCTACTATTATAGTGGCTACTATAGTCACAGAACTACAGTAAGTTAGAATACCAATAAGCAATACCTACCTGCCATCTCTGTTCCAAAGTAGTATTTACTTTTCTGACGTAAATATAACCACTAGATGGCGCGTAGTAGCCTAACAACGACATCTACCCATAAATAGTTTTTTATATTTTCATACTCGGCTATCACTACTCAACAATAGATGGCGCAAAACCGTAACATTGATTGATTTTTTTTTTATTGACTGGCAACATTGCTAATATAAAATACGGCGCCATAACATAAAATGCTTCTTTTTGATTGGTCAATCGTCGGGGAGGGAAATGGAGCGATCGTCAGCCGCCATTTTATCGTCGGTGTGGGCCGAAGTGGCAGTGAAAATTCTTAAAAATTATACCAAGCCGCATCGCGGCAATCTTCTATTTATTTTTATGGGTGAGTACTACAAATACTTCTTTTTATTTATAGACACAATTAAATTCGGTTATTTTGCACTTCTAGGTATCTCCTCGATGGATTTACTGTATCAATCGTGGTCGTTATGCGGTGCAATAGAAAATAAGCTCACCCATTCGAAAGCACAAGCTAATTCTGCTTTCGTCAGTTACGAGCATAACAGTTCTTCATATTTCATACGTATTTTACCTAATATTATTTGACAAAATCCCTATAGAGTAAATATCATTTCAGGTATAGGCTGAGGGAACCAAGATGTTTCTGTACAATTTGACTTTACAAGGCTCAACATGTATCACACATGCCGTGCACGGCAATTTTTCCGGCACGAAACAGCAGGAGATCATCATATCACGTGGTAAAACCTTGGAACTTCTCCGGCCAGATCCCAACACCGGCAAAGTACATACTCTGATGAAAGTGGAAATATTCGGTGTTATCCGGTCTATGATGTCATTTCGCCTTACCGGCGGCACTAAAGGTAAATGCACTTTATTTTTAGACCACGTGGGTTTGATTTTATGTGGTGAGCTGCCCCACCCACCCAAGCTAACCTAATCCATCTTTGCGTTGGTATTTTTTTTTAGTCCATGTGGTAGTAATATGCCATGTGGTTTTAATCAGTTTGCATTCTCTTGCTCCATGCCCCTGTTTTAAAAGGTGTATTGGGATAACTAAGATGCATAGACTGAAATCCAAAACGTCGCTCTTTGCAATCTTTATGAGTGCCGAGATGTACCGTATTGGTACAGTTCTCAGTTCATGAAATCACATACATTAATGTTTAGATAACATTATAACCAATGCCTTTATTTTCAGACTACATTGTAATAGGATCGGATTCGGGGCGTATTGTTATTCTGGAGTACATTCCAGCCAAGAATATATTAGAAAAAGTACATCAGGAAACGTTTGGAAAGTCAGGATGTCGCAGAATAGTTCCTGGACAATATCTAGCAATAGACCCCAAAGGCAGAGCTGTAATGATAGGTAAGCCAAAAAAAAACAATTGTATTCTGTGCCCTTCTAGTAGTCACCCTGCTTTTTCACCTACATCCCATTAGGTATCTTATGATTTCCTGGGACAAAAACCTGTATATTATTCCAGGGGGCCTACCACAAGCTCTTAAAACAAGGTTAAAATAACCTTATTTGTGTTTTGTCTTGTTTTGACGTTGGATGTCAAAGAGGGACAAAAGACAAATAAGGTTATTTTAACCTTGTTTTAAGAGCTTGTGGTAGGCCCCCAGGTTAGGATTTACCAATGACTCAAATTTCATCACAATTGGTGTGCCATTGAAGCATCAAGAGGTATCAAAGAACTCATTTATATTAGAAGGATCTTGATTTAAACAAAAATAAAGTGTATTTTAAGAACCCAATGCAGTAATTTTTTTTTTTTTTACAGGTGCTATAGAGAAACAAAAGCTTGTCTACATTTTGAACAGAGATGCAGAAGCCAGACTGACTATATCATCACCTCTAGAAGCACACAAGTCAAACACATTGGTATATCACATGGTTGGCGTAGATGTTGGCTTTGAGAATCCAATGTTTGCCTGTTTGGAGATTGACTATGAAGAAGCTGATTCTGATCCTTCTGGTAAGTTCTAGAAACGAAAAATATTCATTTTTGTCTCATGTGCTTATTTAAACTTCAAAGCAAAAGTATTACATGGTTTCGACATTGCTCCTCAGTAATTCCGAAGCAAAACTTAAGCTCATTTTACTTAATAAAATATATAGATTCTACAGACCTTATAATGATTAACTTGAGGTCCGTGTTTCCGATTGACAGTGACGCCAAATCCTCCATACATGAATCCAAACCCTATAAAATCATGTATGATATATCTAAATAATATCTTCAATAACTAATTTTTCTCTTTTCTCCAGGTGAAGCAGCCCAAAGAACACAACAAACATTGACTTTCTATGAATTAGATTTGGGTTTGAATCATGTAGTGAGGAAATACTCTGAACCCCTTGAAGAACATGCAAACTTCCTCATAACTGTTCCTGGTGGGAATGATGGCCCATCAGGTGTATTGATCTGCTCTGAAAATTACCTTACATACAAAAATTTGGGTGATCAGCATGACATCCGATGTCCCATACCTAGACGGCGAAATGACTTGGATGACCCCGAGAGAGGCATGATATTTGTATGCTCCGCAACACATAAAACAAAGTCAATGTTCTTCTTTTTGGCACAAACTGAACAAGGGGACATATTCAAAATTACAATTGAGACTGATGAAGACATGGTTACTGAAATAAAATTAAAGTACTTTGACACAGTTCCTGTTGCCACATCAATGTGTGTTCTGAAGACTGGATTCCTATTTGTGGCCTGCGAATTTGGCAACCAGTAAGTATAATTTATAACTTTACATGCATGTAAGCCAGTGGGTTTGTAATTATTCAGACTTGCTTACAATAATACATGCTATAGAAGAAATCTCTGAACCAAGGTTCTCCCTTTTATATGGGGTGAGTGCACACTGATATGAGATGTACAATACCCAATACTTGAACCATAAACTAGTATATTTAAAAATAAAAATATTCTAATTTTATTTATAATTTTCAGTTATTTATATCAAATTGCACACTTGGGTGATGAAGATGATGAACCAGAATTCAGTTCAGCCATGCCTTTGGAAGAGGGAGATACATTCTTCTTTGCTCCCAGGCCTTTGAGGAATTTGGTACTTGTTGATGAATTGGATTCACTATCACCTATATTAGGTAAATTAAAGCCTATTAAATACCTACCATACCTATTTTTTCGCCGACATATCGTTAGTATTGTTGAGTCAATTTTATTTTCATATTACATTGTTGATTCCTTTTCTTCCCCTTTGTTTTCCATGGTCTGAACTATTATATTATCCACTAAACAAATTATCTATTCCCAAATATAAGTTTGTTTTATTTGTTTTAGCATGCCATGTAGCAGATTTGGCTGGTGAAGACACACCTCAAGTTTATTTAGCATGTGGTCGTGGACCCAGATCATCATTAAGAGCATTGAGACATGGCTTGGAAGTAGCTGAAATGGCCGTCTCAGAATTGCCTGGATCTCCTAATGCTGTGTGGACAGTGAGGCGACATAAGGATGGTGAGTACATACATTTAATCTGAGTTTCAAACATATATGATTATTAGGTTTATTTATTTATTATGGGACAAAAAAAGGTTAGCAAGTTAGTTAGGTTGCAAGTTAATATCACAGGTCCGTTTAAAAACTTTATGGAGATTCACCTCTGGCTAAGCAGTTTGATTCAGAAGTATTTTTGCAGTCTACTAATCAGAATGGGGCCTTATTTCCCTCAATATTAGCATAAGAGCTGGTGATAATGTCGAAATCGACTCAATATGTGACATACGACAGTTAATTTTATAAAACAATTGGTAAGGTTATTTCAGGATTGTTCTAAATCATCTATAGTTTTTATCATCATTATTTGAAGCTGTGAATAGAAAGGAGCTTAATGATTATATCTTTTGGTCCGTGTTACTGAAATACCGTGACGTTACCACAATTAACCACTTATGAATGCTCCTCTTTATCAACAAAATACTAATAAAACCCTGGTTGTTTGTCATACATAAACACCAGTGGTTTTTCTTTTCAGAATCTCCTTACGGCTGATGAACTAGAGATGGTTTCTACAAAGACTCAAAGGTAGGCATCGGAGACTACTTTTACCTTCACTGGACGCTGCCGCCATAAGAAGAATGCTATATGCTAAAACTAGCTCGCCGACTTTATTTTAGCTTCGAATTTTTCTTTTGGTTGCAGAGGAATATGATTCCTACATCATTGTGTCATTCGTTAACGCCACTCTTGTGCTCTCTATCGGCGAGACTGTGGAGGAAGTGACGGACTCTGGGTTCCTGGGGACGACTCCAACACTGAGCTGCCACGCCCTCGGCAGCGACGCACTAGTGCAAGTGTACCCGGACGGCATCCGACACATCCGCGCCGACAAACGAGTCAACGAATGGAAAGCGCCCGGCAAGAAATCAATAGTCAAGTGTGCAGTCAACCAAAGACAAGTAGTGATCGCATTAACTGGCGGCGAATTAGTCTATTTTGAAATGGACCCAGTAAGTTGTTATTTTATTGTTGTCTATTCAAGAACCGACGTGTTTGCGCAGGCGTGCCTTCGGGTGTGCCTGCGTGAGAGTGGTGCGTAGCTGCCTCATGCAGTGACATGCCCACAACGTCGCAGAACATATCGCTCTCCCCTAGCAATAGCGGTTGAGTGCGGAACTCGGCATATTCCATAGCCAAGCTGGAGTCGCTCAGACCATGAAGGCGGCCAAACCATGTCGTGGACAAATAAATATTCTTATAAAAATAAAATTGAATTTATTATTTTTACACAGCATAAAATGTAATCATTGTTTTGTAACTTTTCAGACTGGTCAACTGAATGAGTATACAGAAAGGAAAAAGTTATCGTCGGATGTATCATGTATGGCCCTGGGTTCAGTTGCAACTGGCGAGCAGAGAGCGTGGTTCTTGGCCGTAGGGCTCACTGATAATACCGTCAGAATCATCTCATTAGATCCATCGGTAAGAATTTTTATTTTACAGTCAAATTATATTTGAATAAGATTAAAGTGATGATACAAGGACACCACTGAATTTATTTGATTATAAATACCCAAAAATGCGTTATTCTGTTTATACTGATTATTATAAACTTGCAAATCCTATTATGAATCACATGAAACAACAATTACATGTATACTTTTTTCAGGATTGTCTATCACCTCGCTCGATGCAGGCTTTACCCGCCGGCGCAGAATCCCTATGTATAGTTGAGCAACCATTTGAGTCTGGTGCCAAGTCTGCCCTACATCTGAATATTGGATTGAGCAATGGAGTACTATTGAGAACTACGTTAGACTCTGTCAGTGGCGATCTTGCAGACACGAGAACAAGGTTAGTTATTATTTTAAGCACTTGTATATATTTTGATTGTGTATTTTCCAATGATGTCAAACTATTTCGCTCCGTGTTTCATCTGAAGAACTTTGACGATTAATTAACCAGATCTGAGGTCTCGTTTAACACAATAAATAAGTATTTTTTAATGTCCTGTATATTACAAGCCATTAAATCTCTTTCAGATACTTAGGTTCGCGCCCAGTGAAACTGTTCAAAGTGCGTGTGCAAGCCGCAGAGGCAGTCCTCGCCGTGTCATCAAGAACTTGGCTTGGATACCACTACCAGAACCGCTTCCATCTCACACCACTTTCATATGAATGTCTGGAGTATGCTGCAGGATTTAGTTCAGGTAATTAATGCATATAGCCCTACACACACTATTTATTATAAAACTTACACAAATCTTTTGTATTTACACCGACGTGTTTGCGCGGGCGTGCCTTCGGGTATATCCGCGTGAGAGTGGTGCGTAGCTGCTTTATGCAGTGACAAGCCCACAACGTCGCAGAACATATCGCTCTCCCCTAGCAATAGCGGTTGAGTGCGAAACTCGGCATATTCCATAGCCAAGCTGGAGTCGCTCAGACCATGAAGGCGGCCAAACCATGTCGTGGACAAATATCCTTTCAAAAATCCATATTCAAATTGATCTGCCTCTTAAATCTCTAGTAAAAACCAATCCTTTTGCAGAACAATGTGCGGAAGGTATAGTCGCCATCTCATCTAACACGTTGAGAATTCTTGCACTGGAGAAACTAGGTGCAGTGTTCAACCAAACATACTTGCCATTAGAATTCACACCAAGGAAATTCGTCATTAATTCGGACAACAACCACATTATTATTCTTGAGACTGATCACAACTCTTATACAGAAGACATGAAAAAGCAAAGAAGGTAAGATAGAATTGTTAGTTTTAGTGGCAATTGTACAAAAAAATACATAAATATTTCCAAGATATTTCAAATTCAAGCAAGAATATTTTCAAATGATGATAAAAAGACACATTGCCTTAATTTTTATGTAGACAATCTGCAGTTCTGATTTTATTCCAGAAACAATTATTTTACTTGATTAAAATTATCAGTTTACATATTTAATAATTCCTTTTATTATTTTTCAGAGTACAAATGGCTCAAGAAATGCGTGAGGCGGCAGCTGGTGGTGGCCCAGAAGAACAAACACTAGCTAACGAAATGGCGGATGCTTTTATATCCGACATTTTACCGGAAAATGTATTCTCGTCACCTAAAGCAGGAGCAGGTAATACAAATTCAAGTAAATTTTTCACATTAGCCACATTCTCTGGGCAAGAGCAGAGCACGCCTTTCAGCATACTGTCTCTAATCGAGTGTGGCAATAACAAATCCCAACTTTAATCCCAGATGACCCACTACTAAGTCATTTGATTCATGTTTGGGAAACAATACAAACTTTCATGACATTCATTTTGCATTATCTAAATTTTTGTTCTATATCAACAAAATTATTGTTTCAGGAATGTGGGCATCACAAGTACGCGTAGTGGATATGGGTATAGGAGGCGGTCAACCGTCGACACTGTTCAAATTGCCATTTGAACAGAATGAGGCTGCCGTGTCTGTATGTATCATCCGATGGGCGGCACATGCTGAACACGCTCAACCACACTTAGTTATCGGAGTGGCTAAAGATGTGGTGCTTTCTCCACGCTCTTGCACTGAGGGAAGCTTACATGTTTACAAAGTAAGTTTCGTAATTAGGTGTATTTCTATTGTAAAACTTGTGATTAATAGCAGAATTATTAATAAAATTTCCTCTTTATAGATATACAGCAACACGGGTAAATTAGAGCTAGTTCACAAAACCCCAATAGATGAATATCCCGGCGCATTAGCAGCATTTAACGGTAGGCTACTCGTCGGTGTCGGCCGTATGCTGAGACTGTACGACATCGGCAGGCGGAAACTGTTGCGCAAATGCGAAAATAGACACATTCCAAACCTAATTGCAGACATCAAAACCATAGGTCAAAGAATATTTGTGTCTGATGTACAAGAATCTGTGCTATGTCTCAAATACAAGAAGAGGGAGAAACAGTTGATTATATTTGCTGATGACACAAACCCACGATGGATCACAAATAGTTGTATATTAGATTATGACACTGTAGCCATGTCTGATAAATTTGGAAACATTGCTGTTATGAGATTGCCACAGTCTATTACTGATGATGTAGATGAAGATCCTACTGGAAATAAAGCCCTTTGGGACAGAGGTAAGAAAAATTTAATCTACTACCTTTACTTCTTGGTTGTATGTATTTCATGATGAAACTTATAAAATCACACACACATGCTAGACTAATGAAAAAACTTTGATTATTTTATGCAATCTGAAAACTAAATTCAATCAACAAAACTTATACCACAAGTGACATTGGAATTAACAAAGCTCTATTTTCTTTTAGGTCTTCTAAATGGAGCATCACAAAAGGGTGAAGTCACTGTTAATTTCCATGTAGGAGAGACAGTGACTTCACTGCAAAGAGCCACGTTGATACCGGGCGGCTCGGAAGCACTTCTGTACGCGACCGTCAGTGGATCGCTCGGTGTATTCCTACCATTTACTTCGAGAGAAGACCATGACTTTTTCCAACATCTCGAAATGCATATGAGAAGCGAAAACTCACCACTGTGTGGACGTGATCATCTGTCTTTCAGAAGTTATTATTACCCAGTAAAGGTAAGTTTCATATTCCTGCCATAATAAAGTAGCTATCTAAGAATCACCCAATGGATTACACAAGGAAAGGCTTATCTATACAAATATAATAAAGCGGAAGAGTTTTTTGTTTGTTTAAACTGGCTAATCTCTGGAACTACCAAGTGCATTCGAAAAAATCTTTCACTTATAGAAAGCGCGGGGGACAGCTAGTGTATAATACGTGGAAAACCATAAACCTCAACGGCCATTATGTTTAGTCATTCGCCCACAAAAATCATAGGTAAATGGATCCGACAGTAAGTCAACAGATGTCGCCTCTACCTGAAGACATGTGTGTTACACTGTCGGTAGAGTACAGCGTCCTGGCGGGGCCTGGCGCGCTCGCCGTTGTGGCTGCGCCCTGGCGCCGCCGGCCGCTGCCTTCTAGAGAGTCGGGAGTGCTGCCGTCAGCGCTCCTGTAGTATTCAGAAGGAACATTTGTATCCTAAAGTATTTTATTAAGTAAAAATCTGATTTCCATAACAAAACTACAACATTATTTTCATTGTTACAGAATGTGATAGATGGCGATCTCTGTGAACAGTTCAACTCCCTAGAGCCAGCGAAGCAGAAGGCTATTGCAGGCGACTTGGAAAGAACCCCCGCTGAAGTATCCAAGAAATTAGAAGACATAAGAACTAGATATGCGTTTTAATTTTACTCTAGTTTGTTCTAGTAATAAATTAAGTTTACTTAGGACATACTGACTTTTTCTGAATGTAACTTTAACCTATCCATGTTTAAAAAAAAAATTGTGAGTATGCTGTGATTTTGCTGTCAGACGAGGCTGCTTGTTTAGTCCCGACCGTGTCTGTCCGTTCTGGCAGTGCAGGGTCAGCTAAAAACCCATGTAACTTTAAACAATCTGATGTATGGTGACAAATTATGACCTATAGAAGAGAAGCCGGCCTTCTTGTAAGTACATGGCTTGCGCCAATGCGCACACTTAAACCACAGTCCGTAAAACCATACAGTCGTCCGACGCTTTTGATCTTGTGAGAAATGCCGACAACGTCTAGACCTAGACAGTATCGCGACGGCACAAAGTATGCTGTTTCCCGAGCTACTAACGTCGTTTTGTTCGCAGGTCGGGCCACGTCTCGCACCCCGCACGATTGCCCTGTCTAGACTGCTTCGTCGAACGACTGTATGGTTTTATAGACTATTCACCATAGGAAGCCGATTGGTTGACAATAAGGCTCAGTATCACTTCACTTGTGCCTGCTAGGGCCAGTCGTACGAAATAAGCCTTAAAAACCACAAAAAATGGGCTATTTAAAATTAGAACTGTCTTTTAGAGATTTTATCAGAGGTTTATATTACGATTGGAAAACGATCGAGCTTTAAAAATATATAGGTACCATGCGTATGTATATAATAGTTTAAAATATAACACGTATGTCACGCAACAAAATAAAGTAAACTGATAAAAATGTCATAGTGCGCCTGAATGAAATCGATCTCTAAATAGCGCATGTCAAGCAACACGCAAGGATTTCCGATCCGAAGTTACATTGCTACAACTTTTTAGCATGATTCCATAATATTCTCCCATCCTAATCGTAAATACAAATTATGCAATACTTTTGAGTTTCAACTTAGTTAAGTAGCCCGCAAATAAATTTTCATCTCGGAGGTACTCTGAAAGCATTCTGAAAGTAACTACCTATCTAAGAAGTGGCATGTAAATGATACTTTATGTCCATAGGGATAGAGCGGTAAAGTAAAAACAAAAAGTTAAGTATTAATGGGATGAAAATGGAAAATGTGTTTAATGGCATCTGAAGGCTACTATTATAACTATTGTATACCTAGGTACTGGAAACTGAATAGGATTTTAATTTCACTATGGAGTTTATATACCTAGCTACGTATTCGGCTACGGTTATGGTTGAATCTTACTCAAGATATAAATGTCTGGCTTGATCATTCATGAATAAAACGTAGAATAATGTTTATCCTGAAAAACAATAAGTACCTATTTTCGCGATTTCATCTATATCAGGTGAAATCGCGGCGCGAAAGCTATAAATATCAAAGAAACATGCAACGCTTTGTAGGTAATCTCGCAATTAAATCGACTGTAAGTAACAGAATAATACTGAAGCATATTTCCCTACATAAAGAAAAGGAAACACTGCCAAGGTATAAATAGAATATTTGTACTTAACTTGCCCTAGATAACAGACATGCATTTTGTTTAAGAACTATGTTTTGACCACAATATCACCATGGTCACTAATAATGTGACCAAAGGTGGTGAACAAACACAGCTTAGAAGGCGGCTGGCTCTCAAGTGCAGCTTTCGGAGAATACCGGTGATTGGTATGTAGGTACTTGGCGACAGATTTTCAACTTGAGGGTGGAAGGCAGGTCTATAGAGTACTCTACCACCGAGCTATGGTTACCTTAGGAATTTGCCTTCATGGATAGATCAAGCTCGTTGTAGGATTCGAACCCGCGACATTTTTCATAGCACAGTACCTATGTAGGTACACCCAACCATTATCAAATATATAATTTCATTATACTATTCAACCAGATGCACACATACCCATGCATTCATAAACAAAATAACGCAGAGCGAAAAAATCTCATTTATGTAATGAGATCCTTTCCCCTTTCGTAGGGGACACGACACGAATGCTAAATAACTTTCAACAAATGTCCCAGGAGCCTACAGTCAGGTTGCGTGTAGTTACTGTTGATACCTATAAAGAAGAAAAAGAAAGAAAATAAGTTTATTTTGAGATACACACAACACCACATATACATTACATATAAAATCAGACACAAAGCGTAAAAAAAACAGAGTAGTGTTGTGTGATATCAAAATTGGTCAGCGAAATATAAAGTAAATAATGAAATGTTACATTATGGCCAGTATATTAGGTATTAACTTAAAATACCGTAATGAAAGCACCACTCAACGCTGAGTAATTAATCGTTCCACGTAACAATTTTCGCGTCACCTCGTGGCCTAAAATGCAAATAAGAAAAATGTTACCTACGAACTCCTTGCGAGCACGTGAAACAAACGTTACTATGACTACGATATCGACCGGCGGCTTTTCCGAGGCTTTCCTCTGAAATTCTCATTCGCGTGACGTGCGCTGAAACAAAAGGGGCTGAAAGTCTAGACATCTCGATTCGATCGTACTATTTATTTGTCGCGTGTCACGTATGTACACTGCTAGCTAGAATGGCTCACTACCAATGGTTAATTGTGATGCGCCGGTGACGTTGATTTAAAAAAAGCATATTATATTTGTTAATTGAATCGTATCGACAGTAAGGCCCAGCAGCCGTGGACAATGAGTGCACGCGTGAAGCGAACCGCGACGCGCCGCGGACGGCGATGCGCGAGCGTCCGTTTTTAAAAAGCACTTCAGGCGCTCATTAGCCGGTGCACCGTAACTACGCTGCGGTCGGAAGAAACGCAACGTGTGTGCAATACGGGGCATTAGAAAGTGTAATGTATAGTGTAGTGCGATGCTGTCAGTGAGTAAGCCGGCGTCATTAGTCCAACAGAAGAAGCAGCAGTGGGCGCGGGAGAGAGGTGTGTTGTGTAGTAGTTGCGCCCGCGCGTGTCATGTGCTCGTCGCCGGCGGCGGCGCCACACCGCAAGCACGCACTCGGTGCATGCTTCTTAACCATTTTGCAACAAATTCACGGTCGTGATTCTCTCAAGCAGTTATAGTGTCTCTGCGATACGTTAGTCCGTATCTGCACGATTCGCGTGGATCAGGTCTAAATTGCAGTTTTTATGGCGCCTTATCTTGGGGCAACGGTATGTAATTTCATTAAAATTTTCAAAGCTTAAGAGATGGATATTTTGAAAGCGAAGTTTTTTGATTCATGTAGGTACCGTGTTTAGTTCCGAAATAGGTAGATAATTTAAGTAATATTAACTTGGATTCAAATAAGTCCCAAATAATTTCAACTGGCTTCATCGGCTCAGAACTACATTGACTGGAGTATCAGATTGTCTGCAGACCAGTTTCCCAAATTGACCAGTATCCCTGTTCCCTGTCTAGTGACCCTGTTTGGGATACCTATTGACATTTTGAGACTAGAAACCACCACCAGGTCCAATTAGTACAACAGACACTCCGACGTCAATGTAGCCGTGCGCCGCTTCATCATTGTCAAACGGCTTAGATAGATTCACAATCACATGCAGCACTCGAAAAGCATCAAAGTCAACTTATGTGCATTCGCCAAAACATTTTGGAAAGTTTAATCAGTGTCCAACAAAGGACTGTTCAGAACAGCAAAAATTTGGAAGAAGTTGGTAGGGATGTTCCTGCTTTATAACGAAGACCAAATGTTCATGTAGATGACAAAACCACATAATATCTATGCGGGTGTAGTTACTAAAATATTATGTGATAGGTACTACAATAAAAAATACAGTAAGATAATCCTATTATAGGCATAAAACTTTTAATTTATGCCTCAGGACCTCAATGGGAATATCAAACGGATTAAGTTTATCGATAACTTTCATCCGCAATATGTAGTTATCTCCGATCAATTATAACACAAAAGAAAGACAGAATTGGTGAATCACGCACCTAATCAAAAACATGTTCAAGTAAAATGCAATTCAAATGGATTTCTCCAATGCTTTCATCATATTATTTCGATAAAATTTCAATATCTTGTTACGTATGTATGCAATATGATTCTTCTTCGAAATCGTCCAGACGTTGACGGAACGGCCGTGGTCTCGGATGAAGAGTAGGCTCCGAAGCGAAGGTCGTGTTTCGGTCGATTGTTAGGCAGGCGCTCTTCGCGATGTGTTTCCATCTGGTTCTGTGACATAAGCCTATGTTATTTTCTTCTTAGCTACGTACCTGCTTAGTAAGAAATAAATTAAGCCTAAATAATTTAGGTACCATCCATGTATTAGGGCTTATAAGCTCGTAGCCTGCAAAGAAAGAAAATGCTGCAAAGAGAAATACCTAATATAGTACTGTAAGTAAATACCACTAAACAAAAGGTAGCGGAATTTATAATAACAAAAAAACAGCTGAACCCTCAAAATCATTTCCTATCAATATAAACGGACCAAATACACAATTGATGAACAAAACGATTGTCATTGTTGACAATGTCGTGGGTGGCGTTGGTCGATGAAACAATTAGGCTTTTCAAGGTTACACCCATTTACCCTGTCCGGAACCAACGAACTTTGGCCTCTAGTAGATAATGATGTCAATATTTTACAGAGAATGCCAAACTTTCTCAGCGATAGAAAAGTATTTTCAATGCAAAATTTAGTCCAGTTCATGCAAAGAAGCAAGTACCTACGCTGAATGAAATTCAAATGGTTGAATCCAATGCAGCAATATTGCTTGTGTGGTTCATTTTGCAGCAATTATTGCCTAATAATATCATCAAAATAGCTTTTCGCCCGCGGTATCACGCGCGCCCCCTTCTTTACCCCCTTACCTACCCTACCCTATAAAAACTATCCTATGTCCGTCTCCTGGTTCTAAGCTACCTCCCCAGTAATTTTCAGCCAAAGCGGTTCAGCCGTTCTTGAGTTATAAATAGTGTAACTAACACGACTTTAGTTAAGTATTTTTAAAAAAACCGCCATCCGTGAGCTAAAATTCCCGTACTAAAGTAGACAATTATATAGGTGTTACGCATGGGTTTTCTTCCATCTTTTTTTTCCATGTTTTTTTTTTCCATCTTTTCTAAATCTTGCTCATTATAAAACTCAGTGGCGTAGGTGGCAGGGCTGGCAAAATGCCACGGGCCCCCGACCCAAGAGGGCGCGAGCTCAAAAATATTATTTTATGCAGGTTTCCTCACGATGTTGATCCTTCCCCGAAAAGCTAGCGAATAGATGATTAATGCATTGAGATATTATGTTCTATGGATGAATGTGAAGTCTCCAATACGCATTGGGCTAGCGTGGGGACTACAGACCATTCCCTCTCGCCTAAGAGAGGAGGCCTATGGCCATTAGTGGGACATATACAACGTGTAATTGAGTACGCTGAAAATCTCGAAGTTTATTAAAATTAAACTGAGTACCTACAACGTGACGATTTTTACTGATAGGGCCCCATCAAAAGAATTTGCCACGGGCTCCAGATGGTATAGTTACGCCACTGGTAAAACTCAAGACTGGAAAATATCATCATTCATCACCATGCGCGCCGTCAGGATTATTTACAGGGAGGTGCTACTAATCTATATTATAAAAATGAATTTCTGTCCGTTAGTCTCGCTTAAACTCGAGAATGGCTGGACCGATTTGGCTACTTTTTGGTTTTGAAATATTTGTGGAAGTCCAGGGAAAGTTTAAACGTAGGCAAACACGCGAACGAAGTTGCGCCGGCGGCTAGTAAGAAATATGCGGCTCTCCAGCCGCATATTTCATATTTTCTTTCCCACACATGCACCCCACTGTTCTCTCCCAGCGCCCGTGTTCATCACACTAATATTATAAATGCTAAAGTAACTTGTATATCTGTTTATTACCATTCCCAACTAAACCTCTGAACATATAAATCGGGTAAAACGACGGGGGACAGCAAGTTTGTTCATAAAATTATCAGTAAATATTTCGTAGGTAGGTATATATCTCGCAGAACATTCGTGCCTGTGCATTAATCATTTAAAAGATAACTAACTGTACATCACGGTGAGTATTTTAATTAATCAAATGGTATAATTATGCGTTTCGGTTTACATTAAATCGGTGTAGTTAAATAATACGTAAGTACAAAAACATTCCCCGCTCGTTAATTCAGTCTGACGTCGGACAGTGCGCAGAGAGCGTAACGACGCAAACAAAAATATGCCATTATAAACTAAACAGAGAATTTCAATTCGTTTTTGGCAATAGTTTTTATTTCACAATATCAGGCAATCTCTATTTAAATAGCAAAAAAAAAATAAGAGTAGCTAGTCGTAATACTTAGTTCTAATCACTCCAATAGACAGAAATCGATCCGTCTTTTGAAAATGAAATATTCAGGCTGTGACGGCGGTTCGATGCATTTCACAATGCCAGAAGAATACTTAGGTATTCTAAAATAATAAATACCTAAGTTGTAACATACTTTTCGCTGAACAGGTATTAAAAACAATACATGGAATGTTATTATAGTAGTACCTACATACTAAGATCATTTTGTAACCAGTTAAGCCAACTGGTTCCATATTATGAAAAAAAAAATTGGTTATCCAGGAACTGCTAAGTGATCCAGGTCAACCAGGTCATGCTTATCATTGCGCTTATCTAGTAGATACGTAGGTAATCAACTTACCTTGATCCCTCTATTACGGATAGGTAAGTATCACAGATTTAGGAAGCTTCCCGGAATTAAGATTAAATGGTAGGTATATTATACTAACACAAGTAGGTACATCCTATCCAAACATGCATAACCCATAGTACTTAGGTATTTTATAGGATTCCCACTGTCTTCAGATCAGGCAGACAAATTCAAGTTCGCTTATTCATTTTAGGCCCTAATAAGGCCCGGCACTTACGAATCTGAGGGTCTACTACGAAAAACGATATACGATAGTCCGATCATAGTTGTCAAATATTAACCAATAGAATTGCTGGAAAACTGACGATACGTAAATTTTTTGCAATTCTATTGGCTAATTGATTGACAACGATGATCGGACTATCGTGTATCGTTTTTCGTAGTATAGGCCCAGACATCAAATATACATCGAAGAACAACTCATAAAACAGATAGGACAAACAGACAGACATTATTTGCATAAATGGCATAGTAATCAATTTATAATTGGCAAATTAGAGTAAATTGAAAATAATCAGTGTTCGACAGAATGTATGCAACAATACAATTGTTTCATATACGATTACCTACATTACTAGCGGGAAAATGAAAGTGATCTTCAGTTCTTTACAACAAAGTTTACGTAATAAAAACATTTAGTTACAAATCTCGGAAGTAGAGCATATGCGGTTATAGAATTTCTAAATTATATCATGGTACGTATTTACCTAACTAGATAAATATCACTTCCTACATTATCCATCACAAGTAGCAACTTTCCAAAAAAGAAAATCTCTATTTTGATACAATCACATAGGTTTATATTCCTAAGTTGTTTATAAATATACTTTGTGTAGAAAGCAGGCTTCTCTAATGATTTGTTGTGAATTCGAAATCTACGAGAACGAAGTTTTATTCGATTTTCCAACGCATTATTGATTTTATTCAGTAACTTAATTGCCAATAATTTAACCGGGGTTCCCATCGATGAAACGAAGCCATTAATTTCACTTTATATTGCTAAGAGCGTTCCCTAGGAAGTCCCTACTCCCTATTTACGGAGTATGGACGTGCATAAAGTAGCCACTTTACTTACAAAGATAACTATCTTTAATGAGGCCTCAAGGAGCTGCAGCCGTTTCAATGACTAACCAATTGCCTTGCATTCAATGTGTTATCGATAAAACTGAAAAGAAAGGGGAATCGTTTTTATTTTCAATGCCTGAATATGTAGTTAATACTCCGACGACTGTTGCCATGGAAGGTATATCGGCTCCAATTTTTTCATAAAAGTTGAATTGCGTTTATTTTACGATAGAATTTGCATTGTTTATTTTTAAACCAACGACATCATTTCTATTTCAATCAAGGTTACACGCGATTTGTTTTTAGTATTTAACTCGACAGTTTATTAAGTGCATAAAGAAAATAAAGTTATTGTATGTTGCAGAAGAAATGTCACACCTTTATCTCCCTTGGGGTTCCGGCGAGCGGTGCACGAATCGTTTGCAAGTACGGAACCAATTCGCGAGCACTCTCGAACTACACAAGCAGTCATCGTATGAATATCAGGAGCCAGTACAGAGGCATAGAAGCCCCAGTCTACCACCAATACCGAATATTGATGTCGATAGATCAATAACAAAAGACGATAGAAGACCTGTACTCAATCGTAATATGACAAGCGCTAAAAGATTCGCATTTTACGATGAGGATGGGGAAGGAGATACCTCTGGCTATGGAAGTGAAACCATCAACCATATGAATAGGAACCAGAATGGAGTGAACGACGTCAGTGATAATCGGAACCCGGTCGTGGCTTGGCACCAAGAGTTCAAAGATAACAGGTATCATTTTAAAGTATTTATTGTCACCACGCGATGGCCTTTGACATCCATTCTATACTTAGATACTACTTGCAATAACTACATGCACGTATTTGATATACATTTTTACGTAGTCTTATGTCCATTACTAATCTTTTTAATAACTAAATTAAATGATGCAAATAAAAGTAACAAATCGATTAATACAACAGGGTCCCAAGTGGTCCCAGATCTGGCACAGCGGAGAGTGCATGGTCGGCGCGGAGTCCTCGTACGGCGGAAGAGGGACGTCCGAGGTGGGGGGACAGGGGCGTGGCTACCGGCAGACTGTGGGAACCCACTGCCCCTAATGCTAGACTACCACAGGTGCGGACTATTTCTGGACATACTTTATGTTGAAAATTTACTTGTAACTTGATCATACTTATTTTGCTATAGATGCCAAATCAAAATAAAGGAACTCCTTCGTGGGTTGAACGCGGGTTGAACATGATAGACAATACGGCAGAGGTACTAGTCATAGACCAAAGAAGCTCAACAAATAGTACAGGAATTGATTGCGACAGATCATCGTGTAATGGAAGCGACGAAGGGAGGTTTGTATTAAATATAGTTGATCCAGCTCTCAAGTTTTATCTTTATCTTGTATTACATAAACATATATTTTCTTTTAGAACATTTTTGAGAGGCCAAAATGTTCCTCTTGAACCGGAAATTAAAGCTCAACGTGAAAATAAACGTATAAAAGCTTTGGAGTTGCAATCGGCTATACTAAGCCAGTTAGAAGACCGTGAAAAACGACGCCTAGAAGAAAGAGAAAGAAAATTGAGAGAAGAAAGAATAGAAGAAATGAGAATTCAGAGACAACAAGAAGAAGACAGACAAAAGATGGAAGATGAAAAAAGAAGGAACGAAGAGAAGCAAATGATGGAGCAACGAAAACTAGATGCGTTAAAAAAGGCACTCGAAGACGCTGAAAAAAAGGCTAAGCAAGATAAGGAAAAGAGATTCACTTCCCATAAACAAAACTTAAATACGAATATCGCGAATGAAATAAAGACTAAAGTAGAAGAAAGTATGACCTCTGAATCCACTAATCGTGTTGAAATCACCAGTCCTTCAAAGACTAGTAGGACTTACGATCTACACTCTGCAAAAAGTCATAAGAAAGAATGTAATTCTCATCAAACCACAGAATTCAACTCGCCTAGATCAGTAGGCCCTGGAAATTTAAATTTATTTATACACAGTGTTCCTCCTCTAGCATTAGCTGATAATCAATTCAATATTCTACCACTCGGCATAAACGGTAACTGTGAAATTGTTAATGGACAATCAAACAACATTCAACTTGCTGTGTTAGTTCCACAAAATCTAGCCAACAATTTATACAATGTTTCACTCACTTCTCTGAACAGTATTAACGAACTCACTGACACGGGCAAAGTTTTGACGCCTAGAAAATATCGTGAAATGAAAATGAAGGATGCTTCCACACAGACAGATTCAATATTTAAATCGTGTACAGACAAAATGATAGAAACAGAAGACCATGAGAGAAATATAGATAGGGATTATCCTAACATTGATGAAAATGCCCCTCAAGATAGCCATCATAGTACTTTGAAAAAAGATAGACGTTTTAGATCTGAAGAAAGGTATAAAAAAGACCTTGAAAATCGTCCCAAATGGGGTGTGAATAGGCCAGCAGCTCAATATAAAAAGCAAAGTGAAAAAGATCCATTTTACAGTCAAAAACGAAAAGTACGTCAAAAATACAGGCCACAAGTAAGACAATATCTATCACAATCTAGTGAAGACAGTCGGTCTCCTAGCCCACCAACTAGATCAGATAAAACAAATGAGAACGGAAACAAACATCGTAACTCACTCAGTCAGTCGTATTGGAGAAGTAAACGATCTAGTCTAGATTTACCAAAAACAAATAATGCAACTGAAACTACAAGTAATATAGCAGCGGAGTTCTGCAACATAGGGCAGGTAACAGCCCACGAAGTGACTGAAAACAAAAAATCACCTAAAATGTCTCCAACAAAAAGAATTACTTTGTCACAGAAGTTCATCAACGATAAATATGGAAATAGAAAATTATGGTTAGATGATGTTAACGATAAAAATACTAAAACCAATATCTTTGATTTGGAAAATAGAAAAAGAATAATAGATCAAATAAACACTGCTAAGAGAGACTTCATAGAAAGAAATGAGGACCAAGAAAACTTTGTTATTAGAAATAAATTTTAGGATAATACCATTTATACCAACTAAAAAGTATAAAAAGAGCACATTAATTATAGCTATTCGTGCAACATGTAGTTGAAAATTAGGTTACTAAGGAACTGATGGTTATCGAGCTAACCGTTACTGAGAAACAAGCCGGAACGAAGTTGGATCGATAAAGTCGAGTTACTTGCGTCCCAGTTGTTATCGTACAATGGCAGACGACTTATTTGATAAAAAGAAAGATGAAGCCCCTATATTGGATTTGTCCAAAACAGTTATTAATACCGCAGAAGAATACAGAGCAGTTTTGGATAAAGTACCAGATTTCAAAACTCGACCCGAAAAGGTAATGTTTAATTTTGTTGTAATGAAAGAAACAAATTACGCACCACAATATCTTACGCCCAGTATTACGAAATTTATTAGGTAAAAGCTGAAGACATCAAAATAAAAGACAAACCTGAAGATCTCAAAACTAAAACACCGCGAAAGGAAATTAGAGCATACGAAAAGTTAGGAACACGTGGATACGAAGAAAAGCACTTCACATTCATGGACCCTATACCGGTAGAAATGAAAGGATTGAAGTTTGAGGAGCTATGCACGGTGCCTATTGAGTGGAGAATGCTCACTTCTATCCGACCAAAATTGAAATTGGACGAAGAGTATTTTCATCGGTATGTACTTACCATTTAATAAATTATGTATTGTTATGATGAATCACTTACTGGTAAGTAATACTGGGAAATATCCTAATTGTTTTTAGGGATTCGAACCAAAAAAGTTAAAAAGGAACCCTTATGATGCGATTATTCCGTCTATCTGTCACACAGCGGTATATCTCGGCAACTACTAATGCATATTGAATGCTATGGTATTTTGGTTACCATTCCATCCTCTAATTATTAGAGTCCAATACATCAGTCCCATTTGCAAAAAAAAATGCATTTTATTTACTTATTTTACTTTTTCATTTGCAATGAGCCCTAAATCATAGTTACCCAATAAGCAATATGTCCAAAAGGGGAGAAAGACTTATCTCCGAAGTTCGCGAAAAATCTGCAATAATGAAAGTTGATAAGTTGATAAACATTGATGTAAACATTACAGGACAACTGGAACTATGTTTCTAACTACCATAGTTTTCCGAAATGATCAAAATTCCTAGTCAAACATATTCTAAAATTCTCATTTCCTTATTTTTTCCATTTCAGATTGATTGAACTGGGTAAATCGGAACTAAAAACCAAAGCAAGAGATAAGAGAGAGTATGCCAAAAATAATATGATTCGAAAAACTAAAAATCGTTCTGGTGTAACTGAGACAAGAATCGTCTCCTGCACCGAATGTGGGGAAGAATATTGCAATGGTGAGTTTATACTTTACTGGGCGGCTTGAAAACTACAACAGTAGGTTGACCACTAGCCTAGGTCCATGGATGGTGGGCACGCGTGGTGGATTATCTGCCCATTCCCCTGTGCTCATTAGTGCTGTGGGACATTATAGGCTGATGATGGTGATGATAAGTTTAGACATCGAGGAAATATCCCTTTATAGTAGTAATAGTAAACAATCAAATTCCGAAACAAGTCAGTGATTTGTCACTGATTTTGAACAGTGGGACCAATCGCTGCATCCTGTGTTTATGACTTGGCCAATCAGAACGCATGTGTCCTTGACTTAGCCAATCAGAGCGCATTGTCGGCGGTGGGAAATTGGCGGAATATATTTCAAACAAAATGAACGACATTGCGCTTCTTTGGGTTAAATTGTTCGATAAGTTTAGACAAGAATAGGAATTATTTTTAATTCATAGCTTGGTCTTACGTATGTTTTATTTTAGGAAAAATGTGCGCTATTACAAACTACGATATGTTCGCACGTTTAAAAGTGGAGGTGGAAACAAAAACCCGAGCCCCGTTGGCACCAGCTCAAGGGGGAGGCAAAATGCGTCGCATGCGTCGGAGACCGCGCCGTAAGCCGCGGAGCAAGAGTGCCGCACCCGCGCCACGCAAACCACACTTGAAGTCAGGAGCTAAAAGTGATTCTGAACTCTAAAGTCAACGATACATAGTTGAATGTCCCCCTCTGTTCTTTTTTAATTCAGGGTCCGGCATTTCATGGGGTCTAAATATTTCCACTTCCCGTGATTAAATTCTGGGTTTACAAAACACATGTGGCCCAGTAGCCCGAGTGTAAAGAATTGACATTAGTAAACGCTTACTAGTGCGTTTTCGTTTACGACACTTCTCTATAGGAATTAGCACAGCGCCTCTAGCGGAATACTCATGGTACTAATTTCTGGCATACTTTATAGTTAACGCAAACGCATTAGTAAGCATCAATTCTTTACACTCGGGGTACTGGCGACCGCACTACTTCGACCTTCAAAACTCAGTAAGCAAGGCCACTATTTGAGTATCGGTCGATAATAATGAATTCATATCGATTGTTTACTTTAGGTCTGAATTTTACCCATTATAGTATTATATTAACATAATTTTAATGTCCCCAGCTAGATAAGAAGTTATACATTGATTAGGTATACATGAAAAATTAATTGGACTGTATGGTATTGTTCGTGTGTAGATTAGATAAGTTCGACACCTGAGTGTAACCTAGTCGATATTGATATAACTTAGTTCTATGTTTAATTCTGAATCTCCAATTTTATATTCCAATTTGGTATTATACAATTATCAAATATTTACTTTGTTATTTTATTCCTTTTGAGACCAGTTTACTAATGTATTTAGGAAGGAATCGAAATTATAAAAATACATATATCAATATCACTCTTTATTGATTTTAAAAAAATATTTATATTACACATTCATTATATTATTTTAGAGACTATAAAATAACAACTTTCTCAAGATACAAGGTGTAGGTAATGTTAGCATCTGGTTTGCATTCGTCAGCCACACCACAACATGGTGCCTGTTGCCTGCCCGACTGTACCCCACTCAGCCCGCCACAACTACTAACACTACCTACCTTATGTATATCTGAATATGAAGCCAAAAATATCTTTTACATCTATTCACTATAATCGATATACGAATTTTATTCATCTCCGAGAGTTCACTAGATGATAAATTCTAACAAACTTTAGGCCCTAAGTACTGAATAAAGTATATTTAAGAAAGAAAATATCTGGAAAAATCAACAACAAAATTTATGGTAAAATCTAAGTATATCCAATGGAATCGTATAAGATAATAACTACACCTATTTATTTATACTGCAACAAAATATACGATTCGACCTTTCCCCTGACACTATCAGATATCACAAGGTAATATCAAAGACATTGTTGTTAACATTATATTCAGATGAAATAGAAATAAAGATTTAGAAATTGTACAGTAGATGAAGATATAATATGCGTATTTTGACTAAACATCGCAATCGGCACAACATATTATGAAAGCTGCGAGTACCTGCCAAATGATCACAGCCGATGTCCAAACTACAAATGTCGTTCCAGATTGCCCTTTATGTCAACAGCTACTACTATAGTCAATAACGTCGATGCTCACATTCTTATTCTATTCATTACATAATAATAAATTATTTGCATTCAGAGACATTTAGAATTCCATAATATTTCTTTGCAGAATGTTGTCGGCACTATTCTAAACTTGAATTACTCTTATAAACTAGTATACAAAATATGAATCTGCAATAAAACAGTAATCTAAGCTGATTACATTGTAGCAATAATATTGTAGACTGCATCAGTTAAATATACAAGGATATAGATTTATCACCTTAGTAACGTGGATATGTTTATATATCGACAGAACCAATTTGAAAGTAAGATTGCGCAGTAAGTCCGGACGGAAATTATCCATTACTACAATGAATGCTATATTGCAAGTAAGATTTAACACTATATGTCAGTAAAACAGTTCTATGTAGATGCATAGCGACATATCTACAAATTAAATGTTAGTAACTTTTGACACATAGACAAAACTGCATAACATACTCATATTGGTCCAAATTCAGGTCTCATCACATTTTGTCATGGGTCTAATCACAACATCTTTATTGATTCGTTAATAAGTTGATATTCTCACTAATTACTCAGTAAACGAGGAATTGTAAAAGAAACTGCGGTAATTATCTAAGTAAACAATAAACCAAGAATTAGCAAAGGATAAAATGCACACGAATGGAATGAAAGGAGCTAAGACACTTATTACTACAAGCACCAGAAGATCTCGAATGTTTGCCGGATTTTCGTTACTACAACTAGGTGTGTATATAATTACTACGTTAGGTAGGTCCGGAAAAAAATAAACTTACCAACATATAACAGAAAGAAATATTTCAAAATAGGCTTTTCACTTGCATAATCTATTGACTAATAACAAAGTATACAACATGCAACATATTGCAGATTCCCTAAATTCACTTAACTTCACCCAATACATAAAAAGAAATTATGACTCATATAAAATTAAAATAGTATTATGCTTTAATGGAAAAAAAAAACAATAATTAAATTATTATGAAAAACAAGTCAACGAGCTAAACATACAATAAAATATGAAACTAAAAACATGGACGTAAGTAAACTGAATGTGTAAGATAGTAAGGTGTTAAAACTTAATATTTATAAACAACTTTCACACCCTGTAAAACTACAACCTTGAAATTAACTACATTTTAATATAAGACTTTGACTGACAAATAAAATCAGCATCCATTATATATATTTTGTATGTATTTATAAGTAGATCGTAATTTTATCAGGCGTGTGGTGGCATTGAGCTAGCGACGAGGCGGAGCGCCCGGCTGGACCCTGTCTGAACGACTTACCTTTCACTGGTCTTTGCGTGCCTTCTTTTTGCCTTTTTTGGAAACCTTTGCATCTGACCAAGTGTCTGAAATAAATAATAATTTAATTTAGAATAATCCAGTAGTTTCTATTTCTCTATGGAAACCAGATAACTAATATACTACCTACATAACTAACTTGTGTCGCGTAGTGTACATGTGTTATATTTTTTTGTTTATTTTTATTCAAAAAAACACATCAAACACCAAGCAAGCTTTAATTTACTAAATAACTAGATAATGCATCAAGGTCAAAACCAATTTTTCAATTTAGTTATTAATTTTTAGTAGGGCACTTATGAAGGTCAAAGCTACTGAAGTTACCACGTGAGGGGTTACCGCCGCGTAAGGCAATCTTAATAAATGAAGCTTATTATCTAGCGGGTCACTGGACAAGTCAATGGATGGCTTTCATAACTCGTTTTATATTCACATGATACATAAATATATTATTATTATAATTGTAGTAAAAGGAAGACAATTTTAATAAAGTTCACTAAGGCTGACATACGCGGTAGCCGCGCATTACCAACATCAGCAAGTGTATTTCACAAATATCATTAATGCGAAAGTTTGGATGTTCAGTTCAAAGCAACGGTAATAGTAAGTATTTTTGTGTATTGCTAGCATAGTATTATATTTACCTCCAAGCTCATCAAAGGCTAGCGGACTTTGCTTGTCGTTTTGCTTTTCAGATGAATCAGAGACATCCTTCTCAACAGATTCAGCTTTAGGTGTATTCTTTGCCACAGCAGCAGTCTAAAGTGAAGAACACAAATAGATTGGAAAAATAATCACATGAATTTTGTTTTACATTTGTAGTATATATTCAAATAAGGGAAATTTTTTTTTTTTTTTTTTTTATGGATGCCTTTGTATTACCTCACTAGCTTTCTTTTTTATCTGCTTCTCCAAGTTCTCTTTCTTCTTATTGCTCCTGAGATCCTTCACATCAGTCAATTCCTCAACTTCTGGGGATTCCTCATCCTCCTCTGCGCTGCCCAAGGCTACTTGCTCACGACGTTCAGCCTGAATATCATAAAATTAGATAAACATTATATTACAAAATCTTCATAATTATCAGTTAAAATTGCTGAGGTACCCTAATAAAAACCAATCAAATTCAGAATTAATGAAGAAAGTAGAATTCCAAGAAATTCTATTTAAGAGATTAAATCAAATATAAATATATTTAGTTAACCTCTTTCAGGACACGTTGGAACTCCTCCACTTGAGCCTGCAGTGCACGAGCAGCATCCTCATCAACTTGCGGGCCTACTGCACTCACAACCTTGATAGTCTCCTCAATAGACTCGTCAAAAGGGCGAGCAGCTTCCACGTCAGCATCCCTAGACTTCTTCGACTTCTTGACCGGACTATTTTTCTTCTCTTTTTCCTTTTCTTCAGGCGACTTTACCTTTTTCTCAGGTTTTTTCTTATCACTCTTTTTTGGCACCTCTTGCCATCCACCATCATCAAAGTCAGCTGGTTTCTCAGCTTCCACAGTGGACTTTCCTTTCTTACCCTTTTTAGCTTCAGAGGCTGCATCTTTCTTTACCACTTTTGGTTCAGCCGGTTTCTCCTTGGGTTTTGGTTTCTCAGCTTCTTTTACTTTCTCCTCTTTCTTCTCCTTGGTAGGAGACTTCTTGGAGCTTTCAGGCTTAGCCTTCACATCCTCACTCGCAGTGCGGTTGGGTGAAGACTTCTGTAACATATAGAACTTTATTGATACCCTTTTGTTCAACAATTTCTGACAGCTGTTGTTTATTGAATGGATACATACAATTTTTTTAAGGAAATAGGAACATATTCATTCAAACATTACTTATTAAATTCCCGGTTTAAATTCGAGCATATGCTTGCAGGTTAAAAATAAAATGAGATCATATTGGCTACATTGGCGGGCGCGCATAACATATTGTTTGTCTCACCTTGTCCTTCTTTTTAATTTTCTTATTGGAAGATTTCCTATCGTCCAACACGAGGGGAAGCTTGTCGAACTGGGGCTGTTCCGCGGAGTGGAACCCGAACACGAATACTAGCGCTGCGCATACTAAAACAACGGCAACAGCAGCAGCGGGGAACAGAAACTGCGTGTTTGACACTTGCCCCAATAATTCCATCTTAAGCCACCGTTTCCAAACCGTTCAAAATTTATAGTTCACATATAAAGTTATCGATAACGTATGATAGTTGAACAAATTAATTCCCAAGTGATAAAAGCAGACACGGAGACATGATGACGCGGCTGTGACGTGCCAAAAAATTGCGAGTAGTTGGGTAAGTGTGACCAATGCTTAGAAAAAGTTATACAAGTATGAAAAAAAAAAACTTAAAAAATCTGAAATACAGGATTTGATTTGATTGCCAAGTTCATAATGTGAATTATGAAAATTTATAATAAGAGGATAATGCTTTCTAATAATTATTTTAAAATAACAATATTATATGTGAATCCAAAACACACAGCATTTTATGAAGAAGCATCTACAGATATTTACCATATTAAGCATGAAATTGTATACTTTACCTCTTCTCTCTTATATTACCTGTCTCTTTCACGCACAGCAGAGCGCGACATGTACCTGAACTGGAGCGCACCTGTGAACTCATAGCATGTACATATTTGCCGCTGAAAGCATGCAAATTTTTTTCGTACTATTTTTTATTAAATAGTAGTGATTATTTCTTCGATTTCAAGTAAAAAATCTCTAGTTTGTGTCAAGATAGAGTTATTGTAAAAGAATGAGAGATCATTCTATGTTAAAATACCGAAGATTCTGCGGGTAAGAACGGTGTTTATGTAGGGTCGGATGTTGCTATTTCAGTAAAAAGCAACCGACTCGAAGCTGCACTGGTGTCTCCAGGTATTGAAGGCATCTTCTTCATCTTCGGAAGATGAAGAGGGCAAACCCTTACCACCTCTAAATGGACGCCGTAAGTAAAATCAACTTGACACACAACAATTGACTCTATAATGAATAAAGTTAAATATTTCCGGATTTTTCACAGAACCCAGTAACCAAGTTGAACAATTAACTTTTCCAGCCTCCTTACTTAGTTAATCATTGTATGAGAACACTATTTTCAATCAGGTAATTAAAATTCTCACTTTGAAGAAAAGAGGGAATTCCCTCTGCGAAGAAGTAGAGGCTTGAAAAGGTTAAATCAACTTCAGCATGTTGATATACAAATGTGGAGAGGCAAACGGTACAAGTCTTTATCTAGGATTATTCAGCTACACCAAGTTTTGTTGCATTAAAAAATTAAGCAAGAATTAAGCCATTTTTACAAAATAAAAAGATGTTTTAGCTTCTGCTGAATATATGTCAACAGCTTTGACTAATAATTAAGTACGGGAAGAACAACAGGAACTTTTAAAGCAGGGTTTGTAGGATCTCATTAAACTAGGGTGCAAGAACCCAAATGACTGTTTGAAAAGATGTCTGGGCTACTGGGGCCAGACTCCAATTGATAAGTGCATAGACAAAATAATACAATTTATTTGTGGCAGAAGGTAAGTAAATTATAGTCAAATGTTAAAAGTCCTTTTGTGGGACTTTCCTACAGGTGCCAATTACCTTTCTTTCAGTCACATGAAGATTCCCAGAGATGGTTGAATAAACCAGAATTTAATAAGGTACAAGATGTCCCTTGTTCTTTATTATATTGAACTGTGTCCAGTTACATTAGATCCTCTACATATTACAAACATAATAGATAGAGATAAATTACTAAGGCCTCATAAGGCCTCCCACTAACATAACATAATAAAACAATGCCTAGCAAAATCAGAAACAATATGAAAATATATTAAGCAACCTAGCATTCGGAGGAGGATGCTTGAAGCACCATGCACAGGCATGGGAGGAGCTTGGTGCAAACCAATTTATTTTAAACATCATTAGTTGTAGTCGCAGTCCTTTCATAACAAAACTCCTATATTTAAAACCCCTTTTTCCTAAGGAAGTTCAACAAAGGGACTCCTATAGAAATAACATTAGTAAAAGATAATAATAATAATTATAATAATCTAATTGAGGACTTACAAGAAAAAGTATTTTTGTAAGTGCAAAAAAACTGGGGGGGGGGAGAGTGCATACCATATTCGACCAATGAGTTTTCACTCAACAGACTAGTAACCAGGCATTTCTAGACAGTGTCTTATACTGATGTGGCCGAATTCTTAGAGGAAAACAATTTGATGGCAAGAATAGACCTGCAACAGGCCTATTTTTATTTAACAATAGCAGAGTCACGCCATCAATTCCTAAGGGTTTACTATAAGAACCAAGTACTAGCCAGTACTTTTGCAAAGGATATGATCTTGCATACAACGGAGTATTAGTAAATAAGAATCTTACTTAGACTACATCCTAGTCAATCAGGACAGAGGCTGGCTACAGAATCAGGTCTCGGAGACTTTCAATATTCTAAAAGTTCTAGGTTGCCATCTCAATTACCAGAAGTCTGTCACAACACATTTGCAAGAGCAGGAACATTTGTGAAACACGTGCCTTTTGTGAAACACCAATAGGTGCACTCCAAAGAAAAGGGAACTGTGCTATAAGACAATAGACATACCAAGTACAAGAGAGTGACCCAGACTTTACTAGGACTCCTCAATTTTACAATCATTACTACCCCAGGAGGGTACTAACGGCTAAAACAATGGTTCTTGAGAAGCTTCACTCCTCAAAAAATAAGAGAGAATTCTCTCCTCCATCATCAGGAACTATGATGGTGGCAGATTGTCATAACTCACAGTTTAGTAGCACTGCACAGGAAAGAGGAGACACAATTCTTAACCACAGACGCAGCGGATGCGAGCTGGGGTACTCACCACAATGAGAGGTAACTAAAAGGCAAAATGGTGTGCTCACTACAGGTTGTGGCACTTAAATGTAAACAACTGTTTGTGGTGTACAAATTTTTATGATGCGTTAGGTTCTCACCAATAGTTTCTCATATTCTAGTACAATACGACAAGACGCCCGAAGCGCATATAGGAAACAAGGGCGGCCTTGCAGTCCCTAGTCTTATTGAAATTAACGACAAAGCTCGCAGAGCTCACTGAAGTGCTAAATATATCGCTCTTGGCGGCGTACCTCTCGGGGAGATACAACGGCATAGCCGACCGCCTGTCCAGAAGCCGACAAGTGCCGGAACGGCACTTGTTGCCCCCGGCCTCGGGGGCCGTATTCAGAATTTGGGGCGTACCAAGTATGGACCTATTCGCGTCAAAGGAAACCGATCACCTCTCCCAGAACCGACCAGTGCCGTAATGGCACTTGTTGCCCCCGGCCTCGGGGGCCGTATTCAGAACTTGGGGCGTACAAAGTAGGGACCTATTCGCGCTAAAGAAAGCCGATCACCTCTCCCAGAAACAACCTGTGTCGTAATGGCACTTGTTGCCCCCGGCCTCGGGGGCCGTACTCAGAATTTGGGGCGTCACAAGTATCGAGCTATTCGTGCCAAAAGAAGCCGATCTCCTGTACAGAAATCGACCAGTGCCGGAATGGCATATGTTGCCCCGGCCTCGGAGGCCGTACTCAGAATATGGGGCATACCAAACATCGACCTATTCGCGTCAAAAGAATCTGCAGTTGTAGACATTACAGGGGATTCCAGGAGATGGGTCAGCCCATAGAAATATCATAAGTATGGTCAGCCATTTTATTTTTATTAATTTTTATATTACGACGCGTTCAGTCAACCTTCTTGGAAGTTTGCGTTGGCATGAGTATTTCCACCATCCAATATAATGCCACTGGTGCTGCCCCACGTAAACTCCGCGACAGGGACGATAACTACTTTATTGCCTTTAGAGAGCTTTAGTGTCAAGCAAGTTTTTCTTGCATCCAAGATCATAGTAGATCTTTGTATGATGATATTGTAAAGCTTCTTTTCAGGAGATTTAATTTTCCATTACTGTGTCGTGAGATGTTAGGTATGTTTTATCTTGATACTGGTTCTGCTAGAACCTTCTGATCAGTTAGCCTAGATCAGTCAGATGCCAGGTTTCTAGATAAGTTACAGCTTATGGACAAACTGGCATATAGATTATACTCCTACATAGAGGAGCAATATTCACTTATTCAGCTAGTAATAGGGTCCTGTTTGGCACCCTTTGGGTACGGAACCCTAAAAATTTCATAGTACTAAGAATTACACAAAGACAAATTCTTTGTATATTGTTTTGAAAGCTATATAAACCGCAGACAAAAAAGATTTATGTCTGTGATATAAGCCCACCAGAGAAGGAAGCACCAATGTGGAAACAGAACTGCTTTTTGACTGACTTAATAATACTCTGATCAACCAAATATTGTTTGATACTGTTAGATGAAGAACAACAATGCCTTCATTTCAAGGAATTCATGACATAATTCATGACTTTCAGAGTTGTCTAATGATAGTTGATAATGATGACATTAATAAGTAGAATAATATTTAGGCCAAAATTTGGCTCAAAAACAGACAGTGCTGATAAAGACCAATCGGGTTGGTTATTGTAACAGCACCTGCACATGCCCGGTACAAAATAAAAAGCAGAGATGATAAAGAGACATAAACATTTTTATATAATTGATGGGCACACTTAAATCAGCTACTCAAACTATGATAGCAAGTGAGATTAAAAGCTGGTATAAATGCTTCACCAGGCAGTGTGCGACTAACAATCTTTAGTATCTCGCTCTAGAAGCTTTTTAGAAACTAGATCATTAGAAGAGAATCCTACTGTCGTGCCATAGATAGAAAAATAGAGTTTAGTCCAATTAAAAATAATAAGGATAAACTTTTAGATAATTGTTAGATTTTTTGTATTACAATTTTCTTTTAAATTATTAATACTGCATACTTGATGTATGTTATTTTGATCTTGGAATGATTTCTAAGTAATTTATATATTTTTTTTTTTTTTTAATCTTAAGATATCTTAGTAGAATACTTATCAAGTATTTTCTTAGGCTACCTACTAATAATTTTAATTCATGAGGCTTTGCTTCAAGAAGTTCCCTTAAGTTTTTGATAAGGTACTTACATAATAAAATAAGATGTTTATACAAACATTACTTGTAATTTGAGATATTGAATTTATAACTTTGTCCTTTATTATCATTAATTAAAGGACATTTAAAGATATATTATTAGATATAATAATAATGAATACATGAATGAATATGCATAATTTATTATAACATGGAGAGCATATTTAAATTTATTTATTTTCACATAGCATTTGTATGTACTCTTTCACCAGCAGATAACAAACAAGTCTTCATAAAATGCTGTGTGTTTTGGATTCACATATAATAAGACTGTTTTGCACTCCAACAAAACAGTTATGTGTGTGAAAAAACACACAGCATTGGAGCAAGGCTCTTGCCGGTGATGAATGGAAGACTATGAGTTCACAGGTGCGCTCCAGTTCAGGTACATGTCGCGCTCTGCTGTGCGTGAAAGAGACAGGTAATATAAGAGAGAAGAGGTAAAGTATACAATTTCATGCTTAATATGGTAAATATCTGTAGATGCTTCTTCATAAAATGCTGTGTGTTTTTTCACACACATAATAACTGTTTTGTTGGAGTGCAAAACAGTCTTATTTTATGGATGCCCGATACATGAGATTTTTCTTATTATGCATTATTATCATAGCCTGGGCATTAGCTCGTTAATCCGTTAATCGTTAATATATTAAGTTAACATATTGACTAACGGATTAACTATTATGTTAACTTTAAAAAATGTTAACGGACTCCTTAACTCACTTCCCTCCAATATGGCGAGGAGGGCGATGGCTGCCACACGCGTCATACTTGTGAACAGGTGCTGCTTGTGGGGGCTGGTCTGCTTAAGTTTGCTATTTTTTTACTTATTAAATATTTTTTCAGTCTACTTTGTAATTTTGCCGCCGCGCCGGGGCACGCAATTGTTTTCAGTGCGATTAGAATGTAAATATTATGTAATTAATCTAAGCCTGTTTTGAAAAGAGTAATTGCTGAGTTTATTGCCGGCTCTTCTCAGCAAATGCAACCTTCCGAACCGGTATTAGAGTATTAGAGTCAGACTTTTCATAAGTGCCTGCGAAGGTCTATTTGAATAAATGATTTTGAATTTTTTGAATTTAACTTCCGTTACCTAATTTTCCCCCAGTCCGTTAATCGTTAATCCAGTACCACCAACTATTTACCAAAAAGAAAAAAAACGTCCTGCCTGACAAGTACGGGCCAGTCATTATTTTTTTTTTTTAATAATGTTTATTCATGACCATAGATACAGAGTCTTTCAGTCGGATACATAAAAAGTGGTAAGTCACAAAAATAATAAAAGTAAGCAGATTATCCTAATGTTTTAGATATTACAAAACAAGTTTTTTTTTTTTTTTTTAACACTAAATTTTTTCTACAGTATTACATATATATTTATACAAAAAATTAAAATAGTTCTTATTTGCTAATAAATCTTGAACACGGCGGGGAACACTTCGTTGAATTACACTGTCACTTAATTTGCTGTCACTGTCATCAATATCACTTGCTAATATTAACCGTTGAATGTGAAAACTTGTACATTTTAGAATTAAATGATCCAAATCAGCATTATCCAATCCACAGTGAGGACATCGACTATTGTTGAATATACGGAGTCTGTTCAGGTGGGCTGGTGTTAAGCAATGTCCCAACCGCATACGTGTTAATATTGTTATATATCTTCTTGTAATGTTTTTGATATTATGGTACCAAGGTATTATAGGTATCTCTTTTTGGATTTCAGCATACCACTTGCCTTTCGTTTCCAGGGTTATGTCCCAGTAGTTCTTCCACAATTGCCTGTTAGACTTCTTGAAAAGCCTGTAGTAATCGGTAAATGGAACCTTCAGAAACTCTGATTGATCTTCATTGTGGTCTAAGCGGGTTGCAGTATCAGCTACTTCATTTCCAGGAATGCCACTGTGTGAAGGTACCCACAAAAATTCTATATTGATATTCTTAACATTTAATTCCCTTATTTTATCTCTAATATTAAAAACTATATAATTTAACTTAAATGATATGTTTACATTTTCTAATGCAGATAGCACACTCTTAGAATCAGTGACTATCAGTATATTATTTACATTATTTACAAAACAATTTATATGTTGTAATGCACAGTAAATAGCATAGCTTTCTGCTGTAAAAATACTACATTCTGCATTTAATTTAATACATTTAGTGTAGTTTAGTTGAGGATCATAATAAACTGCTTTTACACAATCATGTGTTTTAGACCCATCAGTGTATATGGTGTAATGATCTGCTTTACTATCTTTAAATTGAAAAAAATCAAATTTATTGTGTACATTGTCTAAATGAAAAATTGTTGAACTATTAGTAAGACCAAAATAAGATTGTTTATATACAGGCCAAATATCATATTTTCTAATATGTTTAGAATTATTATTTACATGTGTAAATATTGTTGGAATTTCAGGCAATGTTCCATTAACCAGTGAAGAAGCAGATATAGTATTGGATGAAATTGACTGGGAAATTTCTGGGTGTACTGCAATTTTCTTCAGTAAAGGATTATCATTTAATGATATAACTTTTAAGTAAAATCTCTCAGCCAACATCAACCTGCGTAATGTTAAGGGAGGTATGCATGTCTCAATTTCTAAAGAATTAATTGGTGTAGAGCGCATGGCTCCACAAATGAGTCTCAATCCCATATTCTGGATAACATCTAATTTTTTTAGTAAGTTGCTATTTGCATTCATGTAAGCTAGGCTGCTGTAATCAAAATGGCTTCTGACTATGCTTTTGTATAGAATACTCATAATTTTGGGATCTGATCCCCAAAAAGTTCCTGCTAAGTGTCTCAAAATATTGATGCCTTTCAATGCTTTAGATTTAATGTGATTAATGTGCTCATCAAATTTTAATTTGTCATCAATAATAACCCCTAAGAATTTATGTTGTTTGACTATTGGAATTTCAACATTATTGTATACAATTTTAACATTTTTATGAGTATTTAGATTTTTTGTAATAATCAAAACTGAACTCTTTTCTGGACTTATATCTAATTTCAGTTTATTATGGTAATAACTATACAATTGATTTAATGCCTTATTGATATTAGATATAGCTATTTCTATGTTCTGATTTATGCTATACAAAAGTAAGTCATCTGCAAATTGCAAAATATTGACATCTGATGTATCTATATATTTTAATATTTCAGAAGTATACACATTATATAGCAAAGGAGATAAAGTTGCCCCTTGCATTGTGCCTTTGTTGACTGACTTAGGCCCATGTAACTTATTATTGTATTTAACAAAAACAGTTCTATTAATCAAGAAGTAATATAGCCATTTTAAAACGTGGCTTGGTATACCAATATCATAAGATACTTGAATGAGTTCCTCTATATTTACATTGTCAAAAGCACCTTTTACATCGAGAAAGACACATATCACATTAGAATGACTTAATTTTACCTGTTTTATGTCTGATAACAGAGATACAAAGCTTTCAGAACAACTCTTGCCTTTTCTGAAGCCAAACTGTATAGAAGGGATTAAGCTAAGTGATTCAACAAAGTAATCTAATCGTAACTTTAACATATTTTCAAATAATTTGCCCAAACAAGATGATAAAGATATAGGTCTATAAGAAGATGCATTATTCACAGGTTTATTAGGTTTTAGTATTGGAATTATACATTGGGTTTTCCAAGTTTCAGGTATAACTAATTCCTCCCATAGTTTATTGTATATATTAAGCAAAATGATTTGTGCATTCAAATGTAACCTTTTGATTAACATACATGGCATGTCATCCAATCCCGGTGTAGTATCTTTCCTACTCTGTAAAGAAATATTCAACTCCTTTATTGTAAACTTGTTCTTGAGAAACATATTCATATTATTTTCTGTAGCATTTTCAAATAAATATGCAAGTTTATTTTCATCTACTTGTGTTGAATCTGCTAAGTTATCTAAAAAGCTTGGAACCCACTCATCATTATAATTTTTATTTCGATTTGAACCTATCTTTTTAAATTTTTTAATGTATTTCCATATTCGTGAAACAGGTGTTAACCTATTAAAACTACTACATAAGTTTTGCCAAGAAGTATTTTTTTCTTCATTCAAGATTTTTTTTTTATTTGCATCTAACTTTTTATATTTAATCCAATTTTCTATTGTGGGATCAGAGAAATAATATTTTAAAGCCTCTTTGGACTTCATCACAGCTTCACTACATTTTTGATTCCACCATGGAACTGGTTTTTTTAAAACTGTATTTGAACTTGTTTTTCGTTTTGGTACAGTATTATTCCTTAAATAATTTAATGTGTCTATGAAATTATTATATGAATTGATAGGACTATCATTGATTAAATCTATGTGGGAAAAGCAAGTTTCTGAGAGGTTGTAATATTTATTCCAATCGGCTTTACTATAAATATGTTTCTCTTGATCAACAGGAGGTGAAATGTCATAAATTGATGGTTGAATGTTTATCTCAAGTAATGTTGGAAGATGATAGCTACCCATGGGATCATCATGAACATGCCAGTCACACAAATGAGCAATGGAAGGGCTCACGAGGGCAAGATCTATAGCTGAAGCTTGTCTATTAGGATATGGAACAGTTGTTGGTGACCCATCATTCAAAATACACAAGTCAAATTCATCAATTATATTAAACAAACTTCTGCCTCTACTATTATCACTATGACATCCAAAGGCAATGTTATGAGCATTGAAATCACCCATAATTATACACGGTTTGGGTATGTTATTTATAAGAGCTTTCAACTTAGTTGTGTCAAATCTAATACTGGGTGGGCTGTAAACACAAAGAATTGCTATTGGGCCATTTTCTGTTTCTATAGAGATACATATATTTTGTATTGTCTCATAAAAATTTGTAGCAATGACATTGTATCGTAAATGATGTTTCACCAAAATGGCTACTCCATTATGAGCATTATTGGAATTTTTGTAAATAAAATTATATGAAGGAAAGTGTGGGATTATGGAATTAGATTTCAACCAAGTTTCATTGAGTAAACAGATATCTATATTTTGTTCAATTAACAAATTTTGTAAAAGACTTTTTTTACTCTGTAAGCTTTGTATGTTATATTGTAAAATATTCAAATATCTATCCATTAAATTAAATTAGATAATAATATTTCTTTTATTTTTTTTGTAGTAATTGAACCTTCAATCTTATTACCTAAGGTGATAAGAGACTTTACAATTGCATTAATAATTATGTCATTATTAGTGATCTGCTTTACATCAAAAGTATTATTAACATTTTCATTTTGCTGCTTTTTTTTTAATATGGGAAAACTTTTGTCATTTAATGAAGGGATAGAATTCACAGCAGTGGCATAGGATAACTGATGAAATTTAGCTTTCTTTTCTTCCATTTTTTGTTTTTTGATGGGACAATCCCTAGAAATGGCAAGGTGGTTTCCGGAGCAATTTATGCACACTATATCATCAACATTACATTCCTTATACGAATGCTGCCCAGCACATGAGGAACAGTTTTGTTGACCTCTACAAACTTTAGCAGAATGATTGAATTTTAAGCATTTATAACATTGTAGTAACGGTGGTATATATAAGTTGACTTCATATCTAAACAGCTTGATGTAAGCATATTGTGGGAGTGATGTAGATGCAAAAGTTATAGCAACAGTATTAATAGGAGCCAGTTTTCCTTCTACTTTTCTCATGAACCTTTTTACTGAAATAACCTCGGCGTCGCATACGATGTTTTTATATATTTCTTCATTACTTAAATCTTTTGGTACGAACCTTAGAACGCCAATTTTTTCTGTAAGGTATGATGGAATAAATGCTCTCATTTTATATTTTGATAAAAAGTCTTCCATTTTAAGGAAATTATTCGCAGCAGCAGCCTTTCTGAATGTAATCCCTATTTTGTGTGCATTTATTCTATGTACTCCTAGAACCCCTGTTACATGTTCTGTTAACAAGTTTGTTAGTGTTATTGGGTTTTTATTACCCAGTTTTTCTTGTTCCGTCGATTCTACATAAACAACAAATTCATGGTTTCCGTTTTCAAGGAATAATCGTTTATAATTTGGTTTAGTGTAAATTTTATACTTATTGGGATTCTCTGTATTGTCTTCTAAAATGGAAGTAAATTTCCTTTTCTTCTTTCCTCCGCCTGTTTCATCACCGTCACTTTGAGGACCCATCTTACTCGAACTCTCTAGTTATATTTTTTAAGTATTTAGACTGTTTTGAAATACTAAAAATAATAATTTGAATTTTTTCGCGAATTAAAATTACCGCTTTGTTTGACTTCCCGCCAAAAAGTCGGCCAGTCATTAACGCGAGTAACGACGACAATGTTAGGGAAGACTTTTTTTAACCACCCACAATAATAAGTCTCATACTTTGGTCGGGTAATACTAAAAACAAATTTGGATGGTCATCGTATTAAGGCGAAATTATCTATTAAATGTGCATAATATTGAGTATAGTAATCCTTTGATTTACTTACTGTATCAGTTAAAAAAAAAAAAACTACTTACCGATGAAAGGTTATGTTTGGTTCATTTCTTTCACTACGGCTTTTACAGTCAATTACACAACGATTCACCATCACTGCACACTAAACAATATCTTTGAGAGTATAAAAAAGTCACAAATAACCTTCAGTTTGGGTTTCACAGCTCTCATCAACCAATAATACTTTTGCAATAAGAAAATTGCTTGCCATCAACGAGTTCAACGACACTGATTTTGACATACTGACATTGAATAGAAACCTATACGCGAAATAGGGACAACAAAATATGCTTAGTCCTGCTCAAACATACACGTTTTGACATATACGTATCTCGCTTTCGTAATTATTATTATTTTAGTGACATATCTACCTAATCCTCAATCTACGATTTGTCTCTTTCATTGGGTAAGTTCGTCAATACGATAATCCATGTCTAAATATTATTATAGCAATTACCTACTAGCTGACCCCTGCGGGTTCACCCGCGTTTTTTTTTTGCGTGGAACTCCTGATTCTTATGCTGAAATAAAAGTAACGTAAGTTACTCTATAAAATATCAGCTATCGGCCAGTGAAAGTCCCGTCAAAATTTGTAATACAACAACAATTATGGTTAATTACAATTGGTAAGTTTAATGTATATGTCGTTGACGGGCCAGTTGGCGCAGTTGGTTAAGATTTATCTTACACGCCGCAGGTGGTGGGTTCGATTTCCACACAGGACATGCATTTGTGTGCATGAACATGTCAGTATGTCCTGAGTCTGGGTGTAATTATGTATATTAAGTACGTATTTACAAAAAAAAAAAAAAAAAAAAAAGTGGCATATGTATTAAATCAGCTGGTTTCCATAGTACAAGCTCTGCTTAGTTTGCGATCAGATGACCGTGTGTGAGTAATGTCCCAGGATATTTATGTTTATATAACAGGAATAATAATGGACCCAGACCGCTTCCTTGAGGCACTCATATCTGTTATTATCTATTTACCTTATCAGATGACATAGAATAATTACTAGCAAATTCTTTGACAGATGATTTATATTTTTCTATGGTATTACTACTTTTACAATATTTTTGAATCTCTACACACTGTCCTGCTACTGAGATAAGACATAATCCACTCATAAGCTGGACCGCGTATTCCATACAATTTTGCGGCTACTACGCAAATTATTTAGTTAATATCTGTCTCTTAAGATACAGATCTGGTTACCCTAGTTTAAGAGGCAGTGTTGTAAATCTATTGTTACCCTAGTTTAAGAGGCAGTGTTGTAAATCTATTGTGTACAGCTTTCTGCAGCATACTGTAATATAATTTAAAATTCTACCTTTGTCTTTGTTTGTTTTTTACCATTATATCCAATAAAGATCAATTCATGTGCACCAGACTATTATGATGGTGGTGACAGACTGAGGACTGGGAAGTGACTGGAAATTATAATATAACTCGACACTGGCAGAAATAAATCCCAATTAGGATTTGGTTGCCAAACTTAAAATTAAGAAGAAGAAGCTGTGAAGAAGAACGGCAACACTAAATATCTAACCTATAAACTTATTTGGAAAATTAAGCAATTTGAAAATATGGTTAGCAATAAGAAGAAACAAAAAAGTAATCGCAGTAAGAGGAATAAAAAAAGGAAAGGTAATATAGATGAATCGCCGGCCTCAGATGGTCAAAAACAGTTGGTTGCCGAGGAAGCGGGGGATGACTCCGAGCATGCTGAAAATGAAGATGCGCCTGAATTAGACGAGAGCTCCAGTAAAAGACCTCACGATGAAGACGAGTCCGATATTGAAGACAAACCACCGAAAAAAAAGAAGAAGAAGCAACCTGCAGTACCTTCCGAGACATCAGATAAGAAAGGCAAGAAATCAATACGACAGATGAAAAGAGAAAAACATGCACAGCGGCAGGCTGAAGCCCAGGCTTCTGCAAAAGATCAGCTAAAATCACAGTGTCTTACATATCTATCTCAATGGAAACATGATAAACAAAATTGGAAATTCATGAAAGCTAAACAGGTGTGGCTGTTTAAAAACAAGTTTTCAACACATCTGTTGCCTGATGCATCATGGCCAACACTCTTGGAGTACTTTGAATCTGCAAAGGGCAATATACGTAACATCTTATTAGAAGATGCAAATAAGGTGATAAAACAAATGGATGAATGGACAGAATCCCAAGATAAAGGTGATAAGCAAGAAGACAGTGATGCTGAGGAAGATGAAACAGAACAGAAGACCCGCAAACCAGATGACACAGTGTATAAAAGAGCTAGAGATTTAATACAATGCTTGCAAGAATAAAACAAATTTGTTTTCTTTCACATTTATTAAAATCAACTACACAAGCGAAAACAAAAATAAATTATAAATTACATGTTGAAAATTAAAACATTCTAAGCATTAAGTTCTGCTTTAGTTTCCTCAGTTGCTATTTGCCCAATCCATTTGCGTAGTTTGTCTGTATCCTGTAAACCAACTAGACGCTGTTGTACTTTGCCATTCTTTATGGCAAGCAATACTGGTACAGAGCTCACATCATAATCAAGAGCCAGATCTGTTTGTTCATCAATATCAACTTTAGCTAGAAGTACTTTCCCTTTATTTTCAGATATAATGGACTCAAGCCGAGGCGTTAAAAGCTTGCATGGGTTGCACCAACTATAAAATAAAATAAAACTTTAATATTGAACCCTTGGTAATTGAGATATTTTCTCAAATCTCAACTTTTTAAGATATTTTGTTTATCCCAATCATTTCTCTATAGGTTCCAAAGGGCATGTTACATCAGATATAGCAAGATTACTGAAGTGACTAGTGGAGTAAGGTTATACATGAATTTAGAATTCAATATAGGTAGTGCCATAATTATTTAAAGACAGGATATAGGAAGGTTACGTTAGGATAAAAAGTATGAATTTATTTAACTTACGTAGCAAAGAAGTCGACTATTACTGGAACTTTGCTATTGATGACTTTATTTTTGAAATCATCAGTACTCTGGATTTTAACAATATCACCTTTCACTGAAGTTAAGGAGATATTTCTGAGAATTTGGGTATTCTTACCCAAACCACAATTTCTAATAAGCAGATTCGTTACAGATTTCGTGAACATTTTTGTAGATTAGCACGCAAAAATTGCGCAAAATAATTTTTCCGTAAGAAACAGTAAGATCGTATGATTTTATTTTGTTTTAGTGATGTCCTATTTGGGCTACATTCCGAATTAAATAATATCGCTCACAGTGCTCACAGCAATAATTTGCGTACCGAGTTAGATATCACGATAATGACAGCTGAGAACTGTCAACAATTCGGAACGCCCGTTATCGCGCTCACAGTATTCAAAACAGAACATTTGAGAATTTAATTAAAATCTGAATTAACAATGCCCTAGAACTCCTTATATCTTTTATTAGTTGACTCGCAAAAAGGAATACCCGCATTTTTTTTTATTTTTCTCTCATAAAATCATAAAAAGTATCTTTTCCATATAGAAAACCAAAAATCTTATTAGATTTTTGCCGAAAACACAATAACTAACCGTCACTTTTTGGCAGCGCTCACAGTGATATCAGTTTAGGGCATGGTCGGTGTGAGCGCAAGATGGCGTATGTCATGACGTCATCTATGACGTTACACGGGACATCGTGATCGCGCTCAGGTTAATATGGAACGGGTTTAAACACGCTCAAATCGATTACAGCGATTATATCATTAATTCGGAATGCAGCCTTGGTTGGTATAGTACAGTATAGTACTACTTACTATACTCTGTGTCCTATCATATTATTATATGTCCTCTTTGACCTATCTGTCTGTCACACATTTAGTCGAGTATATCTCAATTATCCACAGTATTAGATAACAATCTTGAATCTATGATCACACACAGACCACTATAGGGGATACTAATAGCACAGTCTAATAACCATACAGTCGTCCGACGCCTTTGATCTTGTGAAAAATGCCGACAACGTCTAGACAGTATCGCGACGGCCAGGGTTGTCACAAGTAAACAATATTTACAAAATTATTTATATATTGCAGAAAACAATAAAACATTGTTAGCATTATTATATTTTAAACAATATTATAATAACTACTCCATCATCAGACCCTGAAAACCATACATGGTCAAAGTTCATCTCACGACAATTCCAACAACCCCAAAAATGGCTAGAATACGATGTTCGACTATGGAGTTCTAGTGCTTACCCTCCTACTCCATCATCAGACCCTGAAAACCATACATGGTCAAAGTTCATCTCACGACAATTCCAACAAACCCAAACACGGCTAGGATACGATGTTCCACTATGGAGTTCCAGTGCTTACACTCCTACTCCATCATCAGACCTATTGCAAAAAAAAAAAAAAAAAAACAAACACTCATGCCCTGTGCCTGTTACCTATACCTGTGTACCTATTAGATATTTTTTACCGTCCGCCATTCGGCCATTTTGTTGGCGTTATTAACGTGACACGACATGACAAATATAAAATTATTATTGTATGCACTCTACGATAACAAACCATGATTTATTTACCTTTCGTCTGTGTGTGGAAGCTGATGAAACCGCAGATCTTTATTTAAATAGGATGAAGACTTGCAGTCTCTCACAGCACACGTCGTTTGCACCATTTTAAATAAAATAATTACAGACACAAACACGCGTTAGCCCTGAATAATGTTTACCGAGCTACTAACATAATTTTGTTCGCAGGTCGGTAACGGCTTTCCCGCGTCTCGTCCCTCACACCCCGCACGATTGCCCTGTCTAGACGGCTTCGTCGACCGACTGTATGGTTTTTAGACTGTGCTAATAATAGTAGTTGTTAGGATTCTTCTTCTTATTTTTAATTTTGGCAACCAAGCCCAAAATTAGGGCTCATTTCTGCCAGTGTCGAGTTATATTATAGTTTCCAGTCACAATAAATCACTTCACATTATAGTCCTCAGTCAGTCACCGTCCATAAAAGTCATGTTTTACTACAATGGTGGTCATTGTAGTAAAACTCTACACGGACATTTTGAGACAACTTGAAAAGTCACGATACACATAATTCATTTCATTTCACTTCACTGGTGCACATGGATGATCTTTATTGGGTAAAATACCACCAAAAATACACAATAAAACTCAAAATACACAAATTTATGAAAATAAAAATGAAAATGCTACGTCACTCTGCAAGTTCCCGCCAAAAAGTCGTTAGGATTCTTTCTTGTGCTTTAGTTCGATTTTTAATGCAGTGTTGCCAACTGCTAGCTTTAGCCAGTTGCTAAACATCTTGACAGATTTTATTACCCAAAAAAGGTGCTAGAAGTAGCTAAATGTTACTTAGTAGGTAAATAAAAACAAAAAACCTTTTTTTTATAAATCAAACACGAAATAATTAAAAATCAGGACATTACCTACCTTTTTTTTTCACAGGGTTAGTTCCATTTTCACAATAATATATGTATTAAAACAGCGAGCATTTTAAATTGATAAAACAACACAAGGCAGAAGTAGCAGAACACAAGTAGCACAGACTTTTATAGGAGTAATATATGGTTTGAATGAAGAAATGAAACTGGGAATTCCCGGCCATCGACCCAGACTCATAGCGTCACGTTTAGTATTTTTCTTTCGAGATACAGTGCCCTATTACGAACTCTCGAAAGTATTAAAAATTTGCTAGAAAAAGTAGCTAAATAAATTTACCTACAAGTTTCATAAAATTGCGCCGCCGCCGCCGCCGAGTATTCGAAAATTGGCGCCGAGTTGTTAAAATCGGGCAGTGAGTGTGACCGAGGGCCGCTGTGCATCCATGTCCACGATTCACATGCGCACCAGTTACCAGTACGCACTATTGGCTCTTGTATTTCATTAGGAATTAAAAGAGAATTTAAAATTCAATCTCAGACGAAGACAAAGTGACAATCAGTCAGTGACTTCTAGATAGACGATTTATGATGACTCTCGAAAACAGCTTATATACGAGGCTCAGGAGTGATATTATGGGCCTATAAAATTCTTCAGTACATTTAAATCGCCTTTCTTGAAGAGCTGGGCCACCAGATTCCCACTCCACGTATCCAGTGTCGTGCCATGCTGAATGACGGAAATGAAAATTTCTGCGAGCTCCTTCAAAATTGGAGTTACCCCGCCTTCAGGAGCTCTGCAGTTATACTGTCATTTTCCGGAGCTTTGTTATTACAAAGCTGTTTCTGATGACTTCTCGCAAGCTAACTGGCAAAGACCTTCGAGCCTCGATTTTGTTCTATTGCAGCCTTAACGGCACGTGTATTGGCGTAACGGATCGGCTGTTTTGTCGTATCCGAAGACGATTTTGCTAATGGTAGCTCGCTTCTCTTCCTCAATAGCTCCTGCCGTTCTGCTGCGGCAGTAAGTGTATGCTTCTCACTTTTTGCACCACTTTGACAACGATATCAGTTTTTTCGTCAATATGGTAGTTTCTGTATTTCTATTGAGAACGCTTCGAATCCCATAACAATTTGGGATTGCGAAGGTCGTAGATTTCATCAACTCGACCCGTGCTTGAGGTTTGTAGTTGATAACCAGTGTGCCTCTCACTAGTCGGTGGTCACTGTCGGTGCTAAAGCTATTTATCAGTGATATGTCTCTGAATTTGTGCATTTTGAGTGGATGTCAGCGCATATACCTGAACTAACTTCGGGGAGTACCTGTCGGTAAGTTTAAGGACTAGGTAGGTACGCTACCCGGGTCAAAACACTGTTGAATTCTACAAATGAGACTTTAAGTGATGAGAAAACCACCTAGCTAAATAGTATTACAACATTTATGTAATATTCGCAATTCCTATTTTAATTTCTGCCTTTAATACTCTAAAATATAACACTTAAACAATCCAAAATAGCTTTTTAACTAAAAAAAAGAGCCACGCCGACCAATACTTACCGGCGCGCCGCCGCCGGGAAATTTTTGGTCGGCGCCCACCTCTATCCAGAAGTACTTCTTGTGAAAAAATCTTACAAGTTTGTGAAAAAAATGTTTGTTATTTAGAATCTCCAATACATTTGCAAGCCTGGTATCTAGGAGTTTTCTTTACTTTTTCAATTTATAGGTGCATTAGATATGGCCAAAGTTCAGGTATTTGTGCAAAAAAGCTGTTTTTCGGAGGCTTTTACTAAATTTGTTTCACACTTTTTTTTATTTTTGCCTAGATACACGACTTGATATAGTGCATAAGTTACCAATTTGTTTAAAACATCTAACGAAAAATGTTTAACAACGCCATCATCAGTACAGAGCTTTTTAACCGACTTCAAAAAAAGGAGGAGGTTCTCAATTCGGTTGTATTTTTTTGTATGAATATGGCGGATTTACTGCTCTTAAGGTTCAAATTGGTTCGAATTATCAACAGTTTGACAGGTATTTTACGGAGGTATCATAAAAAAACTCCTCATTGTATATTGTTTTTTTTTACCGTATTGAAGAATTCACCAGAATTTTTGTAGCACGAATTTAATTAAACTTATTTAATAATAGTGGCCTACCACGTACTTTATAATATGATATGTACACTATGATGTGTATCGTGACTTTACAAGTTGTCTCGAAAAGCCCGTGAAAAGTTTTAGTACAAAGTGTGAGGAATGTCCCAGGATATTTATTTATTTAATTACCACCATTTTACTAAAACATGACTGGACGGTGACTGATAATTCGGACTATGTGAAACACATGTGAAAGTTAATGTGCGGACTATATGAAAATGATTTATTAAATAAAACGTATGCGACTGAACGACTTTGTACCCATGGTCAAAAATAAATTTAAAAAAAAATAGTAGAGCTCATCCATCGATCATCGTTTTAAAAATATATTTATAAGATTTATTGTGATAAATAAAACGAATTCCTCAGAAACCCGTGTCGGTCACAAAATATTACGATATGTATTCCAGTGACGATTACAATGAGGTCTGTTTTATTGTATACATATGGTTAACTTTAGTATAACCTCAAACGCAGTAACGTAAGCAAGTAGCGTCTAAAAAGTAATTTTGTATTTGCAGGGCGGGTACGAGTCCTATGGTGACTATGAGCCTCACACAGGAGATCCACAATATGACTTGGAATACGATAGATCGTACTACAAAATGCCTGAAATGGTATAGTTGAATCATCTTGAATTCTTTAGGCTTCTTGGATTATTTACCTGTTACTAATAAAATATTACCTTTTAGGTCAAAAAGTTTCTTGTGTACTTCCGTAACATGATCACTGAAGGAGTGACTTATGAAATACTGAATCTTTATGAGAATACTTTCCCTAAACTAACGGAGCAATACTTTGAGAACACACCATGGCCCGATGAGAATGAAGTGTCTCCAGTTGTGGATAATGATCATGTGAGTCCATTAGAGCTATTTATATTATATTTATTTAACATTGATTTGCGCATAATCCTAAATCCAAATACAATTCTTAAATTGTTTAACTATTGATAGATGCCATGTTTGAAGTTAAAACATAAAATGAGATTTAAAAAAAAGTTATATTTTCAATTTAAATTATTGTTGAAACAGGTATTCATGATCCTCTACAAAGAGTTGTACTACCGCGACATCTATGCTCGGGTGCCTGGTGGCCCAAAACCTGACCAGCGTTTCCACTCATTCTACAACTACTGTGATTTGTTCAACTACATCCTATCTGCCGAGACACCAGTCACTCTTGAACTACCTGACCAGTGGCTGTGGGAACTCATTGATGAGTTTGTTTATCAGTTCCAGTCATTTGCGCAATACAGGTACAGTTAATAAAGAATTTGAGTAGCACACTAAGGTGCAAAATTGAATTATTTTATTTAATAGTATAGAAAACAGTATGTCAGTGCTGGAGACAGCAGATATTTATCTTAAACCCCAGTCTGTTTTAGCTTTTTGTTGAATAACTTGTTGACATAACTATACATTTGTGTGGACCACCAAAAGCAAAATATTGTAACTATTATCTATGCCCTAGAAATGGAGAAGCTAATAACTATATAGTCAGATAATTTTTAGGTTCCAGAATTGATGAGGAACCTATAATAGCCCCTCATTATGATGGTTGGTTTAAATCATTTCTAGCATATCCCAGGTTTTAAATATTGGTGTCACTTTCTAACATAATGTAACAAAAAGAGCCAGGACTATCTTAAAACCTAGGTTTTATTAGACTTGGCTTAAACCATCTAATGTAAAATAAGACAGATAAATTTATCAATTAAGTCACAATAGATAATTATCTATTGTGATTTGAAAGGAAAAGTATCACCACTTAGTAAGCTTTACACAGTTTACCAGCAATGCTCTTTGTATCTGTCCTAGGTGTCTGACTTCCACACCATACTGGCCTTACCTCGAGTCTCGCTTGCCAGGTTTAAATAGCAATTTTCATTACAAATGATAATATGAACTATTATTATTCTAGGTCGCGCACTTCAAAGTTGAGCCAGGCTGAGATTGACGCACTCAATACTGAGAACAAGGCATGGAATGTACTCTGTATTCTCAATGTGCTCCACTCCCTCGTTGACAAGTCCAACATCAAGCGACAACTTGAGGTAATGTTACTTGGAGTTTCATCCTTATAGGATTTTACAAAATAGGACTTTTACAAAATGCTTTCTTAGACATTGTGTAGCCTCTGTTTCTAAAATCAAAGTATAATTGGCTGAATACATATATCACCTGGAACTTTACATTGATGAATTGATCACACAGGTTGTGTCATATAATAAAACCTAAAACACATTTTTTTTGTCATGAATAGCCTATACCTTTTATCAATTTCATCATATCAGCCCATTTGACATCCACTGCTGAAGATAGGCCTCCCCCATTGATTTCCACTTCGAACGGTTCTGGGCCGCTTGCATCCAGCGGCGCCCAGCGACTCTGACGCTCTCTCTCTGAAGATATGCTGTAGCTTCCCGAACGCTGCCCAGCCGAGTTGGATTCTTCGACTGACGTCTTTGTCGAAGTTGGACCCACCTACTTGGACAATATGTCCTAGGTTAACATACTGGTCTATAACTTCGAGAACTGTGCTCCCAACGATTACCGGCATTGGCGGAATATGAACATAGACATCATTTTTGTCTCGTCCATATTCACTTTGAGGCCTACCTGTTGAGAAACTCTGTTGAGGTCATTGAGCATGATGCTCAAAGCTTCCAGTGATTCCGACATTATGACTATATGGTCGGCAAATCGAAGGTGAGTCTTCCAGTCCAAGAGCTTGAACACATCGTCCATTGCAGTGGTGAAGAGTTTCGGGGAAATTACGTCACCCTGTCTAACACCCTTCTGCAACTGTTATCCATTTACTACCTTTGAAATCGAAACTTTGTTAATCATGATAGGTATATGCTGCTGGCGGCGACCCCGAATCAGTCGCGGGAGAATTCGGTCGCCATTCCCTCTACAAGATGTTGGGATACTTCTCTCTCGTGGGCCTGCTCCGCCTGCACTCTCTGCTGGGCGACTATTACCAGGCGATTAAGGTGAATATTATTTTTGGTTTCTTTCTAGTTACAGCCTCTGAGCTTTATAACACGCGGTATGTAAGTCTAAGGTTTGTCCAATCAGCTTGCAAACAGGCTCATCTCACTGTTTGTTATGATTTTGTAACATCTCAAATAACATTCCTTGAATTTATCTTTCAATATTTTCCAAGTTATTTGCTTATTTCAGGGTTGAGATTGATCTTAAAGCACAATATAATAGTAAAATTTTATATTAAAAGTTTTTTTTAATCTGATTATGATGACAGATAAAAACTAAACCAAACTAAAACTGTTGGCCTCACATTCTCATGATATCATACAAAGCTAAAAGCTATAGAATATAGGCATGGCAATTATAATAATAGTGACCATGGGACAATTAACCCAAAGCAAGGATGTTGATTTTGTTTGAAATCTATTCTGCCAATTTCCCACCACCGCCACTGTGCTCTGATTGGTTAAGTCAAGAACACACTAAACATTAAAGTGCATTGATTGGTTGGTACTCTTAGTTGGTGCATTAGTCGGGAATTGTATTGCTCCATATTACTACTCTTAACTGGATTTGTTCTCAATTACCCACATAAATTTATCATACAGGTGCTAGAAAACATTGAACTGCACAAGAAGTCCCAGTACTCCCATGTACCGGCGTGTCAAATCTCCACCTCATACTACGTAGGGTTTGCATACATGATGATGCGTCGCTACGCGGACGCTATTCGCACTCTCTCCTCCGCGCTCCTGTATATGCAGCGCACTAAACAGCTGTTCTCATCGCGCTCCTACCAGAACGATCAGATCAACAAGCAGACGGATCAGATGTACCATCTGCTGGCTATCTGCTTGGTACTCCACCCACAGTGTGTCGATGAATCTATACAGCAGGTGAGTGATGATCATGTTTATGTCATAATTAAAGTTAAAAATAAAGATTTATGATATTGTTTTTGCTTTTTGAGTGTTGTGATGGTTAAGATTTTTGTGTACGGTTTAATGTTAAATATGGGAGGAGGCGGAAAGTACTGACTGACTAATTGGTAATGAAGAAAGATTTGCAAACAAAATGTAAAGTTCAGTAGTTTCCTACCCACCGTTTTACCCGCGATCCCGAGGGATTTTATGTTGTCCCGGGATATAAATGTGTTATGCCAGGGTTGCTGTCATCTATGTGCGGGGGCACCTGGATACCAGCTTGATCCTTTAGACTCGGTCCAACGAAGTGCCATCAGAATTGTCGACGATCCCGAGTTCACAAGCGGTTTAGAGCCCCTCAGTCTGAGGAGAGACTTTGCCTCCTTATGTGTGTTCTACCGCTTGTACAACGGACGGTGTTCTGAAGAATTGTTTAAGATGATGCCCACGGCTACTTTCTACCATCACAACTTCGCCTTCGACGGGGAGTCCATCCTCACATATTGAAACCTGAATTGTTTCGTACTGTGCGGGCTCAAAGGAGCTTCCTTCCGCGGACGCTCAGACTGTGGAATGAGCTCCCCGCCGTGGTTTTCCCAATGGAGTACAGCATGGGGTTCTTCAAAAGGGGTGTGAAGAGATTTCTGCAGGGTCGGCAACGCGCGCGTGATACCCCTGGTGTTGCAAGCTTTCATAGGCTACGGTAACCGCTTACCATCAGGCGGGCCATATGCTTGTTAGCCACCTAAGTGGTATAAAAAAAAAACGGGTTGACCTATCCATGTGCTAAGTTTCATCCAAATCCGTTCAGCCGTTACGGAACTGAGTAGTAAAAAAATCCTTAGCTTTACTGTCATTATACAATAATTAATATTACACTTCCGATTTCAGGTGCTGCGCGAAAAGAACTACCACGAGAAGATGTTCAAGATGCAGTACGGCGACCTGGGCGAGTTCGAGAGCTGCTTCACGTTCGCGTGCCCCAAGTTCCTGTCGCCGTGCCCGCCGCCCATCGAGCCCGGCTCCAACTACGGCCGCGATGCCGTCAAGCATCAGACACAGGTCTTCATGGATGAGGTACTTACTCTCATTATACTGCTAATCATTTGAACGTAAATGCTATTGTGATCAGTAACTATTATTATTTGGAATAAAAGCTAAACATAGTTTGTCCAAAGAATATTTTAAAAATGTAACCTTGTTGAGTTTCTTACCGGATTCTTTTCAGTTGAAGGCCGAGTTCGGAACCGGTGGTAACTTCAGTAAATGTGACCTTCATAAGTGCCCTTCTGAGGCCTAAATTGAATTGGCTTTGACTTACTATTTGCTTTTTCGATGATTATTCGATTTCTCCCGCCATGGGTGTGTTTTGTGTACATTAAAATACACAAGTACTCCCTCTACCTATAAAAAGTATTTATTTACGGTACGGTACGTTACGCTAGTCCATGGGCACAGACGTAAAAGAAGTTCAGACGGAACACTGCCCGCGATAAAAGTGAATCCAAAAAACTCTGCTCTTATACATATACACCACTCACACATATGCATAAGAACTGCTCAGCCCAAACATTACATTACACACATGTGCATTTACACATAGAGAAGTGGCTTCAGTTTTCTAATGGCAGCTATTTATTTGATTTCACGTCTGTGCTGCCGTTTTATCCATGGGGATAAAACAGCAGTTTAGTTCAGCCGCGAAAGTATATAATGAATATACTATACTATGTACACTATAACTTTTAATACTCCACAGGTCCGCCAACAAAAAATGTTGCCAACGATTCGCTCATATCTAAAGCTGTACACGACCCTTCCCCTGGCGAAGCTGGCCGCGTTCATGTCGGCGGCCCGCGGCGGCGACAGGGACGCCGCGCGGGAGCACGCCGCGCTCGCCATACACCTGCTGTGCTTCAAGCACAAGATGAAGAACGTCGTCTGGTCCAAGGGACCCAGTGGCCTGGATGGCAAGTTCCAGAGTGGCTCCGAGGTTGGTGTTTGTGTAACTATTATTTTATTATACGACAAACTCGGTAAACAAGCATACGGCCAGCCTGATAGTAAGCGGTTACCGTAGCCATATATGGACGCTTGCAACACACGAGGTATCACTCACTAAAATTACTCAATTATTAAAATGATTAGAATTTCAGTCATATCGTGATTATAATTTGAATATGTTTTGAAGCTTAATTATTATTTACACACCCCTGTGTAAGTAGATACGTAGCACTTATACTACATATTATTGGAGTAGTGATACACAACTTACACTATGAGTGTTACAATTACAATTAATGGTGTTATTACTAAAACGATCTGTACTAAGTAACCTTTGGAGGGAGATGAGGTAAAGAAACAATTAAAAACTAACGGTCTTACTCATAAAAATCTCTTAAATAACGGATTAAGTAGTAGATAGCTAAATACTACTTAAAATGTTATTCAGTGTTTAACTTTTCTTTACTCATAAACGCTTTTTAGTCATGATTTAGTTATTGAAGGATTTAAAGAGCAAAAATAATATTATATATGGCGACACCAACATCAAGACCATAAATTTGACAGTAATGGAGGTTTTAAAAAAAAGAAACGGCACCATTTTGAAAAGTTTTATTTTGTGTTTTATGATAATATTATATTTAATTAGAAAATGGAAATTAACAATTAATTCAGAACGAGAAAAAGATCACGTTTTTCGAATTGGGATGTTCTCATCCCAATTCGGTTTGTTTGCGAACTTTATTAACCTCTGAATAAAAACGTTATTAGATTTTTGAATCTTAATTTTATGTAAACAAAGAATTTAAAACGTCCAGAAGGATATGCGCCTCTATGGGAACATGAAATAAACAAGCCAGAATTGACAGTATTTGACAGCCGTGCGCAGTACGAACTGAGAGCGATTTGCTCAGAGAGCCCCTCAAGCGGAGTGAAATTAAATGTCATGCTATAGTAAGGCGGATTATCCATCTGGGTAGAGGCACGATGCCCTATGAAAATCTTTGTATGTAAATTATAATATTTACAAATTCTATTTCATCTTCTATTTTTAAGAAATAATGTATGAATTTATATTGTTATATCTACTGGCTTAAGCAGCGATCGAAAAATAAATCCAAATAGCTGAAGAAATACATGTAAACGTCAAAGGTAAAACGTATAGGAATTATGAATTTGGAGGAAGAGTATTGGAAAATCAAAATACAAACATTGAATAAATTAATGGAATTAATGTTGGGAATAATTATGTGTAAATAAATCTCTAGTGAACTTGTGTATGTTATTACTAATATTATTTATATTATCTTGGTCCTCCTGATCTGAAACCCTCATATTTTAATTAAATTTAGTTAAATTATGTAGCACACACGGCACAAGCAATGATAAGTATAGAGGTAGGCAAATAGCATGAGTTCGGTAACTCATGGTATTTTATGAGATTTCTCATTGGTTAAAGTTTATTTCGATATAATTAAGGAATACTATGATAGAGCGAGGTTTCATCAAATATTGTGAGTACTATTTCAGAGTAATAAAATGGAACTTCACTAGATATTGGTAAAAACCCTTGACCTTGACGACTCAACCTATGTGAAATAGAGTAGGAGTTGTTTTATTATGCTATATGAATCGCCTATGACTTAAAAATTCATCCCTCTAATACCTTTAAACGAGCAATTCTTGTATGAATCTCGGAAACGGCTCCAACGATCTTCATGAAACTTGGTATGCGTGGGGTTTCGGGAGCAATAAATCGATCTAGCTTAGTTTCATTTTTAGGAAACGTCGTTATAACCGTGTTTTCAGGCAATGAAAAACTGCTACAATATCATTAGAATACCTACGAAGGTAAATTTCGCCACCATCTACAGGATTATCATAGCCAGATGGGAAATCGGGCAGTTCCAAAACCAGAAGATCCTGTTCGAGTTCAGATGATCATATTTTCCCTTTTTTTTCAAGGTCCTTCTTTTGTGAGGAAAACTAATTTGATTTACAAAAAAACGAGCAAAGGCCGGTCATCCAGGTAGTATAAGTTTAAGTAATTTATGGTGTTTCTATATCATGTAACATCATATATCCATCGTATTTTCAGAAATAAATGAAAAATATTTTACAACAATCAAGCATCAGCTGTTTATTTGGCGGCCATTTTGCTATTTAACGCGCTAAACAAGGGTCGTAGGTTGTTTAATTTGACAGCTCTTTAAATAACGTTTTTAAACAGTGAATAAGGTTAAATAGCGTTTATGAGTGAAGATTTTTTTTAAATAACGGTTTTAAGTTTGACTTAACTTTAAATAGCGTTTATGAGTAAGGCTGTAAGGGTTTTACAGTATCAAAAAAATCCTAACTTGTTTTTATTGTTTGTTTATTCGTTACGCATTCACGCCTCAACTACTCAACAGATCATCATGAAATTTGGCATGCAGATAGCCTATGGTACTGAGAAGGACATAGGCTACTTTTTATCCCGGAAATGCGGGTGAAACCGCGGGGGATAGTTAGTAAATAATAATTGTTTGTTATGTGACTAGGTTTTGAAATGTTGCCTCATTCAAGCCATGTGTGATGCCTTTGCTTCAAGATTAGTATATGTATAATACCCCTTAGTAAACAAGCATTAATAACAAAAAAAAAAGTTATTTCTGGTACTGTAAGGCATTCGAATCTTAATTGTATTTTTTTTTCAGTTGGATTTCTACATCGACAATGACATGATCCACATCGCGGACACGAAGGTGGCTCATCGCTACGGCGACTTCTTTATCCGGAAGCTACTCAAGTTTGAGGAGCTCAACCGTAAACTGCATCATATTAAAATTTGAATCAAGTATGAATTTGTAACCACAAAAATAAAAATATAACATCATATTCTTAATCTTTTATTTACTTTACACTTGCCACATAGGGCACATACTTTCTATTTCTCTTATAAAACTTTTTAGGCTGTTCGATTTTTATATTAGTTCTCTGTACAGTTTCAGGATACTCCTCCCTGAACTGTTTCCATGGGTGTTCGGGTGTCAATGCCTGTTCAATATTAACTTCTTTCAACCAACTTTTGTAAGCATATGAATATTTTTCAAAAGCTTTCATAAAAACCTCTGTACAGTTTTTTTTACCATTCTCATCCTGTAGAAAATAAATTTGATTAAATAATGATTTGAGTAATGTTAATGTATTTTATCTTAATAAATAATTACCTGTTGAATGAGGCTTGTACATTTTTCATAAAAGTATTCCAAATGATTAAGGAATTTTGGACTTATAGGCAATTTTTCTTCTTTAGCAATATTCATTATGTGTAAAACATATCCAAATTTGCTAGTTGCTATTCCTTGCCTCAATAAAGAGCCAAGAACTTCAATGTTTACCCTGTAAAATAATCGCGAGGTTAATACTATGAAGTATGGATATTTTTTTTAACTAAATCTGACTACAAGTTCTTTTATATTCAGGTTTCATTAGTAAAGAAGTAATTGATGTTTGATTGATTAAGGAAACCTTACGGGAGAGTTGTTAGATAATACCTCTTTGAAACTCAAATGGAGAATTATGCAGAGACCTACTATGGGACATTACAGATTACTATTGTATGAACTCCACTCTGCTAAATACAAGGTTTTGAAGAAATTGCACATACTTAATTTGTTTCTCATTCATTTCACTCAGAAGTTTTTCAGCACTTTCCTTAGTTTTACAAGCCATTGCCAATACACCAAATGTCATTATGTTTGGTGTTAATCTTAAGTTTTTCTTCAATGGATGCTTTTTTTTGCGTAACTTGTTTTCAGTTTCAATAATTTCCTTGACATCCTGAAACAAAAATATTAAATAGTCTGAAAGCTGCATTGATATCATTATTACAAACCATATGAAATAAAAAAAATACATACAAATGCACCATCATAGTCTTTCCTCAAGCATCTTTTTTTGATAAGCATATTATAAAAATCTATATCTGCTTTGATTTGTAAAGACTTCATTGTTTCAAGCAGTTTATTCTCAGCTTCCCTTGTTGCTTCCAGTAAAGGTATCATTTGTGAGAATATCTTTATATCAGGCTTTACTGAATATGTTTCCATCTCCTTGAGAAAGTCTTCTTGACCACCAATAACAGCAAATTTGTCTTGCACTGACTGAACTGCTTGTAATGACATAACATTTTGTAGTTGTAATGATTTTGAAAGTAAATTAGGAACATCTCTGTCTGTTTTTTTAGCTTTAAAGCTATCTACAAATTTTATTGTAATATTGTTTTCAATAACAGCTACTTCTTTACTGGTTTCAGTGTTTGTATTAACAATTTTCTTATTTTGCTCCTCACTTGCCATATTATTTGTGTTATCAGATAAATCAGTTTCTGCATCCTTGGGCATTTGTGGTAAATAAGTTGATGTGTTAACATTTGATACTGCTTTTAATGTAGGATTCATTGAAGATGAAGTAATTTGATGTTTGTGACTCTTTTTGGAATTTTCAAGTGCTATTTGTTCTTGAATAAATCCTATCAATTCTTCTGTGTCTTCCTTATTACCTAAGTTACAATCTTTAACACATTTTAACATCAAATTGAATGAATAAATGTTAGGTTTCTCTCTCATTTTCAACATTTTCCTCCATACCACAAGTGCATGTCGCAAACCATTTTCTTTGTTTGAAATACAGGCTTGAAGTAAATGATTAAATGTATGTACTCTGATTTTTATATCCTTTGACATCATTTCATCCACTATTTTAAATGCTGTTGGCAGATCTCCGCAGCGGCCAAAAGCTTTTATCATTGAATTATAATTAGTTAAATTAGGTTCAATTCCTTTTTCAATCATTAACTCTCTTAAATTTTTTGCAGATTTTAATCCATCCATAGGCCAAGGACTATTAGCGCAAGCATGAAATAGACATGTGTATGTATCTCCTGTAGGCTTCAGAGCGCGTCTTTTCATTTCATTGTATAATTTAAAAGCCTTTTTAGTATAACCTACATCAGCACAAGCCCCTATTAAAATATTGAAAATATAGTTTTCGGGTTTCACTCGGTCCTCCTGTAGCATTCTCACTTCTAGTACATCAATAGCTTCTTTTAACCTCTTGTGCTTGACGAACTGTTTTATTATATCGGCATACTGCCTCGTAGTTAATTTTTGCGAAGGCAAAGGCCGTTCGTTTGTGTACTTTTCTTCTTTTATATCGCCCTCGTCTTGTAATTCATCGACGTGTGATATAGCTTTTCGCGATAAAGTTCCAAATGTGTCTGGATCTTCAAAATAAGTTAGATTATCTTCAGTTCTAAATTGCTTAACTTTTCGGTTAGTTTCTTGGGTAAATGTAGTTGAAGTGGACATAACATTGCGACAAACTTGTAGTGGACATAACGAATTTGTGTTGTGGATAATTCTTAAGAATTGTATACAACGGAAAGCCATTTCTAGTTATTTCCGATTTTTCTGAAAATTTATTAGCCTAACCTCGAAACTAAAAGTCAAAACAAAATAGCTTATCTGTGGTTTTATTTTATTTTTTTATCACAGCACAGACAAATGAAAGACGATGAGCTATTTGGTCAATTTCGAATCGACTAAGATATTTCATTGATTAATGGTCATGAATAGGCAGAAGTCCGATGCGCGGAAAAGAAATATTACAATCGACTTTTTGGCGGGAACTTGCAGAGTGACGTTGCATTTTCTTAAATTCGTGTATTTGAGTTTTATGGCACCACATGTTATTGAACTGTTACTGAACGATACGATGATCGTCGGGCGTTCACACGGCGTAGTTACTGAACGAAGCCCAGAGGCTAGATTCTCGTAACAAAACTTCAACGATATCGTAGCGCGTTCGTAGCGACTTCAACGTTGAACTGCGTTTTTTATTTACTATTATAATGTCAAATTAACGATTGAAAAATGATCCTATATAGAAATTGTTGAGGTACACATTTGATATACACGTTTGAATGTTTTTTATACAAAATATTTCACGAAACACAATTTAAATAGTTGATGTCGCTACGACACCGCTGACGTTTTGTTACGAGAATCGACCCCCAGGAGTGTCAGCAGGCACAAGGCACTGGCCAGCGTTGCCAGAATGTTACTTTTGTAACATTTTACGTTACTTTTGACCACAGACATATGAACTTTTGACCTATTGATGTTACCTCCATGTTACACGACTCAAAATGTTACTTTTGACTTCATAAAAAATATTCAAATATTTTCCAGCAGACATAAAATAACCGTGAAACGCTCCCAAGGAAATTCTCGTTCGTCGCATTGGTGCACTTGATTTTTAGCTATCGTCCATTTTCTTTCTCTTTATCGCACTCGAAGATAGCAATAGCATGAATGTTTGGATGACTTTTTGGCGGGAACTTGCAGAGTGACGTAGCGTTTTCATTTTCATAAATTCGTGTATTTTGAGTTTTATTGTGTATTTTTGGTGGTATTTTACTCAATAAAGATCATCCATGTGCACCAGTGAAGTGAAATGAATTATGTGTATCGTGACTTTTCAAGTTGTCTCAAAATGTCCGTGAAGAGTTTTAGTACAATGACCACCATTGTAGTAAAACATGACTTTTATGGACGGTGACTGACTGAGGACTATAATGTGAAGTGATTTATTGTGTCTGGAAACTATAATATAACTCGACACTGGCAGAAATGAGCCCTAATTTGGGCTTGGTTGCCAAAATTAAAAATAAGAAGAAGAATGTTTGGATTTCTTCTTTCTTTTCTTACTTAGGGAATTAATACAATTGTTACGATTTTTTTGAATCTTAACAAATGTGAAGATTTTTATGTGAAATAAAGTGCCATTCACATTATTAGTGTCGTTTTCTACATAAAATAAGATAATGTTACTTTTCCCGTGAAAATGTTACTTTTTGAGCTGTATCATGTTGCTTTTGACCATCGGCCACTGGCAACACTGGCACTCGCACACGTCAGGCAGGCAGACGAGAAACATAACCTAAAAATCACGACGTTTTAAATTGTTATTTTTCATATAAAATTATCGGTATCAATAACAATGTCTAACGAAATCGAAGAGCAAATGGAGGAAAGTTCCTCAGAGAGCGAAGAAGATGACATGGAAGAAGGGGAAGAAGGCGAGAACGCTGATGAAGAAAATCCGAAGACCTATCTTCCGGGACAACCGTTAAAAGACGACGAACACCTAGTGTGTGACCAGTCGGCATACGTCATGCTGCATCAGGCGCAGACAGGTGCTCCGTGCCTTAGCTTCGACGTCATAACAGACAATCTTGGGAACGACCGGCATGAGTTTCCGATGACAGCTTATTTGGTTGCCGGCACACAAGCAACCAGTGCACATTTGAACAAGTATGTTCTGTCTATTATGTTACATATATATTTTTATGCCACCAAGATAGTTAACTAGCATCATGATTGTAAGCAGGCATGGCTAAAACTAAGCTTACTTAGATTAAATACCTATTACATTATTTATTATAGTTATGAAGTTTATATTTACCTTGGATAGGCTTGTGATGACCACAAACTCGTAAGTAAGTTATGATGCAGACTTTGCAGACAAAGAAAGTAAACAAATAAAGTAATTGATACTTCAGCAACAATAGGTCTATTTTTAATTTTAATATTTTATTTTGACACCTATATCCTTACAGCAAACACATGTTTAATTTTTGTAGCTGTACTCAAGACCCAGTTCAGTTCTAGGCTTTGTGTGCTATGACTTCACCCAAAACATTCATGGTGATATTGCTGTCAAACATACCTATTCATCATACAAAAAATTACAGTGGCCTAGTGACTATAGCCCTGCAGCCAACTTTGATTAGCCAGCATTTAACATCCACTTCTGATAAATTATAGTTTATTTACAACATTACACCTTTTCTTTCAGTCTACTAGTAATCAAAATGTCCAACTTACATCCCACATCAAAGGCTGAAGATGAGGATGATGAGTCAGATGAAGATGATGAAGAAGATGATGAGGAGGATGAAGAGAAGAAGCCACAGATGACATTCTCATTCATCAAGCATCAAGGATGTGTCAATAGAATAAGGGTATAACTTTTTATGAATTTCATAATGATGATAACACAGATGTCACAGATGATAATTAATCAGATAACTACTTAGTTGAATCATTAAGATTGAATCACAATAATGAAATCCTGAAATAACATCTAAAAGTAGCCATTATTTATTTTACTAGAATGTTATTGTTGACTTGGATAGTATAGATTTATGATGCTAAACCATTAATCTGTTACACATTGTATAAGCATTAGAAAGAAATGCTGTAATGTGAAATATATAAATATATATAACTAATTATTTTTCAGGCTACAAATTTCAAGAATTCTGTATTAGCAGCAACTTGGTCTGAACTAGGAAGAGTTGATATTTGGAATATAACCCAACAATTGCAAGCTGTAGACGACCCTGCATTACTAGAACGTTACAATTTAGATGTAGTTACTAATCCTGTAAAGCCACTGTTTTCATTCAATGGACATCAGCAAGAAGGATTTGGTATAGATTGGTGCCCCACAGAGCCAGGTGTAAGTAACACTTATTTCCATACATATAAAACATACAATTTAATGGGGTGGCATTGGTTTGACGTTTCACCACCAGGCTAAAAGTGTGTAACTTTTAGGTATTAGCAACTGGAGACTGTAGAAGAGACATCCATATTTGGAAGCCGAACCAAGCAGGCACTTGGGATGTGGACCAGCGCCCTCTGGTGGGGCACAGTAATTCAGTTGAAGACATACAGTGGTCACCTAATGAACGGTAATAACTAATTTATACACTAAACTGACTAAACAATATTTTGCACAATTTCAATTGGATTTGGATAAAACTTGATGATTTATTTTAATTACTCACCAACATGAGGTAATTTTGATGATTTTCAATTTTTTTTTTCAGCAATGTCTTAGCGTCTTGTTCAGTTGACAAAACAATCAGGATATGGGACACAAGAGCAGCTCCTCACAAGGCATGCATGTTGACAGCTGAGAATGCCCACCAAAGTGATATCAATGTAATAACTTGGAACAACAAGGAACCTTTTATAGCCAGTGGTAATAATTTAGAACCTCTGTCATTATTATTTACTTTCGAACTACTGTTTCAAAAGGTCAATTCTATTCTAATTCCTGCACAAATAATTTACGAAGTTACATCCTCCATCCATATGAAGAACCGGAAGAACCTAATTAATTTGACTTTTTATATCTATAAGGTCAATATTTCATTAAAATTTTTATAATAGACTGTAAGGGTCATCGCTCACTATGTCAGTACCATTCAATCGCAGCAACGGCCCAGCACCGCCTCAACTCAATCCAACCATTAGCTGCCAGCGCGCCGCCTGCGAGGTGGCAGCTCGCGGGCGGCGCGGCTGTGACAAGATACCGCTTGCTGGAAGCGTGTGGTCAGCAAGACCAGTGGATTGTAGCGGCAAGCGCGCTTGCCGCGAGGCGTCATCTATTTAATCCAGTCATTGTAAAATTTACTTTAACACATACGATTTAAAGGCCTCACTTGCATGGCAAGGTAAATGCCGAGGCGTAGCCGTGCTGTTATAGTGAGCGGTGACCACAGAGAAAAGAAATATAAATTCTCTTTTCCGTGGCGGTGACCCTAAGGTAACAAAAATGAATTTCAGGTGGTGATGATGGTTTCCTTCACATTTGGGATTTAAGACAATTTACGAATAATACACCAGTGGGTACATTCAAGCATCATACGGCGCCCGTCACTTCATTAGAGTGGCACTACACTGAGCCTAGTGTGCTGGCGTCGGCGGGAGAGGACAATCAAGTTGCGTTGTGGGATTTAGCAGTTGAAAGGGATGATGACGAGGTTGTTGATGAAGAATTACAGGTATTAATTATATTATATTCATGTAAAACAAATACATATGTGTATGTTAATAATACTAACTTGTTTCTATTACAGAACCTGCCACCCCAGCTATTATTCATCCATCAAGGACAACACGACATAAAGGAATTGCACTGGCACAAACAAATTCCGGGCACTATAGTCACTACAGCACACACAGGATTCAATATATTCAAATCTATTAGTGTGTAAAAATAAAAAAAAATTGTTAATATAGATTTTTATTTATCTTTCATGATTTAACTTTTATCAGATAATATTTATAAAAAATAGAAAAATATAATATAATATTTGAAATTATCCCTTGTCTCCACAATTTTCTTTTGTTTGGACCATTGCTAAATTTACTAGATGCCGAATTGTAGGTCTGCCATGTGGACAATTCTGAAATTTTATGAAAACTATGCAATCATATGTGATAGTTCTCTAGGTAGTTATAGACCGGGAGATATTGGCACTAATTTCCTGATCATTGGTACCAGTATGGCGATCCTTCAGAGGTCTAATTACGTAATGACGAAAAGGAAAATGATGGTCATAGCGCTGGTACCGGCGGCACAATCGCTTGGGCGTAAATCGAACGTGTCGGATAAATTACGAGTGTCGAACGATTTGTTCCACAACCTTTTTGTATTTTCCGATAGTCGATGAAAAAGAAATAGGCGGTTGCGCGTATTAAAATGAAATGTTTTACACTTGTATTATAATTATTATTATATTATTTGTTCGAGGCAATTTTTTGCATAGCTAATCATCGTCGAGTAGTCATTCATGAAAATCACCAGCCATACTTTTTCGAATTCCAAATGGCCGCCATACCACCGCAAAAGTGCGATTAACGCCCACGCGATTGGGCCGCCGGTACCAGCGCTATGACCATCATTTTCCTTTTCGTAATTACGTAATTAGACCCCTGAACGATCGCCATACTGGTACAAATGACCAGGAAATTTGTGCCAGTATCTTTTTTTTTTTTTTTTTTTTATACCACTTAGGTGGCAAACAAGCATACGGCCCGCCTGATGGTAAGCGGTTACCGTAGCCTATGGACGCTTGCAACACCAGGGGTATCACGCGCGCGTTGCCGACCCTGCAGAAATCTCTTCACACCCCTTTTGAAGAACCCCATGCTTACTCCATTGGGAAAACCACGGCGGGGAGCTCATTCCACAGTCTGAGCGTCCGCGGAAGGAAGCTCCTTTGAGCCCGCACAGTACGAAACAATTCAGGTTTCAATATGTGAGGATGGACTCCCCGTCGATGGCGAGAGTTGCGATGGTAGAAAGTAGCCGTGGGCATCATCTTAAACAATTCTTCAGAACACCGTCCGTTATACAAGCGGTAGAACACACATAAGGAGGCAAAGTCTCTCCTCAGACTGAGGGGCTCTAAACCGCTTGTGAGCTCGGGATCGTCGACAATTCTGATGGCACGTCGTTGAACCGAGTCTAAAGGATCAAGCTGGTATCCAGGTGCCCCCGCCCATAGATGACAGCAGTACTCCATATGAGGCCGGACTTGCGACTTGTAAAGTTGCAGCCTTTGCCCCGATGTGAAGTACTGCCTCGCTCTGTTGAGCACTCCGAGCTTTTTGGAAGCTAGCTTAACCTTGTCTTCTAAGTGACTTCGGAACAAAACGTCGCTAGAAATGTCGACGCCAAGGATCCCGATGCTTTTGCTGATGTTCAGGGACGTGTTCTGGAACTGTGGAGCCACAGCAAATGGGGTTTTCTTAGCGGTGAACGCGCAGGCTTGAGTCTTAGTGGGGTTGAAATGGACTAGGTTTAGTCTGCCCCAATCGGAGACACTAGTTAGTGTACTCTCGATTTCAGACAACAGCCGTTCGCGGCTTTCCTCCACCTCGGAACGAGGGATATTAGCACGGCCCGTGTAATAAGCGTCCCCTGTACTGTCGTCCGCATAACAATGAACGCCGTCAATAGACAGCATATCATTGATATGCAGTAGGAACAGTGTTGGGGACAGCACAGAGCCTTGCGGGACGCCGGCATTTATGTCCATGCTGTCGGAGCAGCTACCGTCAACGACGGCTCTTATGCATCTGCTGGACAGAAAGCTGGCAACCCATTTGCATAATCCCTCGGGAAGCCCGTATGCTGGTAACTTCGTTAGAAGACCCCGGTGCCAGACCCGATCGAACGCCTTCGCCACATCTAGGCTTACTGCCAATGCCTCACCTTGACTCTCGATGGCGAGTGACCAACGGTGCGTGAGATACACAAGGAGGTCACCAGCTGAGCGACTGTGGCGAAAGCCATATTGTCGGTCGCTCAACAAATCGTGATCCTCCAGGTATCTCAAAAGCTTCGTGTTGATCACTCGCTCCATGACTTTGGAGAGAAGGGAGGTGATGGCGATAGGCCTGTAATTCGTCGGGTCTGATCTGTCACCCTTTTTGGGCACTGGGTGCACATGGGCAGTCTTCCACGAAGACGGGACTTCCTTTTTGGTGTAGGAAAGCGCGAAAAGGCGCGTTAGTACTGGACACAATTCAGGAGCACACCGCTTCAGCACCACTGCCGGTATGCCGTCTGGCCCACTCGACTTATGGATTTCCAGAGAAAGCAATTCCCGCCGGACCTCCCGTTGCGTAATGCTTATCTCTGGCATGGAGCTGTCACACCGCGGAATGGTAGGCGGTGTGGCGCCACCATCATCCAAAGTCGAGTTCGAGGCAAAGAGAGAGCCTAAAAGGTCAGCCTTCTCTTTAGCACTATGGGCCAAGTTCCCGTCCGGCTTACGTAGTGGTGGCAAGGACGACTGACAAAAGTTTCCCTCAGCAGCTTTGGCAAGAGACCAGAAAGCGCGACTCCCAGAGGGAAGGCTAGTTAGTCTCTCACCAATTCTGCCGACGAAATCGAACTTTGCCCTGGCAATCATTCGCTTACTGGATCTCGAGGCAGCGTTAAATTTGCGTTTCGCATCAGAGATTTTAGGGTCCTGATTAGCTTGGGCCGTGGTCCAAGCCTCATACAAGGTCTGCTTATTATGTCTAGCATCCTTGCAGGGCCGATTAAACCACGGTCGTTTCTTCACCCCTGCAGCCACTAGCGGGTTTGGGATATAACATTCCATTCCCGCCAGTATCGCCTCAGCGACGGCAGCTGCACAGGTGTCAGGATCATCTGATGCGAAGCAAAGCTGTCTCCACGGGTACGATGCGTAGTATTCACGCAATCCATCCCAGTCTGCTGACTTATAGTGCCACACGCGACGACGCCCGGGTGACCGGAGCGTAACGGGCCGCGCACAAGGCACCTGCGTCCGGACGAGACAGTGGTCCGATGACCCAAGAGGCGCATCCACTGTCACTGCATAGTTGTCCGGTCGCGAAGTCAGCAGAAGGTCCAGTAAGGAACTAGTATGGCTCTCAATATCTGGGATTCTCGTAGGAGAAACAACCAGTTGTGAGAGGCCATAGGCCAGGGCAAAGTCGTGAGCAGTCCTCCCCGCGAAGTCAGTGGACCGAGAACTAAGCCACTCAACGTGGTGAGCGTTGAAGTCTCCTAATATCACTAACTCAGCGGAGGGGTACTGCTCCAGTACTTTGTCAGTCGTCAATTGCAGGTGCTCAAATAACCGTTTTGTGTCCACGTCACCGCTATGGGACCTGTAAAGGCACGCATAAACTTTGGTGTGGCCACCGTGATCTACGCGCGCCCACAAAATCGACAGGTCCCTGTCTTCCAGGCCATGGAGACGGCGACAGCAAATATCCTCCCTGACGTACATACATACCCCGGCACGGCGCACAAAGTTGTGCTCCAGCTTGTACCCGGGGTAGTGTAGATACGATGTATCATCAGGGCAGGATATTTGCGTCTCCGTGAGAAATAGCAGAGTCGGCTGTGCAGTCTCAAGGTGTTGGTGGACTGCACTGATGTTAGAGTGAAGACCCCTGATGTTGCAGAAGTCCACAGATAATGTGGACGAGGTGGCCGCTGATGAACTCTTTCTCTTATTTTTCCTGGCCATTAATAAAAGGGTTTGAAGAGGTTGAGAGGAGTAACTGTGCCGGCAGCAGAAGGGACAAAGTGCAGTGCTATTCCCCGAGAGTGGTGGACAGGTGATGCGGTTTGTTGGTGCGGCAGTCGGAAGGGCCCCCGGTCCCCCCATGATACAGTCGGCCGGGTCCACTCCGGTCTCCTCCTCCGGCACGACCAACTATACCATGGATTATGCGCGAGGCGGCGGGTCAGCCTCCCAGGGCGGAGATTAAGTAATCCCTGGGCTCGGGACCCCTACAACCTGCGGGCAGCCAGCGGGCAGCTGTTTCACCGGGTCTCCCTGACCGCCGCAACAACATGCCGCGCCTGCACAACACAACGGTGGTGCGACACCGCTGGTCCCCACACTGCCAGCACAGCGCTTCCTCATGGAGCTCTGGCGACCTTACTCACCGCAGGAACACAACACCACATTGAAGTGGTGTTATTTGGCTGCAATCTTCTGTAAGGTGGAGGTACTTCCCCAGTCGGGCTACTCCGAATTTCGAACGGGACAACCCGTTATGCCCTTCCTCTCTTATCGTCGTATCTCGTATCTCCCGGTCTATTAAGAATAAAGAACTTACCCAAGGTTTATCAATTTCAGCCATGTGGTCAACTAATTTTTTCATATCAGCTTTACTCAAAGCTGTACCAATCATAACGGATTTCCGACACGCTCTTGATGCAAACATTGCTCTCACTCTACTAGGCCTGCAGTAGTCCAATGATGATTCCTAATAAGAAAAAAAACATAATTCCAAGCCATGTTTCTCGTATAAGCTGATAAAAAAAACAATCATATGAGGTAGTAATCAGATACCATCTCGGCTGGGCCGTCAGCCAGCAAGTCAACCTTTAGTTGACACCCAAAAATAATATAATTTTACCCTCAACATAAAAAGCAGTTCTTCAATATCTTCCTTTCCAAACACCCAATTTTTAGACATTGGTAATGTTAAAAGTTTCACCCTTTTGGTTGGCATTGCCTCTTCATCAATTTGAAATGTAAATCCATTTTTTTTAAAGACATCCAAGTTGTCTACCAATATTTGTTCATTCACACCAGTTAATTCAAGTTGCTGTGGACTAAAACATTATATTACTTACATACCATAAATTACTAATAACTTTATAGAAACTCGTGAAAAAACTCCATACTTACATAACAAGTTTTTGACTTGTGAGCTCCGTGGTTTTTTGAAGCATTTCAAAATTATAAATTTCATCTGTTGCATGTTGATCTATTATAAAAAGGTCATCATCTAGTTGTGTTATTATAAAACCAAGATTAAATTGACCAATAACTTTCATTAGTATAAAAGAATCTTTCGATATTTCTCTACTTAACTCTTCTTCACATTTCTTATTATACACTGGATTAATTTCACTTTTGAACTTCACATTTGTTGGTGCAGATTTTGATTTATCTTTTGAGTAAAAAATTGACAATGCTTTAACATGCTCTAACGAGGTTTTTAAGTTCACTGTTTTTCTATTGTATTTACCGAAATCCTCCTTATCTGTCACTACTTTAGGAGCTTTAGAAGGAGATGCTTTCTTAATAGATTCAGGTTTCCTTTTTGCTTTTGTATTAATATCCTTAGTTTTACAATAAATAGTGTGTGATTTTTCTTCTATAATATCAGCCACATCTCTTATTTGTGTATCAGGCATGTTGTCTGTGAACTCCAGATACATAATTTCTTTTTTATCTTTCGTTACAGTTGTTTCTTTGTTTATGTTATTTACCGTTATATTTTCTTCCGGTTCAGGTTCATATGAAAGTGTAATATTTTCATCTTGGTCAGGTTTATATGAACGTGTCATATCTTCTTCACAATTTTTTCGTGTGTTGTTAATATCTGCACCTTTTTCCAACTTTATCTGCTTTGTATCATTTTCTAATTCTTCAGACTCATTAAGTGTTTCATCAATGTTTGTTTTCGTAGTTTTAGAAGAGATAAAATCTAACATTGTTGTAGATTTCCGTTTCAATTCTAACTTCTTATTGTTTGTCCCTGATTTGTTATCCCCATTAGGGACTGATTTATTTCTAAACTGTTGTAAGAAAGAGTTGAAAATTCTAGGTTGTTTTAATTCCGAGTTTACTTTCCTTTCACTTATATCATTATTGTTCAGGTTTTGTGCTGGTTCTACTTTCAGAGTTCTAGGTATACTTTCAAATAATTTGAGTAAAGAGTTTTTGAGAACATCTAATATTATTTTTTCTTTAGTCAGAAATACTTTCCTTTTATCTGGAGTAACATTAACATCAATTGATGTTCTCTCCAAGTTAACATTCAGAAATACAAAAGGATATTGATTTGGATTGTATTGTTTATATGTTTCATTGATCTGTTTTATTATTTTAGTTGGCTCACAAGGCCTACTGTTTACATAGAAGAACTGTCTATCAGTGCTAGATCGGCCACTGCCATGTGCACATGAAGAAATGAAACCCGTAAATTCGACAGGGCTCAATACATTTTTGTATCCTTGAGATTTCTGTGAACTGGAAACTCCTTCTTTATTTACATTTTCAGCTTCATTTGAGTCTTCAGATAAGTCAATTTCTACATCATCTATGGCAATACTTTCATCAGTTTCTTCAATTTCTCCAGAAAGTCCCCTAAATATATTATCTTTGATGTTTGTCACATATTCAGGTTTGATCTCCAGTATAGTTTGTAATTGTTTCAAACCAAATATACAAGCTATATTGTCTTTGTATGAGGTGGAACCTTGGGTCGCTAGAACTAGTGTTTTTGCATTAGAATTTGTTTGATTACTGCAAGTTATCCTGGAAAAGATATTGAAATTAACTATAATTTACCTTTTTAAAGGAATTGAAGACAATAATGAACAAATATAACTTACTTTACCCCCAGTGAAATCAAGCAGTATGCATACAAAAGTTGGGTCATTTTATTAAATTCTCTTTTAGCATTTTTGTGAAATTCTTTTTGTCTTACAGGCAGAGAAGAGAATAAGTTGGTCAAATTGACAGTTGTTCCTATCTGTCGGGAGCAAAGTGTTTTTTTAGTTATATTTCCTTTGTGATCATATTCAATTTTGCTTGCTGGAAAATAAATTACATAGTTATAGTTATTATTATAGTTTTTAGACTCTTCATTTCATGATTACTTTTCTAATAACACTGACCATAATCTGAATTTGTATGTCTTGTAGTTATTGTAAGAGTGGCCAAAGCACACAATGAACTCAATGCTTCTCCCCTGAAACCGAAACTAGATACTCCCAGCAAGTCTGAATAATCAGAAAGTTTGGAAGTATGGTATTTCAGTGCTGAAAGAAACATAAAACATTTAAAATGATTATCAATGGATGTATAAAAAAAACAGGATGGAGTGTCAACTTATACTAAATGGAGCACCCCAATTATGCCAGGCCATCTTGTAAATACAAGCCTATTGCACACATGTACACCATACTTAGCCCTTGCATATCTCTATCCTCTCTCACTTAAGTCAACAAACCCTCACAAACTATATGGTTATAGTAGAATACTGATTGCAGAATAGCACAAATAAAAATTTCAGAGGTTGTACCACTTGTGTACCACTTGTGTCTCTCATTGTTCATTTGAATGAGACTGCATTAACATAAAATAAGCAATTAGGAACATACAGGCAACCTGTGAAACATGCCCTTAGTATTTTACAAGCAACTATAAATCATAATTTGAATCTATCTGACTCAGTAAAGATAAATATCCTGGGACATTCCTCACACACGGTCATCTGATCCCAAACTAAGCAGAGCTTGTACTATGGAAACCAGATAACTGATATAATACATATACTACTTTTTTGTTTTTTTTAAATACATACTTAATATACATAATTACACCCAGACTCAGGACATACAGACATGTTCATGCACACAAATGCATGTCCTGTGTGGGAATCAAACCCACAACCTGCGGCGCGTAAGGTGAATCTTAACCAACTGCGCCAACTGGCCCGTCAAATCAGATAGAATCTTCTATTTATATTCAACTAGCTGTCACTGCGGTGTGCCAAATTTCATCGTGATTACTTGAGAAGTTAAAGTGTAACAATCTCACATTCACATTTATAATATTAGTAAGGTTGTGTTTAGTGGTGTACCCACATTTGGGGACAAACATTATGTGATTTAGAACATAACTATCTTTGTTTTGGGCTGCCTCTAAATACGTAATTTTCAGTTCATACTCCTTTGATACAAGCTATCCTTCTGGCAAATTTACATCAAAATCGGTTTGTGTGATAGCTTAACACAAACAATAATGAACATACTTAAGGCGGTAAAGTTATCTTCTGTAACACCACATCCATTGTCAGACACTTCAATGAGATCAATTCCATAATTCTTAAAACGTATATCAATATTCGTTGCACCCGCGTCTAAAGAATTTTCCACCAACTCCTTTACTGCTACTGCTAAACTAAGTACCACCTGTAAGTAAATGATAAATCTTGACATAAATGTAATTTACTGATGTAAACGCAAATAAAATTTTATGTACCTGCCCGGAACATATTTTATGTACTGTGTCTTTATTTATTGGTTTTATATTATTCTTCGTTTCCATGATTAATCGCGATTATGAAAATTGTATATCTAGCTAGTGTACGTCCGTTACAATTCCATAAGTAAGTAGGTAAGTAATGTAACTGTTATTTCTATGAATGTAACTCTTTCTTTGTTTTGTATATTTATAACTTTCCCGCCTTGCTTGACTGACATTGAGCGTTTCTTCATTGGGCGACACGACACGACACAGCACGGCAACGGGCGCTTCTTCATTGGGGCGACACAACACGACATGTCGTTGCTGGCGGCGACATGTCGTCCATATTATATATTAGTTTATGATGTCGTCGGGCAACTCTCCGCTCCGGCGGGCGGCAGCTAAGTTCTTCATTGGAACGGCACGACACGACATGACGACACGACGCAGTGTTGCCAACTCTACCAAATAAAATCTCGCTAGATGGCTGGTTCAAAAGTCGCTAGAAGTCGCCAGATTTTTTTTCTAGAACTCGCTTTTTTAATGATGCTTGAAAAGTGAAACTCAAAATAATAAAGTATGCAAATTTAATAATAATATTATAAAACAATATATATATAAAATCTTCATCATCATCCGAATCAATAACAATCGCACTCGAGGTCGAGGTTTGCGGAACTTGAGGATCACTCGCCATCGAGGTCGAAGGTTGTTGATTTTTCTGGGTAAATGTGGCTTTATTGGTGCCAATAAGCCGGAGTAACTCTAATTGTAAATCATAATCATAATATTTTTTATTCATTAAAATGGAATTCAATATTTTTAACCCCGTGCGATTTAGTAACTTTGATTTTACTATTATTAAGAGCACTAAATATTCTCTCGATTTCTCCATTATCGATTGTAGCTACATTTGTGTTCAATATGGAATTAACTAAGGATTGTAAATGCATTTATTGTATAGTCATAGTTACACAAATGTGGAATCAAATAAATTTAAATGAGAAACGATTCACATCAAAAAGTCGCTAGAAAAGTCGCTAGTTTTTTTTGTCGCTAAATGAGAATAAAAAGTCGCTGTGAGTGTCAAAATGTCGCTTAATCTAGCGACAAAGTCGCTAAATTGGCAACACTGACACGACGCGGTAACAGTGTTGCCAACTGCTAGCTTTACTAAGTAGCTAGACATCTTGCAAAAAGTAGCTAGATAGCCAGATTTTGATACCCAAAAAATTTGCTAGAAGTAGCTAAATGTTTCTAAGTAGATAGACAATAACATTGTTAAAGAGAATTAAAAACCAGTATATTAAATATGTTTTTTTTCAAGGGTTATTAATTTTCATAATATATTAAACAGCGAGCATTAGTTTTAAATGAGGCGATTTCTTATGATACCTCTATGGTCAAAATACCTGTCAAATCGTGTACGGTTCAAATTGGATCCAAATATCAACATTTTGACAGGTATTTTGACAATAGAGGTATCATAAGAAAACTCCATATTCCCGGCCACCGACCTATACCCACATATAGGCCAATAGCGTCGCGTTTAGTCTTTTTCTATCGAGACCCAGTGCCCTATTACGAACTTTCGAAAGTATTGAAAAGTAGCTAGAAAAAATTTAGCTACAAGTTTCATAAAATTGTAGCTGCCTAACACCAAAAAATAGCTAGATCTAGCTATAAAGTAGCTAAGTTGGCATCACTGCGCGGTAATAATGAGAGCCAGTGTTGCCAACTCGGATTTACAAAAAGGCGTAGGCCAGATTACAAAAGTACGTAGAATTAGTAAAACTTGCTTATGGAAAGTTCGTAGATCTACGTACTTTTTAGGGTTCCGTAGCCAAATGGCAAAAAACGGAACCCTTATAGATTCGTCATGTCTGTCTGTCTGTCTGTCCGTATGTCACAGCCATTTATTTCCGAAACTATAAGAGCTATAATGTTGAAACTTGGTAAGTAGATGTATTCTGTGAACCGCATTAAGATTTTCACACAAAAATAGAAAAAAAACAAAAAACTTTGGGGGTTCCCCATACTTGGAACTGAAACTCAAAAAAATTTTTTTTCATCAAACCCATAAGTGTGGGGTGTCTATGGATAGGTCTTCAAAAATGATATTGAGGTTTCTAATATCATTTTTTTCTAAACTGAATAGTTTGCGCGAGAGACACTTCCAAAGTGGTAAAATGTGTGTCCCCCCCCCTGTAACTTCTAAAATAAGAGAATGATAAATCTATAAAAAATATATGATGTACATTACGGTGCAAACTTCCACCGAAAATTGGTTTGAACGAGATCTAGTAAGTAGTTTTTTTTTAATACGTCATAAATTGAAATTAATATCAAATACTCAGGTCTATACTACCATTTACTTATATACCTACAGGTTTGTACGGAACCCTCGGTGCGTGAGTCTGACTCGCACTTGGCCGGTTTTTTATATATAGATGTATAGTTAAATTATATGTTATTATCAGGCAAATTAAAATGTGTACATGATTTTAATTAATAGCTGAATGTGTTCCTGTGTAGGCTCGCAATGGCTCGCAGTTTTTTTTTGAGCCAGTTTTCGTCAAATGTAAGCCTGTTAACGTGTCGGTTATTTGTGATGTCGAAAAGGGTTCGATTGAAAATCAGTTCCAAGGTATGAGCAACATACCTTGGAATAACTGAGTGAAACTGAGTCGTAATCCTTTTTCGACATCACACAATATTACTGAATGTATTAATTTAAATTATTTTTATCTGTTTGGTTCTTAATTTGTTGTGTAAGTATGTATTGTTCTGTAATGTTGTGTGTATGTCGAAATAAATGCTTTTTCTTTCTTTCTTTCACAAGTCTGGTTCTGATCTTAGTTTTCATCAGATTGATCGCAGAAAACAGATGCTCCACATTTGCTCTAAGTACTATTGGCAATATTAATCAATTTTGTGCAAATTCATGTATTGAAGAGGCAATAAAACAGAACAAAGGTTCTAAAGTGTTCGCAAGAGATTTGTCTATTGGTCAAAGCCAACTGACCAAGCTAAAGACCAATACCGGCAACATCATTACGTCAAAGCCTGATATCTTGAGAGAAATCGAGAAGTTCTATGGACAGCTGTACACCTCGTCACAGAAACCAGATGCATTACCAGCCAAGTTGACCCGACATTACACCGAAGATATCCCGGACGTCAGCCTGTACGAGATTAGAATGGCTCTGAAACAGCTTAAAAACAACAAGGCAGCGGGTGAAGACGGAATTACAACAGAGCTTCTGAAAGCGGGTGGTAAACCGGTACTTGTAGTCCTTCAGAAGCTATTTAATTCCGTCATACATGAAGGTACAACGCCAGAAGTATGGAGTGGAAGCGTGGTGGTGCTCTTTTTCAAGAAAGGCGATAAGGCCCTATTGAAGAATTACCGCGCGATTACGTCCCTTCTAAGCCACGTTTATAAGCTGTTTTCGAGAGTCATTACGAATCGTTTCGCACGTAGGTTTGACGACTTCCAGCCTCCCAAAAAAGCCGGTTTCCGAAAAGGCTTTAGTACCATAGACCACATACATACACTCCGCCAGATTATACAGAAGACTGAGGAGTATAATCGGCCATTATGCCTGCCGTATGTGGACTATGAGAAAGCCTTTGATTCAGTCGAGACATGGGCGGTGTTACAGAGTCTACAGCGATGCCAAATTGACTATCGCTATATCGAAGTGTTGAAGTGTTTGTACAGCAAAGCCACCATGTCAATCCGAGTCCAGAACGAGAGTACGGTACCAATCCAGTTGCAGAAGGGTGTAAGGCAGAGTGACGTAATTTCCCCGAAACTCTTCACCTTCTGTAATGGAGGATGTATTCAAGCTCTTGGACTGAAAGGGATATGGCATCAAAATCAATGGCGAACACATCACTCACCTTCAATTTGCCGACGATATAGTCATAATGGCGGAATCGCTGGAAGCTTTGAACATCATGCTCTATAACCTCAACAGAGTTTCCCAACAGGTAGGCCTAAAAATGAATATGGACAAGACAAAAATAATGTCTAATGTTCATATTCCGCCAATGCCGGTGATTGTTGGGAGCACTGTTCTCGAAGTTGTAAACATTCTTGTCTACAACTTCGAGAACAGTACCGATAACCGAAGGGGAAGGAAGGTTCTCGAGTGGCGACCACGTACTGGAAAGCGCCGAGCGGGACGACCTCCCACCAGGTGGACCGACGACCTGGTCAGAGTCGCTGGGCGCCGCTGGATGCAAGCGGCCCAGAACCGTTCGAAGTGGAAATCAATGGGGGAGGCCTATGTTCAGCAGTAGACATCAATGGGCTGATATGATGATGATGATTTAATAAGGGAAACATTTAAGACGAATCTTATCAATTAAACTGAAAAATATCGCAATCAAACAAATCGAAATATTTTTAGGGTAAGTTTCACTTGTTTACGGCGGCGCCATGAGAAGTTTCGTTAGTCCGAATTCGTCTAGGATTTCTGGGGTTCTTTCAGATTCGGACGATTCGACGCGGGTAAGTGTGCGAGCTTTCATAAGATTTCATATACAGAATTCTTAAATTAGTTTCGTTCGATGCGTTCGGCTCGGATAAGTGTGCGTTAGCCTTAAATAGTCCACAGCGCGTTTCACTTTGACAGCTCGGTAAGTCGGAAAACCATTTTTTTTTTTTTTTTTTTTTATTAAATGGTCCTGCGTTTTTAAAGATGAAACACGCTTACCCAGAAGAAACCTGTTCACTCTGACCTTGAAAGTTCCTAGATTGTAAGCGTCAGCAAACACAGACGCCGGAAGCAAGTTCCACTCCCTTGCTGTCCGCATTATAAATGAGGAAGCAAAACGCTGTGTCCGTATTTTCGGTACCTATGTCAACAACGTACGGTTGAAAATGTTCCCGGCGTCTTGTGGTTCGGTGTAAAAATGGGGATGGTGGAAGTAGGTTGAAAAATTCCTGCGCACACTCCAAAATGCTGAGTTCTTTCGGTACCGATAAGCAAGCATCCTTTCTTCGGTGGTCTAGGCTCGTGAGTTTCGCCTTAATTAAAGACTCATCTCTGATGAGTCTCCTGGCTCGGCGGTCTATTGAGTCGTGGGCCTCAAGCTGGTACATAGCTGATCCATCCCAAAGATGGCAGCAGTACTCCATGCATGCATATAGCGCTGTCACAGCACAGGCGCTGTATTGTGTTAGTAGACTACAAAAAATTAAATGGGCTTGCGTTTGCCCACTGACCCTCCCATATGGGGCGAAGACGAAGCCTAAAGATGAAACACGCTTACCCAGAAGAAACCTATTCAGTCTGACCTTGAAAGTTCCTAGATTGTAAGCGTCAGCAAACAGACGCCGGAAGCAAGTTCCACTCCCTTGCTATCCGCATTATAAATGAGGAAGCAAAACGCTGTGTCCGTATTTTCGGTATGTCAACAACGTACGGTTGAAAATTTTCCCGGCGTCTTGTGATTCGGTGTAAAAATGGGGATGGTGGAATTAGGTTGAAAAATTCCTGCGCACACTCCAAAATGCTGAGTTCTCTCGGTTTTCTACAGGATATATTATATCCTGTAGAAAACCGATAAGCAAGCATCCTTTTTCGGTGGTCTAGGCTCGTGAGTTTCGCCTTAAAGACTCAGTCTCCTGGCTCGGCGGTCTATTGAGTCGAGGGCCTCAAGCTGGTACATAGCTGATCCATCCCAAAGATGGCAGCAGTACTCCATGCATGCATATAGCGCTGTCACAGCACAGGCGCTGTATTGTGTTAGTAGACTACAAAAACTTTAAATGTCACAAGTTTGACACCGTAATAGCAGAATTGGATTCTTGGTATGAACTTGATGACTTTCAAGCCATAAAATGTGTCATAAAACTACAAATCCTTGCTGGCTCGATGTCACTACTAAGTCTAAACTAAATCGAAATCAAAACTCGAAAGTATTGCATAATTTGCATTTATTTTATTTGTTACTTTTTATGCAGGTAAGGATTAGGCACTATAGAATAACACAACACTTTCCTTTTTTGCGCCAGCGGGATTCACTGGACCGATTTTTATATGCCTTACGCAAACGCTTTCTGTGGGTTTTTCTACCTCGCTTATTGGTAAACCTTGAATCTTTGGACTGTATTCTGGCACATTCGCAAGGAGATCCCGCTCGGGTGACTGTATCCATGGCACTGGGACATTTGGTTTTGCTTCTGATACATTTCTTGTAACACTCGTCTGGCTTTGGACATGGTGCAGGTCGTGGTCTGTGTCTATGTACGCTGCACGTTGGCGCCGAAATGCATGGCTTTATACTCTTATTAGAGTATACAGCTGAAACAGTGCAAATTATGAATACATAAATCGTAGGTAGGTATCTACCTACCTGCCGTCTAGAAGGCTGACTAGAAGGTAGTAATTATTTTAGCATCTCCTAGGTATACCATCGAACATTTCATTGATTACCTTTATAGGTAGGTTAGGTACCAATAATTCGGATGTTCCTGGGTACAAAAAAACTAATAATCTACTTAAGTACCTACTTAGTTCGACAGTTATATGATCAAAAAATATTGGATACGTATTTTTTGCTTTATATGGTACGAGAGCTACGACGTTTTCGAGAAATAACTTTAGCATGGCTGATTTTTTTATATTTCCTTGCTCATAGAAGTCTGATTGAGACGCACCAAGTCTGGCAGCCGGAAGTGGTTGCGTTTCCTTCTGCGCATCCTGTTTGTACTGGTAAAAATTTCGGAGTTCGAAATATTTTAACATTTTTTATTTTTTTTCATTTTCTCCGTCCTCTTAGCAAATTATTTTTTTATTGATAGAGCGTTAGGTATGTGATTACTACTACGTGCCAGAAGCTTTTTTAGTTGTGAATTTTTTTTTTAAACATTTTCTAAAAGCTGTGCTAAAAGCTGAAATCTTAATATGAAATCTGGTTGCATAAGAGTATACAGACCAATACCACAGTAGATATATGTTACCGTGCCAATACTGTTGGTTCTTGCGAGGGACGCGCGTCCTATAATAACAATTCTTTTCATTGTTATCATTTAACCGCGATCCAAAGATTAAGATCGGTTTAAGAATATATTGATGTGCCTCCAGAAAACATACAGTCGTACGTCGTGGGCTATTATTTTATTTATTTAAACAATGCGCTGAAACTCATTTTCACGAACTTTTAAATACACAGTTCCTGTACGAAACAATTGTTATGCTATCCCATGGAATCCGTGCATTTTAAAGTAAAGTAGCCATTTGTCATTCTCTGATCCCTAAACTACCACAATGCAAAAAATCATGTCGATCGCTTGCTCTGTGAAAATCAAAAACAACCTTATTCCACGGGATGACGGGAACCATACATTATTCCGGGATAAAAAGCAACCTATGTGCTACTCCAGACTATAATCTATTTCATGCAGAGCCGTTCAGCCGTTCTGTCGTGATTGAGTAACAAACATAAATCCATCCAAACTTTCGCAGTAGGATATGTACATTTAGGTATTTACAGTTATAGTCATTCAAATAAATTAACATTGAAAATCATCCCACAGGAACACATTACTGGGATAAAAAGTATCCTATTTCCTTTTCCATACCATAGGCTATATGCATGCCAAATTTCATGATGATCCGTTGAATAGTTGACGCGTGATGGCGTAACAAACAAACAAACTCACTTTCGCATTTATAATATTAAGTTAGGATATCTTCACTATTGAGTTGACATCATATCCCGAGAATTTTGTTTATCTGGTATAATCCAAACCCAAGTCACAGATCACAGCGCTTCGAGAAAAGGTAGGTAGTGACCTTGCGCTTCGCTTGGCTCGTCTTGGCGGGGGGCATTCCCGTGCCCCCAGACATTTCAGTCATCTAGAATTCTAGCTTATTAAAATTGAAGTGTCTGTTTGTTATTTTGTAATGTTAAAATAACAGCAAGTAAGATACCTATTTAAAATTGCATACTTTAAATTTTCGGTCCCCCATTTTGGCTTCTTTTACAAAGAAAATAAAAATATTTTTAAAGTTTTTCATTTGTACCTAAATAAGATTGAGTACCTATAAGCAATAGGTATTCAAAATTTCAAAACAATAGCATTAGTGTTTGCTGAAATATATCTGTGACAGACTGACAGACGTGAGTTTTAGTGGGGTTGATCTCAATCCTTCATTTACACCATGCGCCTAGGGCGTTGGCTGTGGATTGGAGTTTGGATACTATGGCATTGGAGGTTTTGTCAGAATAGTAGATGGCGATATCATCCGCGAATAGAGCTAGCTGTACTAGTTTGAACTTAGGGATGTCGCTCGTGTATAATAAGAACAATAGGGGGGAGAGTGCCGAGCCCTGAGGGACTCCGGCACCAATAGGGTGAGGGAGGGGAGGACAAAAATGTGCCTGTTACACGATAACGAAATTGGCGATTTGACAAAAAGTCTCGCAAGATGAGTACGATATGTTGGACACAGAGATTAACCAATTGAATAGGACCCGTCATGCTACCTGTTTTTTGGAAATGATAGGAGATATTACGGTGGAGTTGTTGAACACGAGTGTTTGGTTAGAAAACCAAACTGCTCGCAGGGAAAGTGATCGGAAAATGCTTTGAGACGAATGTAATTTAAGATTACATTATACATACATAACAGTATACATTTATAGATGAATTAGCAGCCAGGAATAGGTTTTTGCAAGTTTACTGAAATTTATTCCTGACTGTAATGGCATTCTTTATCTACAGGAATGCCGGATTTCGATGTTACAAGATTAAGCAATCTATGCCAGGACAACATGGGTGCTAAATATTTATATAAGTACCGAGCGTTTGTACGAGTATAGGAATTTGTCTCTCATAGATGTCCTTCAGTATCTCTTTTCTTATCTTATCATGAAGAAATATTTCACAGCGCCTATTAAGTATATCTATCTATCATTCATAGACTGCTCGCTCGGTTGTTCCTGTTGCAACTGATGGCCACTGTACTCTATACATGGATTAATTTTCCTTTCCTTTGCCTGCTTCTGAGTTTTTGTGGATGATATGGAATAACATTGTCCAAAGAAACCTCTATTGGCTTGAAAGTCGGGTAAAGTGTAGGTGTTTAATGAGCAACTGGAAAACATGTGACATTACACAGTTTACTGATATTTATTCCCGATAATTTATACCGGATTTCGATTTTACAAGATGCAATATTTGCCAAGATATAATAATAGGTAGGTACAATAGTACCCAACTAATATGGCTTACCGATGTACCTGCGCAGAAGACACATTTTCAAAGCGCGGGAAATGCTATTGCATTCGTCGTCAGCTGCCGCCGTGTGTGCGGAGGGGCGTGACTTGCGAGTGAGACGGAACTAACAGCTGCAGTGTATTGTGAACCTTATATTAGTGATCTAAGGTTGATTGTAAGTTTTAAGCATTCTTTCGTTAATCTTCGAGCTATACTTTCTTTTCTGTGCGAACGAAGATTCACGACGCGCCTTATCAGTTGGGTATTACTGTATCTCTTTACAACTCAAGGTACCCTACAAATAAGTGATAAAAAGTTACCACGATGCAACTCAGTATAAATTCAACTAGTTCTCTCTCAAGTCAAAGTTATTGAACAATACTTCGTTATTCTGTTGAGCAATAAACATTACTTCTTATAATTGGTATCATAGACGTATAAAAAACATGGTATAATCTTTAAATCAATAGGTAATGTCGTATTTGAATATAGAATCTTCTTAATATATAAAATGATAAACTGATTGTTGATATATCAACGCACAGCCCAAACCGCTGGACCTAGAGATTTGAAATATTGCACACAGATACCTTATACAGTGGAGGCATCCACTAAGGAAGGATTTTTGGAAATTCCACCCTTAAGAGGGTAAAATAGGGGATGTCAGTTTGTATGCAAGTCCGTCAGTTTTGAAGTTAGGATCTTCAAATTTTGTGTTTAGGCTGACGATTGAAAATAAATGTATAGTTATCTCAGCGTTTGTGATAATTCCACCCCCGAAGGGAGGAAAAGGGGGATGAAGTTGGGTATGCAAGGCCTTCAATTTCAAAGTAAACTTCATGAAATGTATTATTATACGATGTAGGCATCCACTAAGGAAGGATTTTCGGAAATTCTACCCCTAAGGGGGTAAAATAGGGGATGAAAGTTTGTATGCAAGTCCGTCAGTTTTGAAGTTAGGATCTTCAAATTTTGTGTTTAGGTTTACGATTGAAAATTAATGTATAGTTATCTCAGCGTTTGTGATAATTCTACCACCGAAGGGAGGAAAAGGGGGATGAAGTTGTTAATGCAAGTCCTTCAATTTGAAAGTAAACTTCACTAAATGTATTATTATACGGTGTAGGCATCCACTAAGGAAGGATTTTTGGAAATTCCACCCCTAAGGGGGTAAAATAAGGGATGAAAGTTTGTATGCAAGTCCGTCAGTTTTGAAGTTAGGATCTTCAAATTTTGTATTTAGGCTGACGATTGAAAATCAATGTAAAGTTATCTCAGCATTTATGATAATTCCACCCCCGAAAGGGGAAAAAGGGGAATGAAATTGCCTTCAATTTCACGATAAACATCACTAAATTTATTATTATACAGTGTAGGTATCCAGTAAAGAAGGATTTTTGGAAATTCCACCCCTAAGGGGGTAAAATAGGACTTGAAATTTTGTATGGAAGTCCGTCAGTTTTGAAGTTAGGATCTTTAAATTTTGTGTTTAGGCTGACGATTGAAAATTAAAGTAAAGTTGTCACAGCGTTTGTGATAATTCCACCCCCGAAGAGGGAAAAGGGGGATTAAGTTGCATACGAAAATCTTTCATTTCCATAGTAAACATCACTAAATTTATAATTATACAGTGTAGGTATCCACTAACGAAGGATTTTTCAATATTACGCCCCTATGGGGGTAAAATAGGGGATGCGAGTTTGTATGAAAGTCCATCAGTTTGGAAGTTAGGACCTTCAAATTTTGTGTTTAGGCTGATGATTGAAAATTAATTTATATGTGCCTCAGCGTTTTCGATAATTCCGACCCCGAAGGGGTAAAAAAGGGATGAAGTTGTGTATGGAAGTATACTACATTTATTATATAAGCTTGGAATATAATTAAAATTTGGAAACTAACGCAAAGAATATCGGTGTTGTTGGAATTTGATCCATTAATGAGTGAACAGGGGGATTAAATTTTGTATTTAAGCTGTTCATTCACATAATTTTGTATCAAGTAAAATAATGTACACGTGTATCATGTTATTAAGAAGCCTACTGCCGCCCATCTATCTGTCTGTCTGCCACGAGAAAAATTCTCAGCTGTCTGGTTGAGGAACTTTTGGATAGATCTCCGCCCGTGTCGATCCGTCTGTCTGTCTGTCTTCTACGGGTAATTTTTAAATTTTGATTATTATTTAAATTTAATACTTAATTAATGTCAAACAAGCATACGGCCGGCCTGATGGTAAGCGGTCACCGTATGTATCACTTGTGCGTTGCCGACCATACAGAAATATCTTCATACCCTGGCGCCATGGCGGGGAGCTCATTCCACAGCCTGAGTTTATGCGCTAGAAAACTCCTTTGAAACCGCACAGTAGAAACCATTTCGGTTCCAATATATGAGTATGGACTCCCCGTCGATGGCGAGAGTTGCGATGGTAGAAGGTAGCCCGTGGGCATCAAGTCAAACAATTCTTCAGAGAACTGTCCGTTGTACAAGCGGTACAGACATAAGGAGGCAAATTCTCTCCTCTGACTGACAGACAAACAGAAACATCTCAGCTGTCTGGAAATTATTGAGGAACTTGTGGATATAGGTGTATTCGTCTGTCTGTCCGTGTGCCATGAGCAAATATCTCAGCTGTCATGAAATGGTTGAGGAATTTGTGGATAGGCCTCATGTCGTAATTTTAGATAAATAATCCCGATCTCGACACCTCCCAAAAAAAACATATTTCTTCTTCTGCTAATCGGACAGTGTATGTATGCATATTTCTGCCGGTAGATTTTCAGATCTTCTTCTTCAAATCGGGAACGTAGGTTCGAACGGGGTAGGTAGGGAAGTTAGGTATAGATGAAATGTATACTGACTGATGTTACTATGAACACAAACCGATAGTGGTTATGCACGAGAGACCCATTATGACTCCAAAAACGACCAACCCGCTGCGATCAATGAAATGTTGCCAACATGGTCGATATGGATGAGTCGGTTAATTATCCTATTCAATATTTTAACTCTCTTAATCCGCCGGGTAATCCTTTTCATGCATGTACCTACTCCTGTCATATTGATTAGAAATATACGGCCTCCAAAATTGTGCTGTAGAACTTGACTACAAGAAACAGTTCTCCCCCGCAATGTTATTGAGGCCAAAATATTAACTGGTTCCGCCAGAGGAGAAACAGTCTCGTGCCGCGTATACCATTGATCCCAAAGCACCTTCCGTTTGAATTTAAAAGATTACAGTTCCTTATCGAGGTTTGCTTCGCGATGGCTATCAATAAATCACAGGGAAGAACTCCGAAAGAACGATGGGTCATTTTATATGAAACGCGTCCCCAGAGTGTAGCACTATGAGCTATGGTGGAGATTGTTGGCCACATCGAGGGCATCATTTCATTGTATGACACCAAGTCTGGATTCCATGGGAAAAAAAAGATATTGACGGTTAAAGCAGACAAAATAATGTGTAACTTTGTTACCTTCCCGCAGTATTTGTATAACTTTTCTGGTTTAAAAGTATTATATATGCTAATGCAGAGTTTAATCTATCTTTGTGCTAAGTTTCACCCACATCTAATAAGCCATTTCGGCGTAATTTAATAACAAACATCGATAAAAACATAAGCATTTTTACTTGCATTACTAGGATAAGGTAAAGATCTAAATATTATTATTTCTTTTTTTTTGGCACAGCAAACAATGACACTCACATATTACCTACCTACTATATGACATTTTGTTTAATTGCCGTTCTTTAAGTGTAATCAGCCCCATGGGCAATGACTGACTGGATTATGGTAAATAGCAAAACATAATAAAAAAGAGAACTTGAAGATGACTAAAAACTGAATATGGTTTAAAATATGAATTTGGTTAGTGAAAGTCATATTTTTTTTATGTTCCATATCGTTAATGATAACCGAAGACACGTACATAAAGTAGGTACCTATTTTGTATCCCGGAAACACATGTAAAATCCCGAGGTACAAATTAATAGTATACTTTAACGTTATTAATGCGAAAGATAGTTTTTTTTATATCACTAAGGCAGCAAACAAACATACGCCCCGCCTGATGGTAAGCGGTTACCATAGCGGTTACCGTACCCTATATAGACGCTTGTAACACCTAGGGTAAACCGCACGTTGCTGACCCTGCAAAAATCTCTTCACACCTTTGGAAAACCTCGGTGGGGCGCTCATTCTACAGGCTGAGCGTCCGCGGTAGTGAGCTCCATTGAAACCGCACAGTACGAAACTATTTCGGTTCCAATGTGTGACGTTGGACTCCCCGTCGATGGCGAGAGTTGCGATGGTAGAAGGTAGCTGTGGGCATCAGGTCAAAACATTCTTTAGAACACTGTCCGTTGTACAAGCGGTTCAACACACATAAGGAGGCAGAGTCTCTTCTCAGACTAACGGGCTCTACACCGCTTGTGATCTCGGGATCGTCGACAATTGTAATGCGAGAGTAGATCTGTCCGTTTGTTATGGTTTCACAGCTATGTTACTGGACCGATATCGATAAATATTAGCAGACAGATAGCATGGAACTTGGAAATTGACATACAGTTATTTTTGTCTTGAAAACGCGGTTGGTATCGCTGGTATTGAGTATTCTGTGCCGCAGGGCAGAGCTAATAATAACAAAAAACAATCATTACCAAAGGAACATTTTTGTAACTTCAAATGTGAATATCTTTTTTCTCCCATGGAATTCAGACTTGCTGTCATAGAATAAAATAATGTGCTCGACGAGACCTACAATTACCACTATAGCTCATCGTGCTACAGTCTGGGGACGTTATTACCCATTCTTCTTTGCTAGAGTTTATTTGCGGCAGGACTGTTTCAGTTTTATGTGGCATGTTCGCATGTAAGCTCACAATCTTCCTGAACTTTTGTCAAATATCACACGTAGTGGCGGGCTATAGCCATGAACAAAGCTCTATATTGTTACAATGATTCATATCTAGAAAAAAGAAATAATCTACGCGGACGAAGTCGCGGGCTAAAGCTAGTAAAATATATAAATAGATAAATAGTTAGTTGTTGTCATTGTTTACTACGACTAATTGTAGTCGGGGATAAACAACATATTTTGAATATAACTTGAATGTTGTAAGGTTGGTTTGACCTTACAAACAACATTCAAGTTATATTCAAAATTCTATAGATTAAAGAGCTAGCTTTTCTCTTTTCATTTCATTTTTGATTTACGCAGTTGGGTTTTGTGTTTCTTTTAATAATTTAATTTAATGATGTATTTTTTTTTATTACTATGGGGGAAGTAAGGGGTATTATTGTATTATTGAATAAAATAAATAGTTAGTTTTTGTCAAGCCGTCTTTCAATATACATCCGGTAAAAATAAGTAGTTTCATGACGAGAACTGCAAATCATTTACTGAACTTGGAACGTAGGTAGGTAGGTACTTCTCATAGAATTAAACAGCATTTTTTCTTCTTTAGCCGGCCCCTGTGCCCCTTTCCTGAGCAACACTCAGATTGGGATCTAGTACTTCCCTTCTTCCTCGTATACTTCAGGTAGCTATGGCTTCCACTAAGTCTATCTTTTTTTCTCATTTTTGCTTCTTTCGATTTACGTTTCAGAAAAGATTCGACGGCTTTGACTTTTCTGGGATTCTCAGCTCCTCCAGTTTTGAATTTCCCACAACTGGAACATTTTGATTTCGATCGCGTAGACATGATTGAAACTGCGCTTCGACATGGTCTTATGCCTTTTGAAATCGTTCTTTTGAGACATTTTTCTGGATTTTGACACGGAGGCGGGGTAGGGTGACAACGCACAGGAACGCACGACGCTTGTGGAGTGCACGGTGGGTGCATAGAGGGAGCCATAGTGCAGATTTTAATCTGAAAATTAAGATACGTTTTGACTTCATTTAATAAGTAAGTAGTTACTGGAAAAAAGTTCTAATAATTAATATTAAAAAACGTGAGCAATACTAAAATACATAAAAGCCAGCTTCATAACTAGTGATCTGCCACTCAATCTACGCGATATAGTAGAGAATAAAAAACTTACCAGTAAAGTTAAACCAACATTTAAAATTGATTCACAGAAAACCGCGTGTGCAATATAATACCAAAACAAAATAGAACCGCGAGTTTGTAAACTATTAATATGTATACTATACTTATAGTAGTTAATTAATTAGGTATACTTATAACATGCAATGCTATGCAAGTGATACTCACAATACTTGTTCATGTTATTTTGGTACTTCTGGTGGTAAAGCCAGATCCTCAGCAAGCTTCAATATTTTACACTATAGTTAAAAGAAAAATTTATACTTTAAATTCAATCTTTCTATGGGGAAGTCATGGGGGAACTGAACTAAAGCTTATTGTTTTTTATATGTAACTTATTATTATTTGCATCGTCTGTTATTTAAGATGCAAGTATAACGGTCTAAATATATCCATGGCTGTCTTTCGCCATCTCAAAACTATGCACCCACAACTTTGTACAAAAGTTCAATGCCTGTTACATGATCATGCATTACAATAGTATGTCAACACCATAAAATAAGAAAGCTATGTAGGCAGGGCCGGTGGCTAGCTACCTAGTTACCATATAAACCTATTAACATGAACATAGCCTATTAATTGGTTACCTGCAATTGAACTTTTGTAAATGATCAACGTTTTATATGTATAGGTATGTTATTTATGAGTGACAGTCATTATTACGAGGCTGGCTTCTTTTCTTGACAATCTACTGCAGGCTTCTTTGTACAAAGCTGTCAATATAGGTGTCTACTAGAACATAATCTAATTTCACTACATACATGCTAATATCACTTACCCATAATATGTTATGGTTGAAACTTTATACGCTAGAACCGTTTCATTTCGGTAAATATTGTTAATTTATTTTTATTTAATTTTTAACTTGAAATTTTGGATTTATCATTTTTGAACTTCTATTTTCAACTATGACACTAATATTTATCTTCTTTTGTAACATCTGTTGTACTGACACAACATAACATGCCAGAGTTGTATCAGGTGTCTAAGGCTAGGTATACACATCCACAATACTCTTTGGTATGCACTGGTAGGCTCTTAGGGTACGGCTGTGGGTATCGTATGTATTTTATAAGACCCAGATTATTTACAGAATTAGAATGACTTCGGTATGTCATTAAATTTGTTTTATATTTCTCTTTTGCTGACTATCATTTAGTTAGTTGATGCATCGTCCATGCATGGATCGATCATGCAATTCATGCATCGTTGTTACATTGACACCTTAGGGTCAGCTCACACCGAGACGTGACGAATTCTCTCACTAAAATGTGCACCTTTTTGTGTAGTAAATATAAGTTCTATATTATATTACTATTTAAGCTTGCCGCGTCCTTCGCGTCTCGGTGTGAACTGACCCTTAAGATTGATGTGTAGGACAGTCAGGCATTTTGAAGCGGTTTCATGGCTAATCAGTAGAGTATACAAGTTAAATGGAGTTTTATAAGTATGGCCACAAATGTGTAAAGATCTCCGCCAAGAAGCCGCTCATGGATTTGACGTACGCTTCGCATCTGCCGGATATCCCGCGAGAACACCCAATTTTTTCAATCAAATGTTTACTTTTATGCAGCATTTAGTTATAATTTTAATATAAATAAAAGGTTAAATGTAACAAGCTAAGCTGTTTATTTATTTTTTTATTTTGTACGAGACATAATAATATATTTTGTTTAAAAAATTAAATAATTATATCAACAGCATCAAGGCGTAGTGTTTACACTTGAACAGTTTTGAATAATCCTAAATACACATTAGTGATTTAAAGCTGGTGCGTTTATAGTATTAAAAACTTTTCTAACTATACTTATAGGATAAATCTGAAAAAAAAAAAAAACACCAAACCAGATTTAAAATTGATAATTTATTAACATATAGCATGCCATTTAGTATAAATACGCCTTATGGTACAATTGATAATAATAATTGAATACTGTGAAAATGTAATACGTTACGCGCCAGCTTTAAATAATAAATCTATACTAATTTTATACATGGATATTATTTCATATTATTATTTCTCAAAAAAATAATTAAATAATTATTATAGTATGTATGGTCTGTTAAATAAACGTATTTAGTTTTGATATCTAGTAAATTCAGATAAATAAACATTATTAATTTACAATAAGATCCTGAATCATCAATTAATTGTAAGCATAGATTCAACGGATAAACCTCATAACATCAAAAATAAATTCTTATAATGGACAGAGTATAACCAATTAAAACCCTTATAGTATAATTAAATAGGGAAAAAAATAATTAAATAATTTAATTATGATGTGCACCACAGTAATAATTTATATAAGATATACCTATGTATGTTATATGCCCAACCACAGAAATCTTGATATATTTTGGTGTTCTTAGGAATGTTATAGAATATAACTGACATTATATTATATTAAGCAAAAACTATTTTCTGACTATTTTGTTTTTGTCTTTCGCTTTTCAGATAAAGTTTTCATGTGGTAGTGAGGACAGTGCTCTAATTTTCTTTCTTTGACGTCGATTCCTGATAAGTTGGCGGCTGGTCCTGCAAAACGCAAACATTTTCATGTGAAATGTATAATTTTATATTGTTATTTCTAACTATAAATAAATGAAATAAAATAAAAAAGATTGTATTTTGTACATATTTGTTGTAAATAAAATTTTGTTGTTTTAATATTATTATATCATGAGTTGCTGCGTGTCCGGTAAGTTGCATTCATGCATAACGTGAATAAATATTACAATAATGATTAATAATTACAATTAGCATAAATAAATAAAATTGTGTTTAACATTTTTATTAATCTTGTGTTACATGTTTACAGGTTGCAAGAACCCCTCTTAGTGAAGGTGAAGGCCTCCTCCAGAGTAGACCATCTCTCTATCCATAGCTGTTGTAGTCCAGTTTCTACCAGCGACTTTGACAATATCGTCCACCCACCGTACGCTAGGTCTGCCCTATTTCTAACTAAGGCTATACATTCCGAATTGGATAATATCGCTCAGTGCTCACAGCAATAATTTGCGTACCGAGTTAGATATCACGTTTATGACAGCTGAGAACTGTCAACAATTCGGAACGCTCGTGAATGCGCTCACAGTATTCAAAAAAGAACATTTGAGAATTTAATTAAAATCTGAAATAACCATGCGCTAGGAGTCCTTATATCTTTTATAATTAATGAAAAGGAATATCCGGTTTTTTATTATTTTTCTCTCATAAAATCATAAAAATAAATAAATATCCTGGGACATACCTCACACACGGTCATCTGATCCCAAACTAAGCAGAGCTTGTACTATGGAAACAAGATAACTGATATAATACATATACTACTATAAAAAGTATCTTTGCTAAATAGAAAACCAAGAATCTTATTAGAATTTTGCCGAAAACACAATAATTAACAGTCACTTTTGACAGCGCTCACGGTGATACCAGTTTAGGGCATCGTCGGTGTGAGCGCAATATGGCGCATATCATGACGTCATCTATGAACGTTTCACGGGACATCGTTAGCTGTCATGTACCATTTCGGTACGGATTTAAGCACGCTCAAATCGATTACAGCGATTATAGCTTCAATTCGGAATGCAGCCTATGATATTACTTTTTTTTTTTTACATATTACATTTACATACATATTTACACTAAAGTACTAATATGAATTTCTAGAAATTGCGAGCCGTCTGACCTTTGAAGAAGAAGGCCCTGTCAAAATGAAAAGCAATCGCGCTATGTACACCTCGCTTATCCATTGCATTCTAAAAGTACACGCGCAATTAAGTTGAGAATAGAAGCGTTTTGTGTTTACTTACGTTGTATGGAGGTGGCACGTACGCAGTCTGCGGCCTATTCGGATCATAATACGCACTTTGCGCGGCCTCCGCTGCTTTTGCATCTGAAAATGTTAATGAATCTACTTACTGCAACTATTTACCAACCAACATGGAGTTAAATTACTTATTACACCTTAAAATTAAGAATAATGAAGCTAATTAAATAATACTAGTCTGATGTTACTCAAATAATAGTTATGCAATTCTACAGCTAGTTCCAAAGCAAATTAACAAACCAAAAGAGTAAGATGTCGCAAAAATTAGCCTACTCACATCGGAGCCTCGGCCTGAACTATAAAAATCTGTTAGACAAATTAGTATTATTCAAAAGAATATTCTCAATAATTATCGAATTTTGAATTTATAATATAGGCTATCCTCACCCCGAGATGACATGCCGGCCGTGGCTCCCGGTGCAGGTGGCGCGAATCCCCCGGGGTACCCCGGAGGTGCGGAGGGGGCCCCCGCCCCCGGCCCCGCCCCGGCCCCGGGGTACCCCGGCGGCGCGCCCGCACTACCGAACACCCCACCTGGTGCGCCGGCGGCCCCCGAGAACCCGCCTCCTGCCGGGTAAGTGACACCCGCCACTCCAGGGTATGGAGGTGGGTTGTTTGACACAAACACTGAGTTTGGTGGTGGATGGTCAGGAAACGCCTGGAAATGCAACATTTTAAAATACATTCAGAATCAGAACATATTGCAGAAGTTTTTGGCAAACTATGGTTTTTGGTTACACAATGACTCATCCAGTAGTTTCAACCCACCCATCAATAATAGGGTTGGTGCCATGCCGCATTCAGTCATGAAAGTGATCAAACATTGTAAGTACATAATTATTGTTTGCTTTAGTGTTGTGGGTATGAATCCTACAATGAGCTTGAGCTTTTGATGAAGCTTTCTAGGGTTTTACAGTTCAGCATAACATTAGCAATCCACCTTCCTCCTTGACTTCAGAGTCTTTTGAACTCTGAAGTCAAGGCTAGGCAATAACAAGGCTATTATTCTGTACAACAATAAAAATAATACAAATTGTATAAAGTTCACCAGACCAACTGCAACATAATAAACTGTGGTTGTGGTGTTAGAAAGTGTACTTACGTTATAGGGTGGTACCCAGCCATAGTATCCCTGCGCCGGCGGCGCGTACGCGGGTGGCGGCGCGGCGTACCACGGGCCCGACGGCGGCGAGTACGGCGGCGGCGTGGCGCCCGGGCTCATGTGACGAGATGCTGACAATGTTGTACATTTATTTAAACTATTATATTTTATACTAGCTGCCCGGCGCGACTTCGTTCGCGTAATACCCTACCCTACCCTTCATTTAAACCTTCCCCGGACTTCCACGAATAGTTCAAACCCAAAATTAGCCAAATTGGTCCAGCCATTCTCGAGTTTTAGCGAGACTAACGAACAGCAATTCATTTTTATATAGATAGAAGATATCCAACCCCATTATCATCAAGAAAATATGAAATATTCCTTATCTCCTATATCACTAATCCTTTCACACTCTTTTGGTTAATCGCGGTCTTTAGTCACAGAATCATATTTGAAATGTAAAAGTAAATGTTAGGTAATATAACTCCTTAGGTAAATCATAATATTGGTTGTAGTTTTGAAAAGATGACATGTCTGAGGTAATATGCACCTGTATAGATATTTTTCTTTTCAAAATCAAAAAGTCATTTATCCAGTTTAGGCCCTGGTAAGGCACTTATGAACGCTGAATTGATACATACAGTTGAATTTACCACCGGTTCAGAATACACTTAAACTGAGAAGACTCCGGCAAGAAACTCAGCAAGGCTGTTTTTTTTGTGGAAGTTCTTTTCATATTACAGCTTTATTCCAAATACTTATACAATATATATTTATTATTATGCTTATTCATAGAATTGTCAGTTAGCCAGGGTGGATGCAAGTGCAGAGAGAAGCTAGTATAACCATTCTTGTCTCCCACGTAATGAGCCACCTTATAGTAGGCTTTGTCAATTAACCTCTGCTTTATGAAATCTTTGAATTTATTATAAGACATTTTTGTTACTTCGAGTGGGATTTTATTATAGAATCGAACGCAATTTCTGAGAAAAGACTTATTCGCTTTAGATAACCTGAATCTAGGTGTCACAATTTTATTTTAATTTCTTGTATTGAAGTTATGACAGCTACTATTAATTTCAATTAAAATTTTAAATCTAAGTTTTTACGGAGAAACATAATATTTTCATAAATGTACTGTGTAAAGGTAAAGTAAAATTTTTAGATTTTTTGAATCGACTTCGTAGTGATTCGCGAGGACCCAAACAATAGATTGCGCAAATTGCACTTTTCTGCAGAATAAATATAGTTTCAAAGTCGGCAGCTGAACATTAAACTAAGGAAATAAGTACAGTAAACCAACCTGGTCGTTGCCACATCGTTATTTGTCAAAATTTTCTAACAGCGAAGGTGGCTAAACTTACTTTACTAGATAGATATTTAATTTTGATCATCATAATTTAGAATCTAGGTTGGGTACTTATTATTTGCTATTCTACACTGAACCAAATGATAAGACAACATGCATTATCAACAGAGTCGACAGATATGAAACATGTTATAGCAAATCCATAATATGTATATGTATCGTTGCTTTTTAAGCATGTATTATTGGAAATAATTATTAGCAACCCACCAAGATGTGCAGCTTTAAGCATTGCCTGTCCATATTCAATAGCACCACCAGACTTGAAGGTCAATTTGAATTTTACTTCGCCAATGAAGTTACCATTAGGTTGAGCACGCACTTTGCCTTTTATAAAATTGGCTGAGAACATTGGCTGCTCCACTGCAACCTGCCACAAATTCATATAATAAGCTTAATTGTATGAAACCATAACTGCTATCAATAACTAAGACTAAATATCATCCTCAACAATCATTTTTTGTTATTACAATCTAGCTGTAATGAAAATTAAAACTACACTCACATCTTGCAGAGCTATGAATGGAAAACTGAAAGATCTCATTGTATCTGAGTTGTTCTTTGAGTTGTAAATCATGCGATGTGTAGTAAGATACATGCGGCCATATTTGACACCTTTGAATTCTACTGTATCATTTCCATAGAATTCCACTGAGACATTGTCCGAAAATAATAAAATGCTGTAACAGAAAAATATTTGGTTTGAAAACTTAACTTCCATTTCTTAGTTATTGCCTGTTTATTAATTAGTCAGAATACCTACAGTAAGATTAATCTAAAAGAAAATATATTTTAAAAATAAACAAATCTTTTTATGACATAGTAGCTGCCCGGCGCGACTTCGTTCACGTGGTACTACCCTACCCTGTGGTGATACCCCACCCTACCCTACCCTATATGAATAATTTTCCCCGTTTTTGCAACATTTTTCACTGATACTTCGCTCCTATTAATCGAAGCATGATGTTATATAGCCTTCCTTGATTAATGGACTATCCAACACAAAAAGAATTTTTCAATTCAACCCAGTAGTTCCTGAGATTAGCATGTTCAAACAAACAAACTCTTCAGCTTTATAATATTAGTATAGATTGTATTACATAAAAAATAAATGACACCACCATCTTTTATAGTATATTGATTCCTCTCCATCCAAAGGTTGTCTGGAAGAGATCGCTTCTTAGCGATAAGATATTAACTTTTAAGTACATTTGTTCTCTATGTTGTTTTTTGGTGTACAATAAAGAGTTATCTATCTATTTATCTGAATAAAAAATAACCACATAAGTTATACAAAAAAAACTAAAATGTTATGCAACAAAATTCAAATGACTCATATTGTTTTGACTGGTCAGATATATTACTACTTACATAAGCTTTTTTCCTAAGAATAGAATAAAATAGAAAACATAAATTCAGCTCATAATTAAAGCTAATTAAATTATTTTAAGCATATTATTATACAGTACTTATTTTTGTTGCTGATTGATCCTCAAGAATTGATCTCTAATATCACTAGAAATATTTATATTTATTTAAAATTTAACTAATAGAATTGCATTAACACTGATGAGACGTGAATCCTGTGCAATAATTTCGGTTAATATGTTAGCGATTATCGGGCGGGCGGGACTCTCATGCAGTGTCTTTCAGAGTAGTTAAGATGCTTATATAGGGTATGCAGGCAAAACTATTGTCTCTAAAACCTCAACATATACGAAAAACGTTTAAATCATTGACAGATTATTGTGGATCTTTGTGGAACATTCTTCGCCCCAATAAATATGTTTGGAGATAATGTAATGCAACTTACACTTCTCCAGCATGTATCAATACTCCATGATCTGCATGAGCAGTGTTGAGCGACATCTTTAGTACTGTTTAGTACCAAGAATTCAAAATATTTAAGCGTATGTATACACAATACTGTTATGACGACAAGCTGTATAGCTAGCCAGTTCTCCGTTCACCTATGATGGATTACTCATCACTGACTGACTGCGCACATAAAATAAAATCAGCTCAATCAGCCAACCAACTTGGAAAAACGTAGTGGAAAAACAACAATGTCAAAAATGTATTGTCAAATTGTTGTTGTTGTTGTTTATAATATTCGCCAAAAGGCAGGCAAAGGTCGGAGCCATACAGCCTAGTCTTTTTCTTTTGTTCATAATCACAAACTAAGTAGAGATACTACGCATGTTCATAATATATTCGAGTTCAAAAGGCTAACGCCATGTCTGTTTTTTTCTAAAAAAGGTTAAATCCAAGTCTGATTTATTCAATTAAAAAGGATATAGCCGTGTCTGTTTTTTTTCAAAGAAGGTCAAATCCAAGTCATTTGATATTTTATAGGGTATGGCAAGATTCTTGGGGTCAATATGACATTTGCTTGACAGATTAGTATGCCTCTTTTTTTTTAAATTTGTTCCTGACCATGGATACAAAGTCCTTCAGTCGCATACATTTTATTTATAATATCACTTTCATATAGTCCGCACATAAACTTTCACATAGTCCGCATTATCAGTAACTGTCCAGTCATGTTTTAGTAAAATGGTGGTCACAGTGTGCCTCTACCAAGAATCTTATTATAATATATAAGATTCTTCGGCTGCTTTCCGAATTGCAGCTATAATCGCTGTAATCGATTTGAGCGTGCTTATACCAGTGTCAGCCATATAGTCCAAATTCAGGGTTTTCCATATTATAGATTTTCCAAATTCACTGTTTTACCCAATCAAAACAAATAAAGGTTTTTTTCAAAGAAGGTCAAATCCAAGTCATTTGATATTTTATAGGGTATGGCAAGATTCTTGGGGTCAATATGACATTTGCTTGACAGATTAGTATGCCTCTTTTTTTTTAAATTTGTTCCTGACCATGGATACAAAGTCCTTCAGTCGCATACATTTTATTTATTATATCACTTTCATATAGTCCGCACATAAACTTTCACATAGTCCGCATTATCAGTCACTGTCCAGTCATGTTTTAGTAAAATGGTGGTCACAGTGTGCCTCTACCAAGAATCTTATTATAATATATAAGATTCTTCGGCTGCTTTCCGAATTGCAGCTATAATCGCTGTAATCGATTTGAGCGTGCTTATACCAGTGTCAGCCATATAGTCCAAATTCAGGGTTTTCCATATTATAGATTTTCCAAATTCACAGTTTTACCCAATCAAAACAAATAAAGGACAATGGGCATAAGTAGTCCAAATGTCCAACACTAACGAGATACATGCCACTGAAAGGAGCAACTTTCACTATAACAGCAAAAAAATATGATGGCAGTCAATTAAAAGCTACAGCCAAATGGAAAAAATATTCGTCTTATTTTATTTTTATATAGCGAAATCATTGACATACCTATTTCTTCTTCTTCTTATATTTAATTTTGGCAACCAAGCCCAAATTAGGGCTCATTTCTGCCAGTGTCGAGTTATATTATAGTTTCCAGTCACAATAAATCACTTCACATTATAGTCCTCAGTCAGTCACCGTCCATAAAAGTCATGTTTTACTACAATGGTGGTCATTGTACTAAAACTCTTCACGAACATTTTGAGACAACTTGAAAAGTCACGACACACATAATTCATTTCATTTCACTTCACTGGTGCACATGGATGATCTTTATTGGGTAAAATACCACCAAAAATACACAATAAAACTCAAAATACACAAATTTATGAAAATAAAAATGAAAATGCTACATCACTCTGCAAGTTCCCGCCAAAAAGACCCGACATACCTATTTCTTCTTATTCTTATTTTTAAGTTTGGCAACCAAGCCCAAATAAGTGCTCATTTCTGCCAGTTTCGAGTTATATTATAGTTTCCAAACACTCACTTTCACATTATAGTCCTCAGTCACCGTCCATAAAAGTTATGTTTTACTCGTATATCCAATTTCTTTGGTTTTTTTACATGTTTTTTACCGGTTTTACCACAGAGTTTTACTTGGTTTACCTACAATGGTGGTCATCGTAGAGTGAAGATACATAGTTTTCCCTGTCTACGGTGGTCATTGTACTAAAGCTTTTCACGGGCTTTTTGAGATAACTTCTAAAGTCACGATACACATAATTCATTTCATTTCACTTAACCGGTGCAGTTGGATTGATCTTTATTGGATAAAATACCACCGCTAATAAGCAATAAAACTCAAAATACACAAATTTATCAAAATAAAAGGGAAAACGCAACGCCACTCTGCAAGTTCCCGCCAACTTTTTTTAGTATAAAGTGGAAAAAAATATTTTCTTATTTTTAAGTTTGGCAACCAAGCCTAAAATAGGGCTCATTTCTGCCAGTGTCGAGTTATATTATAGTTTGCAGTCACAATTAATCACTTCAGTATATACTTAGGCTGCATTCCGAATTAATGATATAATCGCTGTAATCGATTTGAGCGTGCTTAAACCCGTTCCATATTACCTTGAGCGCCATCACGATGTCCCGTGAAACGTCATAGATGACGTCATGACATGCGCCATCTTGCGCTCACACCGACCATGCCCTAAACTGATATCACCGTGAGCGCTGTCAAAAAGTGACGGTTAGTTATTGTGTTTTCGGCAAAAATCTAATAAGATTTTTGGTTTTCCATATGGCAAAGATACTTTTTATGATTTTATGAGAGAAAAATAATAACAAATGCGGATATTCCTTTTTGCGAGTCAACTAATAAAAGATATAAGGAGTTCTAGCGCATTTTTAATTCAGATTTTAATTAAATTCTCAAATGTTCTGTTTTGAATACTGTGAGCGCGATAACGGGCGTTCCGAATTGTTTACAGTTCTCAGCTGTCATTATCGTGATATCTAACTCGGTACGCAAATTATTGCTGTGAGCACTGTGAGCGATATTATTTAATTCGGAATGTAGCCATAGATGCTAGCAGTTGGCAACACTGAGTACAAGTAGGTAGGTAGGTATTTAATATTTAGATAGAAAGAAAGCACTTTTTATCAGAAGAAATAAAGAAAGATCAGTGGTTTAATATAACTAAACGATGTACCTATATAAATAATATCCTAAATTAAATAAACAATTACTGAGGCTTACATTTTGGTTGCAAATATAGCTATTGAACTGCCCGTTATAAGTAGTAATTCTGTGGCCGTCACTCGGCGCGAGTTATTGACTTTATTGTAGAATTTTAGCTTCCGAATGGTGAGAATGATGTTTGTGTGTGCTATTTGTGGGCGTGTGGTGTAAAATCGCTAGGTACCGAGTGGAAAGAAAAAATATTTATTTATTAGTGTGACAAGTGAATTTGTGATAAAATATTGCTGGATATGTGTTACGAATTAATACTGATGTGGCAAACCGGATTGCAAGCTGGAGAAACCGTGACGCGGTTATAAGGTCAGTATCAATAATTGCATATTCCTTCCTAATCTACTAGTAAAATTATGAAACAACTCTGTAGGTAGGTACTTACCAACACATTTCCCAATTCCAATTAGATTTTTCTTTTCATCCTATTATTATTTATATCCCTAAATCTATCTAATAAACAAAATAAATAACAATTTTTATCAGATTGGCACATAAATTGGTATTTTTTTTTACATTGCAATGTCTCGTTGGTGAATGATCCTTTGGATAAAGGTTTTATGGATATATCTCCAAAAGTAAAGCGGTACGAATTGTTCAATTTATTGTTTGTTAGGAGTGTAGCGAGAGAATGTTTTTACACTTATTTTTTGTTTTGTCTTTCATATTTTTTTATCAATCACATGATATTGGACTTTGAATTATGGAGGAGCAAGTTTGGATGACTCCTCCATAGAATACTCACTTAGCTCATAGAACATTTAAGCTGTAAAGAAAACAAGCAATGTGCGCTGGTTCCTCTTTTTAAAAATGCCAGATTCATAATTATCTTCTGTTTAGATACAAAAATTATCCATAAAAAGAACCCCTGGTCTCTGAGCCAACTAACAGTTACTGCAATTTTCATGTAGACACAGTCGGTAACAATTGTTTTGAAACTGAATATTTGAAAAAGAGTTAAGATCGCACAAAATATTTGACCTAGCTGTTAGTTTAGCTAGTTTTAATACCTGTTCTTTTCAGTTAAAGGATATTGAAGGAACTTGTGCTAACTGCAGTAGCTATGATACCCTTAAGTGCCTTCCTTCCTTCAGTCAACCATCTGATGCCATATAACTGATATTTTACATTAATTACATACTTATAAGTGATAAACAAATTTTCGTCAGATATAAATAGATGATGCATGTGTATGTATGGTCATTGCGCCATTTTACAACCAGTTCTGGTAGGCAACCACTTGCCTGCCCAGGTTTCTTTAATTGAAGATAATAACTTTTCTTTAGAATAGAAACATGAAAAGAATGCCTTAAATATTATTTTAATAGTTAGTTGAACCCAAAAAAAAAGGACTTAAGTTCACATGTTGATTCGGTGTGTCTGGACTAGGGAATGCAAAACTGTGGCAAAATGAAAACCGGTTTTTTTTTCGGTTTTGATAGGTAAAACCGGTTAACCGGTTTTAAAACCAGTTTTTTTAATGTTCGCTCTTTTTTTTTCACGTTATTTCTATAGCTAAAATTATAGATAATAACCATGCCTACAATTTAAAAATCTCAAACTGGGGATTTATTGTCAGTTAAAGTTAATGAAGTGGGTATAAAAGACATCAAATTCATCATCGCCATCTGCCTGCCCTGTTCCCAATCATTTGGGGTCGGCGCAATATGTACACTTCTTCCAGTCGTCTTTTCTATCAGTTATACCAACATTCACTCCTTTCTTACCAATATCATCTTTCACACAATCCATCCATCTCTTTTTCATCAAATTGATGGAAATAATAGTTTATTTAACTCTGTAGATTCATCTTCATCAGAGACTCCTTTATGTAGACTATATGGTTTGTTGCTTTTGATTTTATTTTAAACAAATGAAATCATAAAAAAATATTTTCTTTCTTTCAAATCGTTTAATGCTGGCGTCTCGCAAAGATCTGAATCATCCCCAACACTGTTCCTCCAGAATATCAATGATATACTCTCTGCTGGCAATAGCCAGCATTCATTGCAATGCAGATGAAATTACAGGGGACGCTCATTACACGAGCCGTGCAAACATCCCTTGTTCTACCTTGGAGAAAAGGCGCGAAGGACTTGTCTTAAATCTAGAGTACACAAACTAGTGACTCTGATTGGGGTAGACTAAACCTAGTCTATTTCAACCCCACTATGTTACGCACAAGCCTGTGCATTCACCGTTGGAAAAGTCCATTTGTTGTGGCTCCTCATTTCTAGAACATGTCCCTCAACATCACGAAAAGCATAGGGATCCTTCGTGTTAATATTTGGAGCGACATTCTGTTCCAAAGTCAAGGTACAAGGTATCCTTAAAACTCGGTGTGATTAACAGAGCGAAGCAGTACTTCTTATCGACGCAAAGACTGCAACTACATAAGTCGCCCATATGGAGTAATGCTGTCTTTGGTGGGCACCTGGATGCCAGCTTGGGTAATCAGTTCAGCGACGTGCCGTTAGAATTGTCGACGAACCCGAGCTCACAAGTGTTTTAAAGCCCTTTAGTCTGAGGAGAGACTGCCTTCTTATGCGTGTTCTACCGCTTTTCCGACGGACAGTGTTCTGAAGAATTGTTTAACCCGATGCCCAGTTACCTTCTACCATCGTAGTCACCGACGGGAGTCCATCCTCACATATTGGATTCAAAATGGTCTCGTACTTTGCGGATTCAAAGAAGCTTCCTGCCGTGGATGCTCAGGCTTTGGAATGAGCTCCCCGCTTCAAAAAGGTTCAGGGTTGGCAACGTGCGAGTGATGACCGTCATATTGCAACTTTGCAAGCGTCCATAGGTTACGGTAACTGATTATCATTAGGAGGGCCTGTTTTCTGCCTAAGTATTAAAAAAAAAGTTTGACATATTTTATATTTATCATAAAAACAAATATTTTCTTACCACCTCAAGCCACTACACATCAACACACTTCAGTTTATCACAAAAATACTCACTGCATTGCACTCAGTTTACAAAACGGCGGCAAATCTTCCTTTTTTAGTTTTTCCTAACATTGAAAGAAAAACCGAAAAAAACCGAAAACCCGGTTTTGGTGTTATAACGTGTGGTGTAAAACCGTTTTTTTTTGTTGGTCAAAACCGTACCCAATAACCGGTTTTTCGCTTTTCGGTGAAACCGATTTGCATTCCCTAGTCTGGACATGCAGTGAAAGAGCAAAAAAATTGCAAGGCGTGCGGCATTCGAAGGTAAGTTTTGTTACTTAGTATAAGTTGTTAAGTCAAATTAGATGCATGGTTACTTCAATTATGTACAAATTTCAATTGTTTAATAGTATTTTAGTATTTTTTAAAATTATTTTAAACTAAAACCAGTGGTCCCTTACTGAAATGCATGCTGAAATGAATATTTTATCAATAGGTTAGAAAGCAAGATTATGTAAGGTGGTCTAATAAAGATTATTATAATTATAATTTTGTGGGTAGGTAACATGCAAGTTGGCGACAGGCAGTATGGTCTAGCTAGCTCCTACCTTGCCAGTATTACGTATCAATAGGTACTTGTTCGTCCCTCACGTCGTGTGTTATCAAGAGGGGTGACGTGTCCAAGTGGCGGGCCCCCTCTACCACCCTCCATCAACAGCCCTCAACTCGATTCACAACGACTGCACTCTTAACGAACAGTGCATAGGCTGTGCTGTATCTTGTGTGAAATTGATAATAACAGATAAGCCAAACAAAGAACAAAATATGTAACAATGCTAAACATCAACAGCTCAACTGGGTACAGTTTTATTTTTTAACAAAACCGCATGTGTAAGATGGATGTAAGGGACTTTTCCCAAGTATTGAACGAAACTCAACCAAGCTCTTAAAAGGGTAAAAATGAGAATGTCAGATGAAACCAACTTATGTATAATATTCGCGTGGCATGAGACAGACAATGGGCAATGGCAATGGGCAGGCCACATCGCTCGGCGAACCGATAACCGACGGGGAAGGAAGGTTCTCGAGTGGCGACCACGTACTGGAAAGCGCCGTGTGGGACGACCACCCACCAGGTGGACCGATGACTTGGTCAGAGTCGCTGGGCTCCGTTGGATGCAAGCGGCCCAAAACCGCTCCAAGTGGAAGTTAATGGGAGAGGCCTATGTTCAGCAGTGGACATCCTTAGGCTGATATGATGATGATGATGAGACAGATGGCGTGTTTCGACTTTCGCGCAACAAAAATGAACTAAGAGCTTCTAACATGCTTCTAATCTATATAACTATTAAGGTATAGAATATTTAAAAAAATCATTAGTATCAGCCCTAGGTCATACGTTATTGATTATTATTTATCGAATTAGATACACCATGAACGAATAAAAACGAAAATTAATTAATATTAGAGGTATCATTGTGATTTTTTTAATCGAGGAATTTTCATTCCCTTATGCATTATGTTTTTGCTCAGTGTGAACCCTTGCATATATAATGAAAATACCCATATAAACATATTTTTTCATTTAAATATTATTTACTTGGGTAAATTTCAATTCTAAGATATTTTATTTTGCTTTATAGGCACTCTTTTAGTGCAGTGCAACTGTATGTACCAATTTAACGTTCATAAGCGCCTTACCAGGGCCTAAATTGAATAAAAAACTTTTTGATTTTGATTTTGCAGTTACGCCTACCTAGTGCAGTGCATGAATATTGCTAATTATGTACTTCTTTATATGTCCAACATGTGGGTGATGGGATCGCCAGTTATGCCCTCTTGGAAACCTGCCCTACCAAGTAGATTTTACGCCCAACTTATAACTTGCTACGGCTTGCGCCTTATTGGTCTGGCATTCGCCTGATTTGCCAAGTATTCGCCTGATTTGCTAGGCATTTTAGCACTTGATCAAGCGTCCGGCCGCGCGGCCGGCATTATTTTAAGTCAGGCATTTTGAACTTCCGTGCTGCGGTTGCGTGAGCGCAGCGCGCGGTACCCAGAGCTTAGAGAATCCAATATATAACCCAGAGTGAAAAGTTTGCAAGAATTATCTACATTTACGAATTATGTAAAGTATCGCTTTTGCGTTTTTTAGCACAAGTACCTAACCTACTCATATATAAAAACGCAAACGCGATAGTTACGTTAATTCTCTGCATAGGTACTATATATATTAGTACATAAAGGTTCTTAACCTTTATGTAGAGAAATAAATAAATTTTATTATTATTATTTCGTTCATTAATTATCTTTACATATTTAATACATTATTAAATATTTTTTATAAAAATCATAAAAAAATAGGTCGTTTTCCGCCGGTACAGTTATAGTGGCGACCTTGCACCGAGGTTGGTTAGAAGCAGGTGAGGTGCGGTCGGACCGGAGCTAGTGGCAATGCGGCACTGTAACATAAGTCGTGTGTTCCAGATGGAAGAGCGCGCGCAGCGAGCGGGCGGCGCGCCGGCGGCGTCGGGTGACACGCGCTGCGCGACGCACGGGACATCCACTCAGCTCCCATTGGTCCGGTACGTACCTTCACATGTACTAATGCAAAGTGCAGAGCCGAATCAGTGATTAATTCATCTATACTAATATAATAAAGCGGAAGCGTTTTTTTGTTTGTTTGTTTAAACGGGCTAATCTCCGGAACTACCAGTCGGATTCGAAAAATTCTTTCACTAATACTTAGGAAGCTACATCATCCCAAAGTATTATACGCTATAGCTTTAATCACGGGAACGCGGGTGAAACCGCGCGAGACAGCTAGTATATTAAGATAAAGCTAAAGAGTTTGTTTGTTTGAACGCGCTAATCTCAGGAACTACTGGTTCGAATTTAAAAATTATTTTTATATTGGATAGTCCATTTATCGAGGAAGGCTTTAAGCTATATAACATCACGCTGCGACTAATAGGAGCGAAGCATCAGTGAAAAATGTTGCAAACACGGGGAAAATTATTCATATAGGGTAGGGTAGGGTGGGGTATCACCACAGGGTGGAGTATCACCACAGGATAGGGTAGCACCACGCGAACGAAGTCGCGCCGGGCAGCTAGATCATTAAATAAAACTAGGGAGGGATCTGAAACTTACAGTACTTTAATTTTAATGCATTTGGCTCAAGTAATGAAAGTGATGATTGGACCAAAAAAAAAATGTACCTATTAACATAAATTGTCTCTCTGTAGTCTCTCAAGCGTAACTGACACACATATCAGCCGGCCAGGCGTCTAAAAATTCAATCGGAAATCCGTCTGTGTCCACGCAATAGTAAATGTCGCCAACGTTCTGATTTGGACGGTAATTTCCGTTCCCCTGGCAAGTTTCTGTTACAGTCATTCCGCGCTCTGGGAAGTATATCATGGTGTCACGGGCACAGTCTGCACAAAATAAAACATTTTGATTATTAGAGATACCAAAAAAATAATAAAAAAGTGTTGCATGCAAATGCATTATGCAATTTGTAAACGAAATAATAAGGAATGTAACAATAACCTCTGTGTAATAAAGTAATTATCAAGGATTTTATTTCAAGGTTAGGTCAACAATAATCTATCTATACTTATAAAGCTGAAGAGTTTGTTTGTTTGAACGCGCTAATCTCAGGAACTACTGGTTCGAATTGAAAAAATCGTTTTGTGTTGGATAGTCCATTTATCGAGGAAGGCTTTAGGCTATATAACATCACGCTGCGACTAATAGGAGCGAAGCATCAGTGAAAAATGTTGCAAAAACGGGGAAAATTATTCATATAGGGCAGGGTAGGGTAGCACCACGCGAGCAAAGTCGCGCCGGGCAGCTAGTGTATATATATTTGTACCGTGGTACAGCCTAGTCGATCAATCGGTTCGGACTTATCGCCTAAGGTGTTGTGTTCACGGTCGATTTATGTTTCATGCCTGTCATTAGGAAATAAAATTCTTTGATGCGGATCGGTAGTTACAGGTACCATATATGCAAATTTACCTATGCAACGCTGAAGTATTTTATACCAATAATAATCGTGACAATAATTTCGTCATCAACGCCTGCGCAAAGGTATAATGAAGTGATAGGAAATACTTGAATGACCCATGCATAACCATGACTCGTACATAATATTTGGTCGATAAATGGTTGTTCAAAATAGTTCAATGATCAACAAATAACGGTTGTGAGGGATGTGAGTATAATTTTAGACTGCGAGTAAAAGCGCAGATTACTAAATAGTTACCACACAATGTAAGAATTGAATTGTAGTGTCACACTGTTGGTGTACTGTACACTGCTACTCATGCCATAGGTAGTGATTCCATGGTACCATGGATTCACTAATGAGATGAGTAGCAGTGGGAAAGTGCTGTGTAGCATGAACAGAGTCAGCCGTTCGTTGCTGCACAATGCGAATGTGCCATGCTGACGGTACCCAGATGCCCTCTCGCCTATCTTGTATTGTTTCATAAACACAATAAACATTTTCGGAGACATGCTAAAGTAAATCAAGTTGTATAGGTGATGTTGCGATACTTACTGCAATTCATTCCTGTCATTTCATTGGACATAATTTGCCATGCTCCCAGAATCTCACCGTCTCTGCCTGTGCAGTAAGCACTGAAAACGAGGCAATTAATATTAATCTAGGTAGATAGAGAATTCTTTTTTGGTATTATACCATAAAATAATGAAAATAACAAATTAGCAGAAAAAAAAAGGGAGAATGGGCGGCCTTGTCTCTAGTCTAGAGCGAAACTACCATTTGTGTAGAAAGTTCAATGAATATTTTGTATATGTGCTTGATCAAATTAATGCAAATACTTACACGCTGTTCTGAATTTGAATCGGTCCGTAGCTACCATCGTAATCGCATGTAGAGGTGGGAACACCAAAGAAGTTAGTTCCGTGCTCCGATTGCTCTTGTTGTATTGTGGCTAAAGCTTGAACCAAACTCTCGCATCTTCTCAAATATTGCTCTCCAACAACAGCTGAACTGTCTATATATTGAACTAGCATTATTTGGTGGTTTTAGTATTAAAAAATTTACGAGTATTTATGCTTGAGTAACATGCATATTGTTGAATGGGTGAAATTACTTTTTAGAGTTTTCGCCTTTTACAACAGATTTTACAAAAAGCACAAAAATGTCGAAAACTTTAGTATTAGTCAGTTGGAAACTGACTAAATGAGTTCTTTGTCGCCATCAATGTTCCATTCAGTGATCGATTTCAATGAGGTTGACCTTTAGAGGTAGCTGCCCTCAGCATCCATGACGTCATACAGATCCAGGGGCCGTGTGCAGGTTGTATCGCTAATAGCTACATACACTACATCAATACAAATAGAACGCGTCGACCAACCGGTCATTCATAAATTGCCACCTGCATGCTTCGGTTACTTTAGACTCGTCTAGATTTTAATCAGTGCTAGGTTTTAGGACACCACAAAAAGTTCACTAGTAAAGTTTCCTTTGTCTGTTTGACGACTCGCGCGGGTGAGGAAAACAATAGAAGGGAACAAGTCAAGGGATTCAATCTATTCTGAATATTGAAAATGGAATACCAAAATATCATTACCAAGGATATGAACGATGTGTTTCTTCACCTTAGTATTTGAACAAGTGCAGCACAGACCACAATTCTACATTATGCGATTCGTTACAATTGTCTTTGGTCATTCAACATCTTACGACCGTGAATCACTTGTGAACACTTGTGTACCCTGTTAATGCATCTGCTCATCAAACGATTGAGGACATAAGTACTACATTAAATTTAATTCAAAATGTTAGCCTGGCTTATTCTTCTGAAAATTGAATTGGCTGACCCATGAACATTATAATAAATAAGCAAGATAAATTATGTCAGTGCGCAAATAGTAAACCAGATAATTAGGTAACTTAGGTAGCAACACATTACAAAAATCTGCTGTCATAACTTTGTATCCTACTATCAATCATTCGTGAGTATTAAATACCTACAGAAGAAGAACTGGGTACTTCTTTATCCAAATATAATTATGCACAAGAATACCGGCGCAGGCTGACTTTTTAGTTGGACTTACAACAGGGAAGTCGCGTCATATCGCCTTCTAGAACAGGTCCAACAGTGGGTTGTCCAGTCTTAGGCTCTGCGCACCAACACACACCATCGTCGCATTGTAGGGGTTCATAGTCACCATAAGTAGTACAGTGAAGCGTGACCACTGTCCTCCCAGACGCTTCCAATTCTGCTCTCCTTCGGCTACATGCTGAAAGAATACGAACCAAGCAATTCAACAATACCTACGTGATTTATCCATACATATTTATAGTTTTACCTTACCCATCTGATTTTTGCACGGGATACGTACGAAAAGATTATTTCATAGAGAAAAACTTTAGAGGAAAAATCATATTATTCATTTGTTTGTGTCAAATTAAATTTGACTGGCGTTTTTTGACGTTAAATGGGTTGAAACTCTTGTGAAATTATTGTTTGTTTTATGTGAATCGAATGTCAATTTTATTATAAATAAATTACCTAGAGTCAGCTCAATTGGAATCTGGTGTTATCCGCAATAGATGCCTTATGTCTCGACAAAATAACATTGCAATAGTTTGTGAATCATGATGAATTTGTTGTTACGTTTTGATTCTATTAAAATTCTTCATGTTTGAATTTCATTACAGTATTTAGACAGAATAGTAATAACTGTGTACCGAATATGCATAAGGTTAGTAATAATATAATGTATATGGTTTAGGTGCTTTATGTCGAAACAGCCACATATTACTTACTTACCACAAGTCATATCTGTCGCTTCGTCTCTCCACATTTGTCCAAATATTCTATTCCCACGTTCATCGGAACAGAAACACCTGTTTGCAGGGAATATTTCACATTCTTTAATTAATATAATTATGTATAACATAATCGTTTGATATTACCTATCTATAGGCTAAATGTAGTGTGATTACATTAGAATTTTAGCAAATCCTACTATTGCCATGGTACCTATTACATGCACTGTTAGTACTTATCTCTTCTCTGTTTAGGAACCGGTTTTAGAGTCAGACAATTCTTAACAGTTCTTGTTAAAAGCATATTAAAATTCACGTTTATAATAATATTTCATTATCTCCCCTGATATTTAAATTGAAAATTACGTAAATAAAAATTTACAGTAAGGCGCCGATCCCACACAGAGTTTTTTCGTACAAAAAGGGACTGCGTAACACTCGAGGATCTGAGGCATAATCACAGTTGATTATTTGGTTATTTTTTTTAACTGTGTATAGTTCGTCAGTACCTACTGTGTTTCGCAATCTCACCATGGTAAGTTATGATGTGGCCAAAGGTGGTAAGCACACAAAGCTAAGAAGGAACTGGCTCTCAAGCTCGAAGAAACATACCGACAGGTAGGTGTTTGGCGACAGATTTTCAAACATGTGCCACAAGTGCTATGGTTTAATTAAGATGTTTTCCTTCACTCAAAGCTCAAGCCGATGCCAAGATACCGATACAAAGATGTAGAATTTGAGCCCGGAACCTTCGTCTCGGCACCCGACGTTTAAAAACTAACTATCAATTATATTGGCCCTACCGCGGTAAATTATACTTTTTCAAGGACAAGCAATTGACGCGTACTGTATCTTTGACTGATTGCATCACGATAAAAAGAAAGTATTGGTGACTATATTTTATGAAATCAATAGTTTCCAGTTAATGAACCGCCTCGTTTACTTACCTCCCGGTGAATAAGTCTCCTTTGCATTGCACAGGCGCATACCGTCCGTCCGACAAGCAACTAGACGGTGCCTCGCAGACTCCTTCCTGAATAATACCTGGAATTATTATACATTGCTGTACTACATTAGTATTAGCTGTGACCCACTTGTTTTAGTTTGCTCTATGATGCTGATACCTACATTAATTGATATCTTATTCAGCCTTTTACCAAGTACCTACTTGATTACTTATTGTTTTATTACTTGATATTATTATCAGAAACAATTAGGTACCTAATGTTTGTGAACCACCGACCAGGAAAATTGTGCCTATCATAAATATGGATTAATAACTTAATTGTTTTATCATTCAAAACACAGGAAAACAATAACATTAATTAAATTGTTAATAGTATGCATTGCTAACCTACTTACCTACACACTACTCGTGGGTGTGAAAAATGAAAACGTGTTTCTATGAAATACCGTTGTTCGGTAAGATTACGCTTCGCCGACTATTCTCGGCATTGTATCTTGCACTTATGTGATATCGGTAGTATTTTATAGTAAATTTAGAAACCCCCAACACTTGAACCCCAATATGATATTTATGGGTATGGGTGGTATGGGGTGCAGCAGTGTCGCCACGACGACGGCTTTGTAACATTTTTAGTTCGTTCTTAATGGTTTGAGTTTAGTTAGTTTTTCAGAGAGGTAGAGCATAGCGTTTATTCGCTCAAAGAGCAGCTCGACCGGGGAAGTACCTCCACCTTACAGAATACCGCAGCCAAATAACTTTATGTTGTGTAAAGTTGTGTTCCTGCGCGTGAGTAGGGTCGCCAGAGCTCATAGGGGAGGGGGGAAAGGTCGGTAACGCGTGAGCGATGCTTCTTGTGTTGCAAGCGTCCATATAGCTGCGGTGACCGCATACCATCAGGTGGGCCGTAAGCTTGTTTACCGCTTGTTTAAGTAGTATAAAAAAAAAAAAGTTCAATCTGAAGAAACAAAGTCTCCAGGCGTAATAGATGGCTGGGATCTGGCTTAAGAAGCATACCCAAAAACCAGACGTTGAAAAAAAAACAGGATTGATATCTGCCTTCAGCTTGGGAGCTAAGACGCCAAAAACTAACTCTTTGCGTCGAGTTTTGAAAAGTCATTGTTGGTAAATTCCCCTTTTAACTTAAGTCATAAGTGATTGCATCATTTCGATTGATATCTAAAATGAAGTCCTATACATTTTTGTTAACAGGATTTAAGTGAACGAAGTAGGATGTATGTAGATAGTTATTAAACTTATTATTATAATTATTAGTACGTTATTAAACTTAAATTTAATTTTATGCAATTTAAAATGGGATCAATAAGGTAACAAACATACATCCAGAACTACTATCATTGATAATGTTCTAATAGATTATTCTAATAGGTTAGTTGATTTGCATTTAAATTGACTTCTATCTAAACACTTCGTTGAATTTTGCAATGATACAAATGTTAATTCATATCAACCGGTAATTTTCTCCAAGGTGAATAAATCCATTCCCGGAGACTGCGGTCGGCGATCATAATGAGTAGATCGAGTAACTTCCGACAGGTCAGCTAGTGAAATTTAATATAGCAACGATACGGTCTACTTCACTGGTTTAATTAATGATACGTGTTTCGTTTTCATCGATTGGTCTATTTCTCGAGATCTTCTCAAGAACATACCTGAAGGTGCCTGGCAACTCGGACAACAGTTGAATATGCTGGTATTTGGAACCAAAACCTGGCCAGCGGCGCAGTCTTCCACTGAAACGTCCGTTACACATACTTGCGCTACTTGACATTGTGACGTCACTGTCTTGTATATCACACAACTTAACAAAAGCAATATTAAAGGACAATTTGATTTAATCATATCGCACTGGAATAATCTAAACAAAAATATGTACATTCCTCACACAGTGTTGCTATTATAATAATAAGTACACAAATGAATAGCCGATTTTATCGTCCGTTATCGGTATTATCTTATCTGAAAAAATATCTACTAATTTTGTTGTCTTGAATCGATAAACACTGCTTCAAATAGATTGGAACGTTTATTAATTACATTAAACAATAATTATTTCAGCCACTTAAACAGGTAAAAATATATCTTAAGATTCTAACTATACTTACAGACATAAAGATAATATTGGTATAATTCAAGGAAAATAGACTGTGTCTATTTTATTAATTTAATATAGTCGATTTGAGTCTCAGGTAAATAACTTATCCCTTATTAGCTTAGACGGCAAACAAAAATCCTTAGAATGGACTTAGTTAAAAGTATCCCATAATTTTCATATTTGCAGCACAATGTCTGAATAATATGCTGTTATCAGCACCAGATATCCGCTATCTTAGGTTAAATTACGTGGAGAACAATCAAGTCAGGCCGCCCGCACCGCGAGCACCCGCGCGCGACACACCCGGCAGTGCCCATTCTGAGCGCGAGCCACCTGCGCTCATTCGTACTTCGCGGCGTTCTTATCATCGTTATCAGTTTCGTACCGGCGCGTTCTATTTATTATTTCACCTCATGACACTGATAGTTTATTTACATTTTCTTTTCCTTTCAGATCGGATTAAAACGGGCGTACCCGACTAGTATGGAGGAGTGCAAGAAAAGACATTCCGGTACTAAAGTTTCGAAAATCGCCAACATATTTCAAGGAATGCCGTCAAGAGACGAAGACGAAATGCGCGGCAGCGATGTGAGTGTCGTGCGATCAGAGAGCCATGCGGCTCGGTTTAACACCGCTCGAGCCTTGTTTGAGAAGCTCGGGGAAGAGAATCGAGGATTTCGAATTGAAAAGTCGCCATCGGCAGCTGCAAGCTTTGCCGGCACACGTGGTGTGCCACCGGCTGCGCCTGCGCGTTCGCGATCCAGTTCCGCGGGTTCTGTGAGCCCGCCGAGGCGTATCGTTACACCGACACCTGTTGTGCCGCCAACAATTAATGGTGATCGTCTCGCAAATGGCGCTTCACAGCCACCGCCTAAACCTGTCAAACCGAGTGTCCTACCGAAACCGGAAAAACCGGATAGAAGGTTTAATAAGGAACTTATAGAGAAACAGAGAAATTGGACTGCGCATTTTAATAAATCACGATCACATCGTGATGATCAACGAGACTCTAGTAAATATCCTAGTGCTTATCAAGATAGAAAGTCTCCAGACATAACTGAAAGATACGTTGTACCATCACGTGTATACTCCCCACCGCTCTCGCCGTGTGCCGGTGACTCTCAGGTGGATCGTCCTACTACTCTTCCTACTACTTTAGTTAGTCGAGGTATACCTGGCACGAAATCTCCTAGTCCTATTAATACAGGAGCCTCTGTTTCACCTTCATCTAGATGTAACAATTCAGTATCACCCATAGCAAGATCCGATCCCGTCATATTGCCATCTAGAAGAGATAATTTAAGTTCACCGGACAAAAATATAGTTGAACCGATTTCACACCAAACAAGTTCAAATGATAAAATATATTATAAAAATCGGTCATCCGAGTCACCTCCTTCTGAAAATGACTATACGTTAAAAGATAAAACACCTGAATACTTACAATATCCTAATTCAATAGAAAAACCAATTGAAAGAATATCACCAAGTTCACCAGTTATGGTAGCGAATTCTTCTGTAGAGCCAGTTCTAACTCCTAGAAGTCAAAAATCTCCATCACCATCAGTCAGAACAACGAAGTCTCCTATTATTGAGCGACCTCTTGAAGAAGATGAAATATTTCCTGCCGACCATGTCACTTTGGTGTCACCTTTACCTGAAGAACGTACTGGAGAGACTTTTCCAGAAAGTAATGCATCAAACTATGTGAATTTGCAATGTACTCATGAATCTTCTTCACCAGCACAGCCTCTTGAACGGAAGGAAGATACATTAGTGTGTCATCGCGATTCCCCTGTTTCACAAAGTGTAGAACATTATGTGAATGTTGCAAATTCGATAATACCCGAAGAAAGTGTATGTTTAGATGATGGTGATTATGAGACTGTTCAGTATAGTGATAACTGGGAAGACAAAACTCAACGACGATCTTCTACACCGGATTCACCAGCATGCGCAGAAAAAGAAGACGTATCGCGATCACCTCTAGCTTCACCACTGGCATCACCTGTTCATCGCGATATCTATTCTTCGCCTCCACCGTCGCTTCATACTTCACCTTCGCCTGGTATGTGAAATTTGATGTTTCTTTAAGCTCTATCTATTACAATGTCTATATTGCAGAGACCTACTTATAAATTCTTATCTGTTATGCTATGTTTTATCTCTGTTTTATCTTTTTTAAAGAACTGGTTCTGACGTATTCATGGAGGATTTAAATACAATGGCTGTTGTATCGTCTAAGCGCCAACAAAATTATCACTTTATAGGTTTACGCAAGCGATCCCATATTTTACTACGTCATAAGAAGCCCCAATCCGTACAATCAATGAATATATAATTCCTTAATTCTTACCTCGAATAAAATGTGTTATCTCATAGGAACTTTTAAACCCTTTGTAGGTTGAATTTTGCAATTTTAAATTAATTTGATCAAAAATATATTATTTCCCATACAAACTTTAGCCACTCGCTTTCCCCTTTAGTCCCGCGTTCCAGGGATGAAAAGTAGCCTATGTCCCTCTCCATAACATATCTGCATGCCCTATTTTATCGTGATCGGATCATAAGTTTAGTCGTGAAGAGGTAACAGGCAGTTACTTTCGCATTTAATAGTAGGGACAGAGTCTCACCATTGTCATAATTATGCTCATCGTAGTCAGCTATTGTTTTTGATGATAAATTATCGAAAATGAATCAATCTTTACGTTTTTAGTTTTACCCTTCGATATATTTGCACCGTGGGAAGTACCTATATCCTAAGAAGCAGTTGAGTGGGCGTCGATTGACGTACGTTTGGCGGTCTCATGTTGGGTGGGTTCAATGTAATATTGAGGAAGTCAAGGTATTTGAGTCGTTGCGAGACTTGCGAGTCGATCCCGATTTAGATGCTCCGGCGCCGCCGCCGCCTCCGCCGTCGCGACGCAGTAACCCGAGCGACGTCGTCCTGCGCGCTCCCTTCATGCGCTCCTTTATACCGTTTAACTGGAACATCCGCTTTAACTACTGCATTGTTTTGTCGATACGCGTTACTAATATCTATTATGAAAACAGCGACATAATGTTTATGCTCTTATTTTAGTGTCCCTTCTAGCAACATTTGGTGCAATGTAACTGATAAATAACAAATAATACATCAATATATACAATAAACTTTTTTTTTTCTGGTGTTTACGTTTCCTATCAGACTATTTTGGTATTTGTTTCTTCATCGTGTTCGTTGTATTGCGATAAACTTTGTGCATAAAGTGGAAAGCGGCTCCTTTTAACTTATTATCTATTCTGTTGTCGTAAGTTCGCAAAGTTCTCTCTCTTTTTGCTCTTTGTTGTCTCAGTCTAGCAGGGAATCGTCGGCTCATGGCCCGCTTAATATTACATTAATTGAACACGCCTCTCGACTTGGTGATAAAATATTTAGCGCACGCGACCATTTAAGAGCTCATATTAACCTTTTTACGATCATAATCTTGGGTCGGTGTATTTTGCTTGAGCTTTCAAAGTTTAAAAGTGATTTCAGTCTTCAGATGTTAAAATTACTTGCCTTGTCCTTTATTTCTGGAGTCACATAAATTCTTTTGATTAGCTACATTGCCAACTTGCTTGTCTACGGCGGGCAGTGGTGTTTGTTTACAAGCCACACCGCCAACAGCGGAGTTCAGGAACAATTTGGTCGTAAAATAGTACTGTAGTGTTGTATGGAAACTGAATTGTTTCTTGTCAGTGTTGATTATGTGAAATAATAAACTATTTTTTGTGCTATGTGCTACTTTGGAGTGAAACGTCCGATACGTATTTTTGTAACGACTACAAAATACAGCGTTTCGAAGTGAATATTCACGTGAGTGTACAAAGTGTTAACGGCAGAAATAAATGGAGATGGCGCGGTGATGCAGCGGGAATCGCGCGTGCTCGCCGCATGCGCTCGCTCAACATGCGCCTCTGCGGCTGTTGCCTCGGTCAGTTGTTCCTCTTTTTGTATATGTTTTACTTCTTTATGTTTTTTGCAATCTAACCATCAACAGGCACAGAACTTTGATTTTGGCGGTATTTCAAGACTAGCTGTCCTCCGCGGTTTCACTCGCGTTTTTGGGATAAAAAGTAGCCTATAATACTCGGGGAAAGATTATTTCCAGAAATTAGCTCGTTTATACAAACAAAGTATATTTATTATTCTCCTATTTATTTATTAAACTCTTTATTATTAGTATTAGATTAGATTACTAGATATATCTATCTCTACTAATCATAGTTGTTCTACGAATACGAGTATAGAAATACTATTCAAGCTTTCTATCGCAAAGTATCGCGCTATGCAAGTAGAAAGTGTAGTAATTAAAACGAACCTTTCACTAGGAATAATAATGCTGAAAATACGATTATGTAAAGCAAATCCATAGACAAAAGTCTCACATAAACACGTAATATCTTCTGTTATTTGTCACTGTATCAGATGCCGCCATGACTACTCGTCTTAAAGTCCATAAATCAAATTGATGTCCTTTGTGGAGTTTTTAATGTAAGCGTGGGGAGTGAGGCGATCCACTCCGCAACTTGTTACATTTGTTGGAACGACCGACCGCTACCTATTTAGGAAGGTCGTTCTATCAATTTGGTACACATGTGCTGATTCTTACTTAATATTGTATGATGTTAGATAGCGACATAATAAATTGAGACTTACAGCCAGTTTCTGAAAGCCACATTAAAGTTAATCTATGATTAAAACTGTTGCCGTCTTTGTCATTTCAGACGTCATTGACAATGACAGGTATACTTTTAACAAGAGATTAACTTTAATTTGGTTTTCAGACACTCGCAGTATGTGTATCAAATATTTTATTAGTTTTTGAACCAGGGCAGAAACTTGGTGAGGATATCAAGTACTCTTATGAAGCGCTAATTCTTCAATTGTCTGCAACAACATTGTCGACCTAATTTCCATTAAATGTCTTTTCATTAATGTATGTACAGTGGCGGAGTAAAAAGGTTCCTCAGTTTTCAACTTGATTCATTCCACGTATCACGAGCACATATTACCTTTTGAACTAATGATGTTCGTTATCAAAGTTCAAAATTATTCAGATCAAAGTTGTTGGACTGTTTGTCTTGTCAACAAGATTGTTTTTATTTTATTTTTTGATAAACTAAAACCTCCTTGTTGGTTTAACCTGCTATTGTTATTTATGTCAAATTAAAATTGAAAATAGGGCAATTTCATCATTGAAAAAAATTAAACTTATATTTTATTTCGCAAAAGCCATAAATTGTGTTTCAAGCAAAACCTTATTCGATAGCAATCGTCACATTTATGTAAATGTTAGCAGCACTGTTTCTTCCCGTTAGGAACCTCACTGGTAATATGTTGGTACATATATAATAAAATTGATTCTTGCAATCTGGTGCAAGCGAAAACCAACTCTAAGGTGACGAACCTTTTCATTCCGCGACTGTACCTAGTTAACTGTTAATTGGTGTGTAGTGGTATGTACTATTAAATATTCTGTGGTAGTGGGCATCACTCGCTCTCGTCTTGGAGGTCGCGTGATCGCAGAACAACGATTTACTGCAAATTCATGCTTTACATAGTTTATTATAAATCTTCCGCGCTTCGCTTATTGTATCGTTTTAAATACCTATTTGTGAAATTGATTATATTGTGTACGTAGCCGTGACCGAGAAATGCATATTTTAATAATTTTTTTACAAATAAAGGTTCCAAAACAAAATCCCCTGCATCAAGGTACCATGGTTCCGTGCCAAATGCAACATTACCAATACTATACTGCCAATACCGTAACAAAAAACTCTGAACCACCAAATAACTCTCTCTAATCTAGGACATTTCTGGGAAGATGCGCACAGACTACCTACAACTCAAAATCCCACAAGACTTGCATTCAAAGTATCATGAAACTAACTTGGATGAGACACAGATGGCACCTAATTCAATAGCTACAAATGTTACCGAATTTCATTAATAATAGCGACAGATTGTACACCTAGAAGATAATCTGTTGAAAATGGTTTCAAATCAAATCATTTATTATTTCAGAAAACATTAACACAAATATTAAATAATGGCCCCCGCACTAGGATAAACCTGTATCGCGGGCGACCTCACACATTTACCAATATGATTTACTAATAGGGCGTATAATTTGTTAGAAATGTATAATTTCTAACAAATTATACGTACAAGAATAATTAATCAATCAATAAATAATCTATAATTTATATATAAAATGTGAAATTGTCTCAATTAATAAAAACAATAACATTAAAATAAATTAAAAACAATGTTAGATAGGTTCGATATTTTATTTTTATTTAATAGGCAATCCAACGGTATATACAACGTGTATCAGATTAAGATGCTAAACCGTTAAACTATAAATATAGATATATATTAAAAGTTAATTAAATCGGTTCAGAAAACGATTCTGAACAACCAAGTTTAACGGTTTAGCATCTTAATCTGTTACACGTTGTATAATAACACATATTTACATAAACTATTTCAAAACAATTACACTATACGTACACAGATGTCAGGAATGCACAACGTGTACAAATAAAAACAATAATAATAATTATAAAATAGACACAAATATGTAGCTTATAAAAAATCAAAACAATATGAATATGATTTATCCTTTGACTGTTTGGCGATCCGCGCGGGCGAGGAAAACAAAAGAAATTAATTGTTATTTTTTAACCGCAAGTCAAGGGATAAACTACTATTTCGGAGCTAAAAAGTTTCATCGCGATTGGTTGTTCCGTTGAGGCGTTAAGAAGTAACAAACAAACACACTTTCGCATTTATTATATTACTATAAATATCCTGTCCTTGTAGGAGAGGATAGATGGGCTTTCATTTTGTCAATTTTGTTGTGGTTTGTATTGATGTCCAATATTCATATTTGAATCGTATACTAATACTAGCAGACCCCCGCGGTTTCACCCGCGTACGGTTTAAATTTTCCGCTTCGAAAACCAATGCACGCCACTGATTATTAGACACAACAAATCGAACACAGATATTTTTACAAATTAAAACTAAAACCATAGAAATAAATATACCTAGAAAGAACGTCGCCATACTACACTAATATACAAAACAGGCCAACTTTTATAGGCTGCTGCGCGTAACAGCTACGTTTTACGCTCCCTCTGCGTCATTCTGCTTGTCATAATGACGTTCATAATGATAGTAGTTGTTAAAATATTCCAATTAAAATCGTGAGAAATTTAAATATTGATCATTATTTTGCATTTTTATTTGATTTAGCCCCTAACTGTTAGAGCGTGTTTTTATCGACGCGTGCACAGCTGCGACTCTCTATCTGGATGTATCCTTAATCAAAGACTAAAACCTATATTATACCTACACAAAAAAACGAACTCAAATCTTATTTAATTATTATAACAACAAATGAGAAAGAAATTAAATTAACTACAATCAAAATATTCTAATGAAATAGAGAAAATGTACTTTTTTTTTGGCGTCACACGGGTGTGTATTTTGCCAATTTCCAGTTATATTATATAAGTTCTAGTCACAATAAATCACTTTCACATAGTCCTCAACTCATGCAGTCAGTCAGTGTCCATAAAAGTCATGTTATACCTACAGTGGTGGTCATGTACTAAAACTCTTCACGGACTTTTGAAAAGACACGATACACATAATTCATTTCATTTCAGTTCACTGGTGCAAATGGATTGATCTTTATTGGATAAAATACCACCGATAATATGCAATAAAACTCAAAATACACGAATTTATGTATATAAAAATTTAAACGCAACGTCACTCTGCTAGTTCCCGCCAAAAACTCCGAGAAAATGAACTTCCAAACAAATTTCGAATTCTAATCCGATTTAAATATTCTTTTATATTTGACATTCCAATTTTAAAGAGCATTTCAGTTTCCAGAACAAAAGGCAGATTGAGCGCGCGAAACACGGGCCAAAAAAAGCAATTAGGTACAAATTGAAAAACACATACCTGGTATTCGCTTTTGAATTTGTATTTGCTATGTTTAAAATCTGCTGTATGCTAATTTACTTAAAAGAAAGTGTTTTCCGTTAAATAAAGTTTTTTAAACAAAGCAAATACAAATTCAATAAAGAATACCAGGGGGCCTACCACAAGCTCTTAAAACAAGGTTATAATAACCTTATTTGTCTTTTGTCCCTCTTTGACATCCGGCGTCAAAACAAGACAAAACACAAATAAGGTTATTTTAACCTTGTTTTAAGAGCTTGTGGTAGGCCCCCTGGTATGTGTTTTTCAATTTGTATTTGCTTTTTTTGGCCTCGCTCCCGTGTTCCGTTCGCTCCATCTGCCTTATTCTGTAATCTGTGAAAATCGGATTGGGATTTCAAACATGTGTCAAAATAAAAAATGTTATTTAAATCAAAAGTACTAAGGAGTATTGATATCAACTTCGATGCAAATCACCCCTAAAATAACTTTCTTCCCCTTTTTGACCCCGTTAGGCGATGATTTTCAATAAAATACGAAACACATCTTGCATCAATTCTGTTAAGGAAGGTTTATGCAAAATTTGAAGTAGATCGGACCAAGGAATCACGTTGTCCCATACAAACTTTACCCCCGTTTTTCACCCCCTTAGGGGTAGAATTTCGGAAAATCCTTTCTTATCTGATGCCTACGTCATACAAAGAACAGACCCTCCAAGTTTCAGGTCTCTACGATCAGCGGTTTAGGCTGTGCGTTGATTGTCAGTCAGTCATTCAGGACAAAGCATTTTATATATATAGATAATCTATATACTGTGTATATAATCTATACTATGTATACTATTCCTAATATAATAAAAAGCCGAAGAGCTTTTTGTTTTAAACGAGCTAATCTATGAAACTACCAGTCGGATTCGAACAATTCTTTCACTAATAGGAAGGGTTATTATCCCCGAGTATTATAGTTTTTTACCCCGGGAACGCGGGTGAAACCGCGGGGGCAGCTAGTGTGAAATAAAGATAACACACTGTGCTAGAAGATATCTGACTTTCATAACACTGTACAGCCACAGCAGCTGTTAGTAACCTACATATCGGTAGGTGGTTGAACTGATTTTATTCTTGGTAATGGTAACCATTAGATTTGTATTACAAACAGTGGCGTGCATTGGTTTTCGGACTAGGTAGGCAGAAGAAATCATGGCCATATACGCCTAAATATGCCTCTTAGATAGATTATGTTTTTTGACCCGATTCGTAAAATTGTTTAGGTCAGCGTATCATTCCACACACATTTGGTATGATTCATTAGCAAACAAAATACATAATAACAAAATAATAGATTCGAATAACAGCATCCAGATAGCCAGGTGTATAATAAACATAATATTCTGTGTTAAAATGTCTAAGATTTTTACCTTTGTTTTAAATCCATGAATGTTTTGGAGTTGGTCTACAGCAAGTTACCTACTATTTTCAACAAACGAAAACTGACTAAAGGAATAATTTATCGACACATTTTGCATCTTCACCACAAAATTTCTTCATTTCACACACAATACACTTCATAGATACACTTCGCAAAATCACAATAAGTAGATAACAACAACATTGCATACAATGCCAGCCAAACCATAAACAAACCAACACAAATAAATTGCGAAGTTATATTTGAGTTGCTCTAATGTTGGTAAAGCAGTCGTAACTGTAGTCTTTTTAATTTGGATGGGTTACTTTACTTACAACAGAGTAGGTAAGGTTACTTTTGGTCCATAAATCGCGAATGTCAAATGTCAGTATGCTACGCATAGCAAAAGCGTGATTTATGCTTTCGTCGTATTATCTTAAAGAAGTGTGTGTGTGTGTATGAATATGCCGAAATCGTTTTAGTGTGCGTGAATTGCCGTAAATTTGAGAGGTGAACTCGCGAGTGCGTGCGCGGCAAAGTTTGAAATTTCGTATTGAATGTTAGGTTAGAATTTTTATTTAAAGTGATTATGTAGTTTAATTGAATCAAAATATTATTGAATTGAATCTTATGAGGTAGGCATTGCTTATTTGCCTATATGGAATGCACGCCACTGATTACAAAGTACCCCTACCTGTATGGATAGCATAACTATTTCTTAAGCCTATGATTTTACTTCCAAAAGTTGAATGTTCGTTGCACGGTATAAACTGCTCACCGAATAATAGAATAAGAATAAAGCCACGCCCGCTTATTCCACTTCGATCTAACAACTGACCTAATGATAACAATAAAGATTTTACTGCCTCCATTGAATGCCATTGAGCGGCTATTTATGAATGATTGAGAATTGAATGATAATGACAGTGAATGATATTGGTACTTGGGGGTCGTCCATTAATCACGTCAGATTTTTAGACCACTTTTTGACCCCCCCTCCCTCTTGGTGATATATGGTGAGGTTTTAGGCTCACCCTCCCCCCACCCCTACCAAAATCACGTGTAATTTTTAACCGGCCTCAAAAAGAAGTAAAGATAGTCCAAAAATGGTTTATGAAATAGAACCACCATGGGTTTACTTGGCTGTCTTTAATGGTGAGGAGTGGACAAGCATAATTTTCCTCAGCAGTTAGCGTGGTCAGAATTGCATGGGCGCATCAAAAAAAATACACGTGATATACCTCAAGACCCCAACCCCCCCTACCGTGATTTTTCGTGATATTATCCGAACCCCCTCCCCCCCTATTCGGGACTCACGTGATTAATGGACGCCTCCTTGTGGGAATATTCCTGCCTGATCTTTCATCGGTGAAGTTTGCATTTAAACAGTGCGTACTAGCATAGAGGAAAGATATTATCGTCCATGGTACTAGTTTAATGTTTATTTATGCAAGCCACCTGTATGCTCGCCACCTGTTTACTCTACGGAAGTAGAGTATCCGCGTTAAAAATAGTCCAGCTCATTAGCCTAAATTTGCGTCAGACTCATCGATGTTAATAATTTTGTTTTGTAATATACTTTCTACCTAACGCGTAATGAAAACATTTTATATTTATACTAAACAGCATAAAATGACATTTTTTTTGATGAAATACAATCTTTTAATTAGGTTATCAGAAACTAATGATTGTGGTGAATGTACTCGGGACGGAGTATAGTATTCACATTATACAATTAAATACATAATTGCTCCATTGAAGTTAAAATATCAAACAGCATTACCTCAGCAAATTATAAATAAAACCGGCCAAGTGCGAGTCAGACTCGCGCACCGAGGGTTCCGTACAAACCTGTAGGTATATAAGTAAATGGTAGTATACACCTGAGTATTTGATATGAATTTCAATTTAAGACGTATTAAAAAAAACTACTTAGTAGATCTCGTTCAAACCAATTTTCGGTGGAACTTTGCATGGTAATTTACATCATATTTTTTTTTTAGTTTTATCATTCTCTTATTTTAGAAGTTACACACATTTTACCACTTTGGAAGTGTCTCTCGCGCAAACTATTCAGTTTAGAAAAAAAATATATTAGAGACCTCAATATCATTTTTGAAGACCTATCCATCGACACCCCACACGTATGGGTTGGATGAATTTTTTTTTTTGAGTTTCAGTTCAAGTATGGGGAACCCTCAACATTTATTGTTTTTGTTTTTTTCTATTTTTGTGTGGAAATCATAATGCGGTTCACAGAATACATCTACTTACCAAGTTTCAAGCGTATAGTTCTTATAGTTTCGGAAAAATGTGGCTGTACAAACGGACGGACAGACATGACGAATCCATTAGGGTTCCGTTTTTTGACAATTGGCTACGGAACCCTAAAAAAATAACAAGATGCATTAGGTATTATTAGGTACATAATCTATAAGTAGTAGTGGTACTTTTAGTAAATTATGTTTTTTCGGGAGTTATAAATATTACCAAACTATAAAAACGAGAACTGTATCTGCTAAGAAACCGCTGTGCAGTTTTGCAGAATTAAGCGTAGTCAAAAAATCTGTAAATAAATAGATATCCTGGGACATTCTCTCATACACGGTCATCTGATCCTAAAAACTGATATAATACATATACCTACTACTTTTTGTTTGTAAATACATACTTAATATACTTGTGTTGTGTTGTGATGGTACAGTGGGCGGAGGTCGCAAGTCATCCGAGGCGGAGGAGACGCCGCGGCGCGGTGGGTCGCGCGCGTCCAGCGTGTCCGACGAGGGCGGGTTCAACGAGCCCTCGCCCGAGGTGGTGGCGCGGCTGCGGCCCGCCGACTACCGCGAGCCGCCGCCGCCCGCGCCGCACGCGCCGCTCACCAAGGAACACCGCGACGGAGAGCGCGCGCGCTCCGATCCAGACACGCTCTCTGTTCTACAACAGGTAACCAACACAGGACACTCGTTTTTTTTAACCTTTGGTAGACGTATTTTATTGCAAGCCCTTTGTAGTAGCTCAAGGTCTGATCTCAAATAGTCTAGCAGACATCTGGCAGTTTGCGATGCTTTGCGAGAGATGTTTAAAGGCGGTGGAGAAGACACAATATTTGTTTAAAAGGAATGTCGGTAGAAGGCTAAAATACACCCAACACCTTCTAGTTCGTTAGGTTAGTATTTTCAATAAGTGGAGCATATTTAGTGAATGGGGACAGGATATGCTGAAACTTTCCGTTACGCGATTCTGAGTCGCCGGAAACTTTTAGTTATTATGATGAAACCTGACTGAGTGGTCGTAAATTTCAGGACTCGGGCGTAGTAGTGAGCGAAGCGAGCCAGGGCTCCATAGAGGTGCTCGACAAGTCGACCACTAGCCAATGGAGCGTGTCGGAGGCGGAGAACGCGTCGGGCGAGGGCCGCGGCGCCGAGCCCGCCGACCCGGAGTCCGACGCGCGCTGGGACGAGCCCGACGCAGACGCAGACGCAGATGCCGACCCTGACGCCAAGCAGCCCGACAGTATGACGCCGGATGAGGCCGAGATATTACTCAGCTCCAGGTAACTTCACATGCATGGGTTCTGAGAGTTCAGAATCTTAGGTTTGTTTTCTAGCAGAGTTCAGCAAGGGATGTTTTTCAACCCACCAATAGGATTTCTTCATTACTAATAAAACGATTTAGCCACCCTCATCTTTAGTTTAAAGGTTTAAAGCTCCTTACCAGAGTTTATATATTATGGCATTTAAAAAAGAAGTGCATACAAAAAAATGGAATTGGAATCAGAGGGATTTTGTATTAGATGGCAGCACTTGTACGTTAGCATTCTCTAGTACCCAACTGATATGGCTTACCGATGTACCTGCGCAGAAGATAAATTTTCAATGCGCGGGAAATGCTATTGGTCGGCAGCTGCCGCCATGTGTGCGGAGGGGCGTGACTTGCGAGTGAGACGGAACTAACAGCTGCACTGTATTATGAACCTTATAGTAGTGATCTAAGGTTGATTGTAAGTTTAAGCATTCTTTCGTAAATCTTCGGGCCATACCTTCTTTTCTGTGCGAAAGAAGATTCACGATGCGCCTTATCAGTTGGGTACTACTGTAATGGCGTACTTTTATTCACTAATGGCGGGTACATATTAACGAGAGACAACGGACGAATTTGACCGTGTGTGTGAAGAGTGCGACCGGTACTGTGTGCGATCATGTTAAAATGTGGACCCACTATAAGAAATCTGGAGGCTTTAAATATTTTACGAGCTTTTATTTAACTGACAATATGTATCTATGTTCGGGTGGAATCTTCTAAGTCAAATTTCACCCATTTCCAGTGGTCAGGTTGACTTGATATTTGGTATGCATTAGTATATTGGATGACAATGCAAGTACAGTCACTAAAAAAAGCTTGTATTAAAAATGACTTATTTAACAAAAAACGGATTCATTATTTTAAAAAAAATCCCCTGATTTGATGTTTAACGATTGTAAAGCATTTAACTATGCATCTATTCTAGTCCTTGTTTACAACTTCTAACTAAACACTTGTATGTTGAAACAATGTATGGAATTCACTCAAGCACGTAACCTTGTTTTCATAAAGCACACAAAACACTGTCCTACACATTATAGTCTTATTACAAAGATTATTGCATCTCTATATTTAGCTTTCATATTATCATTATTTTTTATAGAATGTTCAGTTATGTATTACCGGCGTGTGTATAATATCGCTGAAACCTTTGTCAATAATGCATGATTCAACTTCTTGTTACTTATAAGTTAGATTTATTTGTAGTAGTTTCTTGCACTGTATACCTAGAACTGTCATTACTATTATTTTTTCTATAGATATATCTTCCTCGTAAGTATTGTAGCGCTTAGTATATTATTATTAAATGTTATATTTTTATCATTTGCATGCTGCCTGTGCGCACAACGCTTCATTCTTGCCTGATCACATTTGCAGTATTCTGGAGAAAAAACTTAGGTAAGCTCGGTGCATTCTTTGTTCTCTTTGTCTAGTTTTATTGAATGTGCATTTTATTTCTGTTCCTACTTCCATTTCTACACAAGTTTTTTTTCTCATATGGATGTGATTTTTCGGTTTAGTAGGCTTAATAATAATAGGCGGTTCAAATAGGCTTGAACTCTTTAAAATTTCTTATCGAATACCAGCTGATTTGCCGTATCCTTTTATTTTTCTACTATTAAGTTAGCAAGCAAACGGTCCTTCTGATGGTAAGCGGTTACGGCCTATAGATGCGTGCACCAGAGAAATGGCTCACATGTTGCCGACCTGGAAAAATGTCTTCACAAACAAAAGCCCATGAGAGGGCTTATAGATGAATCACTGTGCTGGTAGCGGTAGGCACACTTCCAGCACATTGCCTCTACTTGGAGATCTGGGACATTATTGGATTCATATGTCCGTTGCTATTTTGTCACCCGACTTCATGAGTGACCAACCGACCATTTTTAAAAACCCTTACTTTGAAATTTATGCAAAGTGCAATGCAGTTATGTTCTAAGTCCACCATCGTAATTTCGTTGGTGATGCTCAACCTCCATTTTCAATCTTAAATACAGTTTTTAATTCCATGTGTTATCCTAAATAAATTCATATTACGCCATCTTACACGTGCATTACACAAACAAACATAAAACCTTGTTCCTGTAAAATTTGGTCAATGGTCGGTTGGGTAATCAAGTATACGGACGACGATTTGTTAACAACTGATGGACAGCATCTCTCATGCATTTTACCTCAAATTTTGAATGAGCTTTCGTTTGACCTCCATGTACCCATATTAAAGGATGAATGTGGTAACATGTGGTGGTATTTCCAGACAAGAAGCTCTGTTGTCGGACGAGCAGGCGCAGGAGATAGTGGCGATGTTGTCGCCGCACACGTTGCCGCACGACAACGGCGTCTCGCTCAACGACAGCTACCAGTCTGTGCTCTCCTATGAGAGGTACGTTATTTTACCTAAATATACAGACAGGTGGATATTTTAGACGGGTCAGTCAGGGCAGCTACCTTGAGGGTTGAAGCCGTTGATGTTCGTCGCATTTCGATCTGTCTCTGTTTATCTTGGACATACAAGATCTTTGGATCAAACACTACAGTGCATGGAACATTTCAAAACACACGAAACAATTAAATATTTTGTAATTTCATGCCTTTTATGAATTATTATTACCAGTTGTGAAGTGAAGCGCTTAGAGCTATTTTTGATGCTGTAAGCTCTGCGCTCTAAAGCACTATTTCATTCAATCCATTATAAAAGATCGTTTTTAACCGACTTCGAAAAAAGGGCGTGGTTCTCAATTCGGTTGTATTTCTTTTTTATGTTTCTTACCTCATAACTCGGATATGGACAATTCTTTTTTTATTAGGAAGAGTTCACTTCCCGTTTGGTCCCATCGTCATCAGGTCAGGATTTTATTACTTTTTAGTGTACATTGAAGTCGGTTTAAGTTTTTTGTAAATACAGTTTTTGTTTGACACGTAATATGTACCGTATTATTTAAATTCCAGTATGCAGTCAGTGGATGAGAGCTACGAGTTCGTGTCGCTGGAGGCGGACAGCGGGCTGGCGGGCGGCGACCGGCGGCAGGCGCACGAGGCGGCGCCGGACCGCGACCGCGACCGCGACCGCGACCCCGACCGCGACCGCGACCGCGACCCCGACCGCGACCGCGACCGCGACCCCGACCGCGACCGCGACCCCGACCGCGACCGCGACCCCGACCGCGACCCCGAGCCCGACCACGAGCCAGGCACGGTGTTCGACCACTACCCGCCGCACTCGCTCAGGGAACTGGCCGAGGAGAACGGCATACATTACTTTGAGGATGGACACTTTTATACCGAGGTACCTATTATGGGCCATTCTTCACACACGGTTATCTCATCCCAAACTAAGCTGAGCTACACTATGTAAACCAGATAATTGATATACCTAAACTACATTTTGTTTGTAAATTTGTCAATCAACTTTTTCTTGTTTGTTATTCTGTCCCGTTATCCAAGATACAATAATGACCGAGTTTCTTAAAAAAACTGTTATTATGTATGCTACTAATGTGCTTAAGAGATAGTCCATAAATTAATGGGCTTTTAACTTTTAGCTTTTAACGAGAAAAACGTACGTTTGGTGAATTGTAACCATAGAAAACGAATAAGAAAACCATGGGACATTGGGGAACGTAACCATGTCAACAGATACAAGGAAAAATTGATCGACCCAAATTCATAATTACACCCAGACTCAGTAAATGGAAATGCAGACATGTTCATGCAAACAAATGTATGACTGACACAAATGAATGTCCTCATTGCATGTAGATTTTGGACCATAGTCGATTCCATAGTTTAGATTTTTTTATTGGTCCACAGAAAAAAACTATCCAAACAAATCCATAGGTCATAACTAGTGCGGCAAGATAAAAAAAGCTGATGATATTTGCAGGTTGCCGGACTGCCGCCTATAGAAGATGAAGAGGATGACGATTACTACCCTCCAGTATTTGTTAAAAAAAATACCAAAGTCAAATTCAGGTATGTTAAATTAAATTTGCACATGAATAATTAGTTTTTATGATATGACTAGTTTTCTGCCCGCGGTTTCACCCGCACCCCCTTACCTACCCTACCCTACGCTACCCTACACTACCCTACCCTACCCTATAAAAAGTCCGATCCTATGTCCGTCTCCTGGTTCTAAGCTAAATAAATAGTGAAACTAACACGACTTTCTTTTATATATCTAGATAAGATAGAATGTAAATATTATGTAATGAATCTAAGTTTGTTTTGATAAGAGTAATTGCTCAAATGCTGAATTTACTGCCGGCTCTTCACAGCAAATGCAACCTTCGGAACCGGTATTAGAGTATAAGAGACAGACTTTTCATAAGTGCCTGCGAAGGTCTATTTGAATAAAAGATTTTGAATGAGACAACTTGAAGACACGATACACGTAATTTCCCACTAAAAAGTCCTCACCGATATTATTCTGGTGTTATTTCCGTAACAGTACGAACCCAATGCTGGTGTACTCGACGCACTCGGTCCGCGAGTACGACCGGCGCAACGAGGACGTTGACCCCGTGGCCGCGTCCGCCGAGTACGAGCTCGAGAAGCGCGTCGAGAAGATGCACGTCTTCCCCGTCGACCTCGTCAAGGGGGCCGATGGACTAGGACTCTCTATTATAGGTAAAAGAAATAGCCTTTATTCTCTAGCTACTAAGAGCTAATAATATCGAGTATACAAGGTGACTTTTGAATCGTTGTTTTGCTAGAACAAACGTTGTTCAGGCCATGGTATACTAACATACTCTAGCATCAAAATAAATAAAAAAAACGTCATTGGTTTTTGATAAAACTCAAAACAATGTTAAAAAAGTCGGGATCATTGTTACTCCTTGCAACACAGACAACGCGCTCGCGCTTCAACGTATTTGCGGTACGGCGGCATGCCAGTATTGTTGCAGGTGAGGGAATCCGCAGGTTCCTAATTATTTTTTAACAGTCTGTTTTGTGTCTTTTCAAAAACCAATAACGTATGTTTTTTCATTTAATGCTATAAAATGTTAGTAGAGCATAATCTGAACAACGTTTGTTCTAGCAAAACAACGATTATATAGGTTATAAGTCACCGCGTATATGATTTTCACAACTAAAACGTATTTGAAAAGAAAGCAAATTGATACGTAAATAAGAGAAGATAATATGGCACAAAACAGATCATAGAACATGTTGTATGCACACAAAGACATCGTTTTAATACGACCTAAGACAGTTTATGTATGAGACATACAGTGTTTGTGTAGTCTTATCAGTGCACGCACTGGTGTTTGTATGCACAGATAAGACTTTTGATTATTATCTTTCTCTTGCATAAAGGTGGCTATCCGCCAGAGATGTGTAGCGAGGAATGTGTTTAACTGACAAATAGGATCACATCATTTTGACGTTATAGTTCTAATGAAGCGATCCAATTTGTCAGCTAAAACACATTCCTCGCTACACATCTCTGGTGGATATCCACCCTAAGGCTTGTCTTATTATGTAAATTAAAATCGTTAACAGTGTAATAAAACATGTTTATTTTTAGGTATGGGTGTGGGAGCGGATGCGGGCTTGGAGAAGCTAGGCATATTCGTGAAAACCATTACCGAAAGTGGCGCAGCCGCCAGAGACGGGCGCATACATGTCAACGATCAAATCATTGAGGTCGACGGCAAGAGTCTGGTGAGATTTTATATTGCTCATTATTTTCAATAGAAAACCTAAGTCGAAAAGTTGATTCCTTGGGCTCACTACCATTTTCTATTGAAATACAACTGTGGTCCAACTAATTAGTTTTCTTCCGTCAAATATATTATTTGTCTTACATTCTGACATGCGTCTAATCATTTATACCTGCTAATAAATAGCGTATTTCCTTGTTATGTTCTCAGGTTGGAGTAACGCAAGCATACGCAGCATCAGTGCTACGCAACACATCAGGGCCGGTGAAATTCCTCATTGGCCGAGAAAAGGACCCGGAAAACAGTGAAGTGGCACATCTTATACGACAGTCGCTCGCTGCTGATAAGGAACGGGAGGACCGGTAAATAATAACATATACGCTCGATGTAAGCTTAGTGCCGACGAAACCATGTTAGCATTAGTATTCAGTGGCTATGTTCAGCAGCCAGTTGATTCTAGGTTTTTTTTTTTTTTTATACGACTAAGTCGGTAAACAAGCATACGGCCCGCCTGATGGTAAGCGTTTACCGTAGCCATATGGACGCTTGCAACACACGAAGCATCGCTCACGCGTTACCGACCTTTCCCCCTTCCCCAATGAGCTCTGGCGACCTTACTCACGCGCAGGAACACAATTTTACACAACATAAAGTTATTTGGCTGCGGTATTCTGTAAGGTGGAGGTACTTCCCCAGTCGAGCTGCTCTTTGAGCGAATAAACACTACGCTCTACCTCTCTAAAAATCTAATCTAGGTAAACGAATAGTAGCTGAACTCAAAAAGTAATGAGGTAATTAATCTAAGATTATTTTGTTTTTTATAGAGCGGCTCGCGAACGCCAACGTCGTCAACAAAGCGAAGAAGAGGAGACCACTCAAGCGGCACCCGCCGAGCCCGCCGCTCAAGCAAGGCACCCAGAAATAAACGAGCTACGGGCCTTCTTACACGAGGTTTGTCAAACTTATTAACATTTTTAATTCATTCTGATTCTATTATACGAGTGACAGCATGGCAATTGGCTACTTGACAGTTATAATGAAAAAATATGAAATATGTTAGATATGATAGCTAATAGGTTAACAATAATTACACAATATGTTTTTTGCATAATAATATTTTTTTAATATTTTATTTTAGGAAATAAAAAGTGAGTTTTTTTATCTGTGGATTACAAGAACCGAAACGCGGGCGGCCGGGATTGACCATCTATGGTTTGTTTGTGAGGTTTGTGACGTCAAATTTAACTAGAGGTGTGAAACTCATCAAAAATACGCGAGCTGCATAATAGCTCACGGCTCAGGTGTCTGAGCTGGTTCAATGACTCAGCTCGCAGATCAGCTCAATTTGTACCTATAGTCCACGATGTAACGCGTACCGCGCGTCGAATCGAGCCGATACGCAGTGAGCGTGCGCGCTTATCGTGGACTATAGGTACAAATTGAGCTGATCTGCGAGCTGAGTCATTGAACCGGCTCACACACATGAGCCGTGAGCTGTTATGCAGCTCGCGTATTTTTGTTTAGTTACACACCTCTAGTTTTGTTTAAAGTGATGTGACGTCACACCTGACAAATGTCACGTGACCGGGTGTTTTTGCGCGAATTTCAAATGAAATGTTAAAAAATATTTTTTTCCTTGTAAATAAAATTTTTTTGATAAAAAGATAATTGTAAGAGGTATAAAATACACGTATGTAAATTTTAAAATATGTTTCCGAAAACTGTCAAGTAGCCAATTACGTATGACGGTTGCATTTGTTACCGTTTTTAGGGTTCCGTAGCCAAATGGCAAAAAACGGAACCCTTATAGATTCGTCATGTCTGTCTGTCTGTCTGTCTGTCTGTCTGTCTGTCTGTCTGTCTGTCCGTGTATGTCACAGCCATTTATTTCCGAAACTATAAGAACTATAATGTTGAAACTTGGTAAGTAGATGTATTCTGTGAACCGCATTAAGATTTTTACACAAAAATAGAAAAAAAACAATAAATTTTGGGGGTTCCCCATACTTAGAACTGAAACTCAAATTTTTTTTTTTCATCAAACCCATAAGTGTGGGGTGTCTATGGATAGGTCTTCAAAAATGATATTGAGGTTTCTAATATCATTTTTTTCTAAACTGAATAGTTTGCGCGAGAGACACTTCCAAAGTGGTAAAATGTGTGTCCCCCCCCCTGTAACTTCTAAAATAAGAGAATGATAAATCTATAAAAAATATATGATGTACATTACGGTGCAAACTTCCACTGAAAATTGGTTTGAACGAGATCTAGTAAGTAGTTTTTTTTTAATAGGTCATAAATTGAAATTAATATCAAATACTCAGGTCTATACTACCATTTACTTATATACCTACAGGTTTGTACAGAACCCTCGATGCGCGAGTCTGACTCGCACTTGGCCGGTTTTTTTTTATTAAATTCTAATAAAAATAAAAAATCAAATGAGCAGAACTAGACTATTTAGCTCTGCTCGTTTGTTTTTTTTTTGGCACTTATATAAGATAAAAGAATAATTGCTATTGTGTGAACTTATAAATCAAAATATTTTTTTCGAAGGTTTTAGAATATAAAAAAAGCATTTCATTGCGACTCTGCCAGGATTCGAACCTGGAATCTTCTGATCCGTAGTCAGACGCGTTATCCGTTGCGCCACAGAGCCAGTTGGATGCTGTGTGGAATATTGCAACCATGTTGTTGATCTTAGGCATAACAAGAAACAAACTTTGTTTCATATTTATATCATTACTAGCTGTCCCCCGCGGTTTCACCCGCGTTCCCGGGATAAAAAGTAGCCTATGTCCTTCTCCATACCATAGGCTACCTGGAAATTTCATGGTGATCCGTTTAGTAGTTGAGGCGTGAAGGCGTAACAAAGAAACAAACTCACTTTCGCATTTATAATATTAGTTAAGATTATATCAAAACATGAAGATAAATCTTTGAATGTTGGCATACTTAAAGTTTATATGGAGATGAAGTGCATAAAGATAATATTTTAATATAATAATGCATTACAATACATTTTATTAATAAACAAATACCATACGTTGTCAAGCTGAGAATAATGTCAAACAATCATAATGTCATAGTTTGTTTATTATACGTGAAGTGAATTTATTCAAACATAAAAAGAAAATACGGTCGAATTTCGATCACTACGGGACCACTAGTTATCTATAATTATATTTTTGCATCTTACAATATGTAACATTGCTGAGGAGATAACATCCTATATTCTTTGTGATTTGATGCCCAAAATCCTGTAATAAAATGTTAAACAATATTGTTGTACCCAGTTGGTGGGCATGGAGAGCGGCGGAGGTGGTACCGCGGAAATAAGTTCCCGCGTCCGCGAGTGGTGCTCGGCGCGCGCTCCCGACGAGCACTTGCACCGCGCGCTCGCCGCCGCCGCCGACACCGCACACCGCGCGCAGAGGAAATATGATAAGGTATGTACGGTAGTACCCAACTGATATGGCGCGGCGTGAATCTTCTTTCGTACAGAAAAGAAACTATGGCCTAACTATTTTTCTTCATAAAATCAAGGTCTGCTGTAGACACGTGCCTGTCATTTCTTTTTTTCATTCATTTCGTTTGTCATTATTTTTTCAGGAAATAATTAGAAAAGAAAATATGACACTCCAAAAAATTTCTTAAAATTTTAATGTAAAAAGTAATTGAATCGGCTCAGTTTTCGAGGAGGAAATACGAAACGTCGATCTGTTCGTATTTTTTAATGTCGTATAATCGGTCTTTGCTGTAGCTGTCTTTATCGCACTCAATGGGAGCCATATTTTGGCACCGGGAGGGCCAACGAGTACCTATTTTTGAAATTCCTCGCAGGCCCCGTCTCATCATACACTCTCCAGGGAACTCCCATGGTGATTCGTGTTAAGAGTTAAGATTCGTAAGTCTCCGAGCGTGGGAATTTATCATAGAGCCCACACATCGACAAATTCTACTCACACAGATGCATGATATAAATGGAATGGTCGTTAAATTCAAATTCAAAATCATTTATTCAAATAGACCTTCGCAGGCACTTATGAAAAGTCTGAATCTAATACTCTAATACCGGTTCGGAAGGTTGCATTTGCTGAGAAGAGCCGGCAATAAACTCAGCAATTACTCTTTTCAAAACAAGCTTAGATTCATTACATAATATTTACATCCTAATCGCACTGAAAACAATTGCGCGGCAAAATTACAAAGTAGACTGAATAAATATTTAATAAGTAAATAAATAGCAAACTCGGTGCAGACCAGCCCCCACAAGCAGCACCTGTTCACGAGTATGACGCGTGTGGCAGCTGGCAGCCATCTCCCTAATGTAGAGTATTGTGTCAGGCTCGGCGCGCCCTCCGCGAGTGGCGGCGCACGCGCGCGATGGTGCGCGCGCGCGAGGAGTGGTGGAGCGGCGCGCTGCGCGACGCGCACCGCGAGTACGCCGCCGCGCTCTCCGCGCTGCACGACCGCGTCGCACGGCTCGAGGTCTTGTTGCTGGTATGTACATGTACATGTACACGTACACGGTCCGGTCCATCGAACAGTTAACACAAATAACATCATTGGACTGTTTTACACAAAACTTAAACCGACTTCAAAGTCCACTACGAAGTAATCTAATCCTGATCTGATGACAATGGGACCAAACGGGAAGTGTACCCATCCAGACAAAATAATAATTTTCCAAATCGGTTAATAAATGACGGAGTTATGAGGTAACAAGCATAAAAAAAACAACCGAATTCAGAACCTCCTCCTTTTTTTGAAGTCGGTTAACAAGCGCAATCACGTTGATTTTGCTTGCAATCTATTACGCCAATTATTGGCTAAGGCAAGGATACATGCGCACTGATTGACAAAGTCAAGATCACGCGATGCAGTGATTGGTCCTTACTGTTCAAAATCAGTGACTAATCACTGATTAGTTTTTGAATCGGATTGCTCGGTATTACTACTCTAGGGATTGTTCCTATTCTAATATATTGTTATAGTTTTAATTAATTCGATTATAGATTATATTAGAACGAAACTAAGCCGCCGGTAATATTGCTTCTTGCTATGCCTATGATCGAGAAGGTGGTTGCAATATTCCACACAGCATCCAACCGGCTCTGTGGCGCAACGGATAACGCGTCTGACTACGGATCAGAAGATTCCAGGTTCGAATCCTGGCAGAGTCGCAATGAAATGTTTTTTTTTTAAATTTTAAAACCTTCACCTTACAAGCATTATCAATACTAATTTAATTATTTTCGATAATATACTATTCATAAAAAAAAGACACGCTTTTATGGGTTTCTCCAAAATCTATCGGGGCAAAAAGGGGTAAACGGCCAAGCCACATATTTTGACTAAGGTGTAGAGTTTGTGAAGATAGGGTTTGTAGAGTTAGGGCGTGTAGAGTTATAAGCTTGGCTCTACATGAGATCTAATTACTTTTTGATAGTGCGAGCCATGTGATCTCGTATTGGCAACATTTTACATGAAAATGTTTTTGGTGGGATTATGTTTTAAGTTTAAAGTTGTTATACATTGGAAAGGATTTTTGGAAATTCCATGCCTACGGGGCTAACAACTTAAGAACCATAGAAGAAATTAAATCAAATCAAAATGCTTTATTTGTGAATCACAAGATAACATAAATAGGTCTTAAAAATAGTTCAACTGTGACTTGCCTACATAGGCAAGACAAAATAAAATTACACAACATTAAACTGACAGTTATATATCTAAGCTTCATGAAACTATGGTCCACAGGAGACTCAAAAGAAGGCAGGCTTGCCGGTAATGTTGCCGCATGAACCTTCCGCGCGACGTGAGACCCCGCCACTGCCGCGGCGACCCGATCCAGACCCGTTACTTATAAACGGTACGTTTTTGTTACTGTAATGAGTGTTGACGTGGCCTAAAGTAAATCGTCGGAACAGACAGGCGGATACTATAGTTAGTAGGATACTCATGTTTACTGTAGGTTTTTTTTCAAATGTCTCAATTAAGTATCAACTTTAGCTATAAAGCTCAACTCTTTTAAGGAATCATGCTAGTTTTAATTATAGTAGTATCGACTTTTTTACTTAAGGCTACCTACGCACAGACAGGCGGCTTGCTTAGCGCCTGGAGCCTAGCGAGTAGCTTAGTAAAACGAACGTTCTAGAATGTTCGTGACCGGCCGCACTGCACCAACTGTGACACGTTAAGCGACTAGCTAGAACGTTCGTTTTACTAAACTAATCGCAAGGTGACTCGCTAGGCTCTAGGCGCTAAGCAAGCCGCCTGTCTTTGCGTAGGTAGCAAAATCAAAATCAAAAAGTTTTTTATTCAATTTAGGCCCTGGTTACTTATGAACGTTAAATTGGTACATACAGTTGAATTTACCACCGGTTCGAAATACACTTAAACTGAGAAGACTCCGGCAAGAAACTCAGCCTTACTAAGACCGGACTTTTGAATCGCCAGATAAACCTCCTGATGAGTACCTATATCTGGCCATTGGAAAATGGTCCCTTAAACATGAATTAAACTTCCAGATCCTTGGAGCTCAGACAGCGATCTATCCGACCTATCTCCCGTTGAGGACGAGTACGCTAAAGTTGACAAATCGGATCGTCGTCGTGAGGCACCTGACATTGGCGACGTGACCGTTACTACCACGGCTAGTGACGTGAAAGCTACAGTGAGTGTCACTAGTGTTGTGACTGTAACCACGGCTCCGACGCCCATACCCGCTGTCACACCGGTGGCTACGACAGTACCTACTCCTGCGCCGGTACAAGCTGTCACTGCTACAGTTGCGCCTACTACGGCTGCGGATATTATGTGAGTATCTGAGATGTATGAATGAAACAACCGTCTTACTGGAACACTAGTTTATTACTGCCGAACGGCAGCGCGCTGCATATACATCATTCCTCCACACTTAGATTTTGGAACCTGGTGACAATATAGTAATATTCCTTTTAAAGATTAAGTTTAAACACACATTAGTAGATAAATACGCACATAATAAAATCAAAACTTTTAAAAGTACTGTTTATAATCAACAACATTTCTCTTACGCTTCTGGCGTGAGAGTGGGGGTGATGGTGCTGATTGTACGTCAATATTACGCTCGATAGTACTTGGAAATTGGTTGCTTTCAGACAAAATAGTCTCAGCCTGTGCTGGCACTGGTATATCTGCAGCGGGCATCCCCTCACTCTCGTTAGCCTCACGATCGCCCCCTTTTTCCCCATCACCATCATCTGCGACACATTCCGCATCTGGTGCTATTGGTGCTTCATTCGTCTCAGTTGCCAGGGGCGAATTACAACAAGAACCCTGTTGCTCAGTAGAAACTGTCGGTAAAACTAGATTTCTATCCTGTACTAGTTCATCGGGCGATTGAAACGTATAAGACACATCATTATTTGTGAATGCCGACTGATTGTTGCCCGTATATTTAATAATCTGATCTACGTGCCTTATACAGCAAATATCTAAATTTTTAATAAAAATGTTATACATTTTAATACCTATTTTATTTTTAATTATACCTAACTGCCAAGTTTCCTTCCGTGCGCTGTACCATCGGGTCCAAACGACATCGCCAATTGAAAATTGCCTTTTCCCGAGTACCGAAGGAGAATCAACCTGAATTTCGTTTGATGGTACAATTAAATCTAGACGAGATCGCAGCTTTCTACCGAACATTAACTTAGCTGGCGTTTCACCAGTGGTACAGTGCACAGTGTTCCTATAATTAAACAAATAACCTAACAGTAATTCACTTATCTGGTACAGCGGTAGGTTGTCCTTTAGAATACATTTCAACATTTTTTTACATGTTCTTACCGAATTTTCGGCTTGACCATTGCTGGGAGGATGATAAATGGGTGACGTCATATATTTAATACCGTTGGAAGAGCAAAATGTTCTAAATTCATTAGAATTAATCTTGACGTCATTATCTGAAACTAATGCGTTCGGTATACCAAAGGTTGAAAATATGCCCTTTAGCTGTACTATAAGGTTCTTAGTTGAAGTTCCATTATGCATGTGTAGGCATTCAACCCATTTACTGTAGGAGTCAACAAGCACGAGATATACCCTTTGCCCCACGGTCATATAATCAATGTGCACGCGCTGCCAGGGAGCGGCGGCGGCGGGCCAGGGCGCGGGGGGGTCGCGCGGTGGCGCGGCGCGCACACTCACGCATGTTGCACACGAACCTATCCAACGCTCGATGTCGCCGTCGATGCCGGGCCACCACATTCTACTACGCGCGTTACTCTTAGTTTTAATTATACCTAAATGGGTGTCGTGTAGTTCTTCTAACATTTTTTTTCTTAAGGCCGACGGAATGACTATTCTATGTCCCCTTAGAAGGCAACCGTTTTCGTACTGTAAGTCAGATTTGCACTGAAAATAAGGTAAAACAGATTTACAAATAATTTTTCGAGGCCAGCCCTTCTTCATGTACCTAATCACCGTTTGAGTCACAGTATCGAGCTCCGTTGCCTGCATTATGTCGTGTACGGTAGTGGCAGGCGATGCCTCGTCTAAAAACTTAAGTGCATAATAGGTATCTATATCTACATCATTATCGGTCACTTCTGATTTGTTTGTGGGTTTTAACGGCGCGCGTGAAAAATAATCGGCTACTATGTTATTTTCACCCGATACATAACGTACTACATAATTATAAGCCGATAATGTAATAGCGTATCTCTGGAGCCTTAGCGCTGTTGTTACCGGTATACCTGTCTTGTTATTAAAGATAGAAACCAATGGCCTGTGGTCGGTGTTTAAAATGAATGGTTCACTTCGACCGTACAAATACTGATGGAACCTTTTTACACCAAACATAATAGCGGTCGCCTCCTTCTGTATTTGGCTATAGTTACGTTCGCTGGCAGTTAGCGAACGCGATGCATATGCGAGAGGGCGCTCGTGCGCATCGCCTTCCCCGCGCTGTGCTAACACGGCGCCGAGTCCGGCCGGCCCCGCGTCCACCGTAAGTATGAGCTGCGCTGTCGGCTCGAAGTGTGCTAGCACGCGTTCGGACGCCAACTCGCGGCGCACCGCCGCCATAGCCCGCCGCTGCCTCTCTCCCCACTCCCAGGGTGCATCACTTCGTAGTAACTCGTGGAGCGGATTCAATAATGACGAAGCGTTAGGTATAAAATTCCTATAGTAATTTACGACACCTAGGAATCTCTTAACTTCGGTGACGTTAGTCGGTTCGGAAGCGCTTATTATCGCCTTAACCTTATCAGGACTCGTCATTAAACCTGCTTTACTGATCACGTAACCTAAATAAAGGACGCTTTCTCTGAAAAATTCGCACTTTTCTTTTTGAAGGCGTAGACCGGCATCGCTTAATCTATGTAAAACTTCAGTTAGCCTTTTTAAGTGGGATATTCTATCAGGACCAGTTATACATATGTCATCAAGCCAGACACTGACTCCTTCTATGCCCGATAAAAGTGTTTCCATAGATTTTTGAAAGATTGCCGGTGCGTTTGCTAAGCCGTAAACTAAACGCGTATATTTATAAAGCCCTTTATGCGTATTTATGGCTGTAAGTTCCTGTGATGACTCATCTAATATAAATTGATTGTATGCATTTTTCAAATCAATTTTACTGTATAGCTCCCCCCCCCCAATCCTAGCGAAAACCTCTTCAATCCTGGGTAAAGGGTATTGTTCAATTACAAGGTCCTTATTTAGTGTTACTGAAAAATCTCCTGCGATCCTAACCTTACCATTTTCCTTTAACACAGGTACTATTGGGGTGGCATACTGCGCGTGGTTTATAGACACCAAAATACCTAAACCTACTAGACGCTCTAATTCTTGCTCGACCTTATCTCTTAGAGCAAAGGGTACAGTTCGCGGCTTATAAAACTTTGGAACAAAATTATCTTTTAGTTGTAGTGTAACTTTGAATTTATTAAATGAACCCAACTCATCCTTCCACAGATCAGGAAACTTTTTGAGTAATTCCATTACATCATTATCGCTACACACTAACGACTTAATGTCGGTTGTAATAATTAAATTAAATGTGGACATGAAATCCCTACCTCCATTTTTAACCACAAAAACTTTAATATTTCGTTGCATATTATTAAATTTTGCTATAATTGTGAAGAATCCTAATGGAGAGATTTTATGTCCATTGTACAAGCACATTTTTACATTGCAATTTTGTAATTGGTAATGCGAGAACATCTTAGTGTACAATGTATCTGAAATTATACTGCTACCAGATCCTGAATCGAGCTCCATTTCAATGAATTGATTACCTAAAACTAGTTCAATTTGAATAGGCTTATCAGCTACGTACCTTATATTAAAATTCTGGCACTCGTCGCATACCGTGTCCTGGGACTGGTTACCACTGCATTCCTCGTTAGAATCGACATGATAAACGCACGACGAGCCTTTAGAGTTACCACACACTTTTTTTAAATGGCCCTTTACACCACACTTTTGGCACGTATAGCCCTTGTAGCGACACTTATCACTACTATGATTTTTCATTCCGCAAACTGAGCACCGCTCATTATCTCGATGAGCTGACGCCACAGCACCACCCGCGCCCGCGCCACGTCCACGACTAGGTTTCCCATGGAATCTCGCACGGTATACTGGTTCCTCCTTGATAGAAACGGACTCAGTACTGGTACTGGCGCCATACATGGCTTTTGCCTCCTTGGCACAAGCCGCCTGCTCCGCCACTTCAATAGCCTGCGTCAATGTGAGGGTAGACGGGCTCTTCTCGAACAATTTGTCGCGCTCTGGACCTGCATTCAGGCCAAGGACGAAACGATCTCTCAAGTTCGTTTCTAGAGCGGTGCCGAAGTCGCAATAAACTGCCAAACCTCTTAGTCGCGCCGCCCATTCTCCTAGGGTTTCGCCTGGTTTCCTGCTGGCACTAAAAAATTTTGCCTTGTCCACAAATGAGCACTTCTTTGGCTTGAAATGGCCATCGAGTAATCCAACTAGGTCCTTGTAGCTCAACGCTTCCAACTCCTTAGGAAATGCGAGATTAAGCACTAATCGATACGTTTCCTCTGTGAGATGAGTTAGTAGAATTCCACTCTTCTTTTCATCGTCCACACTGTTGATTTTCAAGAACTGCGTCAATTTGCCTTTGTATATCAACCATTCGCTAGTTTTATGGTCAAAAACCGGCAAATTCCCGAGATAGGCGTTCATTTTTTTTTTTTTTTTATTATTTTTTTATGCGTGGGTAATCCAACGACGTTCGCCAGTGAGATGTATGAATGAAACAACCGTCTTACTGGAACACTAGTTTATTACTGTCGAACGGCAGCGCGCTGCATATACATCAGTATCATTTTACTGTAACAGCACTGGTTACTTGTTACGTGTGCAGGCTGACGTCACCAACTGTTGTGTCGAGCGGGGGCGGCGGCGGGGGCGGCGGTGTCACGTCACGCGAGCTGGACGCGCTGGTGCCGCGCGGCGCGCTGCTCGACTCGTCGGCGCACCGAGCGCGCACCGAGGTGGCGCGACACCGGCACCACTCCACACACGCCACGCACTCGCCGCACTCGCTCAGCAACGCTAGCTCGGTGAGTTAACATCGCCAACAAACTGGGTAGCGGGCAGCGGGCAGCGAGGGGCGACCTATATGAACTAAGCGACTTATTATCTAAATAACTCGTCAACTATAGAATATTTAAAAAAATCGTTAGTATCAGCTCTAGGTCATACATTAGTGATATTATTTATACTTTTTTTTTCTTAATTATGTATACACCATGATCGAATCAAAACAAAAATTAATTAATATTAGAGGTAATTTGGTGTTTTTTTTTCTATTGAAGAATTTTCATTCTACAATGTTATTGGTCAGTGTGAAAACCCTTGCGTAAATACTGAAAATACCCATGTATATTTTTTTTATTAATATCATTTACGTGGGAAAAAAAAATTTTTAGATATGTGTTTTTGCTTAAACCCACTCTTAATACTCGATTGAATATGAACGAACCGTGGTGGTAACTTCAGTAGTTTCAAACTGGGGTTTTAATTAAACAAATGGCTTTGACTTCATCTTGACGCACCTGTCTGCTAGTAATGTAACATCACGGGAATTAGAGGTTGAATTAATTCGTCACGATTGTTTTTCAGTATGACGGTCTGGATGACTCATACAATGACTCTGCGGATGAATCCCTCAGTGAATCCACTTCAGGGGCGCCTCCACACTCCGGACATACTACAGTAAGTAACAGTTGAGTTATGAGTAAAAAGTTTTTTTTTTCCATGTGGCACTATAAACAATAAAAATATGAATTAGAAACAAATCTACTGTCCACTTTACGTAGTATTAGCTTCTGTAAATTGACTATAAACTTCCATTCTAAGAACGGCTCCAACAAATGTCGTGAATTTATCCGATGGTTCAGAAATAGCTGACACGTTAGCAAAGGGTGTTATTAAATTAAATATTTCCAGCGCGACGCGCGGCAAAGTTGTGGCAGCTCAATAGGCAGCGGGACCGATGACGCCGTGTACTCTAGAGATCACCGGCATCATCCTTTATCTGGTAAGATCATTTACCACAGATAAAGAATGGACTAGATACCGCTTGTACATTAAATATGCTATACAGGTTGGAAATTTGAGATGGGGCAGTAAGGACAACTACCTTAAGGGTTGAAGCCACGCGAATATGGACTTAGGAGACTAACTTTTTTGGCATTTACAGATTAAAAAAAATCTACAGTCAGCTAGAAAACGGTGATATTCGAAAAAAAATATTAATAGGTTGACCTCCTTCAAAATGTGTAAATACCGGTAGCAATAATTCAAAAAGTAAGCGATAGAAATACCATATTCGCGTGGCTTCAACCCTTATGGTAGGCATGACCCGTCTCAAATTTCCACCCTGTATGTCTCCTACCAAACCTTTATATATACCTTTGGTAGTGGCATCATATGATATTTATATTGTTAAACCAAAGAATTTAAAACGTCCAGAAGGATAGTCGCCTCTATGGGAACATGAAATAAACAAGCCAGAATTGACAGTATTTGACAGCCGTGCGCAGTACGAACTGAGAGCGATTTGTTCAGGGAGCCCCTCAAGCGGAGTGAAATTAAATGTCATGCTTTAGTAAGGCGGATTATCCATCTGGGTAGAGGCACGATGCCCTATGAAAATCTTTGTGTTAAACATACAAATGACGCGACTAAAGGGTCTCAAAGTAAAATACAAGCGCGTCAAGTTGGACAAATGGCTTGCGGTATTTAGCGAACTCTTAAGTCCTGTATTATAGAACGAGATCATAACTAATCAAGTCTCCAAAATAGATCGCGTTAATCGAAAATAAACGTTTAATCTCGACTTAAGAATTGACTTGAGCATTTATTGACGTTCTAGAATACGGACCAAAATCTGTGTCATTAACTATATTATATTCGCTAACATAAGCACAATATTGTCATCGTGAAGACGCTTGCTCATTACGTTTATAATAACATTGATGTTAAATTCCATGGGAGCTATTTTATGCTTTATGTATTTAACAATTTATCTCAGATTACACAACAAAGCAGATGGAGTGCGCGGAACACAGGAGCGAGGCCAAAAAGTAAATACAAATTGAAAAACACGTAGCTGAATACCAGCTATGTGTTTTTAACAAACTTTATTTAACGACAAACACTCTTCACTTCTTTTTAATAAACTTTGTTTAAACAAACCTAATACCAGATATGTATTTTTCAATTTGTATTTGCTTTTTTGGCCTCACTAGTGTTCCGCGCGTTCTATCTGCCTTTTGTTCTGTAATCTGTGCAATTTATGTGCAAAATCACATTGGCCTGTGTCTATGTTCTAAATCAATTGTTACCGTGACCGCAATACTGCGAGCAAGCTTACTGTATTTTATAAACAAGGGTCTTCAGTATGATTTTGTATCCAGCGTTGCTCCCGCGGTAAAATGTTATTCTTATTGGTGATAAAATCATCCTGATAAAAATATAGTTGTGTCCAATGTTTATGTAACTAATTCAGGCTTTGCATATTCAAGTTGTGACGTTTACCTGTGATGATTTAGGTTTACCACGAACGAGTGTAGCAACTTTTTTCTACTGATGACTGATCTTAGCATATATGTGCATGAATATGGTTAGGACCACCAGCATCTCTCTCAGAGCAGCAATAACAAGTTCAACTGACTTATGACCTAGGGGTCGCTTGATGCAAGCGACCTCTATCCATTCAATATGTAAATTTTTCTATTAGGTACCTATGCCTATATGAATTTATAGGGTCCTATCTAAAATCAAATCAAATTTCGAACAGAATCGTCTTGAGCCTAATACAAAAATAGTAATGTAGTCAGAACCAATGCGTGAAATTGAATAATCTTAGAAGTTGTAGACGTCTGGCCCCACGCGCGGGTGAGATTGTAGAGATATTGCTCAAAACCGATTGCACCCACTATTTGGCTTTAAATGGGTGCTTGAGGCCCTGAGAAACGACAGAGCTGGCGCTCCCGTAGCGAGCGTATTAAGCGATAGACGTGGTGCTAAATGCATGGTGGCACCGTGCAAGTGCATTACCAAAGACAATGCGGTCAGGTCCGCCGGCGTCTCTCGCGGAGCAGCTAAAGCAGGTACTGGCGGAGCGCGAGCGGCGCGGGCGGGGCGCGTCGGGCTCGTCGCCGCCGCACCCCCACCCCCACTCGCATCCCCACCCCGACCCCGTGCAGCTCACCAACGACCTCGTCGATGAAATACGACAGGCCGTCTCCGAGGCCAATGCTAGAGGTTAGTGTGCATACCAAACAGACCAGTAACACTAAGAGAAACCAATAGGCTAGGTTCCTGAAAAAAACTATTTGGTAATTTACATTTTCAAAAAATATTGGACACTTAAATTAAAAATACGTGGTATACAATTTTTACTTTAAAATTACGTCTCAAGCCCCCACTCCCGAACTTTGACCAGCTTTATCTTGGTAAATTTTTAATAATTTGGTAAAGCAAAAAATACGTGTACAATATTTTTTGATAATCTTACTGACAAACTAATTAGTTTTTTTTTATCCAGGAAATATCCCTATTACATTGTGAAAAATCTTAGAAATACCTGTTGAATGAATGTTAAAGCAAAAATATATAAAAATAAGATTTGTCTGTTAAATTTATGGTTATTTATATAATAATATGGATGAACCTTATTGTAAAGAAATAGGGATTACTTTTCTTTGTAATTAAAACGACAAAATGTGTTTCTTAGACTTGATGGACTGTAACCCACAAACATCAAGCTTATCATGCACTAGTACTGCATAAGAGGCGATTCGCTGACCAATTAAAACTGGACATCCGTTCTTCCTTCTCGCCTACATAACGGATTATATTTACGATAGTGTTCTCAGTAAAAACTTTGTTGTGTGTGGCGTCTATTAGGCTTATTGGTCTGTGGCGTAGGAATACTTGTTTCGGCTATTCAGTGATGACCGTTAGTTTAGCATCCTTTTCTTGGTCTGATTTGAGGAGATAGTGAAGCAGCTGGTTTGGCAGCTTTCAAGTTATTTTAAAGTGAACCTTATATCAATCATATTAGTTACTATCCTTACGGTCATTTTTGCTCATAGGCCTGACTGTAAGTAGCAGAACACAGGGTATGCGGTTGCTTTTTTGGTTATTTATTTTCATTTTGTTAATAACTTCTATGTTTGTTTATCTTAAAAGGTGGTTGGTTTCGACTATATTTTTTATTTGTTTAATTTACATTATTTCCTGGTATATTTTATTAGAAATACAAGTAGATTACTTATATTTTCGTCCTTACACCTAATTTGAATACCCCCTTTGATTTGTGTAAAGAACAATTCCTTTAGTAACTTTCACTTGCAAATCGTGTAAAAACTTAGAAGCTGCCAGAAATAGCCACATTGTAGTTATTTGAATATTTTTGTTTAGAGTACACCATTTTTAGAAAAACATCTCTTGTTTCTTTTCACTTTTTTAAAAATGTTAACGTTTAGGGGAAAACTTTTTGTTTCATAAAACATTAAATAATCTAAAACCAATAAAAACACAGTGTAGGTATATTCTGTACCGTTTCATGGCCCTTAGAGAACATTGTGTTTAGAATTGTTCGTTACACAAACGGCGCGGCGCGGCGCGGCGGGTGTTCGTGTATAAGTGATGCGATTGTATGTAACGGTGATGGTTGTAGTGAAGAAAGCTCCGGCTTGTGTAGTCGGCGGCGCGGGCGGCGGCGAGGTGCCGTGGCAGCCGCTGTCGAGCGCCGTCTCCGAGGCGAGCCTGTCGCCGCCCGCGCCCACCACCGCCTCCGCGGCGCCCTCGCCGGCTGCTCTAGCTCTCGGCCTACCCGCCCACCACGCTGTCAATCACTGGACCAAGCAACAGGTACGCCTATCTACATACTCCTACTACATGTCCCCCGCGTTCACGACTTTTTTTTATTGTGAATAGGCATGTGTTTGATCGCAATGTCACCATGGTAGTGATGATGTGGCGAAGGTGGTAAGCACACAAGGCCTAGAAGGAGCTGGCCCTTAAATGAATTTGTCGGAACACACCGAAAGGTGCTTGGCGACAGATTTTTAATCGAATGATTATACGGGATAAAAAGTATACTATATGTTTTACTATAAATAAATATTATTTATAAATAATATTATATTTCTATAAATTCAGTATTACTACTCTAAACGGATTTTTCCTCGGATGTATTCTCATTTCCCAGCGACATTATAGATATTTAGACCCAATCACACTAATGTATGTCGGTATGTCACGATGACGACATGTGGCATGATCAAACCAAGGGGGCGGTTATTTTCGCTCGGAAGAGCTGTTCGAATGGCGAAGTAAAAAAGTCTAATTCCGAAACTAGTCAGTGATTTGTCACTGAATCTGAACAGTAAGGACCAATCACTGCATCGTGTGTTTTTGACTTGGCCAATCGGAGCGCATTGTCGGCGGTGGAAAATTTGCGGAATATATTTCAACCAAAATTAACATCATTGCGCTTCTTTGGGTTCATTGTGTGATGTGAGAATATCAGGGATTTCGTGGTATCTCATGCTATTCTTATTTCCCTGCGATACACACAAAGCTACGACTTCTCTTATCGTGGTGAAGTTGATACCACTGGCACAGATCGAACAAGAACTATTTTTAGATATTTTGCTATGCTGATTTGTGGGCTAACCTGATTTTTTTGATTAGATTGTGGCGAGCCTTGTTAGTTCGTTAACACACGTTTTCCATACACCCATTGCAGGTATGGCAGTGGGTGTCCGGTTTGGGGGAGGGTCTGGAGCGGCACGCGGGCGCGTTCGCGGCGCGCGGCGTGGACGGCGCGCTGCTGCTGGCGCTCAGCTCGGCGGATCTCAAGCTGCTGGAGCTCAACGGCGACGACAGGCGCCGCATGAAACGACGCCTCAAGGACCTGAGGGCCGCACACGAGAAACATCTAAAGGCCCTCAAAAAGGCAGAAAAGAAAGCCAAAAAGAAGTAAATCTGAAACGCTGCCGTTGTATGCCATCACCAAAGAAAGGGTCAGTTCACATGAGCTCACCGCTCGGTATGTTCTGAAGATGTATATTTATTATACGGACGTGTTATCTCAACTTACAATTTTATCGTTGTTTTCTTTACAATCTATCACTATCAATTGTGGAGTCGATCGTTTAAGTATTACTTCGTACCTACGTCGATTCCTAACGGTACTTGTTATTTTTTTTATATTTTTATTTTCACATTCACAACTCGGCAGGTACGGCCTCGTGTGAACTGTCTCCCGCATATGGATTGTATTATTATTGTACGGAAAATTAAAACAAATATACCCATACTATAATAGTACCTGTAAATGATAAATTTGAATGAATTGTTAATTGAAATTTTGTGAATCTAGCCAGCACCCTGACACATTGTTTCTTGATCTTTCTGTTATGCTACTTCTTGCCTTTCCTTTCTTTCGTGTTAGGCTTTGGATAGGTATCGTCAGTTGAACAGTATGTAGTTACGTTCTAAGACATTTTATGATAATTTCTGGAACTAGTTGATGTGACTGAACCTCGATACGATACCGACGCGCTGGTGGTGGATTTCAAGCTGGTGGATGTCTGATAGCGTAGAGAGTGCCATCTGACCTATAGTTTAGAGTTTAGTGACGTTAGTGCAGCTTCAAACGAAGAAACGAATACTATTAATCGAAAATTAGACCTAAGTGAATTATGAAACAGGACTAGTAGAAATCAGTTATCTTAGACTGTCTTATGTAATCTATCTCCGTATTTAATCCTTGAAAGTATTTTGTTGGAAAAATTCTTCAGTGTTCCTACATTTTGTATTAATTGTGTCAGTTTTTCTTGAAGTTCTAAGTGAAGTAACGGACTGTAGGAAAATAACTGGCTCAATCTAGTCATAAGAATGAATTAGCTGTTTGAAAGTCATCTACTATAACGTTTTTTTTCTTAGAAATTTTCAATTAATTAAGGTATAGGATAATAGTAACATTCGTATTATTATAACGATCATCTATGTATTTAACTATATTGTAATGCAATGATTTATTTTACATTTTCAATCAGCAATGCAAATTTGTTTTGGTAAATTCAGCATTTATTTATTATTTGTAAAATGTATTGCACAAAATGTACTTAGTGATACGGTGACTGAAATATTCGTTTATGTCGCCAGTTTATTAGCATATTATAAATCATAGTGAAGTAACATTCATCAAACATGTGATCTCATTTCATATAAGAACACCACTCTGTATTCTCGCCCTCGCGCTTTGTAACAGTATTTATTTGAATCCATATGATCACTATGCAATATGACTTTGCTTGTGTACCAGTCACCAGAGTTGTCTTATGAACTGCAATTTTATTCATTTACAATACATTCCAGTAAACTATTCTGTTGATATGGATATTTCTGTGACGTTTTGATGATTTAGATGAGCTTTATAGTTTTTCTTAGGCGACATAAATATAACGATTTATCTAAGTGTTATTCTGTCTTGTGTAATTCTTGTGCGTATGTATTGTTCCATAGCTACCTACCATGTAAATATGTCTCGAGCTAATTGTGGTGCGGAGACGTAAGGTGAGCTGAGATGGTTCTGTATGACTGAATGTACTCCATATGTTTAGTGTATTTATTTCAATTAAGATTAACATTTAATGTAAGTAGAGTTCATTAACGATTGCCAAAATTGATCAGTACTTTACATTGTTGATTTTCTAATTTACATATATTTCTTAAATTATTTTATATTTATTTTGGGACCAAATTAATTTATTATAATATGACCTTTTTATGTATTTTGGGTGTGTGTTCATGAGAAAGATTTTTTTTATTTATAATTTAATAAACAAACCAAAGTCTACATCACATTGTTTTTTACTGTGTTCTGTGTGAGTATTATCTGAGGTATTATGTACATTTTATGAGATGATGATGAAAATATAACCTGCAATGTAGATATGAGTTTTCTTATTAATGAAAACGGCTTTTGATCTATGATAATAATTTATTCAATCTTTTTCAGTTTAGGTTTTTTATTACGCTTCCTTTTCTTAATCTTCTTTGGAGGTGGCGGAGTATTTTGTTTATTCTTCTCATCATCATCTTCACCATAGCTAATGGCTACAAAAGCTCCAGGTTTCCTTTTAACAGGTAGTGATACTGTTTCAGTCTCATCCGATTCTTCCTTATCATCCTCATTCGGTTCATTTTCAATTTTCTCTTCAGGCTCACTTTCATTTGATCCTTCTTCCTTTTTAATAAGATGGTTCTGTCTGTTCAATGTTACACAAGTAACCCTGCAAGATGCATTGCAAGAACACATTTCATTCAACTTCGAGTCATCTACAGACCATACTTTCAGTTCTCCAGAACTACTTGCTGAATATAGCATGTTATTTTCATAATGTAAACATTTAACTCTTTGTTTGTGTGCCTGATATGTAAAAGCTTCTGTATCAGACACAGTAATTGTAATTATATTTCCATTTTCTAATCCAACAAATAGTCTTTCATCTGTCAACCATTGAACTGATGTTGGTTTTGAAGTACATGTGATACGTTTCTCTATTCCTGCCTTGCTTATTGTCCATACATCAACCATTTGTTGAGCTACTAATGAGAACCTGTCACCTCCAGGAGAAAACTTGATCTCTGTTGGCATAGACACACCCTTACTTGAGAGGTTGATTGTGAATGCTGGCCGGCCTTTAATCAAATTCCATGTCCTTAATGTCTTATCTCCACCAATACTTAGGGCTAATTTATCTGATGGATGAACAGCAATTGCAGTAATGGGTTGGCCTGAAACAAATGAATATATTTGTTATTAAAAATACAATGTCTATAGAAAAATGGCAGGCTTTTAGATACAGAATTATAATAAATTTATTTGCTGAAACATGTGTTAAAATATGCAGATGTACATACATTCAAGAGTTACAGACATGTTTTACCGGGGAGCCGGTGTGCAAAATGTTTTTGGTAAAATAGTTCATGTCGACTGATATATAAAAAAAACAAAACAAATAGGCATCTAAATAACAATACAAAGATAATTAATAATGTCTCAGCCTATAAATGTTACAACTTATTTAAATTAATGATTTTATTCTAAATAGTCTAACAGAGTAATACATTTTATTTATAAAAAAATCTAAATAGTTTTCCCCGAAATCGGACCTAGGGCAGATTTTTTAAGCTATCAGGTATTTTTTTATAAATGTGTATAGCCATACAGTACACATTATTCTTATATATGTGCAATCTTTGCTCTGGGACACAGAATTTTACTTTATTTCTTCCACTTCTTTCGAGTACTTGTTCATTTGTTTTAAACATATTTGGTTGCTTTCTTACAAGCATACAGATTATGGGGAACGATTTAATAAATAATAGGAGAAGGTAGAAAGGATGTATATTGAATATTTACAGAAATTAAATGAAAATGAGAAACGAAAATATCTAGCACGTTTTTCTGGTTGCCAATGACGACTGTAGTGATGCGCGCGTCGTCCACTAGTGACGTGCCGCCAGACTGATATCAGAAGGTTGCGTGTTCAAATCACGTCGGGGTCACCAATATATGGGGAACGATTTAATAAATAATAGGAGAAGGTAGAAAGGATGTATATTGAATATTTACAGAAATTAAATGAAAATGAGAAACGAAAATATCTAGCACGTTTTTCTGGTTGCCAATGACGACTGTAGTGATGCGCGCGTCGTCCACTAGTGACGTGCCGCCACAAGATTTCAAATATATGCAGGCAAGGAAGAGGAAGTATGTGAAGTGTTTTGAATAGTGTTTTACAACTCTCTAATGGTTCCACTCCACATACAGACTGGATACATTTCTTATGTGCTCTAAATGCAATAATTAAATAAACTGAGTTACCCCATATAATAATGCCATATCTTAGCAGTGACAATACATAGCCATGATAGGCTAATATTGATGCTTTGGGTGTAGCTATTTCTCTGGTTCTTCTATGCTCATAAGCAAACCTATCTAATTTTGAATGTAATATGTCAATATTAATCTTCCAATTACAACATTTATCAATAGTTAAGCCAAAAAAAAGAATGAAATCAACATTTTCTATTTTGATATTATTATAAGAGACATTTACACTTTTGTTAACATTCGTTTTATATGAGCTAAATTCTATCAATTTAGATTTTGTTAAATTATTTAGTCAAGCCAGTTTGTAATGTTATTCAATGTCAATTTAATTTCATTTTTATATTTAATGATGATTGTTGTGTCATCTGCAAATAGGATACATTTATGTTTAGTGACTTCAGGCAAATCATTGATGTATAGCAGAAACAGAAGGGGTCCCAATATGCTTCCTTGGGGTACATGGTATTTATTGTGACGGTGAGTGGTGTGTGTGAAGCAAAGCTAGACTGACATCTAAAGTTTTTTTTTAAATTACTTGAACAGATTCAGATGGCATTAACAGTCATAATATACTGATTAAACCCTGGAATAAGACAAAATACCTTTAATCCCAGAAAACTTAAAAATGGTTAAAACTGCAGGGCTGAAATAAACAATTGCAACTGCAATAGGTCTTACTGTGTTAATATTCCTTACCTCCATGAGCCTTCTTCCATATCTTTTCAATTTGCCAGTTGCCAGTCCTTGTCACTATGATGCAGCCATCATCGCTGCCAGTGATGAGATGTGTACCATTATTGGTGAAAGCTATAGCGTTCACGGTACCATCGTGATTCATAAGAACAGTGTGCTCTTTACGCGTTTTCAAGTCAATCACTACTACTTTGTCATCTGTGCCTCCCGAAGCTAAAAACTTCCCAGCAATTGATATAGACCGAACGGACGCTGTATGGGAATGCGTGGCGAATGTTTGCTTTAGTTTCTTCACCTAGAATTTATAAAAAATATAGTTACACATTGTGGATTTACTGTTTCAAGGAATGGAAAATCTAGTACCTACTATAAACTTACCGATTCCTCGTAACGAACAGAATACCCCAACAAAAACCCTTCATATGTTCCGACTACTAATTCATCCATTACGTTGATATGATAAACGAAATGTAGAAATAAAGAGATTTATAATAAAATAACCTTACAAAACATCGCAGTACATGCCTTTCTGTTCTGTCATGTTATGTCAATTGTCAACGTCAGATTATAGTGTTGCCATCTATTATGTAATTTATGTTATTTTTTTAACCGCAAGCCAAGGTATTTAACAGGCAACAGCTTCCAAGGTCGGGTCCACCGCTGGGTGCGTTGTTGACTCCGCAAATATGCAGGCAGAGCAGAGCTTTGTATTTATCTTAAAAATTAAATTTAAAAAAACTTGCCATAATAATCTGTTATTCAACAGCACAGCATACTTTACAAAACTCGTCGCCAAGTCCAGTAGTTACCGTAGTGAAGAACACAAACCGACCGGCACTACAGCTTAGCAAAAAAGTATTGTTCCCTGTGGTTTTACCCGCGTTCTCAGAACAAAAAGTAGTATTTTTCCTCCGTGCCGTATGCTACTGAGGTAGTAGTCATATCTATGTACTGAGGAGCCAATAGGAAAACAAACAAAGTCACTTTCCTAATATTAGATGGTATGTACAAATCCAACTTATTTTTTTTTCTTATTTTCCATGCTCAAAATACCTGTCACACTGTTGATAATTCCAATCAAATATAACCTTAGTTCACAGACCTTAGGTACATGATTTGACAGGTACTATTTTGACCATAGAAGTATCTTAAGAAAACTCCTTATTACGATTATATTTTAATAATAATAAAGCTTTTTTTTTATTGTGTACCTACAGTGTATAATTATGTGTTCCACAATCTTACCAACGTAAGTGATGATGTGGCCAAAGGTGGTAAATAGGTAAGCATACAAAGCCTCGAAGAAAGTGGCTCAGGCTAGTGCAGCTGCCGGCTAGAACGGACGTGCTTGGCGACAGATTTTCAGCTTGAGGGTGGTAGCCAGCCAGATAGGTACTACAAAGTACCCTATCACCAGAAGTTCCCACTTTTTATTCCGGAAATGATGCCAAAGTGAAAAGTGCTGCCCGCCCAGGCAATTTGAGGTAATGTTACCGGCATCACATGAAATGTTGGAAACATTGGAAATAGTCGAGTGAAACAATATGGAAACAATCAATCTAAACTTAAATCTCTTTTTTCCCTTTTTTCACATTCACTTCACTAGATTACTTTTCTATTGACATGACAATATTGAGGACTTTTTGGCGGGAACTTGCAGAGTGACGTAGCATTTTCATTTTATTTTCATAAATTTGTGTATTTTGAGTTTTATTGTGTATTTTTGGTGGTATTTTACCCAATAAAGATCATCCATGTGCACCAGTGAAGTGAAATGAAATGAATTATGTGTATCGTGACTTTTCAAGTTGTCTCAAAATGTCCGTGTAGAGTTTTAGTACAATGACCACCATTGTAGTAAAACATGACTTTTATGGACGGTGACTGACTGAGGACTATAATGTGAAGTGATTTATTGTGACTGAAAACTATAATATAACTCGACACTGGCAGAAATGAGCCCTAATTTGGGCTTGGTTGCCAAAATTAAAAATAAGAAGAAGAAGACAATATTGAGCAAAAAAATGGACTTTTTGGCGGGAACTTGCAGACTGACGTTGCGTTTTTTTTATTTTTATTTTCATAAATTTGTGTATTTTGAGTATTATTGTGTATTTTTGGTGGTATTTTACTGCAATTTACTGCATTAGGTGCAATATTGAAGTGAAATGAAATGAATTATGTGTATCGTGACTTTTCAAGTTGTCTCAAGAAGTCTGTGTAAAATTTTTGTACAATTTACCACCATTGTACTTGAACATGACTATTAAGGATGGTGACTGACAGTGCGGACTATATGAAGTGATTTATTTTGTGACTATATTAATACAACTCGAGAAAATTGAAATAAGATAAGGCTGTATGGATCAGACCTTTGCCTGCCTTTGGGCATATAAGACAAACAACAACAATGTGCAAAAAAAAATTGATTGACAGCGTCAAATAGAAGAAAATCTCACCATTTCTAGTTTTCGTGCAAAATATCGAATGGATAGTTATTTATTGATGTCCTACTAACATAAATTCTATTTAATAAATTGTTAGTGAGAATATATTATCATTCTGGTGAGAGTATACATGGTTTACAGGCAGCGCTTTCTTGTCTCGCACTATCGATCTCTGTGGTTGGCATTATTTGCATAAGTGTTTGTTTTCACGTAGGATTCCCAAAAGAGGACTTATTTGGACATCTACAAGATGGATTTGGCGGAGACAATGAAGAGCGTGCTCGCTAAGAGTACGGGGGGCTCGAGCGGGGCGGCGAGCAGCTCTAGTTCGGCAACGCCGCACGGTGCCGAGGGCTATGTCACTGAGAAACTGTACATGCTGCTGCAACTCTACTTGCAGAATAAAGGCTGGAGCCCTAGTATAGAACTGCTGCAATGTTTTAGTGATCTGAAAGAGTCTTCTATGCTTCCCAGTGCAGCTTATTTACAGTTAGTATACTGCACAATAAAACATTAGTGGCACAGCAACCATTGGTATCTATTCTAATAACTTGTTTTCCTCTAGGATGATGGCTTCAAGAGTAGGTTTAGACACACAAGGTAGACTGATTTTACGTGAGAATGGTAAAATAATACTTCCATATGAGCACTTTGCGAATGCTGTGATGTTGAAACATATGAATGGTCCTCATGGACTGCATTTAGGATTGGAGGCTACAGTAAGAGCTGTAAGTATCATACTTTTTTTACCTGTATTGTATAGCAAATCCTTTACTTAGAATTTAACTGCCCATAATTAAAACGAACAATACATTTATAAACAGTTCCGTCTTTACCATAAGGAATTAGATTCTTATTGGAATTATTGTAGAGTGGATGGAGTTGAAGTAGGATGATTAGGGATTGGGACTTATAGTATTTTATTATTTCATACTTAGCTTAACTTTTATGATTATATCATGTTATCCTGAACTAAAAATAACTTTTTTACACTACACACATTAATCCAAAGTACACTGACATAATAGATAACTAAAATTGGGTTCCCTTTTGATAAATACTCAATAAATTGCCAACTTTATTTGTAGAACTTGTGTACTTCTATCAAGCAGTGAATTGTCCAGATTTGTGAAGAGTTTCTCCCTGCAAGAGAGTGTGGGAATTCCTTTTTACAATATTTTACTTAAATAAAGATTGAGCCCCAGCATCTGTTGGGGCTCAATCAATCTATATCTGGTGATATTTTGTAGATTTTTATCTACAAATTAGTGATACCCATTTTAGCTGAGATGTGCTAACATAACATACAAGCTATAATAATAATATCTTACAGGTAGTGGAATCATACACAATAGGCAGAGAACAGTTTGGCATGGAGAAAGAGTTTATAATCGAAGTGGTACAGAACTGTCCCAACCCTGCATGCCGTTATTATAAAAATCAACTGGAAATGACACAGAAGACTATTCAGCAACATTTGTCTCAACAGCCAACATATATTCCTGGTAAAAGACATTTCAAGAATTTATTAAAATTCTTATTGTATTCAACATTTCTGTAAGGATAAATGACAACAGAATATACTTGTAGTACTGTTTTGACAATTGACCTATTTATTTAATATAGTTTTCATGTTTAAATTAGGTAAGTTACCTAATATTGCTGTGTTGCACAGTGTTGCTCCACAAAACATAAATGCAGTGTGGATGCACCATAATGCGTCTACCTAAGTGTGCAAGCAGAGTGAATTTATGAAAAATTTGGTTACTCAGTAAGAGAGTCATACACATAAATGTATTTATTTCTCAGATGCAGGAGCATCAAATCTGTCAGACAGTCAAGCTGTTGAGCGTCTCCTGAGAGGCACAGCACTAGCACAAGACTATCAGCTTCCGCTTGCGCCACATCTGGCCGCACTCAGTGAGTTGTTATGTAAAAATCATTACTTTTCATCAGTTCTTATTTGATAATCATCAAGATTGAAGGCCATTTCAATTGTTATCTTGAAGATTGTTGATATATTGGAATCTTTGATATAAATGCATGGATTAGGAATAATGATAATCTGAGGTTAATTTAACCATGTTGAAACGGAGTTGGTAAATGTGTTTGGAGATGTGTTCATTTTTTTCTCTTATGTTGGAATTACAATTGTTTCATAGTCTTCTGCTTATTATAATAAATTAAATTATTAAAAGAAACAAAAAACCCGACTTCGTAATCAAAAATTAACTGAAAAGAGAAAAACAAGCTCTTTAAAGAAATTGGAATATAACTTTAATGTTATGAGGTATTGCAGTCGGTTTTTTTTTTACTTTTTATCTATAATATTCTCATAACTATTATTAATAAAACAAAATATTAATGTAAATTCCAGCAAGTCTAACAGGCGAGAAGACCGACCGCCGCACCCAAGAGAAATTGACGCAACATCAACAAATGCTGTTGCAACATCAGAACCGCTCCCTCGGCCACCAGTCGTCCATCGACAAGTACAGTCACTCACAGCAGCGCTCTTCGTCCACTTCACAGTCTGGGATAGAAACTAAGTCCAAACACCATTACAGCGATGAACATAAACTTACAGATTTCTTAAGGTGAGAAAAATGTCTAGACTTGAGTAGTGTTAGTAGCAGCCAAACATCTCTTAAGTAAGCGAATTTCCAAAATCATTTCTTAGGCTACAAAAGGAACCAATGTAAAGGCAAAAAGGTGTACTTAAAACATAACTGTCCCTTTCTGCCTGATGATTCTTTATTTTGTCTAAAGTATTAATACCGTGTTTCAAGTTAAACAAACCACCTGTTAAGTCTCTTCCCTAAAAACTTTAACACATCTGAAACCTCCGTTAAGGGGTAGTTTTGAAAAACTAATACTGAGATATTTTATTGTTTACTCGGGTAAGTAATCATGCAAACTTTCAAGTTTATAAACCCAAGGAATAAATAATTTCATACAAACAAAATCCCCACTTTTCTATCGTCTGGATTCATTACATAATTTGCATGTCGAAAACAACTTGAGATATCATATGAATAAGCATTATAGCGAGGGTCCACTTATAGAACGCCTGATGTCACCTTGACAAAGTTAGAACAGAAACCACCGATTACCACAGCTTGGCCTCTGTTGCGAAGGTACGACTCTATCGTTAGTGGCTACCGCATATTACCATCTCCTGCAACGTACGTAGCAAGATGCCATGATGCACACGGTCAAAAGCATTCTCAAAATCCATGAAGATCACTGATGTCGTCCATTGTTACAGAGCAAACCTAGAGAGTCTAGAGTGTCTGTCGAGCGGCGGCGCGGAGCGGTCGAGCGCGGGGGCGGGTGCGGGGGCGGTGGCGGGCGCGGCGGCGGGTGCGGGGGCGGGGGCGGGGGCGGGTGCGGGGGCGGGGGCGGGCGCGGGCGGCGGGCAGGAGCGCGTGGTGCGCGCGTTCGCGGAGCTGGCGCGCAACCTGCAGCGCATGCGCCCCTGCGTGCGACCCGCCATGTGCAAGCCCTATGGGAAACAGAGCGAGCAGCTGCAGAAGAGTGAGACACGCACCCTTATTACATTACATCATCTAAACCAAGCTATGATATAAAATTTTGGTTTTAATAGACTTGCTTATAAAACATCCGTTTTTAGGACTTATTTTCGATCATTTATTAACTTTATGCAAACTTTTTGTGTGTCTCTTATTGTTTGGATTTTGCCGCTTTAGCTAGAAAATGTTTTCTTTTTGAGGCGTCTTGTAAGCGTAGATTAGCAGCAAGCGTATTAGAATGGTTCTCTAGTCGCTGCCGGTATTTGATGCTAGTGTTATGAATTTCCTCCTTCTCAGTGCAAATAGTGAAGAAGTTGGAGCATCAGAATTTTTTGATGAACCAGGGAATATTTACAATTCCCCTCATTTTTTTTCAGTATATTGATGTTGCAACTTCTAGGAAAAAACTAACCAGAGATTTCTGTAGCAATAATTATAAAACAAATAAATTTTCAGGTTCCATGAATCAAATTTGCGAAAAATTTTGGAAATTATGCCTCCCCCAGCAGCAATGTGAAAAAGTCCTTGCTCCAATTTATTTTAATAAACTACAAGCAAAAAAATAAAAACATGAACATTAAAATATACAATTTCAGTTCTGCTCGACACTATCCAGTTGGTACAGTCGCTGCGCAGCTACTTGCCACCGCCGCACATCCAAGTGACGTCGTGGAAGAACGATGACAAACTGCGGTGAGTTTAATACACATGTGTACACAGAGTTTAGATAAATTCCTTTTGTTTTAATAAGTCTATTCTGGGGATCTGTCAAATAACGTCATCGCAAGATAAATGTTGACGACCTCCCTTTGAGTAGTTATAACAGGCCATATCTAACCTAACCTAAGTGACCTAAGCCAAAAAGTGACACGCATAGCGAGACAAGGAGAGATACAGTAGTACCGAACTAATATGGCTTACCGATGTACCTGCGCAGAAGAATCATTTTCAAAGCGCGGGAAATGCTATTGGTCGGCAGCTGCCGCCATGTGTGCGGAGGGGCGTGACTTGCGAGTGAGTCGGAACTAACAGCTACAGTGTATTATGAACCTTATAGTAGTGACCTAAGGTTGATTGTAAGTTTTAAGCATTATTTCGTTAATCTTCGGTCCATACTTTCTTTTCTGTGCGAAAGAAGATTCACGACGCGCCTTATTAGTTGGGTAATACTGTACCCTCATTTCAAAACGGCCATAGTAACGTGCCGCTAGTTTAGGGCAAATAAACGCTACGCCGACGATTGGTCCTACTCACACTTGCTTGAGGATTTGACATTGGCTCGATTTTCTTTGTTGGTTTGATTGCCAATATGTATCTTATGCTTGTAAATTAGAGTTTGTTTTTCTATGTAAGCCAGTTGGCGCGGTTGGTTAAGATTCCACCTATCGCGCCGCAGGTCGTGGGTTCGATTCCCACACAGGACATTCATTTGTATGAATGATCATGTCTGTATCTGAGTCTGGGTGTAATTATCAAGTATTAGTGTACAAACAAAAAGTAGTATATCAGTTGTCTGGTTTCCCTAGTACACGCTCTGCTTGGCTTGGGATCAGATAGCCGTGTAAAGAATTTCCCAAGGTATTTTTTTTATTATTATTTTTGACGTCCATGGTTATCCGTCAGTTCCAACAACATGGAGGAGCTGGAGAGCCGCAAGATAGTGAGTGGCAACTAGCCGCCGGGGGACCACGCCGCCACGGGCGACGTCTGACCGTAGTGGTCACGTCACTAACATCTACTCTACCCACTTTTAATATTTATTTACCCTCGCTACGTATATTTGCCTATTATATTGGCAGCCATTCTTTATATTGAATTTGTTTTGGCTGATATGCACATTGTATTAGTCTATCCCAGTGAAATTTTGATGCGAAAGGAGGTGGGGAATTAATCTTTGTTTAAATATGTATAATAATTATACGCGCGTCCAAATAATATCGCGCGTATCCTTGACTACTATTGAATTTTCAGCACAAGTTGGTTTCTCGTCAAAGGTTATAGTTCAATACTGTATTTGTTTTTGCAATTTTTATTATTATTGCTTTGATTGTTGGTGTTTGCTCGGTGGGGTTATATTTAAATTTCGTATTTACACAAATATCCCATTTTTTTCATATTAACTGTTACAGTACATAAAAATATGTATGCCTTTTCCGCTTTTGTTGTTATGGAAACTATTCTATAAGGTATTTTTTTTACAATTTATATTTCGTCCTAGTTATACTAAGTTTAATCTCAGTTTATTATCGTAAGTGCATTATTTACACTGTGATAGAAGTGTAATAGGTGTAGGTCTGAGCGAAGTCTTGACATGAATGTAACATAGGAAAGTGTGTAGTTGAGTTGCGTGACAAACGCGTACAGGTAACGACAGAAAATAAGCGACATGATGTGATTGCGAGCGACAGTGACAGAGCTATACAGATTTGTCAGACTGTAATGCGCTGTCCTTTACTTACTCTGTCATGACATGTCTCTAATTTTTGGTCCTACCTTTTTATTGTACGTTGCTTATGAGATTACTGAACGAGTTGCTCGTAAGGAACGTGGACGTCTCGTTTGATAATCTCTCGGCTGTATTTTCTTCACGACCGCGGTCGTCGAAGCGCATTTTATTATTAAAAATATTTGAACGCCATGTCTTGTCTTGTGAACGATGGGAGGTTAGTATCTTATTGAAGACTGCAATTTTTTCACATTTGTCTTAGCTGAAGTCGCCTGTGGGTGTTAAATTAGGTTCGGTAAGTCGTGATGCGATGTGGATACTGCACATTGAGAAATTAAGTACAAAATTTAGTTTAAATTTTAGTATTTTTATTTATGTGATGATTGTACGTAGTTAGGTTATATTGAGTTCGTTTGGATATATTATATGGAGTTTGGGTCCTAATGGTCTCAGTGTGCAGTAAAGTAAATAGAAAGGTCAAAGGAGCCTACCATAAAGCTTTGATCGAAATCACAATTGTAACAAAAAGTCGCTATTTACTTCATAAACATCACCTATGTGAAATAATGAACTACATAAGTTTGTTAGTGCAATAATTAGGCAAAGCCTACTTTAAAATTAAAGTTTTGTATCTTAGTACTGTAATTCTAAATTATAAACGTAAATGAATTATAATATTCACATCACATCGGGGAGGTGTGCGGTGCGTGGTTGTATTCTATTAATTTGTACTATTGATTATGTTATGGTCTCCGTTCTTTGGGTTGTTGTGTACATCACCTCTTATTTGATTATTGTCTAATAAATTATAAGCAGCTTTTTTATTATATAGCGCGTGTTATTTTTTATTTGTGTTTAAATCTGTCGTGTTTCTATTATAAATCTTAATGTTAAAATGCACAGTTATATACCTATAGTTACTTCATTAAACGGTAAACGTTTTCAGTACATTATCCAAATATATGACGAGGCTATTACGTATTCATCGACAACTAACAATGCACCTAGAATTAAGTTGATATAACCGTCGGTAAACTACTCGCGAGAAGTATTATAAATTTTCAAAAGAATCTCTCTCTGTATTAGAATTAAGCTTTCTAGTCAAAAATGGATTTCATATTGCATTTTTATATTCGGATCTTTTTTTAGGTATTCTAAATTCTAAAAATTGGTGTGGTGATATCGCTTTTACTGAGACCGCTACTGCCCGAGTTATTAATTTTTCAGAAATAGCGGGATATAGTAAAAGTTTTGTCACCCCTAATTATTATAAATTATTTATTGGAGATGTCTTGTGTTTTGGTTGTTTCACGGTATGGTTAATCAGTATACGTAGATTTGTTAACTTCAATATTATATTTGTATATTATTATTATACTATATATTGATGTATTCTTTCTTTATTTTAACACAAATTCATTCATTTATTATCAAGAAATAATGAGATGAAGTACCTAGTATGCGTCTAATACTTTATCGATACTATCAAATGCTTCAATAACAAATATCGAATTGGCATCTAGATTCTGTGATAAATTGTTCAATCAAAATGTAATTTTGTCATGAAAAATGCAATATTTCAATCGAAAACGTAGTTAGTAGTACTAATATGTATTGTATTCTGTTATTTTTGTAGTCAGATTCGACATTATTGATATATGTATAGCGATTGTCTCGCATCTGAATATTTTATGGTTTCTTTTATGTATATCTTATTTAATAATAATAATCATATTATATGATGATCATTTATGACATTTTACCGTTGTATAGACATAGCACAAATTATAAAAAGAAATGTCTAGGTCATCGTTTTTTTTAACATGAAACCTACACCGGAATTTTAAGCTGTCTTTTTCTTAATTAATATAAAGCTAGGCGCCTATCTAAGATGGGTCAAACCGCATTTTAGCGTAGCGATATGAGGCACACCACTGATTGAGAATTATTTTAATTTAATATGTTGGATGAAGAAGAATACAAAAAACTTAGAAAACATTAAGTTTGAGCTCACAAAGATGATTTGATGAATTCATAACAGAACTATTAGATCGATTAGAACTCTTATAGAACTATTACTTCGATCTTTAGAATGACCCAGTGTCCTTAAAATGAATGCCAAACCTTAATGTTGCCCGCTCCGTTGAGAGCCGGCCCGTCTTAAATGGACATCTAGCTTGATATAGCCAACCACTTTTTTTATTAAATTTGGCCTTGCCATGTAATTTATTATTTGATTTATATATTTTTTAATTGTAAAAGTGTAATTTAGTGATGAAAAGCAGTGCTTAGAAATAAATATTATTATGAATAAATATTAAATTGTTTAATTTGTATTACGAATCTTCCCCTGTTCCGCCCCCAATCTATTCCCACTAGTAAGGGTCAGCTCTGAGACGCTACGCGAGAAATCGTGATTCGCGACGCAGCGAGGCGTATTTGAATTCTGACACTGAAATGTGTACCTTTTTGTTTACTAAATAAAGTTTTATATTCTATCACTATCTTAAAATGTGCCCGCCGCGCCGCGTCGCGTTTCGGTGTGAGCTGACTCGTAAGAATACTTGTCCACCTAGTTCCACTGTTTTGATAAGTCAAGGAATATGTAATGTACCTTATGTAATGTACTTTGATATGGTTTAGGGTGAATTATATTATGATAGGGAAAACTCTTTGTTAGAAGGTGCAGATTATCCGTTTTATTCTGATTAAGGATCGTGGAATGGCCCTGCTAGTTGACGGATAGGTATCAAGCAGTATTTTGATGCCACCGGAAAAAAAAGTAAGTACGCAAACTGAAACGAATACTAGAAGATAGAAGTGTAGTAAGCTACCAAGAAATCTATTCCGCCGAAGCTGGTCGGTTCGTATGCTTACCACCTTCAGCCACATCATCATTGTCCAGCCCATGGTGAGAATGTATTCGAACACAGACCGTTACATAGTAAAAGACGTTTCTTTTTTTTTACAAATAAATACTTACTTACTCCATCTATCCCTGCCAGTGGGTATAGGTTTTTAGTCACAGGTGGAACAGGCGGGAATCTTCCTCAAATCGACTTAATCTTTCTTAAAGGTTTACCAATCAAACAATGTTTATTGAAAGAAAATGTATTAAGGCATAATTTGAGGTTTATACATAATTTAAATTATTCAATAAATAAGTTAATGTTCAGTATCTCCAAAGAGGTAGGTTGTGGTCTCGAACTGAGAGCCACATCTCACCAAAGATATTTATTATACAACAATTATTCATATTTACATAACATAAAAAAAAAACGTTCGAGTACGTTCAGAAAACAATGACATTTTTCATACTTACATTACAAATAATTTGCGGACAAAACGTAAAAATAAAATAACAAAATGCGAACATCTTAGGCGAAGTAGTAAACAATGATTAGAATTTTTAATCAATAGAATTAGGGTGAATTCAAACACTTATTTGTACAATATAGCACGACATAACATCAAGTTATGGACATCAAGATCATGGAATACACATAAATACGTAAACATCATTAAAATGTTGATGGATAGATTCTGATAATACTTTGTTCAATTTGGAATATGGTTCAAGGATTTTGGATACCTTGTGTATACCTACATACAAATGTTTATATCGAATTTAATTCATTTGGCACGCATATTAAACTATATGCAAACATGAAGAAACATTCATCAAACACTCCATCGATAAAAATTTAATCTTAAAAATATGTCAATATTGATAATTCCGTAGAAAAAGTAGAAAACATCTATATTATTAGTAAAAAGACACGGTGACTTATTTACAGTGCAGCACAATTGTCACAAACAACAATTACACACAGTGCAGCCATGATTGTACAACATTAATTCGATGCCATTAATGTGCGCTTTTAAATCGTATGGTTAAAATCACTCAATAATTGCAAATATTACGTTGTTTTCTTTATCTATTTAATAAAATCAAAATTAAGTACTATCTATTAATATGAGTGTATAGACTCCAGACAAAACAATGGCCGAACAAGATTATTTTACTAGTATCTACAGTTACTCGTATGTACTTATGTCGCGGTCGGTGTCACAGAATAAATAATAGTATGTCGGTGTGTTCAACAATACGGTAATGCTAATTAATTACCCAGGAATGTAACGATTGGGTGATCTCCTATTATAGTTTTAATTATTATGAACACAATCCTGATTTGCGAACCATTAGTTTATTTCGTTCGTGACATGTGCACACAGTATATTCTCTATTATAATCAATTATCTTTATAATAATTGGTCTTATATTTAAAACTTCAGTAACTTAATGACATTACAGACTCCTAAGCTTTGCTTATTAGTTGAGATTGGTTGGCTTTTGTTGGACCCATATTTTTGTTTAAAGTAACTTTTATACTAATTAAGAATAAAGTAGTAATTTTTCTTAATATTTGGGTCGATCGCTAATGCTGCTCTTTTTCTTTTGTACTTAAATTTTGTACATAAGGTTTGGGTATAACAAAAACTATGTTAAGGTACGCGAACATTACTACAAACACCTCTCTTTCTATCGCATAACTGTATCTTACTCGGACGCGGCACGATTAGCGATAAGATCTAGAGAACCTATAATTCAATCTAAGTACTTACCTATTTCATTAAGTAGTAGTATAGTTAGTTAGTACCTATAATTTTTAATAAAAAATTGGTTTGGTATCTATGACAGTATTAGACCCGAAACTATTTTACAAAATACTTTTCGAGTAGGTAGGCAGTTGTGGTGTATTTTTTTATCATTTCACGATAGTATTATCATACGAACGTTACTCACACGCAGGAACACATTTTATTAAGTACTATAGGTATTCTGTAAGGTGGAGGTACTTTGCCACGTCGAGCTGCTCTATGATCAAATAAATGCTATATGCTCTACCTCACTTAAAATCTGATATGGCAGATTTAATATAGTTTGTCAAAGGACAAAGCTATTCAAATAAATTGTGATACCTTGTGATGAATTCCTGAACCACAGAAATTATTGAAAATCAATTTGACGTCTAGGTACTTACAAAAAAGTTTCCATCCGAATACACTGTGTTCACAAATCACCCTCAAAAAACTAAAGAACGTAGGGCCTAAAATTCACGTGTCAGATGCGATAGGTCTAGGTGTGAACACATAAACAGAATCATCGAGCCAATAGTAGGCCTGAGCGAAGTCCCCTTCACATAAGTATGGGGCCCTTGTCCACGACACCAGGTCGAAGCCTATCTCCTCACTCATGAACTTGACGAACGACGCGAGCTGATCTTCAAAGTACTGTCCAGATATTGGGAGACGCTCTTCTGGTTTGTGATCCGGTGTCACTGAGGAAACGTTAACAAGGTCAGTCATTTTGACAGTAGTCGATTATGTTATAATCAGATATACTAAGTGCTGAATATAAAGCGATCCAAGACCAATAAAATGACTATAGGAGGGAGCCAAGGAATAGACTGTGTATGTAGGTACACACGAGACCTCAATTTGAATTAAACTCTTATCTTTGTTTATCGAATAGATATAGAAAGAGATAGGTCTAGATAGATAACGAATCATTACACTTAATTGACATCTCTGAGTACGGCATTAAGAGCCATAACGGCGATAAATTAACTCAACTACGATTCCAGATGGTGAAATATTATCAGTCTCCTTTTTTTTTATACGACTAAGTCGGCAAACAAGCATACGGCCCACCTGATGGTAAGCGGTTACCGTAGCCATATGGACGCTTGCAACACACGAAGCATCGCTCACGCGTTACCGACCTTTCCCCCCTCCCCAATGAGCTCTGGCGACCTTACACACGCGCAGGAACACAACTTTACACAACATAAAGTTATTTGGCTGCGGTATTCTGTAAGGTGGAGATACTTCCCCAGTCGAGCTGCTCTTTGAGCGAATAAACGCTACGCTCTACCTCTCTTAAAATAATCCTCCTGGTTAATAAATAATCATGAAGCTCTTATTACCTTCGACATAAGGCTTATAAGGCAGTACTAATGCCAGCATGAGTACTCCCCCAGGGGCGATGGCGGTCCGCGCCTGCTTCAGCATAGTCTTCGGCTTGCTGCACCGGTCCAGCAGATTCAACATACACACGCATTCGAATTGCTGGCCGCGCCACCACTCATCCGTGTCTAAGAGGCTGGGGAAATAGACATACAAAAAGGTTAGTACTAATAAGATATCTAGTATCATCTCAGAATCTCTCTTCCTCGTTGCTCAATAGATTTCTGCTCACTGCTCCCCTTAGAGAAAGATAAAATAGTAAAGACCTTTATAAAATATAACTTAATATATAAAGATATAGAACTTTCAGGACATAATATCATTTAAATCTATCTTCTTTCCTTTCCTTTAATTTGTGGTCCTTCGAGCCGTACAAAGTGGCAAATTCGCAAACCATTAAAGTTACACCACCTTCGAAATAAATAATCTTATATACTCACGTATAGCCCTTATTGGATAGCATCTTTCTCATACTGGCCGATATCTCTGTGGCGTAATTGACAGCGTATAGGTTCGCGAACCGGCGGCTAACTTCGCCGTCGCCCGCGCCCACGTCGACCAGCGCGCCCGCTCGGTCGCTCGTGGGCTGCTGCGCCGGCCGCAACAGTAGCCGCGCTTGCGCTTCGGATAGCACGAACATTGAGCCGCGCCCGAGCCATCTGGAAACAAATATAAATATGATATACGTCTATTTTCCCCAAACTTCAATATCAGGTGTCTTTATTTATTTATTATACGGTGATCATTTAACATCATATGGTCCAGTGCGTGTGATTTTTTACCAAACAGCTAGACCACTATTCCAAGAATTGGTAACCAAAGCTGGAAGTGACAGAAAGAGGGGAATGTCTTTGCTTTGCATAATAATTGAGGGATGCCCCTTGTCGATTTCGATGTGAAAGTCAGTACAAAAATGTTAGTTCCTTGTTTCACCACAACATGGCCGACTATCATTCATATACATATTGTAGTTAGTCTTTAGGTTCAAGGTGTAATTTTTTTTATTAATAAATCGATTTTATAAGTGATGCAATAAAGAAGTTATTATGCTACAGGGTAAATCACGAACTGTTCCTGAAAGAGCTAAATCGTTGCACAACATAGAAATAGTAGAAGTGGGTACTACAGGTTGTTAAGTTGCATTTGTTCGCCTGGGGTGAACATGCGATGCTTTATTTCTAGCATTATTTCAATTTAACTAGCTATTTCTTATCTAGCTTAATTGTTGAAAATAACAAAGTTCTCTAGCAGTTTCGAACCTTCTAATTTAGAAGGTAACTTCCTTGAAAACGATTTGTGGGCTAGTCGCCGTAGAGCTAAGCAACAATAGCGCAATTATCCACTACCGTTGGTCGTGTGGTGGTGGCCGTTTGAAGGTGGATCGCGTCGGGGCCGCAATTACCGGGGATAAAGTACAAAGCGCGCTGCGGGCCACGGCGCGGCGCTCGGCGTCTAGCGCTCGAGCGCGGCAAATTGTGCGCCTGCGGCCCTCACCCGCACCGCCCGCCCCGCCGCCCCGCGACGTCTTCATCGCGCCCCGGGCCAGCGGCGAAAGTGGATAATGAGTAGTAAATCCTGCTCTCATTAGCTGAGAGCGAGCGTCGCAACGATCGATACGAATTCGTCTTCGCCGGGTAAAGGGATAATCGGCGCAAGGCTCGAACTCTGTTATTAGCCGTAGTACCATATATCACGCGCGGTATTATCCGCGGCCCCTGGCGTCCGCACCGCAATTACTCCACCGAGAAAGGCGCACCGCAGCTCAATCCGATGCAATACCCTATCAGGATAGATGTGAAGGTACCTATACCAAGTCCGTTTTGGCGAAGCACAAACGACCCTCAGTTATCGAGCAGCACAACTGATCAACTACTTATAATTTCAATTCAATTTCAATTAAATCCAATTGATTTGACAAATAGATCCTTAGTTGTGGTGTTCCTCATGAGGTGTTGTATGACACAGGTGTCGTTATCGAGCGCGGGTGGAGATATAGGTATAGTTTGAGAGTTGTAACTTGCAGCTCGTTTGCGGACAGAGAGCGGTGCGGATTGATTGCTTTATTGTCCCGTCGCGTCGTCGGGCGGCGCTGGCGACGCGCAATACATGATACATGAAGCGGCCGCGCGTCCGCAACTAATGAGCACCGACACCGCGTAATTGTCACTGGCCACGGCGTAAACTAGTGAGATTCCACAAGCCGAGTGACAAGACTCGATTGAGTCAACACGCAAAAAGATCGCGGGAATATGACGGCGGCTGTTACTATGTTGTCGAGAGAGTTGTATGATTGATTTATTAGGACCATAACCAGACTGAACTGCTCTCCCGTGCAGGTTTTAGTTGAATTTAAATAAAGTTCCAAAGAAATCGTTAAGATTCTGGAAACTCTAGCGAATGACAATTTTGATCGTAACGTAAGGTAGCTGAGAAGAAATAGGTAAGAGGCACCACACGTTAGAGCGTGGCCGGTGGAGTGGTGTAGAAAATTGTGCGGCAAGGGGTGATGTGTAAATCGAGTAGAGCAGTAGGTGGATAGGCGGGCACCGAGTATCTATTTCAATAGAATGCGGTGGCTTGCAACAAGGAATCCGATGCGGTTATCGAGGACGGAGGTGAGAGATGTGTCACCGGCACCGGCCAGGAGGGCGCGGGGCGAGGCGCGGCGCGGCGGGCTCGTATCGCGATTGCATCGGAGAGCAAACAAGCGGGCGCCGGGCGGGGTGTCGCGGTGGCCGGGGGCGCTCAAATCATATTACCCCCGGCCTCACACCCGTGCCAACGCCACACACGTCATTTGAGTGTGCGTCGCTATGGCGACGGCCCGGGCCGTGCATGATATTAGTACGTGTGCGGCTCATCTCCGGCCGTTTAAACTTAACGCGCCGCCGCCTCGCGCGGGAAATTAAAACCGGCTCCGGACCGGAAGGCGCAATCGACCCTCGCGCTTTTCGTACACCGCCTCCTTCCAGCGACACCGCGCACCATATGAGATACCGATCCACCTAATATACCGTACGATGATTAAGTATGCCGACATCCGATATGTCTAGGTACCCAAACGAAGGTACCGAAACGGATTATTGGATAAGTAGTAATGGTATGGAAACTAATTATATCATTCGAGTATGTTCGAAAATAAGTGTAGGTACCAATATTATCAGGTATATGGTATGGGTGAGGTGAATGTTTTGCATGATGCTGTAAAAATCCTAAAAGTTATTTATTCAGTTTAGGCCCTGGTAAGGCACTTATGAACGTTAAGTTTTTACATATAGTTGAATTTACCACCGGTTCGAAATACACTTAAACTGAGAAGACTCCGGCAAGAAACTTAACAAGGCTTTTTTTTTGTTTTGTTTGTGGAAGATATCCATTAGACATTCTTCTAGATAATTATGCAGTCGTCGAACATTTTAATAAACCAGATCAACCGAGTATCAAAAGACTTAAGAAGTAACTTTTACCGTATAGTCTAAAAATTGTTGTGTCTAGGAGCTTGTTCAGTGGAAGACACACAAAAATACTGGTCAAGTGCGAGTTGGACTAGTTCACGGTGGGTTCGGTACAATTATAATAAAACCAACCCCATATGAATATTTTGAGTGAGGTAGAGCGTTGAGTTTATTCGCTCAAAGAGCAGCTCGACTGGGAAAGTACCTCCGCCGTACAGAATACCACAGCCAAATAACTGTATGTTGTGTTCCTGCACGTGAGTAAGGTCGCCAGAGATCATTGGGGAGGGTCGGTAACACGTGAGTGATGCCACGTGTTGTATATGGCTACGGTAACCGCTTACCATCAGGCGGGTCATACGATTGTTTACCGACTTCGTAGTATATAAAAATCGTAGATCAATTAAAAAAAGCTTTTTGTGTATGGAGTTTTCACTTGTTTGTATTTTTTATTATGTCAATTATAGTATTCCACACAGTACTTTGCCCTGAAGTACAGATTTACATCACAGATGCTGACGTTTTGTGCCCGTGTTTTAGGTAATCCGTTTTCGTAAGTTTTTCCAAAAAAAAAAAAATCCTCCTACATATTATTATGTAAAAATGGAGTAATTTAATTATCTAGTAAACATACACAATAATAAATAAAATGCTACATACAAATTAAAGAAGCATAGATACTAGGAACTCCTCCCTCCCTACTTATGTATAAGTATATACCTACACATTTGCTTTACTCAAAGACATTGTCGCTTTCAGGCACCTCATTAGAGCGCGTCCCATGTGAGCCTCCCCCCACACACCCCGGCCTCACACCACACTCACACCCGCACACTGAGACGAGCGCAATTCTTTCACTGAGCTCGCAAACTGTAGGGATAATTACACTTAGATAAGAACTCGTACGTTGCTTGCTTTTTTTTTTGAGCTCTGGAGACCTTACTCACGCGCAGGAACACAACTTTACACTATCTTTCACCTAACCCTAAAATGCTTACGTAAGTGCTTTGTTTTATGGAAAAGCAATAAGTAATGTGATCAAATTACCATCAGAACAGTAATATACGAGTCAGTAGAAACAATAAAATGGTAATGATCTAGGCAGGACTGCAAAAGGAAGTCAAACGTGACTGAAAATCTTTTTCTGGTTTTATGAAAGTCACAAAACATCGGCTCAGCAACGGTTTATAGGCAAGTGAAGACGTATCGCAGGCATGCTGAAGACGGCCTATTGCCTGGCAGGTAAATATACACATGATAATTTCAAAAGTTCCGGCTGACATTAGGGCGCAATAAAAATCAAGTTGTATAGCGTAGAATCGAACGTCACACAAACGTTACGCGCGGTGTCATAACCCCGAACAGCACTCAAGCTGCAATAAACTATAAAAAGTGGATAGTAAAATGTATAAACAATGAGAGCACGGCTAAAACGTTTTAGTGTTAAGAGTGGGCCCATAAACCGTTGACACGCACCCGTAAAATATTAACGATACCTACAAGAAAAATGACGACTATCAATGTAGGTACCGATTTTCGGTCGCGAGGACGCGCTACAAATAATGGCGGTACCGAATTTATACGCAGGCCCGAATTGCCCCGATTGAATATTTTACCAGGCCACGAATGCGTCCAACGATATTTTTCTATTTCGCCGCCCATTTTTACTATCAATTGCTTAGTTTCCCCTTTAATATTATTCGTGCGACGATTCAAATCTTATTTCGTCCAAGTAAACGAATACTGAGATCCACTTTTCAGCTTTTCTATCCCTCCATATTTACCAATCATTGTCTCGAACCGGGCAAATGGTCTGTGACACATTTTTATTTACTAATTGCAAACATAGAATACTTTGAAACCTTATTATTTCAAAAAGCCTATCTCTCAGAATATAAGAATACTGATAGTGAAAAATAAATTAAAATTATTTTTTTATGAGATCGCCCTCTGGCAATATTAAAGAATTAAATGTTTGACCAATTTTGTGACGTGGACATGGGACAAAAAAATATGTTTTTATTTAGGATATATCGTGCACGGTATGTTAAGTGATGAGCAGTTAGTATCTTCGGTATTTCGGAAACACAATAACCTTTAAAAGGTGTAAAGGCGTGGGCTTGACTCGAGTTCCAGGCAGGGTTTAAAATAACTTCTCGGAGGCGAATGGTTTATTGCTTATTGAGTAGCTCTGACGAAACGCGCCTCCGACGATAAAACATGGCCAGAGTGGAATCTCACTCAATATCACAATATAGGTGGCGACATTGAAATTATCGCTCAGTGGGAGGCGCGCGTCTTCGCGCTGATGCCGGACGATGAGGTGGACCTAACTAAAAGAAAATAAGAATTGTTTGAAACAATGAGCATTGTAGCGATGTCTGTGCGTGTGCGGCTCGCGCGACGCGGGCTAGCGCGGCGCGGGCGCACGCTGGCGGAGCGGGCGCGGGCGCGGGAGCGGGCGCGGGCAGCTCGTTAGCGGGCGCCGCGCCATTGGCCGCCGGCCGGTGGGCGGGGCGCGCGACAAACTGCGCGCACGCAAATAGCGCACCCGAACACAAATTAAAACAATAAAATGAAAGTAATAAAACAAAGTGAGCACCGAAGAGTATCCACTATCGAAAGGCTTAATGGCCGAGCGGAGGCGGTGGCGTCTCGATTTATTGAGCGAGGCGCTTCGCTCTGCCACGCCGTGGACTGATCGACGATCCAAATTCAGAAATTGCATTCATACTCCGATCTCTGAGTATCTATTTACTAAGACCAATCAATATGGCCCTTAAGATAGAGCTCAGATATCAAATCGAATAAATAAGTAGGTCCTCTAGTAGTAGGTATCTAACATTAGACTTCAGGTTTGTATTTCATACAAAGTTATGAGATTTCTTAAAATATTGCTGACGTGCACTTGAAAACTTTTAAGTAACGGTTAGGTACAACAAACTAGTAACCCTATAGCTTATGCAGACAAGTACCAACAAATCCAAAAGATTTTCTATTGAAATTGAATTTAAAGAATTTAACCCTATCTACCCTCTCCGAGGTTTTCAATGAGGAAATTCCAGAGCTGGGTGCGCTCAGCGCTCGTACCTATTCGTAACGAATGTCGTCTCATTTACTAATGTGTCACATGCAGGCGGCGTTGTTTCACAGCCTGTGGCAGGGGGCGGGGGTGCACCGGGGGGGTGAGGGGAAGGGGCTAAGGGGAGTACAGATGACCAATGGCGTCGCGTACCCACCCGCACTTGAAGAATGCAACGTTAATTACGCTGTGAGGTGCACTGCCACACTGAAATCGTGCGATGATCGGGCATCAGAAGTGTGATCATCAGAGTTTGTGCTTATTAGAGCCTTATTTTGTTGGAATTAGAATTATATATTTCGATATAAACTACTTACTGGTGCCATTAGGTAGTTTGATACAAAATATCTAATAACTTATCATGGTATGAAGTTTCGAAAACTTTTAATAACTACAAGACATCAGCCCTTACGTATGAATATATCGAGGAAAAGTATGAGATAAATTCGTGTATATGGCAATCCTATTAACTGAAACAGCATTTTTTTACGATAGGTTACCATTTCGTTATGGGAGGGTAAACACGTCTCCGTTTGACAAGATTCTTCTAGTTAGATGAAAACAAACATTTGGCGTCAGGGCGTGATTGTGAAAAGGAGCGTGATTACACTACGTGTAGTTAGCGGAGGCTTCATTAGGCTGGGGGGTGCCGGGAGCTGGTGGCGGTGAGGAGGGGGTCGAGAGCTCATCTCGGCGGGTGCATCGCTGGCTGCGCGCGCAAACAAATTAAAACGTAAGACGCGCCCTAATCAATAGCCGACTCCGCCGCGAAGCCGAATTAACTCGCCCGAATGAAAAAAATGAACAAAATTATATTCGCGCGAGACCTCAACCCCCGGGCGCGGGCGGCGGGCGGCAGCGCCCGGAGGAAATTGCTTTTCTTTCAGTGGGCGCGCACACACACCCGCCGCGCGACTACGCGCGACGTGAGCGCGAGAGGGTTAGCACCGACACACACAATATTATAATTTACGTTTCCTCGTATATCGAGGTGTAAGTAGGTACTTTACCTGGGCGTTTCGCGCCTGCTCAGCCCTCGGCTCACGCTAAATCTGAGCTTTATACGTTCACTTGACGCGACGAGAGCGATATTAGTTTCGAGCCAACTCCTTCCCTACTACAATATTTATTAATGCTTTACAACTTTCATATACCTCTATATAACTATATACTTCTTGTAAAAAATCTCCTCCTTATAAAAGCCAATATGTACAAGTAATTTTCAATCCAGTAACCAATAATAAAAAGGTAATTTTACCTCTTACCGAATCATAATAGCAATTCGGTAGCTATAGGTACCTTGTTTCTGTAGAACGCAGAAGGCTGACAGAGTGTGGTAGTTGGGATTTTAAAGGAATTCTAGGCACATTGTGGAAGTGTGTTTCTAAGAAACCTTTATTATAAAATGTCTGTGTCCAACACTAGTTTGTGAAACAGGGAAACAAAGCTTTAAAGCAACAGCTTTAAAGAGGGAAACAAAGAATAATATTTCCACGGACTTCTCTAGGTCTCTTTTCTCGGTGAAAGGTGTGAGATCTAACGAGAGCGTGGATAGCTGCGTAGACGTATGATATCAAATTTAGTTATATTTAAGAGGGGACTTGAGTAGGTACTGAAATAAATGTTCATTAACGGGAAACGCGAGCTGTAATCTGGGAGCTAGCCGCCCGCCCAATTAACGCGTGGGCGATGAGATGGCCCGCCCGGCCACCCCGCCGGCCAATGGCTGCCGCGCGGGGATTAATTAAGTAACTTCCCGTCTGCACCCCCCCTCCGCCCGAGCCCCGGGCCCCGTGCACCTCACACCCCCGCACATCCGTGGAGTCTGCGGACACGCCCGGAAAACTAACCACCTAATGAGGGGAGATGACCTCACGTGCTTGTGTGCTTTGTCTATTCAACGTATGTGCAAACTATGTTTGTTCATTTGTGTGCAAGTGTTGGCCTTTTGTGTGTTTGTTACGTTACATAAGTGGTTGGATTCTCTGTAGTTACATTAGCTGTAGGTACCTACACTGCAATGTGCTTTGTGTGGTAGCTACCTTATGTGTTACAATGTAGGTACATAAGTTGGAAACTCACTACCTAATGCTGCAACACTATGTACGATTTTAATAGTAATTTCGTGTCACGTATTTACTGACATGTCCATTTTCACCAACCACTGCATAATTTCGGAAACTAATAACAAATGTCAATTTGATAAAATTGTATGGAAAGCTGCAATTTTAAATGGCGTCGTAGTTTCCTGAGCTTTTAAAATGTGCATTAGGTATTCAATAAACACCAAAATTGAGAAGCATCAAGGTCAAAATTAAAAATATAAAAGGAAACAAAATGCTAAACTCATGTCATAAATGGTCTTCTCCCATGAGAGTAAAGGGAGATCAATTAAAGACGAGAAGGCGGAAGCGACTATGACGGATGGGAAGGCGGAAAATGAATAGTTAGCGGGGACATCGTTATGTGCCATCTTTTATGTCCCCTGATGTATGGCCGGAACTCATGAAAAAACCTAAATAGCAGATCATTAATTCATCTTCATGTTGGTACCTACTACGTTTTAAGAGCCTTCGTGAAAATAATAATTTTTTTACGAAAATAAAATGTTTGCATTCTAAACTGTACAACTAACTACCTAAGATAATGATGAATAGAAAGGTAAAGAATAATATCCTGGGACAGGATTAGGTACCAAGAAAATGTTGGATTGCGCATGCTATAGGTACCTACCTAACACTATTAGTACAGAATAAAGAATAGTACTCTATTATTAATCATACTCGGTTATTTCTTTCAAATGTTAATGGAAATCTGTTACGAAACTAGAAGACGACTTCATAATAGAGTACTAAGTAATAATCTTATATACTATTAAATAAATGATTAAAATAAAAATAAAAAAAACTATTAAGTAAAAAAAGAATTCTGTGAAATATATTACAATATTAGAAGTCATATTTTAGGGTAGAGTATATATAAATATAGAATAGGTATAAGGTATAAAGAAATAATGAAATAACTAGTAAACCTGCAGTTACCTAAGTGAGACTAAATTGAGACGGAGGAATAAAAAATCGGTGCTCATTATTCTTCAATAACGGATTAATTTTAAGGATTTTATTAAAAAAAAAAATGACAACTTAAAATTACTAACTTAAAAGTTGTGACATGTACGTATAAAAAAATCAGGACGAAGCATCGCCTCAAAGAAAGTGAAGCACAATATTTCCTACGTATGCATGAGGAAAATGAGTAGTCACAAGTGATACCAAGCCATATTATCCATGTCAACAACGTCTCAATGCGGAATGACGACCGGTGGGCATAATATGGTTTTCATATGTTCTTGAGGCTTGTATTTACAAGACGGCAGGGTGGCCCGGCATACTTGGGGTGTGATATACAACTGTTTCCCGTCATTTTAGGAACCTATTATATTTCAAGTAGTTGTAAGTTACGAACACACGGAACAGTTTACATTATTATTTGATACCTAGGTACACGCTGAGAATAATATACGCTTGACGTAGGTTAGTAGGTACCTACATACATATACATTTAAATATGTAATCGACTTCATAAATAAGTTAACAGCAATGAAACTTTTATGGGCCATATTCTTTATCTTGTTTTGAATTTCATCATTGCGTCTGCTGGGTTTAAGCGTTAAGTCGGCTTTGTCTCCCTTTCAGTGCTGTTTCTTTAGGCTGTTCAATTTTCAAATTGGATCTAAATAAGCCACGTAATCTGTTTCTCACATTGATCAAACAAATCTATTTGACGCTAAATTGCGACGAATTTTGGAATTATTTAATAACTAAAAGTGATTGATAGTGCACTTTCTTCGAAATTGAAGGTTCGGTTAATATTTACAAAAATTAGTAACACTTCGCTCCTTTAAAGGCGAATGTGTAGTGGTCCATGGACGGAGGAAGCACAGGCTATGGGGGTGCCAAAATAACTAATAGTTTTCGCGGGGGCGTGTTAGCATTTTTCTTCTGCCGGTGACGGCCGGGTGGGCCGAGGGGGGTCACCCACCAGGGGAGACTGGAATAACTCTCTTTCAGGAATGGCTACGCGGATCATTTATACTTCATCGGCTTTGTTAATAACAGTGTTGTAAGCCTTCAATACAATGAAACAAATGTTTGTTCTTTTGGAAAATTTTACAAGTTACTTGCCAATAGCAATATTTTTAATGAAGCATATTTTATTAGCGGAGATTTTAATTTCGACGTAGCTTGAACTCAATGTTAGGATAAAGGGGAATCATTTCTCTATTTCGGAAAATAAATTAGGTTCTCGAATTTTGAAATTCTTGAAGGAAATAGGTATTTAAATCACTACTCTTTACGTGCTATGATTCTCTCATATAAACAACAATAAGAGAATATGAAATTCCTTCATGATGTCTAAAGTCACACAATATTGAGTACTCAACACACGAGATGGAGAATAAAAACATCACGTTTATGGTAAACAGTGAGGCATTTAAGGCTATAGTGAAGTGTGTAGTGAGTGCGTGAGGAGCCCATTTACCGCGGGGTAGTGATGTGAGCGCAAACTCAATTCCTTCCACCTACATCTGTTTTACGTTCCAATGAATTGCTGCATGTAAATAAAAGTGCGTTATTGTTCCTTTTAAGGGGTTGGAAGCCGGGCTTTGTAGGTCTCTATTAACTTCCTCGATTACATTCATACAATGAGTTAAATATCATCTCAGCATATTATTGGACTGTTAAATAGTCTATTAATTGTTACTAACACTATCAATTACTTATAATTATTCATCAAGGTCTCAAAAAAACAAAACAATCAATTAAATTAATTAATTAAACATCGGGTAGGTACCATAAGTGATCTTGACAATATAGTTGAGTCGATAAAAGCCATTTCATTATATCTTACTTTAAAACAATGTAGATAGACAAGGGAGTGCCTCGTCGCCACTCCTTCACGCCAGGCGGTGATTAATCGCACGCCCCCGCCTCGAACGCCCGGAAAATCACAACCCTTTTGCCTCGTCTTAATTACCACGCCTCGCTTCAGTGACGCTCTCCCATTGGCTAGGTTCCTTGCCGGTCTGTCGCCCCGCGTTTTAATTGGTCGTGCGTAATTAACGCTTCGTAATCACCAACTGCGGCGCACGAGGGGCGATGTTCCTAATTTGAATTTTTAATTACAAACGTTCGCAAAGAGAACGCCGATTGGTCGCTCGAATATCTATTTACATTGAAACAATGCCTATTGTTTTCTACCTTTTTTCACTTTTGTTATAATTAAGTGGTTGAAATTATCTATGTTACAAAATAAATTGTACATACAATAGGTAGGTCTACCTACTCGCACACAGATCCAATATTTACGGAAGAATGTGCTTGAGTGCACTTCCCGCATTCCTACTGCATTACTCATACGTTAATACATACCTAGGCATGGGAGGTGGGTACCTCAAGAGCACTAGTGCACGGCGCATGCCGAATTAGCTCAATACTGAAACCAGCGCCTTCCCGAGCTCGCCGAGATTTATCCATCCACTTGCCGTATTCCAAATTTGAATAAGACCATTAAGGCGCAGACTCCTCTCCAGCAGATTTCAGTTTTCACCCTTGCGCTACATTTTCACATAATATTAGCGGAAATTACCGGAACTAAGCAAACAAAAAATACTAGCTCCCTCTATTTAGAAGTGCGTCATTGCAAGCAAACAATAAAACGTGACAAACCGCCATCTATACATTTCCGCGAGAACGAAGCTGTTTGAATTGGACACAGTAAAAATGTTAACAGTAGACAAACTGTAGACAAACATTTAAAAATATAAATTCTGAAATACCTTAAAAATAACTTTTGACGGGCCAGTTGGTGTAGTTTGTTAAGATTCCACGACGCCGCCGATTGTATGTTCAATTCCCACCAAGGATATGCATCTGTGTGCATGAACACGTTTGCATGCCCCGAGTCAGGGTGGAATTATGTGTATTAAGTACTAGCGACCCGCCCCGGCTTCGCACGGGTACAATGTCATAATGTGGTGACAGTGGAGCGATTTGCGCGGCAGCCCACCCGGTCACGGTATCGCGTATAAAAAGTGTGGCCGAATGGCCTCACTTTAACGGAACATAGTTGTGACGTATGGCGTCTTTTCTATGCGTAGTAATAATTTTCTATCTGATGGTTAAAACTGCATCGAAATACATTGCGTGGTTTAGAGTTAGCGGATAAACAGAGACACAAGCTGACGCGGAAAACGAATTCGGAGAATACAGATACAAATGGACAGACAGGAGAGGACCTCAATCGAGATATTAGATGTTATTTGACAAATAAACAGGTTTTCTTCCACCACTTTTTACAATAATTGTAGAATTTCTCCATAAAATGCCCTCTACTTTACCTACCATTTTTATTCATCATTATCATATCAGCCTAAGGATATCCACTGCTGAACATAGGCCTCCCCTATTAACTTCCACTTCAAGCGGTTTCGGGCCGCTTGAATCCAGCAGCGCCCAGTAACTCTGACCAGGTCGACGGTCCACCTGGTGGGACATCCACGTACGGTGTCACCTTCCAGTACGTGGCCGCTCTCGAGAACCTTCCATCCCCATCGGTTATCGGTTCTTCGAGCGATGTGGCCTGCCCATTGCCACATCAACATACTAACTCTACGAGCTATATTAGCGATGGGCGACTGTTAAAAAAAAAGTTATCGAAAGAATCGACAATTGTAAAACTTTACATTCGATTGTCGATTCATTCGTTCTAACGAATAAACAATCGAATAACAATCGACCTTTCGAATGAAAATTGACGCACGCCACGCAGGTTGCAATAGTATGCACAATCGACGGGTGAGCGCGGGGGCGAATAGATTCATTCATTCGGCGGGTGGACAGCCAGCGCACGCCACAGGCCACGCGCGGTACCGCACGAAGCGTATTATGAACAATCGAAAGAAGTCAATTGTTATTCGAATGATTCGAATTAATTGGACAATCGAATAATTCGATTGTTTTTAGTAACAATCGCCCATCGCTAAGCTTTATCGAGAATTTTTGTTCTCCTACATTCTTAAGTCCTCGTTTCGGATCCTGTTTCGTAGTGAAATTCCGAGCATAGCTCATTCCATAGCTTGCTGAGTGACTCTGAGCGTATTTATTAGACCAGCAGTGAAAGAACACGTCCGTGTTCCGTATTTCATAACTGGTAACACGCACTGATTGTAAACCTCTGAGGTATTCAACTTAGTCGGTAAACAAGCATAATTGTGCCTCGAAGAGGGGGCCTAGCAGCGAGCTCTGCGCCGAAGTGGGGACTGATCTCTCGCTGCCGAGCATGGTTAGCGCTGTGGTTGAAAGCGAGAGATCGTGGGACGCACTCCACTCCTTTTGCGAGCGAGTTATGCTCGCTAAGGAGGCGGCGGAACGTGACAGGGAGGACACTACCACCCTGGCTATCCGCCGCAGGAGGACCGGGCGTCGGAGGGCGGCTTTTTTAAGCCACCTTCCCCCAACCCTGGGCCCAAGGGTGGCGGAATCGGGGGAGTCTGCCGCCCATCAACATCGCGCCCGAGTAGTGGAGCTACTCAGGAGGAGACAAGAGCTCCGGTCTCTGCCGTCGACGAAGAGGCGGCCTCCGATCAGGCCCTTAACCTTAACCATCATAACCCTTCCAGTTCAAGAGATTGAACACATCCTCCATTGCAGTGGTAAAGAGTTTCGGGGAAATTACGTCACCCTGTCTTTCATCCTTCTGCAACTGGATTGGTCTCGTACTCTCGTCCTGTACTCTGATTGACATAGTGGCTTTGCTGTACAAAGATCTTCAACAATTCGATTATAGCGATAGTCGATTTAGCACCGCTGTAGACTCTGTAATATCGCCAATGTCTCAACTAAATCGAAGGCTTTTTCATAGTCCACATACACCAGGCATAACGGCCGATTATACTCCTCAGTCTTCTGTATAATTTGGCGAAGTATATGTAGGTGATCTATGGTACTAAAGCCTTCACGGAAACCAGCTTGTTCGGGAGGCTGGAAGTATTCAAACCTACGTGCAAGACCATTCGTAATGACTCCCGAAAACAACTTATAAACGTGGCTTAGGAAGGATATCGGGCGGTAGTTCTTCAATAGGGCCTTATCGCCTTTTTTGAAGAAGAGCACCACCATATTTCCTCTCCATACTTCTGGTGTTATAACTACAGGGCATGAATCTCGGTATATCGGATCATCGCTATATCGGAATTCTGATATTACAATTTACAATCCGATACTGAGTGATCCAATTATATCGTAATATCGGAATCAGTAAAAAAAAAACTATTTGGGTTTTAAAATAAAGCTATTGAGCTATTTATTAATTATAATTATGTGCAGTTTATAAGGAATATGTGCAATTTATAATGAACATTTCTAATTCTGCTATTGAGATCCAATATTGAAAATCAATATCGGAATTAAAAACCTACCGATATTACATACACATACCCTAGTTGTACCTTCCTGTATAACGGAATTAAATAGCTTCTGGAGGACTACAAGTCACGGGTTTCCATCCGCTTTCAGAAAATCTGTTGTATTTCCGATTTTACTACTTCGTTATTCTACATCGTATTATCTTTCAAATAGTAAAAATATCGCGTTTATAACTAAATCTGAACATTTCCTATCAACTGTTAAAGAATGACAACAAAAGTTATTCTAATTTTATTACTACAAAACTGTGCCTGGCCGCTGATTGGCTGAAAAAGCTAAGCTACCGGTGGTTAGGGCTGCAGAAATAGGAACCTCCTCCCAATGCGAGCCGTATCGAGGATTACTGCCGAGAGGCTCGAGGCTTTCGGCCATCAGGCCATTGGCCGATACGACAATCGGCACAATGATAGCCGAGCTCACTAATAGTAATTGTAAATTTACGATGGGTTCACATTCCAACTAACCGATTCAGTAAGTAGTAGAACATCGAACAATTTACCCAAAGAAGCGTAATGACGTTGATTTTGCTTGCAATATATTCCGCCAATTTGCCACCATTGACAATGCGCTCTGATTGGCCAAGTCAAGAACACACGATGAAGTGATTGATCCTTACAGTTCAAAATCAGTGACAAATCACGACTAGTTTCGGAATCAGATTGCTCGGTATAAATTCTGTAAGGGTTGTTCCTCGATGTAGTAGAAACTTAGTCAACGTAAGATGTGTAATATTTTCCTTACTGGTACTAATTTTACTGTGCCATTGACACTTCACGACTAAGCGACTGGACCACAATAATACAATGAATATAAAGGTATATCGGCTCGACTCGATGACTACAGATGACTCGATGACCGCAGTAGTGACTGGCACGCCCGCCCCGACTTCGGGGCACCTACTGTTACCAGTATCAGTCAACCTACCTTCAATACCTTTTCTTTGATCTCAAAATAAACAACATTGAATGAGGTGTTATTTAATCAGGTAAGGAACTAAATAGATAATTGCTCATTAAAAATAATATATATTGCTGATTTTTCATTTTGTATGATTTGAAATAAAAAAAAAACTTTCCGGGATTTGAATCATCACTTCCTTCAGTCGGAGCCTACATTAATAACCCGCACTTTAGCCCCCTAGACTACCCAAGCCATACCCTTCATAGACGAAAATAAGTATTAGTCTCTGTCAGTACCACGACATGGCTCGATGACAATTTTCAAAAGTATCAATCATAACAGATTTTATTTTATATATTTTTATTCATACCAAGCAAATAAAAGGCTCAATTGCCTTCATTTGACTAGCATGCATTTCCAGTGCCTTCTGAAGATATTTGATATGATTTTTTACTCATTTGAGAGGGTTTTATTTTTGTGAAAATTCTGAAAGAAAATGACACAGGTCCATCTAGCAACGCGGATCGCCGCGGAATGCGAGTGAGCGCGAAGCAAAATACGCGAGTTGCAGGACAATAGAGTTCGGTATGAGGTTGATGGTGCTCGGATTGAATTTGACGTAAGCGACTTTTAAAAAAATCATTATTATGAAAAACTGAATAGCTAATTCAAAAAACTAAATCGGGCGTTTATTTTCTTATGATATGTACTATATCGATGAAAAAAATCGTATCAAAATACCTTCAGGCGTTGGATATATTTGGGAATTTCTTGATTTTCAGAGGTATGTTTGACATTTTTTTTTATCGAGGCTTTTAATTGAAATCGTGTTTTCGGCTCGGGCGATGTGTTTGTTATATCCTTAAGTATCATATATTTAAATTTCAACACCGTAGAGTTAGCAGGTTTCATATAATTTGGGCAGCAATGTAGTGTATTTTGCCCAAGTCTGCGCCTTAAGCCACTGAATTTTCAGCGTTCAGAATTCATATCGAACAATTACGCTTGCCTCGTGTTTAATTTCCATTTCGAATCTTATTTTATGGAATAATCGTTATCGAGTGAAATTGCCATTTTTCACGATCTAAGTTTTTTGTGAATTCAAAGTTCTTCAAAATAAATTATTGGGTATCTTTGTACTAACCTTCTATCTGGGCATCAAGGGCTATGTATTGTATTCCTAATTATTGAAGAATTACGAGACTATTCATAAGACAGCGTGCTAAGGGGCATAGGTGCTAACCTATGCGGAAAGAACGTGTGCTGACTGCGCGGTTCCGATTAGAGAGGCGATAGTTTGTGGCCGCTAAGGAGGTGTTTATGCGTCCGCGCAGCAACCGAGGAATGACGTTGAGTGACGCAGCCGGCCGCACAGCGCCCCTTAATAAGGTAAATGAGATGCGGATCCTGCGCGCACGGACCGACTCGTGAGCTTAAATTAGCGCCGACGCTGAAGCGTTCAGCACCAAGCTCAGCTAACAAACGCCTTGTTACCTAGGGGATTTATCCTGATCGCACCGATTTCCTACCTAGATTGTGTGCTGTGCTTTCTTATTTAACATCACCGTTTTTTTAAGAATATGGATAATCTTAGATACCTAGTTTTGATAGCTACAGACAAGCAAACACTTCAGTAGCGTAAAAGATCTTATATCCAGTAAAGACGATGAATATCACTGCTATGTTCACATGGAAAAATAACATCATCAGCATTAAATTTCGATAGGACGCAACAAAAAATGTAATACTAAAGGTACTCATCTTTATTTCTACTGTAAAAAAAGCCTTTGGCTCTATTTTTTACCTAATCAAAGTACGGCTATATCGTTTTTGGTAAACTATTTTTATTAGTTTTTGTTTGGATATGGTTTTTACCCGGGGCACGGGTCAACTAAGCTGAGACAAAGCGCGGCGTGGATGCGCGCGCGTCGTGCCACCCGTTTGGTTCCGCGTGCCGGACAACCATTCAGCACTAATCGCTTCATTCACTGACGACCAAGCGCTTTTTCCTCAAGAGACGATCAGTCATGCATTCCGAACGCGGTCCGCTCGATACTGCAAACTGTCTTTATTCGATTTAGATTGATTGTGGCAAATTAGCAAATGTCCGATTGTTACCTAGACCTCAAAGCTTCAATAAAACCGCATTGAATGACTTAAGACCTACTTGAGTTAAATAATATTTTGGTATTTCCGTACCTCCAATGTTCGTTTTTACCATGTTTTTACTCTTTAGTTTAGCAAACTACTAATTTAAATTGCATCAGAATTTTCAGTGCATATTTACAAAAGCTGATTGCTTTCTAAACATAGCATTGGGTGCAAATACTTAAGAGAAAGGTTACTTACTTATTGTCCAATCTTCTATCCACATTGTCTTCGGCAACAAGTTAGAAAGCACATTATATAAAATTGAAAGTGGTATCACTGAACGAATTGTAGTGAAATGTTGTAAAATTTCGTGTCGTTGTCGCCATTGTGAGGAATTTCACGGATTGTTGACATTGGCTCGGCGCGTGAACGTGTTTGTTGCGACATCTAGTCATTCAGTGAACTGTTATAGGTGCATTCCGGTCTGTAGCTAAAGATTCCACACGTACATTCCAATCCAATGTCTCGTTTACTGTGTATAGTCCGAATTGTACCTTGATAAAATATTTATAGTGAGTAAAACATAACGTACCGAAGACGTCTCGAAGATATTTTTATTTAGGATCTAGATACTTAACTAAATATATTTTTAGGGTAACGTTGCCGCATAATAGAGGAACGGAACGGACTGATAACAAAGTGAACTTAATAAGATCACCTTTTTTCTCAGTCTGTCTAAAAGTTGGTTTTAAACTTATTTTTCTTAGAAATGCCTAGAGTTACCAAGATACAATTCATATCGAATACGCATATATGTGTATCATAGAGTTATAATATTACAGAGCGACTGTACGAGAGTACGGACTGTGAGCACGGGTACGGTCTAAATGCTTTGAAACGAAGTGCGCGCTTATAGTTCGAAATATTAAAATACGTGAATGCCAATTTTTCGTTTTTTATCGATATTTTTACCAAGTACAAATGACAAGGAATCCATATAGACATTTTTTCTGACTGTAAATCAAATAGTGTATGATATATGTGTGAATGCATCTATTTGGAAACTGCTCACGCTTCCCGCAAGGTAACGTTGTTAACGCTATAACTCTTTAATCTTCTAACTCTATGATGTACATGATGTCCTTCAGACAGGGTGTCCCAAGAAGTGAAGGTAGGGCACCTTTAGAGGTACCCGAATCACAACTGACAACCCGAATGAAAAGTTTTCATGTTTTTTAACCTACACCATTATTTCCTTTTCTTTCACGGAGAAACATAAGGAGTAATAAAAATATAATAATATAAAAAAAAGAAAAAGAAATAGGTAGAGTTTTACAAGTCGTTAGAAAATGTTATAGAGAACAGCACAACAACGCTCCTTTTGTTAAGAGATTTAAATGGAAACATCGGAGTTGCAAAGGAAGAAGAATATAAAGAAGTACTTGAAAATATGGCTCATAAATTACTGCCATCAAAATAATCAAAAAATAGCGAACACAATGTTTAAGAAACAATCTAAGCTGAGATGGACTTGGAGGTCCAGGTGACCTCCCCAGGTCGGAAACGATAAGAATGAGATCGACTACATTGCTACCAATATTCCACGAATAATAAATAAACTTTTGTGTCATAAGCAACATAAAACATCCATGTGACCGTGTCGTCTGGTAAGAGTAACATTGGACATCGAAGAAAAAAATCAAACGAGAGCTTACCAATAATCGAAAACCCAGAAGTATATAGATACCATACAATACAACACGGAGCTGAGTAAAGGTGATTATGGTTGATTATGATTATGGTGAAGCGATGAAAACACTGGATAAAATAAGAGTGTTTCAAAGAGGACTCGACAGAAGCTACACAATACCCCGAGTGTAAAGCTTCCAAAGAATTAATGTAAGTAACCCGTTGCGTTTGCGTTTAAGTACAAGTTCTCTCAGAAATACGCAAACGCGTTAGTTACGTTAATTCTTTGGAAGCGTCACACTCAGGGTACAGGCCCAGATGACTAAATAGTTAGTACAGGTCACAAACTGAAATTGTGCTATAAGAAAAGAGACAAAAGGCTGTGAAAAAAGTTCTACATCTAAAGTAGAAATAGGCTGGACACGTAGAACGAGTGACATACAGATTTTGAGAGAGGTAGAGCATAGCGTTTATTCGCTCAAAGAGCAGCTCGACTGGGGAAGTACCTCCATCTTACAGAACCGCAGCCAAATAACTTTATTTTGTGTAAAGTTGTGTTCCTTCGCGTGAGTAAGGTCGCCAAAGCTCATTGGGGGGGGGGGGGGGGGGGGGGAAGTTCGGTAACGCGTGAGCGATGCTTCGTGTGTTGCAAGCGTCCATATGGCTACGGTAACCGCTCCATCGGGCGGCTGCCATCGGACGGGCCGTATGCTTGTTTACCTTTTCCGTTTGCTTGTTATTCGTATAAAAAAAAAAAAAGATGAAAGGTGGACTAAAACGACGTCTAACTGGTGCCCGATAGAGAAAAAGTCTGGAAGACCGCAAAAAATATGGTGTGATGACATCGTAAAAATTGCAGGCACTACATGATACAGAGCAGCTAGAAACAGGGAGAGATGGAGGCAGATGGAAGAGGCTTTTACCGCTCAAAGGCGGTATTTGTACTACGTAAATATAATACATACTTTCTTTTAAAATTATTATCTTTTTAGGTTTAATCAAAACATGTTATTTAAGATTTTGAAAATAAATCTTATTATATTATCTATAGCTATTATAACAGCAAGCGTAAATAAGTTACAGTTGCATTACAATGTCACAACGGGCTGACCGAGCACAGATGTTTTGTTGAAATCAGATGCAGCCCACTCACCGATGTTTGTTTACCATTAGAAATGTACAGATGTTACTATGTATTCCACTGTTAGTAGTGCATCTTTTGAATAACATTATAATTACAGTCAGAATTGAAAAACTAATAGATGACTGATAGAAAAGTTAAAAAAATTAAAAAAGTGTTTTTAAGATTTCACGCGTTGATGTCTAAATGCAGTGCTTCACTCATAGATTATAGAGTGATATCGTTAACGAGATTAACTTGTGCGTGAGCAGTTGGCATATACCTAGATACATTCTACATATATTATACATATATTAATAACAATTATTAATATTATAACATATCAATATAATAGTACCGTTTTCTTCTTTAAAAAAAAGTTGTCATTAAGTTGTGTTATTATATGTTAATTTTTTATACTAGTAACGATTTGTTAAATTGTATGATGTGTTTATCAGTGAGGACCTATAAATGGCTTCCACATTTTTTTATACTAATATATGTACACAATGTTGTAAGCTGTTGGTCCTCCAACTAAAAATAAATAAATAAATATATCGTACACTTGTGATTTACTGTCAAAAAAAACAAACGATATGAGTTCTTTCTCATTTAATTTTGTTCTCGGTAAAAGTATCGATAAAAAACAAGAAATTGAACATTTATTATATGGATTTAGTCTTTTTAACTATGAAAGCACAGTTCATTTCAAGGCAGCGTTGCACATACCCATGCTCACGGAACACACTCTTGTATACAGTCGCTCTATTAATATTCTATCTCTATGGCTTGGTTTTTTTAACCGACTTCAAAAAAAGGAGAAGGTTCTCAATTCGGTTGTTTTTTTTTTTTTTTCAATGTTTGTTACCTCATTACTCCGTCATTTATGAACCGATTTGGAAAATTATTTTTTTGTCTGGAATTCTTTTTTTCCCGTTTGGTCCCATTGTCATCAGATCAGGATTTGATTACTTCTTAGTGTACTTTGAAGTCGGTTTAAGTTTTTTGTAAAACAGTCCAATTATTATTGTTTATACCCTACGAGACTACTGAGTATACGAAGTTTGTTTATCTCGTATTATATTTTAGTGAGGCTACCTAAGTAATAGCCAGTTCGATCATCAGCATTGTGGAAGCGAGAGGAATAGATCTAGACATCCAGAAACATCGCACATTAATTGTTCGAATACACATTACAAAACGTGAACCCGCTAAGCTACCGTGAAATAAGAACCGACCAACACTGAGTCACCCAGTGTTACGTATGCCAGTTGTTACTTCCACGCTTGTTTTTCAGCCCTAAGTTATATATTTACTTCGTCATTCAAACAAAACATGAAATTACTTGCGACTTGTTTATTAGCTGCTAGATCTTGAAGGATTTAGCTCAATAACTTATCTCAACATTTTCTTTGTTCTATCAGTTTTCTATCCCTGTAAATGTTAAACAGTAAAACGAGGTCAACGAATCGAAAATTAATTCGTAATGTTGTGTGTTGCAAGCCGGGCCGTAAGCTTGTTTATCGACTCCGTTAGCATGGATTCTAAACAAACTTAGTGCGGTTGTCTATCAAGTAATAAGCCTTTAATTAATATAGGTATCTGAGATTAAATCTACCTTGATAACAACAATTAATTGGATACCTAATATCTACACAAAGTAATAAAATATTACCATACTTGTACTTTTGAACGTCGTAAAGTTATTCATAGGAGGCTGTATGTGACGTGGTCATAATTACATCGGAGGGACAGTGACATGGTGGCAGTGGGTGCGCGGGCGCATGATTAGTGCGCAATATGTTTGCGCATGCGCACGGAGCCAGCCTGCAGCCTTCTGCTTGTGTAACCCAAGCCGTGCGCAGTAAGCCCGCGCCATAACATAATTAAAAATGATTTAAGGCATTCGCTCCGGCTGCTTTGTTTCGCGCATTATGTTTCACTTGTTCGCGTCGCAGTCGTGCCACCTCCATTTTTAACGCGCCCGCTCTTAATTCTGTCACAGTTTTTATAACCCTTTTGTATTTATTAATTCCCTTTCGGCTCCGGTAGCGCTACGCTTCTCGGAAAGCGATTTTGACGTGACATTTCTTTGGGTTGCGCCGTAGTCCTGTGTTAATGAAGCGTCCAATTTCGGCGCCGCCAATTTAAAGATATTTTGACTAATCAGATGAAGGTCACATTCTATTCTTTGTAAAACTTCTGAGAATATCTAATTAAAAGCGCGTTTATTTCCGCGAAACTAAATACCTCGTTAGTCTTGCTTGACAAAGAGTTATTTTCTACCCCGAAGAATCGACGATGAAGTACCTACGTTGTCGAAGGAAACTCGATACAGAAGGTGATGAACTGGAAAGTTCACGTATCTTGGGAGAGGGACTGCCTGCCTCAGGCTAAATGAAGACTAAGATAATTTAGTCAATAAAAGTTATTCCTCTCAGGCCTATGCATGAAAATACTGCTGCCTTTTATATAAGTCCGAAGTAGTCCGAAATAAAACAGTGGCAAATCTGTAGGTAGAACAATGGCGTTCAAATCATCTCACTGTACACTGCCATACAGTTTAAGGAGTTTAAAGTGGAAAAAGATTAACTTCAGCTTGTTGGCGCGTCGTGGTCCGTAATCGAATTTCGGGAGCTCGGTGACCGTGTACCGTGTCCTCAGTGCGAAAACATAATTCTTCACGGGCATTGACATTATTGACGACTTTACTCTTTTAACTGTAATTCACGTCGATTAAACCTGGTGTATTACAGTGGCATTCCAAGCTGATAAAACATATTTACATTTGGAAAAACTTCATACATGTTTGAATTGATGGGTTCGTTTTTTTTTGCTATTTTTTGATCTTGTTAAGCCTCTTAGCTAAGTATGTAGTAGAGTGTGGAGTTTGCGGTCTCAAGCTTGGCGGAGGCTATTGGCGGGCGTCTCACGATCCATCATGACGACAATCTATTACGGCTTGAGACAGACCGAGAACAACCAACACTCATGTTCTACACTATAATGTACATAGCTTGTACCTGTGCTAGCTAAGTTCTCAAATATCAAAGAAAACTGTGTAATCCCATAGGTTCTAAGTTTTCTTCGACTACGGTTTAGATTTGGCTTCCTAGAATTTATTAGGTAAGTTGGATGAGCTCTTTATTTCAAACAAACTTCATTATTAACTGAAAATAAATTATAAAAGAGCCAGGGGTCCGTCCCACAAAAGGTAAGTCAGTAATTAAAATCGAACAACTCAGTGACCGTCATCGTCATCGCATCACGGTATTTTTTTTGTTCTTGCGAATGCAACATAGTAGGTAGGTTTCTATCTCGTTCGTGGTCCAGCTTCATCTCTGTTAATTAGTTTTTTGTCGGCAACGGCGGGGCGGGACGGCCGACGCCATCAAATTACGATGAGTCGGCCTTTCGGCTACCGGCGCCGCGGCCGACAATAATTATACACTCGTTACTACCGTGCTGCGCTTGCGCAGTGCACTCCGCGTGACGAATTCTCTCAATAAATGAAATAGGAGAAATTGTTTTGACACAGATTTAATGAATAAAATGACATTGATTGAAATGTAAAACCATTTCACGGTTGAAAAAGATGATTTTAGAAATTTCTGAAAGAAAGACACATGATTCTTAATCAACGCATTAGTGCATTAAAGTATTAGGGTTTGACTATTCATAAGTGCCTGTGAAGGCCTATTTGAATGAATAAAAAAAAACACTTTGACGTTGAATAGGATACCTACGTATTCCTAAGCTAATATATGTGATATTTCAATACTACGTAGTTTTTAATCCAAATAATTAACAAGACAAAGGTTACTGTGATTGCAGAAATATCAGAGTGCCTAATGCCACTTCAACCGCAAGTCACAGTTAGGTATCTTATGCAATGATATAAATTATTGTCAATTAGGGACAGATTTTTTGTTTCTAAACACTCGTATGTCGAAAGCAAATTGATAGGGAAGTGAGCACGCGCGACTCGAGTCGAGTGTCGACAATAAATTCCATCGATAAAATCGGCGGCGTCGACGGCGCGCCCGGTAATTTCTTAACGACAGCGTAACCCGGTGGCGACGCGTGCGCATACGCATTTTATTTCCCTCGCATCAAGAGGCCGACTCCGAAATAATCGTTCTCCACTCAGCATCGATGGTAATCAAGGTGACTATTAAAGACGCTCTTAATGTAACTTTTTTTGGACAATGACAGAGAATTAGAAAGGTTTCGGTCCAGAGTATCTTTGTTACACGTGTCTTAATGTTTAGTGCAGCGACTTTAGATTTTACAGTTGTGATATAAATTTATTATTTCAGTTTAAAATCGGGCGTAACAGAGTCTCTCGTGTGTAAGTGTGCCTTTGAAGGTCGTAACCGTAGCATCGACAAAGTGTTCAGAGCCCGACGTATTGTATTTTTAATTGAATATAGGTGGACGAGGCGAGGCGGCTACTGGGCACATTGTTGCTGCTATTCACACTGATCGAATGAGCTTCCTACTAATTACTGCCCGTACGCTTATGGCTACTAGGGCTACCACAAACTCTTTTGGTGTCTTTATAGTAATCAATTATTTTGAACTTAAAAGCTTGTTTCATCATTACATTCAAGTCCCCTTTTTGTCAAATTATGTAGGTATGACAAATAGCTACAAAAGAATTCTATATCGGTTCTTATTTCAAATGAGTAATCTACGTATAGTTATAAATCTTAGAATTAGCAGCGAGGTCACTGTAATTTATCACTGTCAGATTGCACGACTTTGGCATTCTCATTAAAATATTCCGTTTAATTTAGAACTTAATTGGTTTTAATGTGCCGACAACCCTAAATGGCGTTGCTGCGCGCGCTGTAGTAGGTACGTGCAGCTATTTTACATTATCTTTAATTAAAAACTTCCAGAGGCCATCTCTAGATTAGTCAGAGCGGTCACAAAAAGGGTTACGAGGGATCAGGCGAAACACCTTCGTGATTCGTCACGAATCAACTTTATTTTTATTTCAAAGAACCCTTTGTTGAAGTTATCCGAATTTGCTGGTCAATAAAAACGGGCTAATTAAGAAATGTTCGAGCCGCTGCCGTTAAAACTCTTGGACTTGTTTTGACGTGGACCTAAAAGTTTTTATGATTTTTTTTGGGTCTACCGTTTAGATTTGTATCGCGTATGTCGGTGGTTTTAATAGGTACTTTTAAACAATAGCATCATACAATTTCATTTGATCACCTATTACAGACTGATGATTCACCAAAATATTTTTAGATTTTATTTTTTTATACGACTAAGTCGGCAAACAGAGCATACTGTCCGCCTGGTGGTAAGCGGTTACCGTAGCCCTGTGGAGTCTTGTGATGCCACGGGTGTTGCAGGGACGGTTGCAACACACCCAGGGCATCACTCACGCGTTACCGACCCTTCCCACCTCCCCAATTAACTCTGGCAACCTTACTCACAAGCAGGAACACAACATTGTTATTTGGTTTTGTTAGGTGGAGGTACTTCCCCTGTCGACCTGCAATTTAAACAGAAATATGCTAAGCTCTCTATCTACCTATCTTCAAATTCAATAACTTACATCGATTATAGAACTACTCATACAGTAATGATGTTACCTCAACTATAAAACTGTGTGTATGAGACATTACATGAGGCATACTGAGACGCGGCAAACTGCTATCATACGCGGTGGTCGCGTCTTGTCGTCTGCTTAGCCCAACGATAATGGCGACCATTACGCGTCATTCCCAACATTCCGCCGACACGTACACAATAACCCCACTCGAGTACAGTGTACAAAACAACGCTATCGTGAACTGTGCTTACAGGTCAAGCAGTTCAATGAGACCTGTGACATTTACCAGGTGTTGAACTTTCACCGGGTTGACACAACTTATTGATTGTACATGAATCGTAGTATGATACGAGTGATTTGAAGAAATGTGACATACTGATTGTAAGATTTAGTTTGATTGCTTGAATAAAAAGAAGGAAAAGGAAATAAACGGTGTAGAAAAGCGGCAAATCCTTGATTAGTATGTTGCGGTGATGTCGAATGAGTTACATTTATGAATAGTGCAAGGGGCGCAATGAGCGTCGCAGAATAATTGCGCGCAGCCACAACCTAATGTGCGGTGTCGCGGAATGTAGCACTTTCCATGTTAACGAGCCTGTACGCCGCCCCATCAGGCGCATCCTACCATACTTGACACTCACCGCAACGTCCGTTGCCTTATTTTTCACACAAGTAACACCTATTTGTGGTGATGCTCATCCTACTTTATTGCAAAATATGATCATCAAGTTTTATGCTGGAGCTACTTAGTTAAGTAATAACGATGTCTCTCCTCTAACAGGCGACGAGTCGAAGCAATTTTATGAAATGAATACTCTACTGGATTTCTGGTGTACATCAACGAGACGTACGCTTTCATTACGTACAGAAATAAATCAAAATAATACCAACGTAAAAGATAGCGAATGGAAAATCAGCTTCTCCCCGCCGCCCGACCGACCGTGTGATTTATGCCTGTAATTTTCCGGGCGGTTACGTAAGTAACTCGCGATTTTTCTATCTGCACACACGTAATTAGATAATTTTCATGAATTTCCGGGACCGGCGAACCTGGATGTGGGGCCAACTAAATTTATGCGAATTCATCTTGACAGTCACATAAAATAATGTAATTCGTATTGTAGAAACATGTACATATTTTTCGTCGGACAAAAAGTTGACATTGAATAAATTTTAATATTTTTGCTTTACGTAAGGTCTTCTGGAAATAAGAGGATTAATAAAGCATACATACAAGCTGTGAATTAATAACCGGGTTAGGACTGGTCGCCAGCACTCCCGGCTTGTTCACGTATTAATTTCTGTCACAGATTTAATTGCTCACCTCTGGCTTTAGCTTTTAATAAATTCGAGGACAGAAAACGAAGCGCAACGCAACCAAAAAATACTCTTTCGATGCGAGGTCGACCAAAAAAAGGTCGGATTTTAATTTATAAAAGACAGGACAAACGATTAATAATTTATTTGTATCGTCGGTTTCTTGCGCGAGAGGGTCGAGCGTTAAAAACAACCGTTAAGACCGGCGACTTTGTATAGCTCGCGCTTAGCCCGAAATGCCAATTGCGGGTAGACACAAGTATACAGCGAGCCGGAATGTCGCTTTAAAAAACCTCGCAAATAAATAAATCGCGTCGCACACACCGGCTGCGCAAAAAAACATCCACCATATTCGATTCTTTAATGTGATCTTTAAAAAAATAGAAGTAAGCGGAGGTTGGCTCCGATTGAAAATGAATGAGGGCGAGCGCGATAGTGGAAATTAGCATTGAGGTAGGATTCAGGAGCGGCCTTTGTGCGATCATATCGAGGTGTATTCTTTGCGCTTTTTACGGCGGCGGCGCGCCCGGCGCGTCTTTTCAGTCCCCATTACGATCCTGTCGCCTTTTTGTTGCAAATAATTACTGTCGCCCTCTTCGATCAATCCGAGATAAATTTCGGGCCACGTAGATGTCTACAATCGAAAGAAATCTCCGAAAGCATTTATTATTCCCAATTTGTGATGTTTCTCATTGTTTAAAAGGTATTAAACAAAATTATGTGCATAAATCGACGTCCTACAATTTAAGGTTAACTTATATTTCTCTATTTGTTGTTTCAGAACGGTATCAAATTTCCTGTGGTTACATAAACGCACTAAAGTTCCCGGCAAACAGACGTAAACCTAGCCATTAGGGTCAGATTAGATCACGGGTGACACTAGTACGGTCAGCGCGATCCATAAATTAGTGATTACGCATATACACAGTAATAACCGCAACAATGGAATTGAATGCAGATGAGCGGGGCTAGCGAAGCTCAGAGAACGCAGCGGACCGATCGACATTTGTATGCGATATCTAAGCGCACAATTGGATGCCGGCGCGAGTCTTCGCGCTAATGGTACACTATCGAACGATCGCGCTCCACCGCTTGAAAAGTGGAGACCGCCGCGGAATAGGGACCACATCGCTGTTTAGTGCACACTGTAAATAAATAAACATTCTCCTTAATAAATCACTATAGCGCGTACGGATTACACGATTAAATAAATATCACCAAAGTGTGGTGTTAATATTACCATTTTAATGAATAATTATAAATCCGAAGATATGCAATGCGTAATTTCAAGCACATAATAATAATATGAAATACGATAAATGAAATTAACCACGAAACGGGTGAAATATTACATTGTATAAGGAATCTCATTACCGTTTTAAAAAACAACCAATTAAGAGGTAACGTAAAAAGGCACGAAACCATTTTTATGGCCACCGAAATATAATTATATGGTATTTTTGCATTATTAACTCGCACGATTTAAAAAGGTCGCAGTAATTAATGTGTCCAATAACAATCACGCTGATGTTTAAAAATAAACGTTTATGAGGAGATTTGCATATTACGGAGATTTCTTTCCTTTATTATGTTAATAATTATGCAAGTATCATATCTTCAGAGAGGTAGAGCGTAGCGTTATTCGCTCAAAGAGCAGATCGACTGGGGAAGTACCTCCACCTTACAGAATATGACACCTTACAGAGCCAAATAACTTTATGTTGTGTAAAGTTGTGTTCCTGCGCGTGAGTAAGGTCGCCAGAGCTCATAGGGGAGGGTCGAAAGGTCGGTAACGCGTGAGCGATGCTTCGCGTGTTGCAAGCGTCCATGTGGCTACGGTAACCGCTTACCATCAGGCGGGCCGTAAGCTTGTTTACCGACTTAAAAAAACTTACGCATTAAATATTTTTTGTGATATCATATTGTATACATCTGATAATATTGAAATACGTATATTCAAGGAATAATACGTATAATAAGCTTGGAGGTTAGATACGCCGATTGCCACAGGTTGTGGGTTTGATTCCCACGCACGACAAACATTTTTGTGCATGAAGTATGTTTGAGTATATCAGTTATTTAGTTTCCATTTTAATTAGATTGGGATCAGATGACCGTCAGAGAAGGATGACACTGGATATTTTTGTTTTATTAATTATTTATCAGATCATATTGGAAATATAAAGGACTGTAATAAAGTGACCATAAGTTTTTTCATGAATGAGAAACTCGAATTGCCTACTACCTATGAATTTAACAACAACAAAATGTTGATTTACCATAAATACCATTATTACTAACAAATTATGTGCGGTATTAAGTTATATATCTAACACATTTTATGTGGTGTGCCGGAAATCGGCATTCGCAATTAATTTGGCCGCTTTGATTAAGTGCTCATAAAAGTCGAATGAGGTGGCGAATGATTTGGTAACTGATTGATATTATTAGAATTAATGAGGTCATTATACATTTTAATTGGGATTATTGAGTTTATTATGAAAAAGTCAGTAGCAAAAGAAATTTTGAGATGTTTTTTGATTAAAATGTATTTGTGAAATACTCGTAACTTTAGATCTAAAGAAAACTGAGTGTCCAATTTTACTATACGAGTCTTGAAATTTTTTCTATAAATATAAAATAGGTTTGTATATTAAATAAAATACTAAAACACAATCAATCCATTTTTAACATAAATATTCGGAGGAATAATCCATGAAAATGTTATCTATTTTTTTCACAAGACGTACATAAATGACGCTATTGAAATATCTACCATATTTCAATCGCGTCATTGGCATTCCTAAGCGACCTCAAATCTTGTATCAATATTGGCACGGTGACACGTGATCGTGTTGTGTACTAATTTCAGACAATACGCCAATTGATTTCGGCAAATTTATTGGCCCGTGTCAATGAGAACGTCTGCGGATCAGGGGAGTGCTGATTGAAATGCGTTCCTCCAAACTGGACAATTAAAAGCTATGACGTCTGTTGCTATGTTTAATTTGGCCTCAATCAGTCATGTATATTAATTTCAAGATTGTATTACTTTATTTTCTACCGTTGGATGTTTGTCTTTCGATATATCAAGCTTTGTTCGGAGACTTCTACAAAACCGACTGGTGAATTTATGCTAAGGTTCCGTACTACAATATTGTGAGAATCCATTTTCTCATTTTCTCGAGAAGATTCACCAGTAACTTTTACATTACGAAGAAAAAAGTGTGTGTTATGAAATAACAATAAAAATTGTTTAGTCAATATAGAGACAACGAATACCAAATTATTTAAATGTAATTGATCGGCTAAAGAGGATGTAAAAGAATATAAATCCCAACCACCAATTGATATTCATTGAAAATAGATTCATTTAGACCGGAAAAGTCAATATCGTCTGCAGCGAGCGTTTATTGAGTCATTTATCCCAACTATGAGCGCAATGATTAATATCCCGGATATTTAGCTCAAATGGGGGGACCACTAGATGTTCTATGGAGAATGTATGAATGACAAACAATCATAATTTATTTCCTAATGGGAAACGATAAAGTAGTAGTTAAATAAAACCAATTTATTCCTCATCATATCTGTGACTGCAAAAACAGGTTATAATAATTTTATTAAAGTTACTACAGCTGACACTAATAATGTAGAAGAAGAGAAGACTGAGAGATACAGAGATTTCTTTAAGACTAAGTTTATTATTGTGATTTTAAATGAGGAGTACAAAATCAGTTAACGGTTGGACATCTAATATCTAAAGCGCAAATCGAAGCAAAGGCGCGGCGCGGGAGTCTTTGGTCGACGCGTAGCAAGTGATAAATAAAGCGTAATTGAGAGACGGAAACAGCCAATGAGTAAATCTCGTCCGTCAATTTATTTAAATTATTTATTAGTGCCCGGCTATAGACACCCGCCGTGATCGTTTTCAGTGTGCGTTCACAGAGCTCGCTCCGGACGTGAATAGTGCGACAGCGGTAATACGGATTATCGATTTATCGATATCGATAGATTAAAATCTATTTCAATTATAACTAATTAAAATAAATCAAAAATATAATTGTCAAGATACTATTATGCAAAGAGGACACCGAAAACGATTAAATGAGCGTACTCGTTTCCCTAAACTACATAGTAATTTTATATTTATACTAGAATTAGGTAGGTTTCCTACATTAAAGTTATCTCAAAAATGCATCAAATCAAAACAAAAGAGCTGTTTTATTAAGAGATCAGAGAAATAAAAGCATAATATCGTTGTGCTTCATCGACAAATGAAAATGTCGACGAAAGGGCAACTATAGACAACTCGAATTAGTTAATTTGTGCAGATGCGACACAATGGATGAGGAAATAATATACGTACTGGTACTGGTATCTACGTACTTATAGCTACCGGGAGATTGTAATTGGCGTAATTGGACGAATCTGGACGCACTTAATAATGCCCCATTGTCGTCATTCAAATGGCAATTCATCGTTTGTGAAATATATGATTCATTACTTTTAAATTAAAAAGTTTGCTGTTATACCGATACATGTTGCATTCAATTGATCATATTTTAGATGATCAGTGATGTAATATTGCAGATAATCTTAAACACTTACTTGAGCTTCTCACGGGCTTGGAGATTCAGTGAGGAAGTGAAGCAGATACTGCAGATTCTAAAGATACTAAGAAAAATAAAAGTTTGGCGCACGCTGAGTTGCTATTGATGCTCTACAATAATTATTTACTAAATTAATCATCATAACTGAAAGCAAGACAAGCAATTATCTACATTTTGGGATATAAAGGAACTGTCTCTACTGTATGTCTCCAAGTTAGAGAAATAAATTTATTACGAATCATACATTTTAATCATGTAGTTACTTCATCATCAGCCTATAATGTCCCACTGCTGAGCACAGGCCTCCTTTCACAAATCAGGCTGAAAGGGAATGGGCAGATACTCCACCACGCGTGCCCACTGCGGATTGGTGGAAGTAGGCTAGTGGTCAACCTACTGTTGGAGTTTTCAAGCCAAGACCTCCAACTAGCTTAACGACTATTACAATTAAGTGATATATAAGGGACCAACGGGTTTACGTGCCTTCCGAAGCACAGAAACGCTCGATTTGAAATACCACTAGGCGGTCACCCATCCAGGTACCGACCACGACGGTGGTAGCTTAAATTGCCGATCGATTAAGAACGGCTCATCATGCTACACCACGAGCGCTTCTGTATGTACTTACTTATTTATTTTAAATGGGCAAATGTAGATTATATCAATAATCAACTTCAGAATTCAGAGAAAAAAAACGCTTTTTTGCTATTATTAGAGATCAATGAAAAACATACCCATTAATATCCGTGATGGACCAGAAGTGTCGCAGGACAGCTTTCGCGAGCAGGTACCACACTTGAGTCCACACCCAGCTGGACTTATCGATGGACTGCGAAAGAAACTTCTTCGTTTCTTCATCTGGGTTGAGTTGAACGAACTTCTCCAGGAGTTCAGGACTTAACCGACTTCTGTGTACTTGATACCACTGAAACAAAAGTTATGTTATGCGGACGTTGATTCTTCATTAATTTGTGTTCAGTTACAATAATTGTCAACTACGAGTATTATCAGAAGCTTTTATGGCTTAGGCACTCTCAATCAAAACAATCGAATAACAGCGGTTCAATTCATTCTAGTTAAGTCTAATGGTGCGTCCATGCTTGGCGAACCGAGCCACGAACGAGCACACTGCGAGCACGATTCGCGTAGCGTGGACGGGCTTGCGAGCCTCGAACGAGCATTCGTAACGTGCTCGACTGCGCTCCGCCCGATTGTCAGTTTTTTCACGAACACAGGGATTCGCATCGCGCTCGTTGCAGGCTCGTTAAGTACGTCCACGCTTGAAATCGCGAGCAACGAACGAATCCTGTTCGTTCGAAGCTCGGCTCTCATGGAATTAGACGGTATTTTCAGTTAGGCGAAAAAGCAATGATTTCACTAAACTATAGATATAGCTGTTTGAAAAATAATGGGCATTTTACACTGGACTAAGTTATTCTATCATAGTTCAAAGTAATGCAACAAAAACCAGATGATGCTCTACCAGTAAGTAAGAGTAAGTCATCTGTAGGTGGCGTTCGTTACTTAGTAATGACATGATTTAAAGATTCATCGCGAATGTTTCTTATTTTCCTACATTATACAAATTGATGTTTAACAACCTATTGCTCCAGGTTCTTAATGAAAGTATATAAAAAGAGTAATCGAGTGCAAATAAGAGAGTGTAGTATGAAAGGAGCGTGTAGCTCGTCACCCGTTGTGTGTTTAAGTCAGCCGCCGCGGCCCTACAAAGGCCATGCGGCGGCTGTTAATTTCACGCTGCCTCGAATTAACATTTCTTTACGCCACAGAATAATGACGAATTAAAAAAACTTCTCGCCTCTACATGTAGCCGTAATGACGGTGGCGGCGAGCGAGCGGGACGCCGCGAACTCATCAGCCCGACTTAATTAATGCCAGATCTGTCTTTGTATTAAAATCGAAGACGGCTGCATAAAAAATTTGGCATGGCATATGTGCTACGTGTTGATTGCCTCAGTTTCAATTAAGAGTTCGTATAACTCGATGACGTTATAATATTCACATACAACTTTCGAGCAAGAGAAGAGCAGTCTGAAGTTTTATAAAAAATAAGTTACCACGCTACCCTAATTAATTAATTAGGGCCATACTCATAAAACACTATTTAACTAAAACACTAAATTTTAAACATTCTTATTTAAGTCGCATATATAGTACGTTTCGTTTGCCATCGCCACGGCAAACGAAACGTCAGTAGTAGATGGACGATGGCTCTAAACATTTTAAGGGCCACTTGCAGCAAATATATACTAAACTCGATTTTGTTAATTCTAGATTTTGCGTTAAGCTCGACTTATCTTAAATCTCGTCAAGCATGTCTTGCACAGTCAAATTTCACATTCAATTTAACTAAACCGAGATTAAGTCTGTCATTCATTCGTCATTCGTTCTTTGCGTTCCATTTCACATAAAAAATGATAGCAACTCAATTCTGCTTATAAAGAAACGTCACGTCTTCTATCTGCCTTAAATGTCAAAGTCAAAAAATGACAATTTAGTAGGTAACTAGGTATTCAGCGGTATTCAGTGTTGTTGTCTTGTGGATGTTTTCGTGGTATTTTCTGTTTTTTTTGTGGGAATTTCGCTTTATTAAAATGAAGAGATCTAGGGCACCTAATTTTACCGTGGCAGAAATAATGCATTTATTGCGGTTAGTTGGAATATTCCCGATATTGGAGAATAAAAAAACAGATGGAGCTACAGCAAAAGGCATACAACAGGCATGGCAAAACTTGGCCATTACTTACGTAATGTACATTACTAAATAAATCGCTTCTAACGTACACTCTACGAGAGAAAAACGGTATTTCTAAATATTGTACGATCTCCTCGTCATCATCAGATCATCATTCATTATTGATAAGCGAAAAGGAATCCATTTTTACAAATAAACAGAAAACTAAAATAACACACTGTAATGACGTCTTCTGTCAATAAAATCGAGATTTAACAACTTAAACCGACATTGCTGCCGGTTTAACTTTGACGTTAATTTAAATCGAGATTTAAGCTAAGTCGATGACGTGCAAGACGTTAAGTTAAGTTTAAGCCTAATTTTGAGTTAAATCGAGATTTAAGTAAAAGCTGCAAGTCGCCCTAAGTTAGCTCTAAGTTTTAAGTTATCTAAGTTTTAAGCAATTCAATTAGTCTTAGTTTGGTTGGAAGTTGTTGAAAATGGACATCAAATATGATACATATGAAATAAATTTTATTGAATGTAAACGTACAGGAAACAATAAGTTAATATAGTATAATCATCATGTTTTTTTTTCAAGAAAAATTCTAACGTGAAGAATTTTATACGGAAACAATGGAACACAAACTACTTGGCGCAGATAATGATGCAAAGTTGATTGTCACAATTACATGTACGATGTAAAAAAATACTTTAATAAAAACTGTGAAACCATAAGTAATTATATAAATAATCCAGTGGCATCTAGAACATTTTACGACGAACCCAAAAAAAAAGTATCGTAAAAACCGAGGGAAATAAATATTTAGTACCGAATACTGATAGCGAATCACGTTGGTGATTATGCAATACCCCGTCTTTACATTTAAAATAGCCTGCATCGGAACTACTGGGTTCGCGAGGCGAATTCTACAGACAGAATACAAATCGTGGAAAATTTTGTATGTTCAAATCATTGATGATATTCTGAAGGATTGCTTTTGTTACGTGATTAGTTCACGTGTTTTTATTTCACAGTAGTTATAGTTATCTATCACCATATTATTTTATTAATATACTATAGACAGAATAGTTGATTATTTTCTAATCTTAACTTTTTTAATCCCTAGTTGTTGGTATATCTAACCTAACCTATAAACATTTTGATGTTAATGTTAAGTTTGTTAACTATTAAGAGAACTGATGATACACACAACGTCACGGATACATAATCAGGAATAATAATATGGTTACTTCCTTGTTGTTTTCGAACAATATGTAGAATTAGAGGCACCAGGTTCGATTATTTATGAGAGTCATGTTTAGGATTCATTTTCAGCTCGTGTAAAGTTATATTTGCATGAATAACAATTACCTTGCTTTAAAAATCTACCTGTTGGGGAGACAAATCGAGAATGATTTATTCAATCCGTCGACTTATCGAGGTCGCGGCGATTTTTTATTTATTTTTACGATCTATGTGGGTTACCGATTTTGGCAGAATGGTCAACGGGTCAGTCGGTAACAAAAGGTTTAATTTATCCCCGTTTGTGTTTCACTCGTGTCATTCGGCCAGTCATAGCGATTTCAATACAATCATTATCCTCCGTTGACTCGTTAGCGCTCAGGTCAGCGAAGGTGCATCCATGGAACGAATGGTGGGATGCAGGTCCTTTATCCGGCGGTCGTTCGCCTCTAGCTAATGAATCAGAGCCCTTAGTGTGAGCATATTGTCAATACCAAGCGAAATATTAACGTTGAATGCGCACTGCCCGCACAATGCCAGATTAATTCACATTTAAATGTGCGAAATAAATGGTGGAGCAGCGGCCGTTTGAACGCAGCCCCGTCGACTTGTGACTTTTTATTTGATTTCTATACATCACATCGCACTGCGGATAGTGAATAGCTCTCAGTGAAAAGCGGTCATACAATTTGTCGTGATATATTTACAAGTAGGTACTATAATTTTATCTTTGACTGGTGCATAATGATTTTATAAATCAAAACGTTAATTTTATGTAGCATGTTCTTTTTGGAATTCTTTTTATTTCTCTCAAAACGAATTACTTTCAAATACATTAGAAGATTCTGAGTATATAGAAGCATAAAACATGGTATGTTTGCGAACTAAGTGGCGCATGGAATCCCGGTGGATTTGGCAGTAAGCGGCTCTAGAGCTTGTTTGCCGGGCGCTCCATTAAAATGGGATCAGTCGGGATGCAGATCGCCTGGACGTACCTACCCACTGCACCCGGGACCGGGACGCATGAAATACTCTATCCCGGGAAATATATGACACGGTATATTGATTATAATAATGTTTTTTATTTTACAAAACATTTTACAAATAATAAAATTAATGGTATCAATTTGCTTCGATCAACATTTCTAATTGTTAATGGAACTTCGCTGTAGATAGACACTGCAATTAAAAGAGTACATTTCGCAGTTAAAATAATAAAGCGCATTTATAGTTGATTGCTTGATCCTACATCAAGCAAAGTAACATAAACTATGGTTATAGTCCTGGCAAAGGTATACTGGTATATGGTTGTGCTTGTGATAGTCTCAATTAAAACCCTATACTTGACTTATTGCCTCGAAACAATTGATTTCGATTAACACTCGCCAAAGCTTCTAAACAATAAAGCATTCTATCGGATATGCATTAACTGCGTAGATTTTAACAGATTTATATGTTCCATCGTGCAAAGAAGAAATGAGCCACAGATATGGCAAATGATTAAATCGACATTTGACAAGAGAAGTGTGAGTAGTTCATTAAATCGAATGGGTTTTTAATCATTCTTTAATATAACAATGATTATAAAGATGGGCTAAATCAGATTAACATAATATTATTTTTATGCGAAAGGCTCCAGTCAATTCTGCCCACTGTTTCAACGTAATCTTTGTTGAGCAGAATCACGAGCAGCCCGAGGGCCACCGTTGCGTAATTGTTTTAAACTCGTCTTTTAATTGTTCTATCGAGGGTTGGGATTTATGGGCCGACGTGATCTCCAACAGTAATGCCATTCAGATTCATTTGCACTATTATTTCCGCGTCGCCGTGCCATGGGAATGCACCGTCTGCAAATTTAATCAAGGATCATTTCGTTCGTACAGTTTGTTGGGCAATCAAATTAACATTTACCATTATTGAATCTTCTGTTTATTGATTGTTTATAGATTTCTGTGGGTTTTGCCAATTAGATTCCTTTAATCCTTTTTCATCGTCATGAACACGTTTAAATTTAATTTGGTAGTTAACCACTTTTTACGTTCACATACCTTAGGAGCTGATTAAAAAGTATCAAGATGCACGTGTATGACACCGAACGTCATCTGGAGCGTGGGCACGCGATGGGAAGATTTACGAGTGTATTTATACTGGTTTTATACTTATATTAAGAACCAACTGGGCCGATTTGATCGTAAAATCAGCCGGTTATGTCACAAGACAATATCGTCGTTGGTTACCACCCAAGTGTTGGACTGTTAAATTAACTTCAGGTTAACTATGGTAACTGTAGTAACGTGAGTAGACAACACTCTTATTCAATATTGATCGTAGCGTAGAGATAATGCATACAGGCTTTGAATTCCATGACTCGCGTGTAAAATTAAATTATTCCATGAAAGAATGATTTATGATAAAGTTGTTTGTCAATCGAGATTGTTAGAATAACTAGCGTTTATTTTCGTTAGGTGTCGGAATCGAAATGATTCGGCGGTAAAGAGAGCAATTAAGCGAGCTCACGCCACTGCAGGCGATTGTTCGGGCGCGATCGGCGATCGCTTCACCCATTGTCCGTTGAAATTAACAGGGCAGCAAAAAAGCGGCTGCTTTAAACGAACGAGGTGTCGCCAACTTTTGGTACCTTTCATTATAATAATAAAAAATATATTAAAAAAAAACAAACAAGTTTCAGCAATAGTTTAGGTAATATGATTATCCATTAAAAAAGGTAGGTACACATTTTTTTTGTCCTGGTGGTTTCAGGTAAATATTTATTTGGGTAGCATTGGCGATTTTGAATTCGGCCTTGGCTACGACTGCGATCCGATCCGACACCTCGGGCCCCACATAAGTAATTTCTTATTCAATGATTTACTCAATTCACATTATACACAGTTAGGTATACACACACGACTAAAACTCGGTGTATTTTTACTAAGGTATTCAGTTTCAGAGGCATGTTTCTATCTACATATCAATGCAACCCGGCGTCTGGCTAGACGGACGATTTTGATCGACAAATTTTCCACTGCTTAGGATAAACAGAACAACTTCTAATCTCCATATATCGATATCTTTCATTTGAATAGGGTGGGATATTAAAGAGAATAGTGCCATCGGGAATTGAGATTTATTTCAGATGGATACAGTTGGTATCAGAACAAATTCATATTTACAAGAGTCAATGTTATGGAGACTTTATATTTCCATCGTATCGACATAACAGTATTTAATAAAGAACTTCACAAATTCGTCCGTCAAAAACTCTAAAGCCAATCGAACGGCAACCGTTGATTGAATTGATTGAAAAAGAAATGGAGAGGGGAGGCATGAGGCCGGTGCCTCGTCCACCGGTATTTTTATAGCCTGTACACGTCTCAGAACGCGAGGGCGACACATTCCCGACGAGGCGACGTTTTTGCAGCGCCAACTTTCATTAGACACCGCGCGCCGCAGGGACCGAGGAGTTTCCTTTTAATAAATGAGTTATGCGTTTATATCCAAGATGGCCGCCAACTTTACACAACTCTGGTGTCAAGAATGTTACGATCGCCTTGGATTTTTTGACCATAACAGTTTAGAATGTTTAGGACACAGACGCTTTTAAAGGCTTACACAATTTACACATCAAATTAATAACACCAAGGATTTAAGAACTCCTTATTATAAATTCAATTTACCTATAACTGAGCACACATTGCGCATAGCATATACCTAGATTTCGCATAATAAATAATACTTTTAAATTCTGATTAACAAGTGCTGCCGGTATTTGCTCAATCGGTAGCTAATTCCCTAAACGGGATCTTGTTTATACAGAGCTGTCAGTGTAGAATTCATCAAAAATGTGCGCAGGTATTTCCACATTCGGAAGGCACGTACGATCTTTTTGTTGGCTGTAAACGTCCTCAAACTCCGCAAGTCTCGCAGTTGTCAACTTTCGGTGTATTTATTTACTCATTCATACTTTTCTTGTATGTCTGAGCTCTTGTTTATTGCTTTATATGTAGAATGTTTGCGCATCTACTTTCCGTTTTAAAATGTCTGTATTATGTACGTCACCGCTTCGAGCCGATTGAAAAGTCGATTCGACAATTCGCTAAATTTTAACTTACAAGTATGTAAACACCTATCAACTAAGAGACGTCCCGCAGAATGGTTTATTTTTAATCGAGATTTATATTCAGATCCTCTTAGGAAATAAAATAATCACGGCAGCGTCAATTTGCATACAATGGTAAAATAATTTTACGCGCGTTTCGCAGCGCTTAATTCTACTTTTTATTTGGCCTTCCGCGCCCTATCTACGAATCAAACGGCCTGCTTGCCGCGCGCCCATTTAAGTGTTAACATTTTTGCAAACTCCTTCGAAAGCAATTTATGACCGATAGAATTAAATGTTTGGGACGAAACCTTGATATGTTTATATATCTAGTTTTATTAAAATTGTATCAGAATCCTTTTGTTTATGATACGCTTACAATCCAAATAGTACGAATCGTCATAAAATTGTTTGGAACCGGGGCCGCGCCGCGGCGGCCGGGGCGAACGGAAGCGCATCAAACGGGTGAAGTGCGTCTGGGGCAGACTGCGTGGCGTGCACCCGACGCGGCACCGGCCGGCGCGCGGCGACTCGCCGAGGTCGCTCCGCGCGGTCCGCGGGCAACAACAGTCGTCTTGGCGCCGTCTACCAACACACGCCTACCTACTGCTATTGTTCGCCCGAATCATACACTCAAACGTAACGGCATAGCGACGTCTGATGATTAAACGACCCAAAAATATTAAGAAAAGTGAATTTTCTTTTCACAGCAGAATTTACATTCAGAGCAAACATCTCCCGTCATAAATTCAGCACAAAAGTGCGAGCGACGGTCGACTAGCAACAAAAGGGCATGACTTTTCCCGCAAAAAAGATGATCCTTAATCTGATTAAATCTCCATCGCGGCGGACGTCGGACCGTGAAAGATTAATGAATATTTGTGCGAGGATTCCCGGAGCTGGGTTGGCACGTAGCGCTGTCATAATCATATTAGCCGCGACCGGAGCGGTGGCCGGCTGCGGCTAGGCACGCACGCACGCACCGCAGGGCTATGCCCGGCTACTTACTCAATCGCAACTACCAGGACCCAGAGCTTACCTTGTTTATATTAAACGCCAACATAAGCCAGAAAATTTAATTGAAATAATTGAATGTTTACCTAATGCAAATGCAACAATCAATTGAGTAAATGCAAACAATAGGTAACATCAGAGTGTTCAATTTTATAAGTCCGCAAAGGATTAAACTGTGTACAGTGAACTGGCGGGCTCAGATGTAAAGAAGGAAAGGCAGCAAAGATATTATCAGGATAATTTGATACTTAGTCTTAGCAGTATGTTAATAAAGGGTTCTTATTACCGGTAATGACGTAGAAGTAAAACTTATTATAATTTTTAATACGCCTCTCTGTACATAAAGTAGCGATTACAAACATGGCGTAGCGAGCGATACGCAACGCGTTAATGTAAGTGTTTTCACCACATGAATTATACATTGAATTGTGTTCGAGCGGGCTCTTTATCTCGTACTGTACGGGAGCATCGAACACATTATACTATGAACCGCGCTAGATTTTTATTACTTGCACCAAAGAAAAACTTTAAAGCAATATGATGACAATAATCCTGAATCACAGTAGCATCTGGACAACGACGTCATAACAACGTGTTTCCTACTATAGGGTAGGTCCTTAGGATACATTATAGAATATCACGATTGAAATTATCGCATTTCGAGTGAGCTCAATAAACACAATCGTAAAAGAATCAATTGTTAAGACCCGAAAGAAATTAAACGTGAGAATGTATTGTTTCATACAAGCGTGAACAAAAATCCTTGTTTGCGTTAAACAGCTCTCAGGTCGTTTTCGACTTGCTTTCGTGAACATAAATCGCATTAAATAAAAGCATTATTTATGACGTCCATGCTTCGAATTGAAAAAGTGAGTTTATACATTCACATGGGCGTCCTTAGCCGCAAACAATACTTTATTTTCGTTTCGAAGCTGTGAAAAGTAACAAACGAGATGCCATAACTAAAGTGACTATAAAAACATATAACAGTATAACTAAATAAGTAATTAACTTTGCTATACCTATGCTTGTAAAGTTATTACCATTTCCGTTTGAGTTTTAATTTATCATTAAGTAAGAACATATGAGTCTTATCTTAACAGACGTTAGTTGCACGGACAAGTTTTTACTGTCTAAGAATTATGGACATGTTCATTCTTTACGATGCAGGACCGGTGCAACTCGGTCGAATATTCGAAAAAAAACATTAAAAAAAATGTAATGGGCCCGATATTTTATAAGATGCCAATGAAACTGTTGACATCGATGAGCTTCAAGCTATACAAAGGCTACACGATCTATTCGTATTTGGTCCTGCGTCACCGCTGGCTGCAAAAGTTTTCGCAGAGTTGGCTATATTAATTAATTAACGGTTATGGCTTGTGGTAGCAATAAAGGCAGCCTCATCAATGATTCAATGAAACAAACAAAGCACGCGTGCGCCGCGGGCATTATCCGCCATAAGACATCATAAACGGAGCACCATCATCTGGGCTTATAAAAAATTCATGCTCATCTCACATTTCGGCGCCCCTCTTAATTTCGCGTGAGCCTCTTCTTGGTTCGTGTAAAAACTTCGGGTGTCTTTTTATGACTTTTACTGCGGTATAATTGGGGTGGGGCGAGCGCTGGCGTCCCCGAGGTGACATAAATACACCCCCCCACCCGTGGCTACCAACTACCCCCTACATAATCTCATGTAAGACTATACGCCACGGAAGTAGTTGCTATTAAAATGTTTTGACAACTTCAGGTTAAATTACTTACAACAGCGGTGGTTTGGTTCTTTTTGATTATCATTCTAACCAGAAGTGGCTTTCTATGGACATCATACATTCTTAGTGGTTTAAATTAATATTAAAATAGATACATTATTAAGAATGATATACGATATACGTAGGTACGCTAAGAAACATGTCCATATAGGTATCCAGCAAATATTGTAAATATGCTACACTCTAGCTAGCGGAGTCTCCCAGGTGGGTGCGTCGCAAATGGCTTTTGTATGTTGCTACCCTGCGAGTTGGGTTGCATAGTTCGTGACCTTTTACAGACTCAAAGTCTAACCCAATAAATTAACTATGAACTGTACTTAAATAAAACAATAAAATTCGTTTTGTAGATAGATTGGCTTAATTCTATTAAGTTACCAGAACTTAATGAAGTTCTATAATTTGAGAATCAAGATAAAATGTGTAAAAATGAACTATTTTTGTACGTAAGGTGCATCATATCTAGGCATCAGCGCAGATAGTTTATTCATCATCACTTGAAAATCAACAAATACGAATTCAATTTTATAGAGGCGGCATCGGTAGTGTGATGCGCGAGATGGCGGGTCGTAGTCGCATGCATGTATGTATTTATTTGCAAATTCCGAATAGCTTTCAATATGTAGAGACGCGGTGAGTCCCGCCTGTCGATCCACTCCAATATCGCACTCCTTGTGAGACGTCACGAAGGCGACGCCATTATTCGACGCGACGATTGACTCACACGGGAGCACCCGCCTTCTCAGGACGCCGCATGATAGATGAGACCCAAAAAACATATCCGTAATTGAGATTTCTATTACAGAAATTGAAAGCGATCAGTTTTTTCCATGTTTGTTTACATAATGTAAGTGGCGTTGGCGACGCCGCGCTATCGCGTTTCGGAAGTGTTCGCGGACGTCAATTTGTATATTGTCATTATTAGAGTTGGCGCGGAAAGTTTGGGTGCGTTCATCCATCATGGTGTGACGGGCGCCCGGTCCGATATCGCGCCTAATACGTATTGATTTCCCACTTAGCGTTTTTCTTGGGAATCGCGGCGCTCCACCCTTCCGCCGTCCGGAGGCCTAACGAGCTGTTTGTCCTCCACTCGCGACAACTAGGGCGGTTGTCGCTTTGCTCACTAAGCCTCGCGTTCAAATTACGCCACGAGTACTACTTGTTCGAGGACAAGATACTTGTCTAATATTGGTGTCAATTAGAGTGCGATCACAAAAACATATTGCTTGATTATCTTTGACATGCAATAATAACATGGAATTTATTCATATTTACATACTTGGATGTAGTCGTTACATTAAAATATAAAAGTAAATTGTTCTACTTCTACGTTAAGAATATATAGTTAGAATGAGATTTAACGACTCGTATGATAATATGATAAAACTTTGGCGAATACTATGAAGCTTGTAGGTTTCAGGACCTAAAAAATAATATTTAAGTATATATAAAAATGAATCCCTATTTTCCTTGGTCACGCACGCCATAACTTGAGAACGACTCTACCGATTTCATCCATCTTTTTTTTAATGTTTTCTAATTCTCCTGAGAAGGTTCTTACGGTTTTTTTTTAAGAAAGTTGCGTAGAAAATTATAAAATTTAAGAAAACTTAACGGTAGCGTTGGGTAGGATATCCCTCGGGAACGCGGATGACACAACGAGTCTCTAATAATAATCTAATATCATCGATTCTAACTTTATTGAAGCGCATCAGTCTTCATCAAGCGGTAGTTTTATTAAAAATTGACCTCAAGCACCTGGCTGAAATTGTACTGACATATGCGTATAGTAAATTGGGGATTTAGTATCCTACGGAATTTTGGTAACAACCAAAACTGATTTACAAGTAGTCGTCGCATTCAAAATAATATGAAGCTTTAACGAGGAACAATTTGCGAGACAATATTTGTGTGTAGCTAAGTGTAAGTATTTATATGGGAACATTTGCCTAAATGCTGAAGAAAAAGATTGCGTCACCAAGGTCTCCGTCGAGGGTGGGAGGGGGGAGGCGAGAACAATGGTTTCGGTTCTCACACGTGTGGAGGATTATTTGCATTCGGAAATAAAGAGAGGAATGATAAAAGAAAGGCGCGAGCGAGGTCCCACCGCCTCGGGGTGGGGTGTGGGAAATAGGAGGCCAGGGGGGTAGAGATGCGGGGTGGCGCCTTCGTGGGGGTGGGGGCTCGTTACGCGAACAATGGAGAAATAATGTACAGATTGCAGTGAGCGATGCGCCCAGCGCGACTCAGGTGTCTTAGCTCTCTATGTGGACATCACGCCTCCGGTATCGACTATGTATGTGAAACATCGCATCGAATGCCTTATGTACCGACGTTCTTCTGACTAGGTAGATGATATAAATTTTTTTATGTAACAGCATATTTATTTACCCTTATGACATTTAAACATGGTACCTACTTATAGTTGAAGTTTAAATATTTAGTATCGGTCTCACCGCACTTATTCGCCCACCTGGTGAGCGTGGGAATAAATTATCAATAATTTCTGCCATGCAAGAAACATACTTTATAGAATTGTATCGGTCGAATCTACTGTCTTTTCAAAGTTCACTCGGAGTTAGTTCAAATGATTATGCTTACAATTAACTACAAGAGGGGAGGAACAAACTATAAACCACATATTGAAACTAGTGCAGATCACTTATGATATGAAGAGTGAACTAAACAGGCGAGGCCGGACCGTTTAATAAAGGACGTGTTCATAGGAAGCGCAAGCAATCACAACACAATCACCCCATCCTTGCGTGACACCGAAAACGTCCTCGTTTATACAAGTATAAATTAATCCATTTAGAGCTGGCGACCGGCACCGACCGCGACCGACGATTAACGGAAGCTTCTACTTAACTAATTTATCCTCGGGTGGTTTTAACAGAATGGATAGCAGTGATTACGGCGACGATCGTGTGACGCTCGTGGCTCGCTCGTTGCAGTGCAGAAGCGCGTACGCAGTACCGTCCTACATGTGGGGATATGATATAGTGATCAAGTTATTTTAACACAGCTGTACGACGCTCATTGTGTTTTGTAAGATCGTTTCAGTCTTTTATAAATGCAATTCTCTAGTTTGAAGAACGCGTAACGGTTTACGCGTGAGACGAGTGAAGAGATTAAAAAAGTAATATGATATCAATTTGAAAAATTTATTGCCTAAATTGCTCAAATATACTCAACTAACAGCACAAACAAGGGTGATCCTTATCGGAAAAACGCGAACCACAATTCTAGTGAAATTCAGTAGGCTTTTTATCCCGGAGCGGCTTATACCATAGTCAGATGTTTGTAATCCGGCAAGCCCGCGACATTTTAATAACATTGATCAAATAGAACAAAAGTATGTGGACCGAGCACTCGACAGAGATGAAAGTTAAAAGGGTCGCGGGGGGCAGTGGGGGGACGGTAGGCGGTGGAGCGGGTTGAATGTCTTATTCCCTCCACAATTCAGAGGTATTTCGTGTTCTTCATACGCAAATATATCCTCGTTACGGAGGCACACGTGAGCCTCCGATTGCGTGTGCGCCTTGTATGAAAAACCCCCAGTGAGAGACTGGGTGACGCTAGATTGAGGGAATTGTCCCTGGAAAGAAAATTGGATCCAGTAATCAAACGGAGTACCCGACAAACGCTCGGTCGGTATCGTGCGACCTTTGATTTGGCACAATACCGTACCTATTTAAAATAACAGTTTTGTACACACGTACCTATTTAAAATAACATAGTTCTGTACATACGTAGTGTATGTAAGATATATACACTACCTACGTATACTTTTCATAGATAGTACCTAGGTATTTTTGGAGCCCATTCTGGTAGCTACGTGGTTTGGACGGAATCAGATACAATTACGTACTTCCCAGTATAAAGTGAATGCACTTAATACAGGCGATTTTTTACCAATAATTTTCCGATAACAGTAGCTGAAATTCCTATTTTTTATAATACGAAGTCGGTAAACAAGCCTGTCTAATGGTAAGCGGGTACCGTAGCCATATGGCCGTTTGCTACACACGAGGCATCACTCACGCGTCACCGACCCTTCCACCCTCCCCAATGAGCTCTGGTGATCCTACTCACGCGCAGGAACACCACATAAAGTTATTTTGCCGCGGTATACTAAAAGGTGGAGGTATTTCCCCAGTCGAGCTACTCGCTCGAGTCGAGCGAAATAACGCTAATGCTCTACCTCTGAGCTTTTTTCCTATTCCTAAGCATTTCTTCATTGTTATTCAACATTACTTCTATACAGGTAATTTTTCCATTTATGTCGACCGGTCATATTGTGCCAATATTGTCTAGAACTGAGCAATTATAGAGATTGTATCAATTTATGTTTTTTTTTTTGGAAAATTTATCAATTTGAATATTTATTAAATAAGCGTCGGTTCCAACCAAACGGTTCGCGTACCTATGATGGTACATGCAATCTCTTATGTCAATCCCATACAAAGTTTGATCGTTTACTAACGATGACGATTGTCGACAACCATCTTCTCTAGGGGAGCTGATTGAACATGAGGATGGTAGATTAGGTGCGTATACCTATATAAAAAACCGTTCAAGTGCGTGTCTTACTCGTGCAGCGAGGGTTCTGCTGATACTTTCCTTGGACGTAAAGTATATTCTTTGGTTTAGGCCATAGCTGTTGTAAAAACCAGACCGAATTACTAAGTTTGTTTGTAACCAAATTTAGATGATTTCCAAAAATAACCTTTATATTTTTCCCGTAATCCTAACTAATATTATAAATGCGAAAGTGAGTTTTTTTGTTTGTTACGCCTTCACGCCTCAACTACCCAATGGATCAAGCCTATAGTATGGAAAGGACATAGGATACTTTTTATCGCGGGAGCGCGGGTTAAACCGCGGGGGACAGCTAGTATTTACATAAATATTTATCAACTGAAATGATTACAGACATCCTCTATTTTTTTAAACTGTACCATTTCTAATAAGATGGGGTAAGCAAAGTCTAAAACTATTGTATATTTCAGATTAATAGCATTAATAGTTGCTGACATAAGCCACTGCGATAGATGGACAGACAGACGGACGGGTGGAGTCGCACCATAAGGGCTTCTTTTTTACCTTCTACCTACGGAACCCTAACAAGTACCTACCTAACTACCATGTTTTGTTTCCGTCACGATGTTTTGACTCATGAAAAGCTCATGCTCATTCAGGATTCGAAACCCCGACCTACGCTGGCTTCAAGTCGTGTGACGTCACAACCAGCTAATTAACATTAATATTAAATGAAAATTTGAAAACATATTTCAGCGGAACCAAAGTTAATTTAAAGAATTTAGTGTGAAGATATGTTAATTTGGTCACAGCATAGTTTTAAACTTGTGTCATTCACTGAGTATTTATAAATATTAATATCACACATACATAATATCATGCTACAGATTGTGGGTATTTATATGTTTTTTTTTTAATTGTTTAACCTAATTCCACCATCCCCATTTTTACACCGAACCACAAGACGCCGGGAAAATTTTCACCCGTACGTTGTTGACATACCGAAAATACGGACACAGCGTTTTGCATCCTCATTTATAATGCGGACAGCAAGGGAGTGGAACTTGCTTCCGGCGTCTGTGTTTCCTGACGCCTACAATCTAGGAACTTTCAAGGCCAGAGTGAATAGGTTTCTTCTGGGTAAGCGTGTTTCATCTTAGGCTTCGTCATCGCCCCTTATGGGCGGGTCAGTGGCCAAACGCAAGCCCAATTAATTAAAAAAAAAAAAAAAAAAATCCTCACATCTGTGATTTTTTTTTTGTGATTCACTGCTTTTTTTTGTGATCTGTGATTTACTGCTTTTACTGCTTGCTTTTTGCTTTGCTTTTTCACTTTCACTCAAATTAGAATTAGTGGTAATAATTAATATATTGTACACAATATTCTATTAGCTTAAATATTATTTATTAAGAAAAATATTCACATTAGTATTAGGTTCCAAGGGATAGAATAAAAAAAAACCTGTATATTTCTAAACTCTTAACTCAGTGGTGGATTCTTAACAATATTTGAAATCAGATAGCCGTGTTTGAAGAAATATCTCAGGATATGAAGAAATATCGAATACACTTTTCATTTCTTGTCCAGGTTTTAAAGTTTTCAAGTCACAACAATCAAAACTACTTTTAATTTTACTGAGTTATTTAATAAAAAAAGTTCACATGTTCCGGGTTCCAAGTTCCAAAATCCGGGTTTTTCATGCTTTTTGTCCTGTTGCCAGATTTTAGAGATGGCAACCCTAGCATAATTTAGTAATTACACTTACTTATGATATGTGACTACAGTACCTAGTGGACTGTAGTCACATATCATAAGTGAGTGTAAGTATAGTTCAACATGCATACTTCATAGTTGTAATATATAGATTAGACTTTTACAGCTTTATAATCCATGACTGGCAGATAAATCATAAATCAGTAAACTCATGAAACTAACTACAGTGAAAACTCCATTTAGCCTATCTGGCTACATTGCTAAAGTTGAAAATCTGACTCCAAGGATGTCTGGATGGATGGATTTTAGTGTGTTCCGAGAGCTGCATTTGAGAGCCAGTTCATTCTAGGTGTGTTCGCCACATCATCATTTACTATGATGAGATTGGGGTCAAATATAGGCCTATACACAGTAAAAAACAACAAAACCTTTCTATGTTGACAAAGTTGATAACAACTGCAGCTGCACATTGTGTTGTTTAACACAACTGTCAGCATAGTATGTATTACCCATTCTGAGAAGAATAAATGCATTTTTTTGTTTGCTTTGATTGCCTAACAGATGAGGTTGACCAATGTTTTTTTTTTGTTAATTTTACTTAATTAATAAATATTATTGTCATGTCATGTCATCCTGAACATGTAAAATAATGTGATTTTTTTAATCTGCTGGCTTGTCTAATGTCCACATGGTGTTCAATAACAATTAAAAACAATTATTATTTCTTAACCATAAGCCAGCGGGTTGAGTGTTGCTATATAGAGTTTACACTGTTTGATATGGTGAAACTCAACTCATAAAATGTGAATTGGATTGGGTATTGAATTTGAAACAAAATAATAATAGTTAATATTTATACGTAGAAATATATTGCATAAAATATATTCTATACAAAAATGCTGGTAACCTTAAAACAATTCCCAAAACTATAAGAAATTTGCATGGACTTTCTAGATGTATGCCATGCACGAGAAAGATGTACTCACCTCATTTTGATCTAGTTCTTGAAGACTTCTATCATTCCTTTGCTTTTCATACAATGCTCGGGCCAAAGCACTCCGTGGTCGATAGAAACCATTTGGAGATGAATCACTAGCCATTTCTTCAATATTATTATTATTTCTTTCTATTTTTGAATACTTCCAATATCTTGACTTTAGTTCAATACTTTCATCTCTTGGGCACTCCTTATAGTAACACCATAAAAAGTCAGTTTTCAAGCAAGTATTTTCAACTTTATAAGACAATACGTGGAAAACAAGCGCCGAATAACACGCTAATTTAAAGATATAACACATTTAGCATGATATTCATGGTGTATAAAGAGAGAAAAGCATGAGAAAAGATTGTTTCTAAATCTTACTTTGTCATAACCTCACACGATAATAGCATAGTCCTAAATTCATTCATGCATTTCGTGGACTCTGTTTAGATAACAATTTAGCTGTTATCTATCACACTTTATGTTAGTATTACATAAAAATATTTATAAAAACATCTAAAAAAACTATATTTTGCTCTAACAAATGTCAAATTAATTTTGTTGGTGTCCGAAAGATGGCGCTTGCTACAGAAAAGCATTTACAAAGTCTGTTGTAGACTAAAATATATTAATCTATAAGTATTTAATACAATGTCGTTAAAACAGGCTATATTGATTGAATTTGGTTACGTTTTAAGCAGTGTGAATAATTGAACAAATGAAATCTAGTTGTTTTTGACTACAAGGTTGTATTTTAGACGAATGTATCATTTGTGAAAAACTTAATGAAACGATCTTTATAAACTCCATTGATTTAACTTTTTTACGTTCGGAAATCGAGTTTATGGACAAGCAAGGGTTGAAAGAAAATATACTAATGGGGACTACCTAGGTACATGATAAGGAGCAGTACCTACTGCTTGATTAAGATTTAAATAATGGAATGTTAAAGTTTTTATAGGTACCACCTACCTACCTACTTGCATCTAGATAACTACTCAGATACTTATTCTTTTAACTACACTAAAATATTACCGAGGCAGGTAGGTACGAGTGAATATCACTTAAAAGTATTTCCTTGACAAAATAATATACTTTAAATAACTTACCGTTTGATGTTTGGCTTCAACAGATGCTCTTGCAACAATTTCCCTCAACACGGAATTCATCATTTTGCTTTCACCGACTATTAGTTCCAATAATGACACTAGACGTTACCTTTTACTTGGGACATTAGATAATTGTAAGTAGATTAAGTACTCTTCTTGTATCAAGCACATACAACTACATAAAAGCACGTCCACTATGAACAAGTATATAAGTAAATTAGACTTCCCGGTTAGGTAACGTAGAGAGAGGCAATTTTATCGATTTATTGAATGAGATCTAAAGTTCGAGATCAAAATCCCAGTTCGGCCTTGGCCGTGACCGCCCGTTCACTGTCTCACCGCTGCGCATGACCACCTCCAATAGGTTTTTACAGAAGCTGTTAAAATTATACTATTTTTGTAAAATAAAAGCAATTGCATCTTTTATAGCTCTATTTAGTAGAGCTGTTAGTTGCTTGGTACTTTCTAAATTGTGATTAGATAAAGAAATAATATCAAAAGTAAAATTAAGGTTTTATAAGATAATTGTGATAAATTAATGATTGGGTATTGGATATTCTAGTTCTAGTATTTGTAAGATAAATAAGCTATCGAGATGGTTTTCGTTCATATTTTATTTTGAATGCGATTGTCTATATTACGCTTCATCACATTAGGTAATATTTTATGACATAATAATATCTAAATATTTTTGTAAACCAATCCCCCCTTATTACAAAACATGGTTTAAAGCAAAGCCAGGTTTTACTGTAATTTGGTCACTTTCTAACGTCATATAATAAAAAGGGACGAGGCTATTTTAAAACCTGGTTTTCCTTTAAACCATGTTTTGTAATAAGGTGCAACGGGTTTAACTTCGATTGTAGTTCATCGTATTATAAGTAACATACTTTTATGACAGTGCTATATTAAAATTTCGCCGCTATTTCATGTAGTGATGTCGTGATAATTTTGCAGCGCCGGCCCTAGCCCTAGAAATAGATTTTCTCATTTGGCACTTAAGCGCCACCTGGCGCCTAGAGCGTCCGTTCCTGTCGCTCTACCCTAGAGACGGCGCTACATTCTTGCTATGTTAAGTGATAACGTGGCCGAAGGTGGTGCGCACCAAACCTAAAAGGGAATTGAGGCTCAACTGCAGCTATTGGAGATGGAACACACTACGTGTCACCAACTAGGCGGGGCACACTTCCACCGTAAAATTTCTTTGTTTTTCCAAAAGCAGCGGTACCTAATTATACAGGGTTTTTGGTAAAACCCTAACTAACATCATAGACAACAATTTTTGTTCTATGACTTTTTACAAAACACAAACAATCAAGATTTCGTTACGCCTCCCGTGAACTGTCTCTCAGTCTTTTACTATACGTAGAGTCCATAACGTTAGAGCGTTGAATTTAAATATTTTTATTTTTTTATTAAAATCTGATGAATTATTAACAGTCATAGCACAAAAGTCGTTGTTTATGATGTTGTTTGTATTTTACTCAATACGAATAACCCTGTAGGAGAAATATCATCAGCACAAATGCGCATCATGGCCAGGGTACTGGACTAGCGAGAGCTCGCAAATTAAGTGCGGGTATTTGAATTTGAATGTCTAGATACATACACCAAATACTTAATCTCGATTGACTTGTCTTGATGAGTATTTTAGTAATAAGCAGATTAAGTAACTAATAATTGAAGAGAAATGAATAGAAGTAAGATTTTAAGTGAAGACAGCAGTTAAATACATATTAAAAATAGTTTTTCGTATAATTAAATAAAAAAAAAAAAAAACCTTACCTGATTCCTAACTTCCGGTATTTTCGTTTGAGGTGGAAAAGGCATTTCGAAATAATGTTTAAGTAACTTAAACGACACTGACGTGAACTTAGTTATTACAATCGCCTTGAAGTGAGCGATAAGTAGAGATATAAATATGAAGTCGTTTTACACAATTATCTTTACAACGTTATAAATCCGATAACGTTTTAGCTGTCAATGATAAATACAACGAATTGGTATGTTGAACTGATAAGTTGAGGTGTAGATATTTAAGGTTTAATTTATTTGTCAACACAGGTAAATGATTTATGGGCTGTATATAATTAACACTGATTTTAAACTTGGAACTTTACCTACCGGAGTTTTTTTAACGCTTTACTTTTAAACTTCTGGAACAAAGGCTCTCAGATCTCCACAAAGTCTATACTAGAGTTGATAACAGGATAAGTTATCACACAGTAAAAACTTACCTATTCTAGTGTATGCCGCACATCTATGGAGTGAAGCCATAGAGATACGGAGAAGCAAATGCCGTCTCTCTCGATATCGGCACTCCACGTGGTATTGCAAATGTTCATAGGCGGCGGTGACCACTTAGCATCAGGTAGACCATCTGCCTGTTTGTCAACCTATTGACAAAAACAAAATATAAGGCTTTCTTCTTTCTTTTTCTTTCTTATGTCTGTCATACCAACCTTTTAAACTAGCTTCTCTTAGGTAGGTAGGATATGAAATTCCTGATGACTTTTGCGCTTGGACTTCCCATTTTGTGAGTGAAAGGTCAATAAAGGTCTAAGTGGTTATTGACGGGTTTCTCAGGGTTAAATAAGTATCCTGTGCCATTCTTCGCACACGAGCAGAGCTTGTAGTATGGACACCAGATAACTGATATACTGGTACATACATATTTTACATACATACATACTTTTTGTTGGTGAATATTACCGGAAATGTATACATTAATATACATACATGTAATATGACAATATGACATGCCAGTTTACGAAATGTGTAAAACAATTTGTTAAAAGTTATTTAAAACACATCTAACTCCTAGGAAACGTACATATTTCCTAGTTGTTATATACAATTCCAATTTTTGACATTGTATACATTCCATAGGAATTGTATACAATGACGGATTACACACATTTTCAATGACATAAATAGATAGGAAATTAATATTCATAATTACTCACAGACTCAGGACATTCAGACATATTCATGCTCACAAATGCATGTCCTGCATAGGTGGAATCTTGACCAACCAAGCCAACTGGCCCGTCAAACTGGATCTGTGCTCTATGCAACCATATTTCGGCTGCATATTAAGGACCTATCGGAGCCAGGTATCTTTGGGTTCGTAGACGACAGCACTATTGTGGAGAGAGAGACAAATCACCACCGTTCGAGTCACCAGTGACGAGATCCAGTTGTAGCGAGAGGCCGTAGTATCGTATCTTCCCCATATTGGCCTTGGAGACATCTAGGCTATAACTGTCAGGATTTCATACAAGTTATAAACAAACCAGGGCTTACAATGATTTTTTGTTACATTATTATATCTTCTGGTTTATTTACGCCGTCATCCCGACCTAAGTTGCATCCAGTGATTGTGTTTTGACCTTGACCCGAGCAAAATTTTATGTCTATGATTATTTTGATTTACCATAAAAATCAGTCAAAATTTAAGCGTAAATTAAATAAGTAAAAAAATGGGATTTGATATCGCTTTGTGCAGGTTCAATATGGATTCTCGATCACGAGCGGATTGCCCCGAGCAATGCGTCGCGCGGCACCGGAGTGGCGCAGGCGCACGCGGGACATTTATAATAATTACAAGCCATCGGAGAAACGTAAGAGCCAGTGTTTTGAGACCATTACTTATTTTTTAATTCCAAAAAAGTATTTTTAAAGCACACACTTTGTGCCTATTGGTGCAATGGTAATAAATGAGACGATTTCGTGTAATTTTGTGTAGGGAAGGAATCGTCATGTTCTCTAAAATTGATTTTAAGATATTTTTGATAAAATAACGATGGTCGTGTGTGGTTGAGCATGTAAGTAAATGTAAGATGAATACTTATTAACCATAAAATTTCCGCTGCAGAATTCTAGGAAGGTTTTATTGAAAAGTAAAACATGTTGTTCCCCGCGCTCCCAGGATAAAAATGTCCTTCTCCATACCATAGGCTATTTGCGTGTCAAATTTCATAATGATCCATTGAGTAGTTGAGCCGTGAAGGCGTAACAAACTTTTATAATGTAAAGGTACCCGTATACACAGATATTTACACCAGATCCGAACTTATGAGGTTTGTCGTTTCCGTCGCCACCAGTTGGCGCCACGAGCGAGTGAAGCAAGATCATCACTGTTGTTGAAATAGTACCTACATATTTGTTACCGCCCCGGGCGGCTGATAATAATAATTGATAATCATCATCATCATCATCATCATCAACCTATAATGTCCCACTGCTGAGCACAACCTCTATTCACAAATGAGGGTGAAAGGGAATGGGCAATACTCCACCACGCATGCCCACTGCAGATTGGTGGAGGTTAACCTACTGTTAACATTTTCAAGTCACCTATAGGAGGCATTCTACTAGCTTAAAGACTAGTGAAAATCGCGATGAAAAGTTCGGAAACGTTAAGTATATTTGACATTTCTAAAGACCTCACTCTATACCTACTAACTAGCACCTCTTCCGGCGAATTCAAGCGTGTGTTAGCCCCCATTATGGTAAGATCTTACACTCTTACTACATGTTTATATCCTACGTATAACCAGGAAATCTCCAATCCAAGGCAATGGTGAATAGCCATTTTACCTACTCAGTTCTGCATCTTTGGTCGCATAATCCTTCCACGTGTGAGTCCATGGTTAAAGCTGTTAAAGGTACGTATAATAATTAAAATTGTAATGTTGAAAATCCTTTTCAAATATTATCTTTTATTAAATTGACAAAATAAATAAAACGATAAAAATTAAATTTAAAAAAATGCTTTTTTATCCTAACTACTTATAAATCCGAAAGTGAGTTTGTTTGTTACGCCTCAACTACTCAACGGATCATCATGAAATTTGATATGGAGATAGACATAGGCTACTTTTTATCCCGGCAACGCGGGTGAAACCGCGGGGGACAGCTAGTAAAGAATAAATATAATTTCTTACCTTCTTTTCGCTAACGTATAATTAGATCAAGTTGAGTGGAAACGCTGCCAGCTGGGGAACCTTGCCGTTGATCGGCATCAGTGGCAGCCCCCAGGAAATTTTCTATAGGTAGACTATTATGTAAATATATGTATAATTATGTTTTTTGTAACCATAAATATCTTTTCACATAGGTACTAAGTATCTTCTTTTCATTCATAGCGATACCTTCTTTGTGCTTTATCAAAAGTAGAAGTAGAATTGACAATTTGTGTAGAAATACAAGCATTGAGTTGGAGTAGGTACCTTTCTCTGTAAGTTTCTGTCGTTTCCTTGAAATAAAGAAACTAGATCGACGTCGATCTGACACTATAGTAGAGTTCGTTTTTTATACGTCTATGAGATAGATAGAGAAAATAATAATGGATGATTGAATAAAAAAAAAAAAAAATTCTATAAATATTGTGAGGAAGCTTGTAAAATAGATAGTAATGATTCCAAAAACAGTTATTCTTTTTTACTCATTGCATAATACTAAACAAAAAAATACTAATTCTGTTCGGAAACAGGCGCCTGAGAAGAGTTCAACTTCTTTGCTGTTTGCTTACTATAACAGGTGGAGATTTCGAGATGGCATATTTTCGAAACCTACGTTGGTTTAGTCATGCTGAACAACTTTAACTATGGGACAAATAGCGAATTCTCAAAAAAAAAAAAAACTTTTCTTACAAAATGTCAACCTTTCTCGATCATAATGTATGAAAAGATTTTTTTTTTGAGAATTCAGTAAGAACTGTTTTTTTTGGAATCATTGCTATCTATTTTACAAGCTTCCTCTCACAATATTTATAGCAAAAGACAATTTTTTATTCAATCATCCATAATAGGGATTTCCCGAATTTCAGTAGATATTCCAATATTTTTAGCAAAATAGACACTCATTTTATACACTTCGGTGTTTACGCAATGTATAGCATCTGCTCTAAAATTCGGGACATGAATTCTATGCAGCAATATTCCTTTGTGGTATTTTTAGACACCGGCACCGGTTCAGTTTGTGCTTAGCAATTAAACCTTAACCCAACCATTTACAATGAAAGGTGTCTTAAACAAAACCAAGTGGTCAGTTTAATTTAAATCCGTACTCGTAGTTTTTGCACCCCCAACCGCATTCTCACAGCGGCCGAGACTTGATGCACTTCAATTCTGATTGGATCATTACCGAGTTCATCATACCCCGTGCGATCCTCGGGCCACGAGGGAGACGCAAATATAATTACCCACCCGGAGGGACGAGGACAGATGCCGTCCAGCCGAGCACATCGCTCAGGAATTATTTCATATCATGATTATTGGAACTTTATTGCACTTCGTAACTAACAATTGACATTAGGAAATGCAATTTCATATTGATTTCGTAATATCGCCCGTCATTTATTTTTATCAATGCAGCAAATCTGTCTATGATTTGCGGCTAACCATCCGAGTCATGTTGGTTGTTTTCTTGCGGCTTCACGTTCCGAGAAAATGTCATTAAAAGCTCGATAGGGGATTAAGTTGGCTTAAATTTTCACGTAGCCCGGCAGGAAATCGGTTTAGCCGTAACAAAGGGTGAGAAGAAACCGAGAAATTATCCGTTCGTCGGTTATACAAACCGCTAAACCTGCAATTACACCGTTACAGATGGGGCATTAAGTTATCAAAAAATAATAATTTTTCACACCGGCCGGAAGGTGTCGTGTCGATCACGTACTGCCTCCGCGGCCGCAATAACTCGCTCCTCACTGATTTCGATACGAAACGAATAAGCTCATCAGTCATCACGTTTCTAATAAAAATCATCACAAGTACATCTGTTCCCTTGCGCAACCGCATTTATTACAGTTAATGGTCGCCTTTCTTAATGTTAATTTATATCTGAATGGCTCTTACTACTGTATCTCGACTCTTCACGAGAGTTTAAAGCGCATCTTCAGAATTCATGATTGGATTTGGTGCCATTTTATTCTGATGATATAATTAGCGCTTTCTTTCATAATTAAAAAAAAAATGCTTTTTTTCACAGCACACAAAATCTAGAAACAAGGCTCAAACTCAGGTTAAAGTTGTGGAAGCTACCCATAGCTTGTGATATGAGCCATACTATCATGGCATGGTTATATGTTTATGGCCTAGTAAGGCACTAGTACCCTGCCGGCATCTTTCACATGTGACATGTCCATACTCTCTTCATGTTCATGTTCATACTCTTATTTACTTTTCCAGTTGGTATTAGACTGAGTGTCATTAGTCATTAAGTAAGTAAAATATATAAAGTATTCAGAGCTATATCGATTTAAGTTCAAAACCCTTCAGTCCTTTTGTAGGGTTTCTTTCATTCCTTATATTTCGTATTAAATCAATAATATTCATATAAATTAAAAAGCGCAATTTCAATTTAACGACAAAAGTCGATTGAAGTTTCTCGATCGATTGTTCCTAGTATATCACCGTGGTATTAGGTACATAGATCGCGAGCATTACCAGCGAGATGGAAATGAATTAAACATAATTCGAATAATCGAGGCTCGGCCAATACAATAAAACAAAGGGAAAAAGTACGTCTGTGGCCGGCCTTAGCGAGGGAACGAAGGATTTCAATTTGGAACGTGATGAGGCGCGTTTTCATTTACGTACAGTGATTCGATGATGCCGGTAATGACGCAAACGGACCGATGCCATGTTCTCAATTGATGTTGCTAGCTCCATAGCTGCATTATTGGGATTCCTATCGTTTATTTATCGATTAGTATAGATAGACACACGGTGCGTTGATCTGCGGAGAGACGGGTGCAGAAGACATGCGTTGTACAAGTTCTTCCATGGATATTTTAATGCTAAATGTACAGTAGGTACATAATGTTTATGAAGTTATTAATTTATGATCTCGTAGTTTTCTTATTTTGCCTTTGGTTGAATAATTTAATTTGTATATTTCAATTAACCTAATTAGGTATAATTAGTGGAAAATTATGTGTAGGAATTCACCACCAGACGATCTGCGCACGCAAGTGGAGTGGCTCTATCCAGAGATTCAATATGTGTTTTAATAATGATAAATATTATAATAACGATTTTCATATGGGCATAAATTATGCATGCTTTTTAACATGTGACGTATTTATGCTTGTATCATAAATAAAAATTGACTTGTGAAGTTAAACTTTAGCAAATAGGTTGGTAGTTACTAGTTGATTAACGAAGTCACCTGGGCAAAAACGTCTTATAACTTACGCACACGCGCAGTAAATCTTTCACGTTATAAATTTACAACACATTTATTTATTTCACAGCACGAATTATAAAGAAAATAATGAGCTGAAGTCATATCTCATTACTTAAGTTGAAGCTCAACGGCTGTGGACAGGCGGCCAGCTCTGAATGCCATCTATGACTTATTAAAAAGGCTTTCATTAACACTTGGTAATGGAAAATTAGCCCTTATTTTATAAAGGCTAAAGCTGAGATACAAAATGCCGCAATATTTATTCTTATGACGTTTTAGCAGGATCCTCTGTGCACGGAGGCGTTCGTTAGGCAGTTCCATAATTAAAAAATAAAATTGACGCTCGCCCGGCGATGTGCTGAAAAGTTGTACGAGAAGCGTTTGAGCGATGCACAGGCGCACCGTTTTATACCGTTTATTTTTTGTTTTATTTTGGCAAAATGATTGTGATATCGCCCACTGGGGATTTATTGGACTGATGGCCGTAAACATAAAGCATTTATTAAAGCTATCTGATCATCTTATCTCTAGTTTAGTTTATGGTTTATTGAAAGTAATAAAAATTTTGGGTGATATAATGTGTCACTATTCATTACTATTAATTTGTCAAAAATCGACGTAAGGAAATAGAGTCTTAATAGATATTACAATATCTGACAATTGGCAAAGAGACAGCCCTAGCTTGCCATACCGTAAATTCTTGCTAAAATTGAAATATACATACATGAATTAGCAAAATGTGAAGCACCATACGGAATGTGAGTGCAATCCTCGCATATTTCCATCGACGCCGTCGCCGTTTAGATTACAGAAAACAAATTGCGGGACATTCCTCACGCCATGTCGTGCTGTTGACCCGGCGAATAATTAAAGTGCCCACTTATAATTACCTGTGTTGGTGGTTAAAATGCTAATGTTGTCGCCTCCAGTATCTCTGGCATAATGTATGCGAATTGGGAACAGATAAGCTCATGAGATTTACACCTCGCCATGTCATGTCTCAGAAACTTTACCGTTCATTGACCGATGATGTTCCCGAAGTTTGGGCTTATAATTACTTACTTTTTATTTTTATTTTCGGTTTTGATTGCTTATTAATTAGCAAGTTTTTTGTTTTCTTTTAGGCTTCGAGCTCACGCTGTGTTCGTATGTAATTTTAAGAATAATCGTTTTTTGACGGATGTGGCATTAAGTGCTTTATAACGTTCCATGTGGCTTGAATTTGCGTATTTATAAGTGACACACGGCTTTAACGGTACCTAGATTACATATGATTGTACCTCTTATTTTTACCTGTTCCTATGTTTGCAGATATTTTTTCACCCTGTCATTATTTATGGGAAAAAACACATGTTCCGATATAGCTTCGGCAACAATAATTGTATCACCACTACCTTACTGTTCACCATCAGGCGGGCCGTATTCATGTTTGCCACCTGTGTGGTAAAAAAAAAACCTTTTTTAGTATATTATTTTAATTAGAAGCTAGTTACATTCGAAGCCTCAGCGAGCAAATCAACCAATGCCAATATTTTCCCAAGCATCCTCAACGTCCGCGGACACAAACCAAAACACAATAGCAGAAAATAAGATCAGAAATATATTTTTTCCATGAAAGAAACACAAACAAACAATATCTTCTCGTTGAGCGTAGAAAAACGCGGTGCGGAGAGACGCCGACAACAAAAGCTAACAAATCCCGTTTGTCCTGCGGGAAGCGTCCGTGATTTAATACAAATTATTATTAGACGACATAAATAACGTAGTACGGGGGTGAGGCTGGCAGAAGCTCCTTAATAAGTAATAAAGGGGTCATCGTTCATAGAGAAGGAGCCGTGCGGAATTAACCCGTGGACATATGGCGCTCTAACGACTACACCGACTTACAGCTTGCGCTTCTCCATCAGAATGGGGCTCACACAATTCATTTAAAGATTACTGTACCTGCTAATCGTGAGTAAATTACCTTAATAGTTTTATTTTTATATTCTACTAGCTGTCTCGCGCGGTTTCACCCGCGTTCCCGTGATAAAAAGTAACCTATAATACTCGGGGATAGTGTAGCTTCCTATTAGTGACAAAATTATTCGAATCCAACTGGAAGTTCTAGTTATTAGCCCGTTTAAACAAAAAAACTCTTCCGATTTATTATAATTAGTATAAATGTATTATGCCAATCGAATTGATATTTCAAGTATTTTTCAAATTAAAAATATAATTAACATTTAACTTTCAAAAAGAAAGTATTATATTAGTTTGGAGGCTCCATACAAAAAAATGTGTTTTCAAATTCTAATTTGACATTCATTACTTTATTTTTATAATTTGTTGTTTATATTCCTTCGGCCTTTGCGTTTCTTCAAACTCTTTAGATGAGAACATAGGTGGACCGCGCGCTAAAAATCCATCAATATACAACTTATAACAGCCCGGCTCCACGCTCCGTCTTGCATGCCCGGAAGCGCGGCTTGTGCAATCGTTGACATGCTGAAGGTCGGTAGCGCAGCTTTATTTTGCACAGTTTTGACTTGAGCGTGTGGCCGGTCATTCAAGCAGCACTTCAGACCGGCAAAATTGTACGACAGACACGATTGCACAGTCTAGTTTGCACATGCTTAATTGCATTTGTGGCTACTGTACAGTGGGTGGGGTATTTAATGAGGCATACAGGTGAATATCTTCTGTGTTGATACGAGCCTTAAATGCAATGAGCAGGCCATATTGCTCGAAGAACCGATTACCATTGGGGAAGAAAGGTTCTCGAGTGGCGAACACTGGTACTGGAAAGTGCCAGCGGGACTACCTCCACCCAGGTGGACAGATTTCCATTTGGTCAGTGTCGCTGGGAGCCGCTGGATGCAAGCGGTCCAAATTAATTCGTTGTGGAGATACATTTTGAGGCTTTTCTTCAGCAGTGAACATCCTTGTACTAAATATGATGAGAATTACGTAATAGAGAAGTTAAAGACATATTTTTAATTCGGAACAGTATTAGTCGATATAGATTTTTCTAACAAAACTCATTGAAAGTCGGTTTACTTATTATGAGAACTGTTTCTCCACATTAAAGATCAGGGAACAATGGAAATTTTCGTAAAACATTATATTTGTATGGGTTTTAATAAGTTATAAACAATAAACTAGTTAATGTTTTTATCTCTTTGATTTCAGCTTAATCGGATTTCCATTATGATTGTTTTATAACGTACATTGCTTATTAAAATCAGATATATTTTTTTCTTCTTCATCATCATCCTCATCTTCTCCTTACTTAATATACAATTAAAACAATTTCGTATTTTTTTTTTCATTTTCAATGCTGGGGTAATTATGTAATACCTGTCAAAAATTATGTCGTATCACATGAATAAATTTCATTAATCGAAAATTAACCTTATGATACAGGTCCAAGATTTAAATTAATTTCTTTTAATAATGAGTACTCCTACTACGGACTCTACTAGTAACCTAAGCAGGTAAGAGCATGATATCATTAAAAACATCTTAGCAAACGCCAAAATATTAAATCCACAATAAATAGTCAACGTAAGTATACCATATAAATTCAATGTTGCAATAATTTTATTAGCTCGCAGAAATCGTGTTATTATTTTCTGTTGCGGGTACTTCATTCATCGCTTTATTAGTGAGGCGCGTGATAAGAATATCCGGGGGATATTACTAGTGTAAGGGATGCGGCCAGTTTAGTTTATGAGTATTTATTTGATGCAATTAACCCTTTGGCGTATCTTTGTTTACCTTGCTAGGGTTGCTCGTTTGGTAGGTGCGATGAAAATATCTAATAGATGTATCTTTAGATTTGATAAAATATATTCTATATGATTATGCTTGTGAGTAAGAAATGTTATAGTCTGTGCCTTAATGGAATACTAACTAGTAAGATTGGATAAAAATAACAAGGACAACATAAGATACTGAGAAAGCACGATATCTCTACCAGTCGGACATTTGTTGTTTCATCGACCATACACCGTTTTTACCAATGCAATATCCTTGTCTTCAATCATTAATATCTTGTATAACTATTATTTTGGACAACGTTTATTGTCAGCCCTGTTTTTTTCAACATGGTAAGTGATGATGTGGCCAAAGGTGGTAAGCACACAAAGCCTAGAATGAACTGGCTCTCAAGTGCAGCTGTCGGAACACACCGATAGGTGTTTGGCGACAGATTTTCAACATGAGGGTGTTAGCCAGCCAGATGGGTAAAATGTAAACTACCACCGTGCTATAGTTTGCTCACGATGTTTTCCTTCACCGAAAGCTCAAGCTCATTGTAGAATTCAAACCCGGGACCTTCGTATTGGTATCCGACGTCACCACCACTGAGCTGTCATCACCTTAAATGACCACTTTCATGGGGTAGATATGTTACGAAAATAAAAAAGTAATTTAAAGAAATTAAATCGACTTCAAAATAAACTAAAAAGTATGAAATAACTAATCTGACACTGATTTGAAATTAGCGAAATATTTTCAACGCTATACGTCGTGCTCTTTCGCATATGTTTTTATTAAACTATTTATTTCGTCCTTTTTAGTTTTTCTTAAATGCACTAGGATTTGCCCAAGGTCATGAGATGTTTTTCCTTTTGACACCACACCCGTAGCTCGTAGGTATCAGTAAACCAGGCCCTCAGACATATTTGTCCATATCTTGAAAACTACTGAACCGATTTCGATGAAACTTGCACTTTTCCAATAAATAAAAAAATGAATGGTTACAATCCGAGTAATATCTTTGGAGATATGCGTGGACAAACATACATACATACAAAAACCTATGAAATTTTGTATATTTGTTTGGAAGCCCTAATAGATCATCATATGTGAATATATTGCAGTTCCAATAATATTACATACCTACATACGTACGTGTCGAATTGATAATCTCCTTTTTTTTTGAAGTCGATTAAGAAACGGTACCGCAGGAGGTCGCAGGTAAATCAAGATGCGGTTTGCGCCTATTTGAAAATCGAATATAAGTATTAACCTGGTATGTTAAAGATATCTCCATTAGTCCAAATATGGATCTGTGATATAATCTCCGACTTATTAGTGCGTAATATTCCACACACATTAAATGTAATACGAGAGCCGGCTACAGCGATATGAAATTCAACTTGTATTTATCCCTCTACGAAATAATTTTGATGGCTACAAAGCTGAAAGGGTTACCGGGTACAGAGCCGCAAAGCGCTGTAATTCCGTAAAGCTTGGCGCACACAAACTCCTATTACCTTACTAATCGGCGGAGTGCCGGCCGCTCTAAATATCGCTTTTACACGTCCACCGAACCATAAATAACAACTCTATGAAAATATAAATGTTCTCTTTTTCTATCGTTTTCCGAGTTTCGTATTTTTTTCATAGAGTCAAAAGCTTGAACAGACCACTTTCGCATTATGGAATTGCCAAAACTCCATTCTGAATTGATATCTAAACAGCTTAGCGGGGGATTACTTCGAGCGATTCGGAGCTCTAATGCGTTACACAAGAAGATTACTTTTATATTTTCGCTTGGAAGTTCTTTTGGTCTTTTTTATGTCAAATATTTGCAGTGAGCGTAGAAATGAGATATTTTGGCAGTATTACGCAAATTGGATAGCTTTCAACACTCACCGGAGTAGGTTCCGAACTTTCGCGGGGAAAATTGAATTAAAAATATCATAAGACGTAAATATGTATGGGGATCATATAATGATGTAGCTTTGGAGCCTCTTCGTAGACGCTTCGTGTTGGATTTAATAACTTTTAGTAAACTTTGGCACATGATTTGTATAAACAAGCTACAATATATTACAGTGCTGTGAGTAGGACGTATGACGATGATATTCTTAAGTCAATTTATATGAACTTATATTAGTGACTTATTAAGAATTATACTTTTAAGAGAGTCCTTAACTGTACTTGTACTAATATTTTTCCAATGTAGGTATACAGAGTTTCTTCAGGTCTATTATGTAGTCTGTGGTAAGAGTTACGGGCAAAAGCTGTTATTAGATGAGATGTAACCATTAACGAGCGATTCTTTTAAGTATAATTATCGTATACCCAAGTTAGGTTCTTTTAATCCAGTTGATGGTAGTTGATGGACCACTTTACTATATTAATTATAATTACTACAACGATCTAATTTACATAGCTAATGCTACGGTTTCGGACCCACCTTCTAAACATAATGAGAAGGTCAGATGAAAAGATATTAACAAATCCTACCTAGGTATTTATAGCATATACCTAAGTATGTTTTCTTCTTGGTATGAAGGCAGGAAGATTGCATGATTAACATTAAGAAATGTTTTGAATACTTATGATTTTTTTGTCATTAAACTTGTCTGTATCCAATACGATGAAATTAAAGAATGTAAATAACTATTGTTAGTATGCAATGAGCGAGTGTGAAAATCGTGATACGTTTTATTAGAGATGATGAAGCCATAAGTTACAATTGAGATAATTAACAGTAGTTGAGGCAACAAATAAGAATCCACAGTGAAACACATCACGTAACCTATTCTAAGACGTTAGACCAAGCATGATTGCCGGCGAAAAAAAGAAATGATATCAAAAAACGCCATCTGTAATTTTTGATAATTACGAATAAACCGGTCTAAAATTAAACTACTTGAGCGTGGGACGCAGCGTAGGGTAGACAGATACATACATATGTATAATAATTGTTTCTTATTAAAATACAACGTTAATCTTTTTTCGGAGCAGATTCCGGAGAAGGGGCACCATCGCATTATGTTTAAGAATCGACAGCTATAATTTCTGTTCAATCAAGATTTAATTGTTTTAATGAGGCTACATGCGTGAATGGCCGGCCCAATTATTGTTTATTTTTAATCGCCTGAAGTGGTTTTTATGTTCGCAAGCAGGCACGCATGGAGGCCGCGGGCGATCATTTTCATTATTTTAATAATGTAAACTTCCAATAATAATTTACTGTGATTTGGGGTTAAACACGTTAAGAGATATTTATGAATTCTTCAAGAGCCCCGAAATGTAGTTAGCTGTGTAATTTGATCCTACGTTGATGATGTTCTTTGATTCGGTCGATGTTTGTGTGATGCCATTAATTGAGTAGTTTAAAGTTCCTTCAGGAATATGACGGGTAGCAGTCATTTGTGGAGATAAAGAATGAAGAAGAGCACGACACATTGAATGGCTACAGACTTATAATTGTAATGAACGATATTAAAAAAATATTTAAGAAAAAATAATACCAATTTGGTACATTTTTTTTTATTATTGCTGTATTACTAACATCATAAACATGTTTGATGTATAAGTTATTACAAAACATACTTAAAACATTTTTCAAATACAAAATTTCAAGATTTTGATTTATGTATTTTGTTGTATGTACCTAACGCCTCCCGTGCACTGTCACTCAGTCTTTTTACCCGACTGACCCGGAAGGAGGGTTATGTTTTTCAAGTGTATGTACCTATGTATATTTTTTTGGCACGTTCTGCAGCCTAAACGTCTTGATAGATTTAAACATATGAGGAGTCGTTAGATTCGTCTTAACTGTGGGAGCGTTATAGGGTATATTATTTTTATAAGGCATCTACGAATAAAAAAGAGGGGGGGGGGTATTAAATACTCCTGACAGTTGTTAGTGTTTTACCAATAACTTTATATTAAACTTTATTTACTTCTAGGCTTCTTTACGTATTAATAACCTTTTTTAAAATTTTGTAATTGACTCAAGGAAACTAAAATTGTATCTTTCAGTCCATTTCAACTTATTTTTATCTCTAGGATGATAATAAACTTACAAAATACTTCGTTAAAAAAAACAATATGTATTGTTTGTTTCTTCGCGTGGAGTAAACGCAGAAACCTAGAATTGATTGCGATAGAGTGTATCTTATCGGATATTTATTGTTTCGAGGCAGATTTATTAACGTTATTATCTATTTAATCTATGTGAAGATGGGACCTCCAAGGTTCCAATTAACAACATTATGGACCATGGGACGATAAACGGAAAAATACGATGGATTAACTAAGATAAATAATAAATTATCAAAGTCAAAGCCAAAGTCATTTATTCAATCTAGACGGGCACTTATGAAGGTAAAATTTACTGAAATTACCACCGGCACCGGTTCAGGATTCAGCCTTCAACTTTTAGGAGTAATTTCATGGTAAGTAACAGCACTAGCCTTCGGAGTTTCTGTTTTGAGACTACATTTTACAGCGGCATACTTATTTACTCTTTTATAGGCTAGCGATGGACCACAATCCCGGCATGTTGAATCTTGATAACAAACAGTAGATGAATTGCTGTTCATTAATATATCTCTTGAGTGTTTTTTTGTTAATTTTATGGATATTGAGATCCTACTGAATCGAATTAGGTGTGCCGGGTTATTATTTCCTTTTTTATTCGACGAAGTCGGGCTCTTTGAGCGAATAAACGCTACACTCTACCTCTCTTAATGTGAATCCAAGATGAGACGCAATATAGGAATACTTCTCAAAGGAAAGCTAAACATTATATCGTGTTTTAAGAGAGGTAGAGCGTAGCGTTAATTCGCTCAAAGAGCAGCTCGACTGGGGAAGTACATCCACCTTACAGAATACCGCAGTCAAATAACTTTATGTTGTGTAAAGTTGTGTTCCTGTGCGTGAGTAAGGTCGCCAGAGCTCATTGGGGAGGGAGGAAAGGTTGGCAACGCGTGAGCGGTGCTTCGTCTGTTGCAAGCGTCCATATGGCTACGTAACCGCTTACCATCAAGTGGGCCGTATGCTTGTTTGCCGACTTAGTCGTAGAAAGACAAAATAACGTGAAAAAACAACTCAACTATTAATCCAGACAAATTTGCACATTAAAATTAAGATATTAGTTGGATATTCAACATTCAATTGCTCATATAAACTGTTCCACTCAAACGTCTATTCTGTCTAGTGATGCCGGTCAATCTAATCCTTCTCATGATGAGGGGTGTTGAAAGGTGAAGGGAGGTTACAACCATAAACGTAGGTACTCGGGGAGGCTCTAACTAACAAGTTAATCCAGCCTCGGGCAGATATGAAGTTTATATCACGCTTTGCATTATGCTTCATTATCTCAGCAATTTTTGCTTTGTTATGTTGCCCGCATAGGGTTGTAACCCTGTTCACTATTCTTCAAACCATGAGGAAATCGTGTACAATTAATTATGACTGTTTTCCCCGAAAAATAACTCAAAGGTATCAACAGCTGTTCTATCAGTATCTTCAACAGTTTTTCGTTTGTCCATGACAACGGTGCATAAAATGGTTTCATATTCTGAAGCTTTACTTGATAGTCAGTTCCTTCCAGGCTGTCCACTGTCTAATACCATCAACAAAAGTCTCTACATTGTGAAAAAAAGGGTGGTAAGGTGGCTGAAAAACAAGCTATGTACCTAGTACCTAGCACCGTGCAAACGCCTGATGTAGATATCGATATAATAAGAAATTGCTACATGCTAATCCTTATTAACAAGAATGTGGTTTAAATAAGTTCAAGAAGGCATTTTAGATGTATTCAATATACATACTAATACAAAGTGTCTGATAAAAAGTAACTAATTTCGTGGTACGCTTCCTTGAGTAAAATTCCGAACAAACTATTTACAAAATACTATTAATTTACTCCAAATATACACAAAATCAAGTTTATGAAATTATATTATATGTGTAACGATCTCATGTTCGTTTGGGTGGCGGGTAGCATAAGAAAGTTCAATAAATCAGTCTGTCGCTGACACTCGCCTTTCATTAACGTCTCAATATATATACAGGATATTTATTTATTTATTAATATCAAAGATTAATTTTTCATTCCCATTTTTTTTGTAAATTCGTGTTGTGAAAAAAAAACAAAAACATTATTTAAATTAAAAAATCTAGGATTATCCAATTGTTTTTGTAAATAGCAAATTCGGTTATAGCCAGCGCCTCAAAATGCAGACGATGTAAATGCAGCTTGCAGCCGCAGCCATATACCTCCATTTATAGTAATAGCCTTATCTGCAACATGTAATGAGGCACTTTATGATGAGCTTTTTCTTAATTTATTATTTAAGAAACGAAGAAATAATGCGTTAACTTAGTCTTAATTGTGGATGTGCAAGACTTTATTTGGTATTTTTACTCTTTATTTGGTATGGGAAATTAAAAGATGCAATAAAAAGGTGTTTTAATTTAAGATATAATGCAATTTTTAATAAGGTCCGACATTATAATTTGCATAAATGTAAATCCAGCTGGGCTCTGTTTTTTGCGAAGCCCACGAATTATCATACCTGGTCTTTATTCTATATTTTCCTTTTTCACGTATGACAAAGTTATTTTTACCTCCCAACCATAAAATGAAGTTCTTATCAAAAGCAGCCCATAAATAAAGGATGGATACTTTCTCTAAGCACAACCTTGGATATATTTAATTCCAAATTCTCTATTTATTAAAACTGTGTGACTGTCAACCCTATACAGTTTTCGCAGGTGAGACAGTGCGTCGCCTGAGGCCCTCTACCGCGTCGCTGCGCCGGCGCAGCCTCCCCGCGTCGCATACCGCCTAACCTCTTGCAATTTTCTATACATCGATCACTCAACTAACCATCAATTAACTTATTATACTTACCACCTATGTGTCTATCAAGGTTTTGGCGAACTTAATACTTTAGTTTTTATTGCTAATATTAAGTCTTATTTTAGGATAGATAAATACAAAAACAATATTCAAAAAAAAATAAAAAAAAAACATTAAAATTTCAAAATCATTTATTCAAATAGACCTTCGCAGGCACTTATGAAAAGTCTGACTCTAATACTCTAATACCGGTTCGGAAGGTTGCATTTGCTGAGAAGAGCCGGCAATAAACTCAGCAATTACTCTTTTCAAAACAAGCTTAGATTCATTACATAATATTTACATTCTAATCGCACTGAAAACAATTGCGTGCCCCGGCGCGGCGGCAAAATTACAAAGAAGACTGAATAAATATTTAATAAGTAAATAAATAGCAAACTTAAGCAGACCAGCCCCCACAAGCAGCACCTGTTCACAAGTATGACGCGTGTGGCAGCCATCGCCCTCCTCGCCATATCGGAGGGAAGTGAGCGACCCGTCACACGACGCCGCTGCAAGCTAAGTGAGCATGACTTACTTAAGTCTGCCTTAGAAATAAAAAATAACTAAAGGGAAACATTAAACACACAATTTGTTATCACTGTGATTATAGACAAGATTAGACTAAATATCACAAAATAGAAAATATAACAATTAGACAGACATAATATATCGATGCATTTATATCAAAAAATAATAATAGTCGTACTACATCTTTGGGTAACGAGTAAGACACTGTGAATCCAAAAGAGGCCAGCTTATCATATGCAGCAAATCATAGGGTGATGTATATGTGAAAAACAGGCTATTGTTTTTTTATCTTGATATGAATTCGATTGCAATTTACAATAAAATAAAAATTAATATATAACCTAAGGAATATAAAAGTTCTACAAATGATCATAAGACTAGGAGTATGTATCTCCAATTTTAAAACCAAGAAAGTTTTATCTCAAACTAAAATTATAGACAATGACATCAAAAACAGAACTCAAAGAACTACATGAGACAATTTCACGTCGTTTAACAACACAACAGCGTAAATAGCATTTAAGAACAAAATTGCCCATTTTACTAAAAGCGGACAAACCTCAATTAGGCGCAATTGTAATAGTGATGCCGTAGAAATGCTATAAGAACTGGCACCATAGACTACCACCATTAGAGGAGTATAAGGATATTTACACTGTAATGTGGTTGTGCCAACTAGCGTCACCTTCTTGGTCGATTTGAAAATTGTCGTCATGTTTTTTAAGTATAATATGCCGTTTAGCTTTAGCGCCAATGTTTAATAGAAACAAAAATAGATTTCCCTGATATTAAATATAGCCCATGTGTTTTTCCATGACATAATGCATGTCAAGAATGATTAGCTTTACAATGATAATATTGGTGCGTCCATGCTTCGCGAACCGAGCACGAGCCGAGCCTCGAACGAGCACGATTGTCAGTTTTTTCACGTACATAATGATTCTCATCGTACTCGTTGTAGGTTCGTTCGTGTCTCGGCTCGTGCTCGATTCACGTAGCATGGACGCACCATGAAATATAATAGTAACGATTTGGTTTGTATCAGTTTAAACTGGGAAATGTCCACCGTGGTTGGTTCAACCAAAGAAAAGTGTACAGGGCCCATTAGAGGAGAGTTAATCTCGATGACGGAACACATTACCGGGCGGCGGTAATGAGCGACGCGTGAACCTCCATCGTACAATTTACAAACTCCTAAAGGCGTTTTGGAATATGTACCTACTCGGCCCTACTACGTGCCTGTTGCCAATTTGAATGCAATTCCCTGTATATCTATATTAGTAACGTGGTTTGTATATTGTGAATGTGTGACAGGTAGAGAGTAGAGAAGTCATAGAGTTATTACTTCTAATCCTCTTTTAGATATGAGGAAGAATGAGTGCAAACCCAAGTATGAACCTATTATCTCTGAATACAGCCTAACTGCTTCGGGACTACAGTGTTTTTACATACGATTTATCCATAGATTTATCATATAAATATGAAACAATTTCTTATTTAATTAGATTTAGCAGAGAAAAAAACGATACTGACAATGATAATGATATCTTGAAATAGTAGCAGTATCCATACTAATATAAAAAACACGAAAGTAACTCTGTTTATTTGTATTTTTGTTTGTTACGCTTACTCGTCTAAACCGCTGAAACGATAGCAATAAAATTTGGCATGCAGATTGCCTATAGTATGGAGAAGAAAATAGGCTACTGTTTATCCCAGAAACACGGGTGAAACCGCGGAGGACAGCTAGTATTGTTAAATCCTAATAGAATCCTAATCCTAAATAATATTATAAATGCGGATGTGAGTTTGTTACGCTTTCACGCCATAACTACTCAACCGATTATCATGAAATTTGGTACGCATATAGCCTATGGTATGAAGAAGGACATAGGCTTCTTTTTATCCCGGGAACGCGAGTGAAACCGCGGGCCACAGCTAGTAAATTATAAATATGAAATCTTATATATCAAACATAAATCTGTGGATATCTGTTACTCAACCATGCGGTGAATGGGTTCAATAATATTTGGCTCATATACTATGTCTCTGGTATAAAAAAGGATACTTCTATCCTGGTCAAACAGATTCTCCAGGAACGCGGTTAAAACCGTGAGATGGAAGCTAGTACTATGTGTATAACTAAGTAAATATATTTCACTAAGAAACAGAAAAAAACACATAATTGAACTCACTTGCCCTGGTTCTATTTACTAGGTACACATATCTATAAGGAAATCTACATCAACTTTTAGAATTAGCAAATGCTAATAAATAGTAGAGCTTCTAACTTTGTAGTGGTTACTAACGGTAACTTGAAGAACTGTTATCGTTTGAAACTCAAGTACCAAAATACTCTTACTTGACTTATTATAATAATGAGATCAAAAATTATTGGGTGTTCATTATATTACATACCGATTTTCTGTTCGGGTCATGTAAATATCAAATCAGTACCATATTTAGTAAACCGTTACGTTCTCACAATTTACATATTTCGTAAAACTTTTGTTATAGTTGGAGATTGGAGACGTAAAGGTGACTGCACCTTGGGCTGTGATTAAGTCTTGACGAACATGATTACGTTGTATCGGCAATAAATACGATATACTGACACTTAAATTTCAAAATGTAAAGGTCTATAAACTTCGGCGTGATCGCAATGATAGAAAATTAGCAACATCCTGGTAAGAGTGAGGGTGAGGTATGGATCGCCGCCGGCGGCGACCGAACAATGCCGCCCAAGAGCTGCTCGAGCAGCGACAAACCTTAGCACGCCGCGGGCGCACGCGACAGGGACCAACATACCCTTTCACAGCCCGACAGAGAGGGACAAAAGTTTTTACATCGCGAGATTTTGATTTATTCCGTATAATTATCGAATAATCCGCTTTGCATCTCTCGTTATAACATTACGATAATTTAGTTCCATTACATCGGGTTCTAAGCGGTGACCGTTCGCTAGCACAACGATTGATAATAATCGCTCGCGAAGTATAATGGCGTACACCCACGGGTAATTATTGTTGTGCAGTCGTGAGTTCGTGAGCTGGTGGAATAGCGGAATGCATCTCCTTCGGGGGTTGCCCGCCGTAAACCAACACGGTCCGCTGCGCCGCCGCGTTCGACCGGCCGCGTAAATAACTGATCGCTTTCCTCGCGCTAATGATAGTGCGGCCCGCATGCTCTCGCGTCCTCTTTAGTCGATCCCGATAAAATAATTACCAGTATTTATAAGTGCTCGCACTTAATCGCAACTCTAAACTTGTTATTAAGAGCGCTGCATGCGTGTACACTTAAAATTTCCTGGTGAAATCGATGGGAACGTGTACTTCGATAATTAAACTGGAAAACGGATCGCTCGCAAGAACGATTCGGTGAATTCTGGGAAGCAACATAAAATGAGTGGAAACTATGCGAAGATACAATGAAGTCATTCCTTTGTTCGAGAGAAACCTCATGCCTGGGGGATGCAACAAACATACGCGCAAAACGGAGGTTGCATTGACGTTTGGTCACGGGGCATCATGGAGCGCACTTCTCCTCCAAGTTCCAACGTTAATGGGTCTCGCTGGCCGTCGGCTCCGTTATCCCTCGTAGCTAATGATTGGCCAGCATTAAGTCCCGGCTGTTCCGTGCGATTATTGGATCTAACAGATAATTTTATATCGCATTGTCCCGGAGCGTAAAATTTTCTGTTGTTATTACGGGCCGGGCGGCACGCGCGGGACGCGGGCCGCCGAGAGCTCTGACCGTATCTCCTCATCTTAGCAAAGGGTTAAAACGACCGGGCAAATCACGAACCGTTTATTAACATTGCTAAATCAATAGTTATATTATGTTTTAGTTGATGTGGCTAAGATTTGCAGTCAAATATTCATGACCAAACGGTTTAATGCTCGTACATATGCAACATTATTAATAACAGGGTTCTATTTGTGATGATATTGCTAAAGTAAGATATGTGTAGACTGAAAAATGTACAATCATTTATTTAAACGCATCATAGATACCTCATATGTTTATAATTTTTTTAATTTACATCTTGAAGTTATATCATTTGTGTGATAGAGGTTCAAGGTGAAATCTGCCCATGTATAGTTACAGACTACTTCTCATTATAAAATCACAGGTAGAAAGATATTTAATCACAATAATAGAGACCTACGTCCTCATCCTATTTCACACCACATGACTAGTCAAGTCGTATCACCATCGACAACAATCTACCGAACAACGGTAACATAAATTGTTGAAGCAATAAAACGCAACAAATGATGGTGCGACACTAAAGCGATTCCATAGAGAAATTATGAATAGTATCCTGGGAGCGTATGGCAGGGCATCAGTGGTCGCACCACTCGCTCACGAGCACCATTCTTCCCGCGCCTGTAATGAGCCCTCTAAATCAAACAATAGCATTAAAGTGTCAATACAACCTCGATAACACCTAGCCGTTTTCTTTTGCACACAGAATTATGGCTATAAATCCATTCGAGGCCTGTTTATACTCTACGACTGGTATTCGATTGTACTTCACCTCCTAAGATCGCGATGTCCATTTTAAATGTGTGCTCAAATGATGATATCTTTAAGACGTAAATCTACGTTCAAGCGTAGTTTGAATTGCATCGGAAATTCTTAGTACAGTAAAATAGTAATGGTAGCTTCCTTTTGAATGAAACTTGCACAAAGATACAACATATAGAGATTTTAAACCCCGTTTTTTATATGACATGTGTGAACCCGATGGACAGAATCTATTTATAAATAAATATTGTTAACACTAATTATTGTAATTTTAATGTTTCTTTTATCTAATTTAATGCAGCTTGTATGTCGTAACATTTACGAATGTAAGGCAAGATAATATTATGAAGAATACGATCGTAAGGTCGGAAAACGTTTGGCATTTGTGCTTAGCCGCAAATGACTGTCTAAATTATGCAGTTAACGTCTTGAGACTAGGGTTGTTCCCACCTAGGTATGCCTACATATCTTACCGCCCTTTCATTCGACCTTTTGTGCTAGTAACTACCAACGACTTTGTCGGAAATAATCACTGTTATCAATCATAAATTATCCTATTTATTACTAGTATGAAATAAATGAAGGAGGTAGTATAAAATTTAGTTTAGTTTTACTTGACCTCTTTTCAGGGCTTTGTAATCACTACTTATCAACCGACTACTTACGGTCGTTCCGTGTATTTCATATAGGTGACACGGCTAAGCTACACGGAGAGAAACTATTTAAATATTGGAGCTAGGAAATATTACTGTAAGAAAATTACTATTTTGACGTTTTTAAAATAAATATGAACGGAGGCCGCAAAATGTAAAGGTTTCCCCGATAGACGAGGTTAAAGAGAGGAGATTTCGATGGTATGGCCATATACAAAGACGCCCAGACGACCATATGGTGAAGCTTGCCCTCGACCTGCCAGTGACGAAACGCTCGCGCGGAAGATCACCCGCCACTTGGATGACGACGTTTGAAAAAGACCTAAAAAATGCTCAATTGAACGAAGACATGGCGCAAAACCGTGCTAAATGGAAGATGAGGATAAGGAGGGCCGACCCCAAGTAAATGGGACCAGGTCGAGAAGGAAGAAGAAGGAGGCCGCAAAATGTAAAAAAAACCATTCAGTTTTTGAATGATAGCTAACAAAGGCAATCAATCTTAAGGCCCTTCTTAAATTTTTGAAGTGGGTTCAAAAATTTAAGAAGTGCCTATAATCATATAATAATAATAAAGAGAATAAAATAGACTTGGGCTTATAAAATACTATTATCCATTTTCCTAATTATTCTTCTATTCTTAGTCTTTCTTTATAATTTGAGTTGATATGTTATTCAGAAGTGAAATTGAACTGATTGAAATTGACCGTTTCGATCACCATCAGATGTATTTTTACTAGGGAAAAGGCTTCAGTTGGGTGTCCCACGACAACTCACTGTTATTTTTTACTATTTCGCTTATTCGATGCCTGAAAGAGGCCAGCGATTGTTTTAAATCTATAATAGCTATTGTTTTATGTTTGGTATTTATAAAAAAATTAAAATTTGGTCTTCATTTAATAAAATTTCTTATTTACAATAAATAAGATATTTATCTTCAAGTGACATGAAAGGTGTACTACGAAAACGCCACTTAAAATGCTAAGATAAAAACTTTTCTTACGACAATCATTAAGATTTAGTAGATTTTAAGTTTTAATATGCCCCAAAAGCACTATAACCATTAATTGTCGATTTTAAAACTACTCGCAACAAATAAAACAAAGCTCGGCCAGCTATCGAAGATCGAACAAAACGTTACAAAGTCAATGCAATGTCGTCGCACGAAGGGTTGAAGATAAATACGTACAAGGGGCCGGGAGGTCGTGTCTCTGAGATAAACATGGGGTGCGCAATTTGTTCGACTATACAAATGCACAGCTAAGCCCGTTGGACATTACTACGTCCGAACGGGGTGTGTGGCCCACACAACTCGGGGGCTATTCTTGCATCCCCGATGGCACATTTCGTACGGATCTGAGGAATCGCACTTACCTTTAAATGTGGTTGGTGCCCAAACGCGAATTGGATTGTGATTAGGTGGCACTTTTGTCATACAGTTTTAAAATCTTACATTGTAATGTTTCTTTATCTTCCATAATTTTTTTATTTTACGACATTTACATGTGCTACAAATTTCTTAGCAATGAGTAGTATAAAAAATTTGATCCAATAAAAAATAAATGGATTACATTTACATACTGCTTAATGAAAATGTGAATAATTTTAACAATTAACCTCTCCCTTTTCTAAACAACAATCACGTAGTAGCAAGCTGCCGCCCTCTATTGAGGCACTCCTCATTATCATGCAGAGTGAGCTCACTGTAGGAACTCAAGAAGCATCTAATCCTCATTGAGAATGCTCAGTATAAACAGTAGCTGCTCATTAATCACCTAGACTTGAGCCACGAGAGGAAACTTTCTCTATTCAACTGAGACTCCACCTGACTTGGATATTTTCTTTTAACTTTTAAGCTTTGTTCAAAACTTTTGATGGACTTTGAGTTTTAAGTAAGTTGAATAGTAATATATCTTGTGCCGTAGCTTGAAGCGCACCTTTATTGTATTATCAAGGCTTCGGGCTTCTGGAGTTATAAGGTTCTGCTTTGTTTATTTTTACGTAACACTGTTACTGATAGCGACACTTTTTGTTACGTCATTAAAAACTTGTCAGTTGCCTTCAAATGGCAAATTTATATAATGCTACATGTTTTTGTCACATATATTATGGGAAATATCTGTTACTTGCATAATTTTTCATAATACCCACTGATTGATTCAAATGATTTAGGTTATTCGGAAAAGCAATATGTTGATTTTAACAATATGAGGTAACGTGATCTGCATTCATATGGTTTTCTACCAATATCCTATTATTTCATAAACAAGATACATTAGATTGTTTAAACAAACCAAAATTTCATTATAAAACATTTTTATGTAACAAGACATTTCGATCTTTTGTTATTAAAGGTAATTGAATAATCAGATTTCAATTCAATTCGAGTAATGGAAAATTGTTTCAATTCGAAAACAATGCCATCATAAATTCAAATAGTAATGAGATAGTGAAATATTATATTAATCCACCCTAGCTCTGAGCCACCATAAAATTATGTAAGAACCTAATTCCATTAGGTAAGCACCGTTTGAATCTAACTCCGAAATTAGTTCCACCTTATTGCCGACTTGAGAATTTTTATCACAGTCGAAGCAATCAGAGCGCCAATAATTTCCCTCATAATGACTCGGCGGTCGTAAAATTTGAGCATTGCGCCAAAATGGTGGCACATTAAAATTCTCTCCCCATCGTTATAACTAGAGTTATCGGTGGGTACCGATCCACAGCCGACGATCAGGACAATCGACATTTCCATCTCAATTCTCCCCACCCTGGCTTGCGCGTTAGTTTTCTTTTTTAAATCGCGCGTTAAGGATTTGGCGTGAATCTTGAAGGGTAGTTGCCACCCACGCCACGGCGGGTTGCCTCCACATACGTCCTCATATCGCCGGGACACAATTTAGTAGCTCCGGAGCTATTTTCCCTATCAAATAGCTGACTTTGTAAATGTTAATGGTTGTTCGTACTCGGCTCATATATTTTTCAATGTAAAGTTAATAGATTAGGTAGCTATTTTTTTCAGTACGGGACCCTATTGTGTTACAAATGTGTCGTCAATGTAAGAAAAAAAATATACCATTAAGAATGTAAACTAATAAATAAATGGGGTTTCCTTGGTACGAATGCAAAATTAAATTACCTCGTAAAAACGCACAATATCAGCGTACTGTCTCTTCGACAAAAAAATCTTATTAAACTTTTTGCTAATCATGTATTTCTCAATGTCTGTCCCAAACTGCAAAAAGTAATGGGCCTATTCATTATTCTGAAAATGAGTCACGACAATTTAACGGTACCTAGGTGCTGTACCCAATCTAAAGAGTATATGGAGTAAAGAGGTAAGGTCAGGATAGGCCAAGACCTGGGCCGCGATTCTCGCATCTTCGACATTAATGTCGCATAGACATTTATTTATTTATACAAAAAACATGGCGAATATCTTAAAATTTCTATACGTTTTGACCTTTGTTTTGACAGAAGACCGCCATGTTTTTCGCCGAATGTCGATGTCGAATTTGCGAGAATTGGGGGGCATTTTTACAAAAATTATTTGATATATTAGAATATGTTTAGTATGTTTTGAGAGAGGTAGAGCAAAGCATTTATTCGCTCAAAGAGCAGCTCGGCTGGGGAAGTAAGTAAGTATCTATTAAAATATAGAAAAATATCTTCACACTCATTATCTTGAAGAGATGAGCAGACTGTCACAGTAACGCTGCATGAGACCTTCATTTTACTGGAGATATTGGCCCTGATTCTGTTGTTTACAACTAAACTAATTTTAATCTCACTAAGTCTCTTTCTAACAGAGAACATAAGAAAAGGATGTAAGAAATTTAGTCCTGTCAAATTAGTCCAATGCTTGTTTTCAATATGAATTTAGTCGCCATCTATCGCGGTTACGCCTAAATACACGCAAAATAAGACGGCATAGATTAATTTGACAGCTTTAAATATGTTCTATCCTTTTTCAATAATGTTTGTAAGAAAGAGATGAGATGTGACTAAAATTATTTTAATGCGATTTACAACAGAATCGGCACCATTGTTAGTCCCAACGTGACATGTGGTGATCAGTCGAGGCCATAAATATGTGTAATTTTGTGAAATTCAAAAGCAATGTTCTTCAATGAATGAGCTTTCAATGAATAGTTGTTGAATTTAAAGTGATAAACATCACATTATAGGTATTAATTTTCATAGGTAGGTACTATATAAAAAAATTCTCAAAGCTATCAAGCATTTCTCTTAAAGTCTATGCTTCCTTATGTATCCTTGTATGTAGAAGTTTTCATTTTCCTTACGGTTGATGGAGAAAAATATACACAGACTTTTACAAACATATTGACAATACACAATAAGCTCACACCAAAAATTCTTCGCTGCAACTATGTCTCATATATGTAAAATAATGCGGCCGATATATCCTTAGCCTCCTCTCGTGGGGTAGAAAGGGGTGTGTGGAGATAGAGCGCCCACCGAACGACTTATTCCGATATAATCAATAACTTAGTGAGATCCCCTTTGCATCCGGCTGTGTGACAGTTCTACCAATCGAATAGACTAAGGGTTGTTTTTTACTTTTTTGTTCAAACACCGCCTGATTAGAGAGCGACGTGTACAGAGGGCCTTTTTGAAGTTGATGTCGTTTTACGTTCGGTTTACTCTAGTCCTGCTTCTGCTCATTTTGAAGTCTACCAGTAATAATGTTTGTGTTCTGATTTCCCCCTTTCCTGCATATACTTATGTAAATATTGTTTTTTTTTGTGAGCAAATTTTAGTTATCTACATGTGTTGATTTGCTTTTAACATTGGATATATTAAATGATTATAAAGCATACTAATTGCTTCATATATTTATAAATAATTTTCAGGAGTATTACACTTCTCGATCGGTTTCTTCCATTTTTTATTATGAATAGACAGACATGTTTGAATGCAATCTCACCATGGTAAGTAAAGGATGCAGCCGAAGGTGGTAAGTACACAAAGCATTGAAAGGATTTGGTTCTCAAGTGCAGCTATTGGAATTCACCAGTAGATGGCTTGGTGACAGATTTTCATCTTGAGGTACTATAAAGCACTGTGCTATGGTTTCCTCACGATGTCTTCCTTCACCGAAAGCTCAAGCAAGTAGGGTTCGAACTCGGATTTCGGAGTAAGTATATGGTTAGGTTATTACTTATAGGTTATCTCTTATTTATTATTTAGTTCATAAATTAGTCATCATCATCATCATCAGCCTATAATGTCCCACTGCTGAGCACAGGCCTCCTTTCACAAATCAGGGTGAAAGGGAATGGGCAGATACTCCACCACGCGTGCCCACTGCGGATCGGTGGAGGTAGGCTAGTGGTCAACCTACTGTTGGAATTTTTCAAGCCGCCTAGGAGGCATCAAACTAGCTTAACGACTATCACAATTAAGTGATAACCGGGACCAACGGCTTTACGTGCCTTCCGAAGCACGGAAACGCTCGATTTGAAATACCACTAGGCGGTCACCCATCCAGGTACCGACCAAGACAGACGTAGCTTAACTTTGCCGATCGATTAAGAACGGCTAATCATGCTACACCACGAGCGCTTCACGAGCGCATAAATTAGTAAACTAATCGTATTGTTACTAACATTATCGTAAAAATAAAAGGTTAAATTAGACTCCAAAGGTTATTTTTTTCCTGGGAATATCTCAGTAGTCAGTACAATACCCCCTTAGTAATAAATAAGGTCAGTCTTGTAACACCCAGGTATTAATATAGCCCCAGCCCTTTTTGTTTATATGACATTAGAAAGTGACGGATATATTTAAAACCTAGGTACTATACTTGACTTACACCTTATTTATTAATAAGGGGAATAGAGTATAGTGCTGAAAGTCAGGGATTCAAACCTTAGAAAGAACATAAAGCTTCCAGGAAAGGAAAACATTGTAGGTAGGTACTCTGTTCCTAAAATTTGACTATTAAAGTATTCTTGGATCATTAGTTTGTCTTCTAAGAAGAAGTAGCTGCAATCTGCACAAGTGTATCTGGCACTGTCACTCTACATTACGAACTAGTCAGGTTATAATTAATTTTTCCACGACTGCCAAAAAAAGGAGAGTAATATTTTAGGGATATTTTTATTTATATAATTATATTACATATAATTATAATTATATTTATATGAGTGAGTTTATTTATCCTGCCATAACTTTTGAATGCCAGATTTGGATGTATGGGGTATCGTTAGAATCCTTACAACATCCTGACTGCTACGTGGCTATAATTTATTTTTAGTTATTTTTTTTGGGAGGACAGTCGTGCAATTATTATTTTACCTGTTTGTTATTGGTGTTCATGCTTATATGGTTAATTATGGCATTATAATAGCCGACATAGTCAGATAATCTGAAAATATTTGTAGTAACTTAACTGAGTTGCATACCGGTAGGTCCTTCTCATTTGTATACTAACTTCTGAACGCGTAACTTCTATATCTTTGGCCTTCTTTTCCTTGGGCCTTAAACGATGGATGGCAACTCTACAGTTGAATAATAATATCTATTATCAAGCACTCACAGTGAATTCCGACAGTAGCATTTTATAAACAGTAATCTTTTACGTTTTTTTGTACCACCTTCATCCACATTATCATTTACTAGCTCTCCCCGCGTTCCTGAGATAAAAAGTAGCCTATGGGATAATGGCCCTGATTCTGTTGTTAACAACTAAACTAATTTTAATCTCACTATGTCTCTTTCTAACAAAGAACATAAGAAAAGGATGTAAGAAATTTAGTCCTGTCAAATTAGTCCAATGTTTATTTTCAATATAAATTTAGTCGCCATCTATCGCGGTTACGCCTAAATACACGCAAAATAAGACTGCAAAGATTAATTTGACAGCTTTAAATATGTTCTATCCTTTTTCAATAATGTTCGTAGGAAAGAGATGAGATGTGACTAAAATTAGTTTAGTGCGATTTACAACAGAATCGGCACCAATGTAGCTCCCTTTTAGTGAAAGAATTAGTAGTTCCTGAGATTAGCCCGTTTAAACAAATAAACAAAAAAAGATACACTATTTGAATAAGTACTTACTATGATACTTACAGTATAAGTTCCATGGTGTAGATGCAGTAGCAGTAATTTAATTTTTCATCACGCTTCATCTAGCAATGTTCCGTCGAGGATTTTATATGGTAACTGTATTAGCTTTTATCTCCATAAGTTCTCTTTTAGGGCAAACTAAATAAATGGCTTTGACTTTGACTTTTATACCTTAACTTTTTATTTCTTAAATACGGGGTGGATACGACAATACGACATTAAATGAAACCACGTACAATACTCATGTATACGAACAACTTTTACTATGGGATCAACATCGAAATCGCAAAAAAAAAAACTGCTTTTCATAAAAAGATACATGTCTCCTCGGCAAAAATGTATGAAAAGCTGTACATTTTTTTTTGCGATTTCGATGTTGTACCAATACTAAAAGTTGATCGTACACAGGAGTACTTAACGTGGTTTCATTTAATGTCGTATTGTCGTATCCACCCCGTATACTATAAATATTTTGTTGAGAATTCTGTGTAGGTTCCATAGTAAAATTTGTTTAGCATGATTACACTAACTCAACATAGGTTTCGAAAATAAGCCATCTCCAAATCTCCATCCAGTAGGTATTATCATCATCATGCTTAATTATATTTAGCTTAGGGATAAAGCTGCTAAACACAGGCTTCTCCCAAGAATACGACTGTATTTCGGTATTTCGAAATTTGTAACGACAATTGACTGTAGTGCGAATGTTCATGAGTTTGAAATACGTATTTCAAGGGCTTCAAGGTTCCATTGTTTCATATTTTTTTAACTTAACAGATAGGTATGTCACGATGGAATTTATTCGTACCTACTAGGGTTTTTTGAAATGGTATACTTTCGAAAAAACTTCTTGATTGAAACTTGTAGCTAACCTGGAGATTTTCGCAATAGCATACTTTCACTCTAACATATTTCGAACTCATGAACATTCGAACTAGAGTTTTTCGCTAAAGTATTATATTCGAACATACGTCGAACATTCGCACCACAGTCAATGGGTGTTTCGAATTTCGAAATTCCATAATACAGTCTGACATAAGTACTTCATAAATTTAAGTTTAGATAGTACTTTCGTCATCTAAGAGGTCGAACAGTCTTGTACTTTATTATGTTTATAAGAATTAAAATGCTAATCTACTTCTATACATATACCTCATTCCAAATATCATGTAAATTATTTCTATATTACTTCATATCTTCAAGGCCAAATTATACTTTTATGGAATTTTTGTGATTAGGGTAAAATAAAAATGAAACTCGAGTATCTGATAAACTAACTTTGAGTTTATTTTTACCATTTACACTTGACAATGTATTCGTAATCTGTTGTCGGCTACGGGTGGCATGCGTCGTACGCGCAGCACTTGCGTAGTGTTGCTACGCGTGCACACGCCACGCCATGCGGCTCGGCTCGGCTGGCTCGGTCAAATTAAACTAACCGCTACGAAATCAGCTATTAAATTGACACAATTATGTAACTACACAAACATAATATATTAATATTTAGGTACGGTCATATCAATTATATTTAGGGTCTAATGCAAAAGGAGCAATTGGAGGTTTTTAGTATGATTTATTTAACCGACACTTTTTTTTTTGTTACATTTTGTCGGAGAGATGAGTGATGTCGACGTTTATTAATTGTATCTGACTGTACCTAAATATTACTGCAGGGAACATAATATATTAATATAATTGAATCGAAAGTGAAATAGGGTTTGTTTTGTGATTACATTTATAACATTTTGTTACAGTTTAAAATAGTAGGAACGGTATATTTCACTAGTAAAGAATTTGTAAAATAATTTTTAGTTATACAATACAGTATTAGGAACTATGATAGACACGAGTGCTACCTTTTTACGATCGTAAACTAATATTCGTAACCAACATACCTATGTATCTAAAGGATTATGAAGTTCTAGACAATCAAACCGTTTCGAGGATAACAAAATTATAATATAGGTACCTACAAAGAGTGTTTACAAATAATAAAACTTAGATACAAATGAACAAACAACGTGGCCGTGGCGGCACCTCTAGTAGCAGATACAACAGACTAGTCCGAATTAATCTTAAATATTAAAATTTGTATTCGGAAAGTATAGTGAAACTCTAGATGCGATAATATTGAAATATACATAGGAACCATGATTCATTCCGCGGGCTGTCGACCGCGGAGACACAACATCGCACTACCGACATGTCCACCTACACTAACTCAAACTTACTTTATATACTCCCGATTACAAACCGATAAAATAAATATCTCATACGGAACACTAATAACCGTCCGGCATCGTCTCGGTGGAGCTCGGAGCGTAACGCCACTAACCGGGGGATTGTCTCAATCAATATTAAATACTAAACAAACAAAATAATTGTGTTGTAAACGCGCGCCTTCGCGTACTAACATCGTTCGAGCGCTTCGCTTCTACCTCCTCTCTATAGAATTGCATATAAAATAGACTATCTTTCACCTGTGCAAAAACCAACTTTATTTATATAATGTTTCCAAATTGAATTTCAGTTTTTCATACGACCGTATATTGAATAAAAATTCAATGAATATGTATTGGACGATGTTATTACGAATGCCTTCGTTCATTATAGTGAAACATGCTCCATTATCAGATGTGACGTGTTTTTGCAACAAAAACGTTGGAGTGTAACCCCAGACACCTCGGGGAGTTGTAAAGCGATAGGAGAGAGACGCAACGCGCTCGAACATCGGCTCATTGCACACATATGTATTTTAGATATAACAAGGACCGCCGGCAACCGGTGGAATAAAACATTGCACTTTACAAAAAACAAACTCAATGTTGTAGTAGGATTCACTCGTAGATAAAATATTGTAGTACACTCCGCTAGATAAAATGTAAATATGTAAAATATTTTTAATAACGTGATCTGTGCCATCGAAAATATTAGGGACTCCACGCACACGGCGAAGGGACGAAGCCGCACGCAGACACAGTCCGGCGCGGGCTCGAGCGCGCCGCGCCGGCCGCGCCGCCTGGGGCTCCGCGCCTTCTCACTGGACTCACTTACGCCACTACTAATAATCATTACAATATCAATAAAAATTCAAGAATCACACTTAGTTCCAAAATAAACTCACTTGTTTGCGAGGTAGGCTGAGCGCTAGCGCGCAGCCCGAGTTTCGAGTTCGTTCGTTTTGGAAAAGTTCGCTACGATAATAATTATTATAATTAACTGTTACCAATAAGCCTACGCGGTGTCGTCGCGTCTCCACGGGCGGCTCTGCGAGTAGTGCGAGGCGCTGTCTCACGAGTGGCGCCCACGACAGCTCTCGGTACACTCGTACCGAAGTACACTCATTACTTTCGTCGAAAGATAACGTTCAGTACCTGCGTGAACCACTAATCGAGCAGCTTGAACAGTAAATATATCGATATTAGCTTCGATTCGGTCGCGTGAATTCGCGCCGTTTCCGAGCGTGGGGCCCGCGAGAGAGGACGACCGCTCTACTGCCTAACATACGTACCTAACTTCACTTCATGTTTAAAAAAATCATATACGTATATCACTATATATATCTTCATACATTTACGATGCGTCAGGAACTTCTTACGAGAACGTATCTATGCCTAAAATTAGAACGATTATATGTATGTATTACATAGCTTTAAACAATAATTAAATCGTAATTATCAATATCGATAATATTATATGCCATAAAGATAGGAACTTGCTTTCCTGGGAGTTGATGGTAAAGGAGCGAAAGGCGTCGGCTCGGCCGCGGCGTGCGCGCTCCGCAACGATAAACGTATATAATAAAACTTGTCTAACGTATGATATGAAGTGCGGGCGCGCAGCGCGGCCGCGCCGGCGCTCGCCGCCGCCGCCCCCCAGTGCGCGGCGAGCGGCGCGGGGCCGACCGGTAGGAACACGGACTCCGCTACCGGTGCCGCCGGTCCCGGGGGACCAGCGGACACCTACTTACAGATTATTATAAAAACGGGACAACGACGGTCGGCTCCCGATTAACCTATACTTAAATTACTACAAGCTTTAAATATATAACTAGGAAAGTGCCGCTTTTGCGGCGACATTCATCAACGAAAAGAAGCATTAAGAGCTAATAGTGAACTGCTGCGTTGTCGGACAACGGAGAGAGCGAGGAGCTCTAATAGATAGTAACTATACATTTCGTCTGTGTAGGATTAGTGGCCTGCGCTGGCCAGCGAGAGCTCGCCGGGTGGCTGGAAGCGGGGTCCGGGCACGCAGAAGTTGGCGTTCGGGTCTTTGGGCGAAGCGGACTCCTGCGCGGCACGGGCCGCCAGCAGCGTGATCTGGTTCACGACGTCCTCCATCTCATGGGTGAGTGGCTCCGGCTGCGGGGGCATCGTTGAAGGTACATTGTTGCGCAGGTGGCCCTCCGTGTCCGCGTGGCGTCTGAACTCCAGAGCAGTGCGGAAGCGTTCGCCAGGACACGTGCGGCATTCGAGTGCCGGCTGCACGACGCGAATGACCCCCCTGGCCGCCTCCCGTCCCGTGTAGCACGAGCGAGCTTGGTGCACCTGAAGAGGTGTTGGTGAAGGGAATGCTACTTTGCAGTGCTTGCAGACGTAACATAAATCAAAGTCGAGCTCGCGAGCACCGATGGGTGGTTCGGTAGCGGGTGGAGGCAGACGCAGGGTCGAAGCGCCAGGATCCGCTGCGATGTGCCGGATTTGTTCCAGAGTAGTCGCTGGCAGCTGTAGGACGCTGGCCCCGTTCCCTGTCTCCACGATCAAACCTTGCGGCTGTGGTTGAAGCGCATTAGGGTTGCCACTGGGTCCAAGTGGGTTAGGGTTGCCACTGGGTCCTGTAACAATGAAAATTATACGTTAGTATTTGTACATACTTCATTGAGTTAACTGCCTTATATGCTACAATATTTTAGTATCTTGTATCTACTTTCAGGAGATTATACGAGCATACGTAAATATCAAATCTCTTTACGCCGTGCAGACAGCGTCAAATAGTAAGATGGTAGATAGTCATATGATACTCGAGTGCGTTGTAAAGGGGTTAATCCACTTACGACGGGGGCCGAGGGTCGGTCCGCAGCCGTGAACTGACCTTTATACCGACACACAGCTACACGTTTCTTGAACTCTGTCCTTGCAGTAGTGTAAGCTCTATTACAAACAACACGTACATATTCGGTTAACTGAACTTGTTTACATAGTTATCGGCTACATCAATTATTTATGTTTTACAAGAAGAAAAGTCAAGTATAATCGCACCCGATCTCTGAGCAGCTTGAAGTAGCGAAGACCAAATTGGGCGCGCCATTGTTCACAATAGGTTAGCACCAGATAAACGCTGTTTACCTTAGTCCGAGGCGATTGTACATGCGTGATGCGTTTCTAACGAGCCCGACCCGCCTCTGTAATTGATTCGGGCTCTGCTTTATGCAGCTTATATTCACGAATGCATAATACATAGCTTTCGAGTCGCCATCCCGAGTTTTGTATCAACCAGCGGGCATGGGCATATCGCTTGGAAACCGGGCTCGATGCTAAACTGAGAGAATAATGACGACCAGTGACAGAATGTTGTACATCAATGGTGATTTTAGAAAAAAAAGCCACGTTTGGATAATAATCCTGTTAACAGTATTTTCTGACATGAGTTACATAAGTACACATTCATATTGGTTTGCATAAAAGATTATCAAAAGTGTTATTGTTCATATCTTTATTGTTAAAAAGTGTACATTACGTATTCTTTGGGCGCAGGTAAATAAATCGTTATCGTACGTTGTTAGTCTATCTATAGCCCGTTTCAAGTCTAGCTACTTTAATCGTATGCTGGAATCTCCTTGAATAATCCCGTGCGAAATGGAGCGTAGCTTTCAATCAACCTCTTAACAATCGTTGCCTCTGATTGGTTGATCGTGTTCTCTGTAATGAGGCCCGAGGCCTAAGTCCGCTGTAACTCATACATACGTCATGTACTATCCAACATGCTAATGATCGCCTTACATGGCCAAAAGTCGTGTAGCTTTAAACATATGCTAATTGAACTGGGTTTGACATTTGATAAATTGGACAAAGTAGCATTATATTCGTTAGATTTGCATGCTTGATTCATTTTATTTAAGAACAATGCTTCTAATGTCAATTGTCTACATGTGATCGTGTCCTAATGCCATGACTCTTGTTTTATAACACCCGAACGGTAACTTGGGCTGTGGGACTATTTCTACATAAACTGTCTTATCATTGTAACACTAAAATCACGCTATCATTGTATATTATAATTGTAGGTCGTAAACTTAACTATTTATCAAGCGTCGGTGGCACAAAGCCGAGTGCCACGACACGCCGTGGCCCTGACGTTAATTCGCAACCCTTTCTGCCAATTAGTTTCAAAATAGCCACACTATTGTGCTGCTAACACGACCACACATCGCACCTAACGAATCAAACTGTTACTTTCAACTTAGACTTTGTTGCGTACATCTTAAGGTATATTTTGAGGTGTTGATTTAGAGCGTGGGTCGGCCACTTCGTCCGGTGGCCAGGTTTAAGTCAAAGGGCTTCTTAATCCGGACTTGTAGGTCGTTACGCGTTATTATAACGCGGACTCAGGCGGGTATTTCTTCGCTCATTTACATCTCATTAAGGATGCTATTATTGGACTAGAGGACGTATTATGCAGACTTTCGCTTTATTTGGCCGGGTTTTAGCGTTTAAGTGACGCCTTTGTAAGCTTAAATACTGGCTCAGGTAGTAGAATGTCGGTTAAAATACTTTTTCAAAATGATGGTAAGTTAATTTCAATTAAAAATGAATATTTTATTTATCCGTACTTAAATATTTTAATAAGAATATATGGGCCATTGAAACAGACTAGTAATACAATGCAGCGACATAAGAAATTATACGAAAATTGATACTCTTTCAACAACCAAAATTTTAATTAAAAAGACTTCAACGAGATACTCGTAGCAGATCGTAGCACCATTTCACTTAATTGCAAAAAAATATATTTAACATTGCAAGATACACAAAAATTAAACCGTGATTGAAATTCCATATTTCAGTCAAATAAAATAAAAAAAGTTCAAACAATTTACTCTCTCTTTAACAGTGACAAGCACCTAAAAGTGACGTATATTAGCAACATCAATTACTGCTGCGTCCCTATTCGGAAGGCTGGGCGGCTCGGTAAGGGCAGCCCACTCGATCCGATACAACGATACAGTGTCCGTCAGTGCCTGATGGATGGTAATTAAACTAGATCGCCCAACAAGTGCTGGGAAACTGACCTTGTTGGTTCAAACATCTGTTACTTAGTGGACAGTTATGTCAATTTGATTGGAATGGGTATTTTGTGTGGATTTTCTTTAGCGGATATATTTTATATTTTCTGATATAATAATGTATTATGTATACGATTTCGTGTTAGTTAATTTAAGACAAGTCATGAAAATAATTTTTTTTGATATCTTAGCTTTTAAGGGAGGTAGAGCATAGCGTTTATTCGCTCAAAGAGCAGCTCGACTGGGGAAGTATCAGTTGGGGAGGGGGGAAAGGTCGGTAATGCGTGAGTGATACCTAGTGTATTGCAAGAGTCTATATGGCTACGGTAACTGCTTATCATCAGGCTGGCCGTATGCTTGAATACCTACCAACTATGTCGTATAAAAAAAAAGAAAGCACTAAAGTGCTATTGGCAAACCAAACCGATAGAAGCTTGACGACAGAATGTCTGATTACTCCTAAGGGAAATTTTCAAATTATAGCTATCTAAAAATCAAACTATGCAAAAAAAAAAAAAATATGCAAGAGGATATGAGGCAGCAAAAAGTGGAAATGTTAAATATGAAAGAAGACATAAAAAACACTATTAACAATAACATCAACGAGAAATTTAAAAACTTAGAAAACAAAAATGCACTTATTGAACAAAAACTAGAGATACAAAAAAAGGCATTAGATAATGTAGAGAGATTTATGAGAAGGAAGAATCTACTTTTTTTTGGGGTAGAAGAAACGGAAAAAAGCTACCAAGACTTGGAGAACAAGGTGTTGGACATCATAAATAATATATTAAAAGTCAAATGTGACAAAACTGGTATCGAGTTTGTAAGAAGACTTGGGAAAAAAAGCGAAAAGATCAGACCCATCGTATTAACATTAATCACCATGGGATTAAAAATACAAATACAAAAGAACAAAAAAACCTTAATAGAAACTTCGTATTACATAAAAGAAGACTTTCCGTTAGATATACTAAATAAGCGAAAGGAACTCCAAATCGAATTAGAGAAAGAAAAGAAACAGGGTAAAACAGCTTTCATTAAATACGACAAACTTATAATTCTTGATAAGAATACCCCTGCGGAAAAACAAAAAACATCTAATAATAAAAGGAACTTATCAGAATCTCCTGAAACGTCAAACAACTATTATACAAATGATAAACAAAACAAAAAACAACCTACAAAAATAAATAAGACAAATAATATGAATAACTTCATCATAAAAAAACCTACGCTTTCTGTGCAAAACCCTTCCCACGAGCAGACCCAAAACCACAAGGGAACGAATAAAGAATAACAATCAACGGCCCCTCTCAATCTTCCAACCCGGCTGGTCACCGTGGAAGAGTATGACCACAACCCTTCAAACATCAGTCCGAAATCAAGAAATAAAAACAATAACTTAAAAATTGCTACTTACAATGTCAGATCACTGTCGACTACTGAAAAATACATAGAATTAATGCTCGCTATCCGAAACATAAATATAGACATACTTGGCCTAGCGGAAATAAGAAGAATGGGATGCAAAATAGAGGAATATAATGACCACATACTCTGCTATGTGGGAGAAACACCCGGTCTATATGGTGTGGGATTTCTGATTAAAAGAGAGTTGAAAAAAAATATTATTAATTTCTGCGGATTATCGGAACGAGTTGCGTTACTTCAACTTAAATTCTACGACACAGACTTGTCAATTATTCAAGTATATGCACCAACTGCAGACTCAGATGAAGAAAACATAGAAAAATTCTATCAAACTCTACAAAAAGCTCACAATCTAACAGGTAACTGCAAAAATATCATGGTAATAGGAGACTTCAATGCTAAGATAGGCCCACCAAGAACCAACGAAAATCTAATTATGGGAAAATACGGATACGGGAAAAGAAATGAAAGAGGAGAAAGGCTAGTACAGTACGCCCTTGAATATAAACTATCCGTCATGAATACGCACTTTAAAAAGAAAAACAATCAAAGATGGACTTGGATATCACCAGATGAAAAAACAAAAAATGAAGTTGACTTTATCATGTCTAATTTTCCAAAAAATATAACAAATATAGAAGTTTTAAACAACGTACAGTTCCCGTCGGATCATCGATTAGTAAGAGCAACATTAATCTTAAAAAAAATCAAAAAGTGTAGAAATCACTTCCAAAACTCAGTGACATCATTAAAAACAGTTGAAGATATAAAAACATATGTTTCTAACTTAGAAACCAACATTAAAGACATAACAAACATCGACAAAGATAGCTTACAAGAAACTTACGATAAATTCGAACTTTACATAAAAAATAGCTTAAAACTAGAAAAATCAACCAAACGCAAAGAACACAGTTGCGATTTTTTCAACGAAAAGACTAAACTATTGATCCTACGACGCACAGAACTTATTAAAACCAAGAACAAATCACAAGAAATGAAAAAAGAGCTATCATATCTCTTCAAACAAATTAGCAAGCTAATAAGAAATGACTACAAGCAGCATAGGAAAAAAATTATAGAAATTAGCATAACACATAATAGAAGCGCCAAAAAAGCGTACAAACAACTAACCACTCATACGGGCTGGATCAAGAGCTTAAAATATGGGCAAAAAGAAACAAAAACAAGAAAGGATATAATATCCTGCGCTACGAACTTCTACAAAGATCTTTACGCTCCTAAACTACAGGACACGATAACAGTCACAGAAACAAACAGCTTGGATACCATCACGAGTGAAACATTTATTATAAAAGAAGAAGACGTCTTGAAAAATATTAAAAAGATGAAGCGAGAGAAGACCCCGGGGCCCGATGGTATAAAGAACGAGGCGCTGATAGCAGGAGTGAAACTAATTACCAGACCACTGACACACATATTTAACATGGCTCTAAGTACAGGCAAAATACCAGAACAATGGCAAAAATCAGACATAATACTGCTGTATAAAAAAGGCAATCCACTTGACATCGCCAACTACCGCCCGATAAGCCTGCTGTCTAGTGTGTACAAACTATTCACTTCCATCTTACATGACAAAATTAGCCCCCAAATAGAGAGTATGCAACCGGTAGAGCAAGCTGGCTTTCGTTCCGGATTTTCGACTATGGACCACATCCACACGCTAGAACAAGTCGTGGAAAAATATGTAGAGTTTAATAAAAACCTTTATATAGGTTTCATCGACTATACAAAAGCATTTGATAGTCTCTATCATAACTCTATCTGGCAAGCTTTACACAACTGCAACATAGACCCCATAATCATTAGAACCCTAAAAAACATCTATCAGAATAGTGTGAGCAGAGTCAAACTGGAAACTCGAGGAGGTGAGATCAAAATTGCTCGAGGCGTCAGGCAGGGAGACCCTCTATCACCGAAACTGTTCATAGCGGTTTTACAGTGCATATTCACCAAACTGAACTGGGTATCTGAAGGTATCCAAATGAACAACACACGTCTCACTCATCTGAGATTTGCTGACGATATCGCAGTTTTTGCTGAATCTCATCAAAAGTTAGAAAACATGATGTCCCAACTAAATATAGAGAGTAAGCGCGTCGGCTTGCATATGAATCTAAGTAAAACAAAAATAATGACAAACAGCATTACAGGAAAAATCATGCTAGACGGTGTTGAACTAGAGTATGTTGAGCGTTACATATACTTAGGAAAGCAAGTATCGTTTTGTAAAACAAGTAACGAAGACGAGGTCAACAGAAGAATCACATGCACCTGGAACAAATACTGGACACATAAAGAAATACTAAAAGGTAACTACGATCTAGATATAAAAAAGACTGTCATGGATACTTGTATACTGCCTTGCTTGACCTATGGCTCCCAGACTTGGACCTTTACAAACAGAATAAAGAACAAAATAGCAACTTGTCAGCGGGCAATGGAGAGAAGCATCTTAAGCCTAAGGAAAATCCATAAAGTAAGAAGCCAAGATATAAGAAAAAAGACAAAGCTTACAGATGCGCTACATCAAGCTCTAAAGCTAAAATGGCACTGGGCCGGCCATGTAGCGAGATACACTGACCAGAGATGGACTCTTAAGAGCACAAAATGGAATGGCCCACAAGGAAAGAGAAAAGTAGGGAGACCACAAAAACGTTGGGTAGACGACATAATATCCGTGGCAGGAAAAAAATGGATCGGAGCTGCCCAGAATAGGGAAGAATGGATGAATTTGGAGGAGGCCTATACCCTGTCAAGGGGTTCCTGTAATAATATTTAACTTAAAATAAATACGTATAAATTTCAATTAACACTAGGATCATCTACTAACATTAGGTTAAAAAAAAAAAAAAAAAAAAAACTTGTCTCTAATTCATAAGGTTTACAGGAAATAAAAAGGCTATTATTATATTATTATTATTATTATTAAAAATCAAACTGTTTTCTTAAAAGAACATTATTGGAGTGGTGTATTCCGTAAACGTCTAGGGTTGTCGACAACTAGACGGGGACAGCGGGACAGACGTGCGCCGTCACTGTCGGTGCACGTTGGCCGAGCAATTAGACTAACGGACTTGCGATGAACCCCGAGGTCTCGTTTATGTTACAGAATACGGATTTAGATTGGCTCGATAATAGTTTAGTTTGTACAAGAAAAGACAGATTTCGATCTGCATACTTCTAAAAACATGATATTTTATTTGGTATACACACTGTTAGTCTATTATTCCTTAAATTATACTTATACGAAGCTTATTACTAATTATTTCAGATAAAATAATAATATAGAAATTTAAGCCGTAAGAGGGAAAACTTATGTTTTCATAGCAAAACCAATTTTAATGGATTACTGAAAGAAATACAGAACTATTTTTAACTGTAGAATGCGGGTGGATTCATGGGGAACAACTAGTAATATTAACATATGGAATACTTTTCATCCCGGAAGAAAAAAAACTCGGGAACGCGAGTAAAATTGTGGTACAGTAGCTAACAGTAAGTCATATACGACGGGCCAGTTGGCGCAGTTGGTGAAGACGTGGAGTCTTAACCTATAGCGCCGCAGGTCATGGGTTCGATTCCCACACAGGACATGCATTTGTGTGCATGAACATGTCTGTATGTCCTGAGTCTGGGTGTAATAATGTATATTAAGTATGTATTTACAAACAAAAAGTAGTATATGTATTATATCAGTTATCTGGTTTCCATAGTACAAGCTTTGCTTAGTTTGGGATCAGATGACCGTGTGTGAGGAATGTCCCAGGATAAAATATTGTCAAATCTATGCAATATTTCCCGAGGAAAACAAGAATTTATCGTAAATAAGTCGTAGTAACACGCTCTAAGTAAAGGTTGGTGTGAAACCCTAGGTGTCAGTCTTACCTCCTTACCTGCTTGTCTAATACTGGAATCCGCTTTTTACCTTACTTACAACATGCTTACAACAGTAATCTAATTATAAGGTCGTTCTTACGGTTCAGGTGTTTCTTACATTAACTGACACGTCTTTATCATCGTGGCCAGGCTATTTAGCATCTTCTACCGATCCCACCTTGTTACAAATGAAGGTTTACAGCAAGTCTAGTAAAACTCGAGCTTTAAATATATATTCGTCACTTTCTAACGTCATATAATAAAAAGAGCCAGGGCTATCTGAAAAACTTTCGGTGGCAAGAAATTTTCGTGGAATTTATAATATTTTGGAAAGGATAACAATGTTAATTGGTAGGTAACCAAAATACACACGCAAAAATTAACATAGAGTTCATATTTATATTTATTTATTATTAATATCAATAAATATAAAAACATAAATAATTACTTGTCCTGCCTGACTGAGTGACCGATTAATTAACGCAGTGCCTAAATAACCGCTGGCTAAATTCAATCTTTAAGGGGGTGAAAAGAGGGTATGAAAAATTAAATTAAAATTACCTAAATAAATAATACGTATAAAGACTATCACTATTGGTTTTTAAAAGCTATACCTAAATAGGGTTTTGGGGGTGTTCAAGTTTGTATGGAAGAAACCTACCGCGCCTACCTACTTTGGATAGAAAATTAAAAACACGTTGGGTTTCTCAAAAATCTACCACAAAAAAAAGGGTACTTACGTTTTAAGAGGAGGATTTTACAGAGTCTCGATTAACTCAAACGTTTGTATAAATTATTAAATTGTATAGCATTATAAGAAAGACGTTTTGGATATACCTTTCCCAAGGGGGGCACGGGTGAAACCGCGGGTGGAAAGCTAGTGAAACATAATATTCTGGGGTATCGTAGCAGCAAATAGTTTTTAGCATGAAATTCAAACTGTTTTCCGTAGTAAATTGAAAATTATTTTTAGCCATACAAACAATGTGTCCCACTATCTCGAGTGATAATCGGACGGGGCTTCAATGGGCACCATCATCAATCAGGCTCCTATTGCAGGGCTCGGGAAATGTTGGTAGACTATAATGACTATTTGAGAGATTTCGTTTCTTTTAGAACTAATCTGGGCTTGAACCTTTGCTTGCGGAGAGATTGGGGTAGCAGTTGCTTACAAATAATAATATTTTAAATAAGAAAATGTATTATAAAGAAAAAAGTAAATAAAAACCATACCAAACATCTTAATCACCTTCTTAAAAGAAATGCGTCTCAGACCGTGATAATCTTTTAACGAGAAAACGCGGAAACACCATTTCACTCCCAAAGCAATTCTAACGGCCATTAACCAATAATTTCATCGAATTTTATATCCATCATATTAACGCGCGAGTCGGCCGCGCGGCCGGTACGTCCATTATCCCAGCTCCCTCAACTCCCCGCGGAAATCTCACCGCATTCAAATATTTAATTACTTTAGCTCTCGATCGTTTATAAATTCGAGCCGGAGTGCTATCATAAAACGCGCTAATGCTTTATAATTAAAATATTCTCAACAAGCCGTGGCGTAATGGCACCTCCGGCGACGGTCTCCTTCTTCGGGAAAAAAACGCATAAAAAATTACATTCACCCCAGAGGACTCACCCCTTGTGTCGGGAAAATCGATTAAAAAGAGGAGTCGCGGGGTGAAGCGGTGCGGGTGGCGGGCGGGGAGAGTTTAATATGTACGAAAAAATGCACGACGCCGCGGGAGCGAGGGAGAGACCCAAGGAGTGGGCCTCCAGTTGCCTTCAATTTTTATAATTACGTTCATACGTGAGCACCGCTGCCCCAGCGTCTCGGCGTCGCTTTCCACCGCCCGCCGCCCGCTCCACCACCACCACCATTACTTATTTAGAATAGTTTTCTCTTCTCGCTGCGCTCTCAACCGGGATTACGCTTTAATTATTAAAACAACGTCATGAATGAAATTGAATTTAAAGTATTCCACGTTCCTTGAATTCCGTATGCGTTTCCACTGTCCTCGGACGTTCATCATTTAGAAAAAAAAATACAATGTAGTACTCTTCGGAAATAAGACGTATTATAACTTTTTCGTTTTCTTGACAAATCAATTTTCACGAGCGAGGGAGCTCCCAAGTTTTCCACACACATAGCAATCAACGAAAGAAGGAGGCAATAAGAACGGGATAACCGACTGGAGGACGTTATCTCAGGAGACGGTTTGCAAATGAGCGGGCGACGCACACACGAGCACCTCGCCACTCGCACATACGCTAATCCCGCGTCCACACACGCTACGTACATGCGTGCGTACATTTTATAAATAGATATCGCTTTTTTATCCGGGTACAAGAATAGGGGGTCGCCACCCGGGGGTGGCGGGGGACCCCTGCGGGGGACGTGTTGGATTTCAGATTGCTACGAACTGCAAAAATGAGGGATGAAAGAAATATAGCTTAAAACGCAGATATTTCCCGGCGTCTTAAGGCGCGGGGGCGTCGGAAGGGGGTGGGGAGTATGTGGAACAAAGTAGAGTGGCGATATTGAACCAAAATGAAATGGTAAACGAACCGTGCGCGTCCGATCTAATGCGAATTTATAATTTGGACATTGCCCCGGTCGGCGCACTCTTTGAACTCCTGAGGGTGGGTTACGAAGGTGAATTTACAAAGAGTGCGGATGTGATTTATAAATAGGGGAGTATAGCGGTGTGTGTTGACCATTCATTTTTGTTAGAGGGTTTTTTTCCATTAACTTCGGCGGTCGTTAATAAGATCTCGTGTCGTTTTGGCACAGACGAGCGCGTGTTTGGGCGTATCCTCATTGAGCAGGTTAACGCGTGTGTCCGCCGACCTAATTGTCGTCGCGCCGCGTCTAATCGGGATATGCGCCACGCGATAATTGCGACAGATTACAGACACAATGTGCGCTGTTCCTACATCGCGTACAATTATGTAGAACCGACATACCTTTGAAACAATCTTGTACGTACAATAACACACCATAGCGTCAGGTTTTCTAACAGATTGTAATTCCAAAAATACTAACACACCTTTCTGAATTTTATGGTGGTTCGTTTATCACATAATTTAAGACATGCATGGAAAAGTTCGAGGAATGCAATAATGTGGGTACTCAGACATGCATGCTCATTGACTTTATTACGACAGTTAAGTGCGACAATTGCAAGTCTTACTAATTCGCTAATGAGGTATGTAGGTGTAGCGCGGGCGAAATAAACGTTTAACGTTAAGTGGCACACATTAGTACTAACTAGATAAAAAGTTTATTGTTTGTTTGTAAATGATGTTAAATGATAGGTATCAGTGAGATATCTCTATATTGCCATGTGTTACGCAGTCTTCATCTCAATAGGAAGATCGAAACATCCCTATCCAAACGGGAAAGTGAAAATTGCGTACGTGAACTGGAAGAAAAAATATTAAAAATTAATCAAGAGCGGGGCCAGAGCGGCAGTAGATGGGAGCACATGTGTCGACAAAAAAGCGTCTCCCTCTGTCGGGCACGTGCGAAGAGCCGTTAGGCCCCGTTCCGACGCCGAGTTAAAAGTTCTTTCGAACAAACAGAGGATTTGTCACAATTACGACGGGGCTGTGCGTCCCTACTTGATTAAAACCTAAATCACGTGACGTGTTTACAGCCGCGCCGGAGGTGTTTTCAATTTGCCGACTTCTGGACTGGCCATTGGCGTTCCGGACACGTACCGAACGCACCTATCTGGGGGCGGACCGGCGTTTTGAATTTGTTGCGAATTAAATTATTGACGATCTAATCGGGCGGCCGATCTCTCGTCGTCGGAGGCACCCACCCACGGGGAAGTGCCATGATACGGTGCCCATCGACAGAAGTCACGTTCCTTAATTATTTTTAAATGTCTCGCCTGAAATCCGTAGAAGATTACAACGCAGCCATGTTTCGCCACGGTAACGTTTCCTCCATAAAAAGCGACGTGAAAAGAGGAGATTAACATTTGAATTAATCGGAAGATTAAACATAATGAAAGAAAATCTCATTACGGCCCGTATAATGGCGGTGAGAAATATCGTCGGGCGAACAGAAAAGAAAAACCCCGCATAAAAGAAAAGGCACGCGAAGAAAATTAAAAGCTCGAACGAAATTAAAAAAAAGTTAAAATAATGTAATCGACCCTGGAGCGCCATTAGGGGGAAGTGCAAACAGAGATCGGGGGCGTGCGGGGTGAGGGGGGTTAACAGTTCTCAATTAAAGAACGGCTACGGAGAGGCTCGTTGTAATTAGATTATTTTTCATCTCTTTAAATCAGCAGACGCTGGCCGCTGACACTCAGCCTGTTTAATTTGTAATCGAGACTTGTTAGCTTCCTGTTCTTTTAATTTAATTTTCTCGTTTTCTGTGTAATTTCCTAGCGGATGGCTTGATTGATATTGAATTAGGTGTTAGTGGAGACGTGATTGCTTTCTGATTCCATTGCTTTCTCGTAATGTGATATTAAAAAATGAAATGAATCAGTTAAAGCAAGCAATCTATTCGATTACTTTCTACTTTCCATGATCGTACTAAGTAAATCAAATTACCTTTAAATGTATGGTGATTTTCGTATTATCACGATCAATACTTGAGAGAGGTAGAGCATAGCGTTTATTCGCTCAAAGAACAGCTCGTCTGAGGGAGTAACTCTACCTTACAGAATACCGCAGCCAAATAACTTGGTGTGCTCCTGCGCGTGAGTATGGTCACCAGAGCTCATTGAGGAGGGGGGAAGAGTCGGTTACGCGTGAGTGATACCTCATGTGTTGCAAGTTGCAAGCGTCCTCATGGCTACGGTAACCGCTTACCATCAGGCGGGCGTATGCTTGTTTACCGAATTCGTAGTATAAAAACAAACAATTTTGATCGTGTTTTATCTCTTATTTCTGACCTTATCGTTCTCTGGTCGTATTAAAAACTCTTATTACGATGCAACTCTGTCAGTCAGTACTGAAACTTATGATTAAGACAGAAAACAATTCCTTTTGGGTAAAGTTTAATCATTATTTACGTTGTAAATATTCCCTCTGATCTAGACAAATAATATTTAGCATTTTTCCAAAGCATAGCTCAAATATCCTAGGACCGGGTGACCCACAAAGACACATTAAACAATGAGCCGCGTCTCCGGTAGTTTCAATTAGCTATCCGCCGCCTCCACTTGCGTGCCCGATGTTTCCTCATTCCTACCTTGTAATTAGTATCCTACATTTTTAGCCTGTCTATCATGCTAAAGAAACTTAACTGAGTCACAAAAAAACGATGAAGCAAACAGCATAAAGGTTTGTACACATTTCGTCACATACCCATTGAACACATACTTCGTCCTCAATAAAAATCCTAATACAATTTTAAGCATATGTTGTTTCCATATAGTTTGTCATTAGTATATCTAACAAAATATTTGAATGTAGAAAAACAAAAGGAAAAAAGGCGTTCTACGTGCGGTAGAGCATAGAGATTATGCGCTCAAAGAAGAGCTTGAACGGAGAAGTAGGTAGATACCTGCATCAGAAGATCGCTGCCAAATAATTCTATGTTGTGTTCCTGCGCGTGAGTAGAGCCAGAGCTCATTGGGGGGTGGGGAAAGGTTGGTAACGCGTGAGTGATGCCTCGTGTGTTGCAAGCGTCCATATGGCTACAGTAACCGCTTACCATAAGGCACGATTGTTTGCCAATTTTGTCGTATAAAAAAGGACATATTTGGTTTGTTCAATAATGGAACAATGCATCTTTGCAAATTATCTGACTTATTGTAAATCCACAAGAAGAACATAAAAAAAAACACAAAAGGTAATTAACAAGTCCAGACACATTCTGGTTCGGGATTCGTCTCTTCAAAAGTTCAAACCGCACAATAAATTCAGGGAAAAGTTAAATTCAAAGCAACACGAACCCCAATTTAAAATAAACAAGCGCTTAAAGCTCGAGTAATTAATTCCCGGTGTCCGAAAGACCATCCGAGCGTAATTAAACATCTCGCCTTGTAATTACCAACGGTTAAACTTGTCGGAAGTTGTCGGAAATTGTCGGGAGTCGTCGGAGCTCTGGACTTAAGTGGTCAGGGAAAGGCCAATTAATACCGCCCTACGAAGCGATTAAGCAATTAACGCGGATGGGCGGGCGGACACTCGCTCATTTAAACTTGCCGTGGGTTTTCCTGTCGGTAAACTCGGGATTTCTGGGGATTTACAAGGAGGGCGGTTTTTGTTTGATGTTGCGAAGTGAAAAATTTAAGTGAATATTTTATGAACGTCTCAAAGACAACTTAACTTATTGATAGTTTTGTACTGTTTTAATAATGCTTATATTAACATAAAATAGGATAGTGTTGTTGATTTTACTACTGATTTACACAATCATAAAAAGCTTGTATTGAAACGGCATTACTCGCTATTTAACTAGCATAAATAAGATCTAGAAGATTAACTAAACTAAGCCATGTCACATTTCTAATATATCGAAACCAATTAAACGTCAAATATTATTCAAGCAAACAAAGCGTAAATCTCAGAAGACAAAACAACATTAACACCGTGACCCGCAACCCCAAATCTCTCATAATTAACACCCTCATAATGACAGAGCGTCGGAAGGGTTAAGTCATTAATTAATAGCCTCCGGAATCTTCTTACAAACAAAGTATCGTTCAACCCTTTCAAGTTTCGACGTTCTAATTCAATAAAGGCGGTGTAAACTGCGCAAACAGGCAGCGAAAGGGTTAATTTGCATGTCGGTGTTTGCAGGGTTAACCGAAGGTTCGTTAGGGTGGAGCAATTAATAAGAGGGTTGGGAAACCATGGGAAAGTTGGTGTAGGTCAGTTTTTGGAGATTGTTTTTGAAGGTGAGGAAAATGGGTCGTAGAAAAGTTTAATGGATTTGTATTGTGTAGTTTTATAAAAGTCATATAATGCTGTGTTAATAGGTATTTGAGTTTGAAACCTAATACAATGAAAACAGATTTTGAAGTGCCTTATCAGGGTCTATAGTAAATAAATGAGTTTTAAGTTAAGTAGGTATATAATATAAACTCTAGTATCGTTTCGACCACAGTACAGATTTGATTTAATAAATGTTACAAAATTAAAAACAATAATCACAACATCTCTAGTATTTCATCGTAAGCACTTACCAAAATAGTAACACATTCATTTTCAAACTAAGTAAAATAAATAATTCACCGACAATCAAACAAATCTACAGTTTTATATCCACGTGTAAATCAGAGATAAGTATATTATAAATTCCAAACAACTGGTTAACAAAGTATCAGCAGCAATTTAATGGTAACGTAAACTATAATTATAGTGGAACTTCACAAAAAGTATAAAAATGGAAAAGCTTGTTACGAAGACAAATGAAGAAATGTTCCCGAAACACGCGCTAGGGGGCGTCACCTCATGCATTTATAATTCACTAATTTGTTGTTTCAAACGGGTAAAATTACAGCCTTCCAATTATATTAGTATTAATACGAATCGCCCACTCTTTTTTTCCACACGTTTTTATTAAAATGAAGCGTTGTTTTTTATTTTACCATTGTTGCTTAAATAAATATGGCTTAAATCTCATTGAAAAACCCCAGGTTAGACACAAAAGTTTCGTAAAAATAATCCTTACTATCTATACTTTTAATATTATAAACGCGAAAGTTTGTATGTATGGATGTTTGTTACTCTTTCAAGCAAAAACTACTAAACGGATTTGGATGAAATTTGGAACACGGATAGAATACGTTCTGGATTAACACATAGGATACTTTTAATACCGGGAAAACATACGATCCCTCGGGAATGCGGGGGAAACCGCGCGGGACAGCTTATATTCTAAACTATCTACTCATTTATGGCCTTAAATGTATGACTATTGTGTAAAACAAAGCTATTACTCAGCATAGCTTTGCATTTAGCTCACAGGTTCCTTATAGATATAACATACACATAACCACGGTTATTCATTTATTTGCACTAAACCCCTTTAGTCATAATAAAGTTATCAAACTAAAATTTATAAATTAGATAACATTCTGAAGACTTTATCTGACACGTGACATTTGGTGATCGAAAGAGTGAGACGGAGGACACTATTACACTGATTTAGTTAAAAAGCGATTATAAATAAGGGGGTAAATGTTTATCGTGTAATTTGAACTAAAAAACACCGAAAGAGAAAATCAGTTTCCCTTATTAGCAAGGTGATAAAATACCAGTGATCTAATAAGCGATACAGTTTCAACTTCGTGACTGTAACAATTACTTTCCTTTACTATTAATTACTTTCCTTTCGTGTGTGGCATTAATTAAAAACAAACAGTCGTTACGGGCTATTAAAGCTGACAATTACTCATGGGCTCCTGTCAGCGAGGTGTTAAAGTAACATCACGTTAACTAACTAAGGGCTGTCATTATGAACTAAACGGTGGTAAGATACATCAAGTAATTGTCGAGTTTTTGTTAGCATTTCACGCGCTGTTTGATATTTATAACTCCTTGCTTATGAACTGTTAAATGCTTAGGATTATGTTATACTAATGGGAACGACTGTAATTATAGTGCCTACATTCTTGATAATAAAAATGATAGGTGGCCTATTAAAGTTAGTGTAACTTTCAGAGTGAATAAAAGTTTAATATCATTATCGTTTAAAATGAAAACACAAAAATCTCTATATTTCTGCTGATAAATAAGATCAATGACATACGCAAAAGATCGTGCGTAGGTTGGGGCGAATGTGCGTTTAAATCTATCGACCGATGCAATTTTGATTGATTGCATTGCCTAGTGTAGTGTAACCAATCTTATTGAAAACTGCCATTGTACGGTATCGGAAAGGCCATAGCTGCGTTCGACGCGCGGCTTGTCAAACGGTTTAAATTGAAAAAAAGCGGGGGACAGCCCTAAAACTGGAAACGGTAATGCGGCGGTGACATTTTATATTTTAGGGAGTTATTATATTAGGGTTTCTAATAAAAAAAAACACGTCTAATTGAAGTTTGTTGTGGGTTTGACAGACAGCAGTCGATTACTTATGTATGATATTATGTAAAAGATATACATGATCTTATTAAATCTTAAATAAATGGATGGGTATGTAATAAAGAAAATATTCATTCGGATAGCAATGGATACTCCATTGGATTATATAGGGATGATTTTTTTATCGCTACAGGCTTTTTCACATTGGGCTCTCAATTCAGATATTTGCTTTTTATTCTTTAACAAAATTTTTTTTTTTTTTTTTTTTTTTTTTTTTTGTGTTTTATCTGCAATCAGTTTTCATCAACTATAAGCAGATGAGATATAATATGATGGCGTGAGGAGAGCGTCCCCCAGCGGCGACAAGCACTCTTTTGTTTGGCTACACCCGATCTTTCAGCATCAGGGTGTCGTGACGTTTTAGGCGTCTAGCATAGCTTGGCTTTGTCAGCCCAGCTGCTAGCGCATTCGGGTGGCCACTCAACCTATGCATGTAGGTTGCGGCAGTATGGCGGATTTCCTCCTTGATAGTACTCATTTTCAGCTGTTTGTGTATTTCTGCATTAGTTACGAACCAAGGAACGTTCGATATTGTTCTGAGTATTATATTTTGCATGCGCTGCAATACACTAATGTTCGAGTCGCTTGCGCATCCCCAGAGTTGTATTCCATACATCCATACAGGTTTAAGGACTGTTTTGTAGATCAGCAGTTTATTGTCTGTAGACAGTTTTGAGTTTCGGCCTAGTAACCACAAAAGGTTTCTATATCTAATGTTTAATTCCTCTCTTTTGGTCTTAGTGTGGTGCTTCCATGTTAGGCGACGGTCCAGATGTAATCCAAGATATTTGACACTGTTACTATGCGGTAGGATGTTATCATCTAGTCTCACTGGTGGGCAGTTTTCTTGTCTTAATGTAACATGAACTGACTTCGAGGCGCTAGCTCGGATTTTCCACTTTTGAAGCCAGGCTGTTATTTTATCAAGATGTATTTGTAGTTGTTCCGATGCAACTTTCGGATCTTTATTGCTAGCAAGGATAGCAGTGTCGTCTGCAAATGTTGCCGTTGTAACACCAGTTGTTTCAGGCAGATCCGCCGTATATAGTGTATACAATACTGGACCGAGGACTGAACCTTGTGGGATTCCTGCTCTGATGTTATGAAATGCAGAAGTTGCCTCGGATTCCTTAACTTGGAACAATCTTTCTGAGAGGTATGACTTCATCAGTAGAAACATACTATGAGGCAAGTTTGTTCTAATCTTATAGAGAAGTCCCTTGTGCCATACTTTGTCAAATGCCTGCTGGATGTCTAGGAAGGCAGATGAGCAATATTCTTTTTCCTCGAGTGTTTTCCTTATACTGTCGCATACTCTGTGGACCTGTTCTACTGTAGAATGTTCGGGTCTAAAGCCAAATTGGTGGTCTGGTATTATTCTATTTAGTATGAGTGTAGGCAGAATCCTTCTCAGCAGTATTTTTTCGAACAAAACTGGATAAAAGAATGTTTACAATCCTTTTACAAATAATTATTAATCCGCGTGTAAATAAATACGGCATCAATGAGCAAAATAAATTAACACAAATAGGTGATGTGTGCGACACAAAAGAAGCCGGCTTTAACGACATGTCAAACTCAAATGTCGATGTTTTTTCAATTTAAATCGATGAAGAGGGCCGCTTTTATGTCAAACAGAGGGCTCGAGCTATCGATTTTGAAAGTTCAAACCAGATTAATTAGGGCGAATTTACAATTCCTCCATCACAAATATTTTTGTTGGGAAGAATTCGGAGATTTAACGAAGTGGTATATTTTTTAGAATTACAAAGGAACGTAAACATCGTCAGTGAAAACAACAATTAGAATAGCCGATATTGGCGCATCGCCGCGAGCGCCCCCCCGCGGCCTCCCTACGCCACCCCATTATTTTATCTAATCAAAAAGTTTTAAAAGGAAAAATTATGCCGGCCTTTATTATGAGTCAACTTTCTTTAGGTGGGGGAGCGGAGGATATATTTTTAATAACGATTCCGCTAAAGAAAGTCATCGCACGAATGGAATTCTTTGGGTGGGAAATGGGGATCTTGAAATAATCAAAGTGTGAAGTTTTTATATTTGTAACAAACGTATTTCAATAAATGTTTATTACTAAGACGAAGCTGATAGGTATATTTACATTGAAGCCATTAGTAGGGTACTTATGAAGGTCAAAGCTTCTGAAGTTACCACCAGTTCGGAAATCGGCCTTCAACTGAGAAGAATCCGGCAAGAAACTCAGTAACGTAAGGTTACATACATGTCCATTTTGTTTTTACGAAACAAAAACCTATTATTTCAGGTTTCAACCAAAATAAAATTAGAATAATATAAAAAGGCGTCAAAAAGAAATTATTTATATCGTAAATCGACTGACCATTATTAAAAAAAATGCTTATTCTTGCTTTGTTGTGTATTATATAGATAGGTAGGTATATCTGAAGTCTTAAACAGAGTGAATAATAATAGAATTTAAATTGAAATTCTAAATATCAAGCGGGGTAATAAAGCTCGTTACGTTCAAAGGCGTCAGATGAGACCAAACATTTCTATATAAATTAAGGAAGAGATGCCTCAAAAAACCGAGGGTGAGACGCCGTCTCCCCAAGCAGTTTCTTTACTCAACGTTTTTAGTAAATATGGTTCGCTTATTAACAAACTTATGCGAAAATGAGCCTTGTTTCTCGGAAGTTAAAAAAGATATTCGCATGTTTCAATTTTGTGTTTGAATAATATTTTTCTGAGGCAGCGTTATTATTGCACACCTTGTATGCGTAAATCAGTGCTTGGGGCGAGCGTTTTTCAGACAAAAAGATGCAATTATATGCAAAGGGAGGGTGAAGCACTTTCGTAATGAGGTACTGAGGTGAATTTCGAATTTCATTTGGGTTTTCTTGGAATTAGAAATCTAGGTATAAATATTTATTTTACCTACCCATGCCTATATCTTATCTGTTTTTGGTTTGTATTTGAATGTTAGTTGCTCAGGTTTTCGATAGATGGCGTTCACAGTCAGTTTCTCGTAGCTCTCGTAGCAAGGGGACTACAAAGTATTAATTTTATTTTTAATTATTATTTTTATTCACCTACGCAAATAACAGAAGATTTATTTTACATAGAATCAAAAAAATCTGCAATTAAATTATTAAGAAGAAAAAAATCCCACAAAATGGATTCGATTAATTCACATACAAAATTGAAACAAGCCTCGTGACAAAAATGGCCGTACATGATATATGCTACTACGCAATATGTATTAGAATGTGTTAGGTATTACATATACCTGGTTCCAGTCAAAACTAAATATACAATGAATATTTGCACACATTGGGTCAAGGCTTGGTAGTCCAATGTCATACAACAGGACCCCACAGCCAATGTCACATTCCGTAGAGATTTGTCAACACTTAAGTATAGCTGTAGTATTTTCTGGAACATTAAACAACCATTATAATTGTAAATGATTCTCTTCTATTTTGATTTTCGCAACATTGAGAAGTGCCTGTTAAAACTTTGGCTATTAAAAGTGGATCTTATTGCATATAAAGTATAGTCGAAAATTAAGCTTGTTTTATTATTATTTTTGAACCCTTCGTGCACGAGTCTAATTCGCACTTGCCTGCTTTTTGTTTTTTTGCGCGAACATTCTCGGCTAACTAACATAACATACATATGAATGGACCGTTGTATCAAGGACATATTATGTAGTCCCGGTGCGTCATACGGCCCACGTTTTTCCTGCATTCAGATTTTGGTATGTACCAAGTCGGACTCTGTATAATTTGTCTATAATTTATATTGGTTTATGAATGTTTGTGTTTATAATGCGTAGAAACTTCTTTGAAAGTCTATGGTCACGTGACATGTATCCTACGAAGGCGGTCAACAAGACTAGGTATTATGCGTAAAGAATGAATTGACAATCAGCTTTTTATACTTATATAGTATTTGATAACACGTGAAGATATTCATCAGCTAGTTGTATGTATAATATGTGCGTATCAAAGATTCTAAATAGACCATCGATGGGGTGTCCATCCACACACATTGAAATGAGAATTGTTTCGAACTGTGCGGGCTAAAAGGAGTTTTCTTCCGCGGACGCTCGGACTGAGCTCCCGACCGTGGTTTTCCCGATGGAGTACTGCATCGGGTTTTTCAAAAAAGGTGTCAAGAGATTTCTTCAGGGTCAGCAACGCGAAGGGAGATACCCCTGGTGTTAGCGTATGGACGCTTGCAGTCCATACGCTACGGTAACTGCTTACCATCAGGCGGGCCGTATGCTTGTTTGTATAAAAAAAAAAGACCAGAACAACTATAAAATATTATTGATACAATATTATTGGAAACATAGTTCATACAGTCAACGAATAGACAATCTAGCTCTTTACTTAAGATTATATCTTACCGCTGAGTACTCTATTTTGTATTGTTTATTACTTTCCACGCACCACACCTAAGCTCCGTAAAGAACGGAGCGTGTAGGTCCCCCCGCTGCGCTCTTTTACGTCCACAAAAACACATTTCCGTAATCACCTTATAAAGGGATTACTATAAATAAAGAGGAAAAAGGAAATTAACCGCATTAGACGAGGAAAAAATCCCGTCCCCTCGCAATATGTGGGCTCCCACTGATAAAACACTTTATGTACTTACGTTTCTCGCGCAAATGAAACAATGTGTTATTATGTATTCCTATTCTGGAAAATGGTAATGGAATATCAACGTTATGTCTACATACATACAACTGCTATTTCCACGTCTCTTATGTATTAGAAGAAAATAATCAACTGTACTGTACAAGAAATTTGAAGGCGTACTCTACTCTACTTATAGTAGAGTATTTATCAACATGTTAAATAGTCATAATTTAAATACTAATAGGTATACAAGGAAAATCTGGGGAAATACATAGAGCATATGCAGTTTCCCTTATATGTTTATTCCCGCTCGGGGTGGCGGCGTGAGTAGGGGATAAAAAACAAAATGAGGAGTTATGTTTTCGGTAATAAAGGACGGACGAGAGAAATCGTTTAAGACGCCGCCAAATGAGATGGAACGAATATATTTGATTATTTTTATGGCTCGGAATGGCGATACGGGAGTACGGTGCGTTTCGGACTTAATGTCTATTTGTTTTAATGGAATTTAATATATTGTTTATGATGCGTTTTTTATGTACGCAGTCGTTTGATTTTTGGTTGCAATATTTGATAATTTGGCTATCCGATATTTTATAGTAATAACCATAGAAATAAATGTACCTACCTAGAAAGAACGTCGCCATACTACACGAATATATAAAACAGGCCAACTTTTATAGGCTGCTGCGCGTAACAGCCATGTTTTACGCTGCCTCTGCGTTATTCTGCTTGTCATAGTGACGTTCATAATGATAGCAGTTGTTGAAATATTCCAATTAAAATCGGGAGAAATTTAAATATTAAACATTATTTTGCAATTTTATTTATTTCTGTTTGATTTAGCCCATAACAGTTAGGGGCTATTTTTTTCGACGCGTGCACAGCTTCGACGCTTAATCTGGATGTATCCTTAATCAAAGGTAACTTATGATGTTTAATAAGACTGACAACAACATAAAATTTAGTCAAGTTATGTTTAACGACTTTCTTGAAATTATCATTTCATATCAAGAGTGTAACAGTACACCCGTATAGTGCAGTAATTCAAAACTATTTTTATAAAAAGCTTTCAATATCCTTACTTGAATTTTCCGGTAGTTAACAACCTCACTACTGCCATCTAGTGACAAAGGTTTGAACAGCGGGTGCGCTTAATGCGCTTTCTGAAGCCTCATAAAGCAGAGGGAGATCTTTTTAAGAATTTCTTTTTAAATATATATGTAGTTCATTGACATATTTTTGCCATGCATAGATTAGCTATTGAGGAAACTAAAACTAAACATTGATCTTATTTAAAATGGTTAACCTATTCGTACTATTCAATCGTAAGTAGTTATAGAGACCAATACATTTATAATTGTAACAAAAATATTAATCAAACTCATGTTACGTTCATTTCGATTTATGGTTGCAACAATTGGGTGGGACAGTCGTTATTTTTATGGCTTCTAAAAAAGAGCATATGAATCAATACATGGGACACAAAGCGTAATTTATAAGTCTGTCCGTGCGCGTTTAATTGTGAGTGAGAGTAGAAAAAATGTGTTCACCCACGGCCCATGTTTTGTCCCTGATAATTTGGTATCCTATCCGACACGGTAGGGTAGCGTACGTTACTGCTGCTTGTTTTCCTTTATGACTATCAGACGCAGTAGCAATTTGAACCCTTAGTATTACTATAGAGCGTAAAAGAAAACGTTCGACTGTTTAGAAAAAGTGTCTGATTGTTTTTCTAGTAATTCTTTCAAAGGATATTCCCAGGGACAACTTTTACTGTTCCTTAGAAATAAATAAGCGGGTTTGATAGCTAAACTCAATGTGAGTTCAGCTCTTATAAAGCCCATTCTCACAAGAGAAATCCTAACAAGATAAAAATATACTTATAAGAAAAATTACATATAAAACAGTTATTTTTAACTTAAACATACACATACAGAGACGGTGGTGCCACGGGCAAACACACACATTCACGACGACCCTTGCGACACATAATGAAGGGAGGGCACAGTGATATAATGCAGTTTTTTATTGCTCGCTCCTTATACCCACAAGTAAAAAAATACGCGTATTATACATTTTAACTATTAGTGTTTTTTTCCGCGTGTGGGGAAGGGTTTGGACGGGGGCCAGAGGGTTAAGCCCGCTCGCTTGATAAAAAATTTACGACGATCGGAGTTTTGCGAGGATGTGCATTTAGACGAGACTTTAAGGGTCACTGGAGTGCTTTTGTTGCATCTTTCACTCTTTATTATAGCTCTCTTGTGACGTTGGAAATCTTCATTTTAATACGTGCGGACAGATATAATCGATCGTTAAAGTCGTGCATTAATAATCTTAAACAATTTAGTTTCGTATCAAATCAAATGTTGGGGAGTCAAAACAAAGAGGTTCATCGATTATTATTCTAATTTAATTCGGTTCGGGGCTCGTCTGTCGCCTGTGTTTTATCGTCAGGTAGCCTCCCGTTTCTAAGAAAAAAATATTTATATCTCTTTCTATTAGAAATCCCATTGTTCGCGCGAGGGCACGTCAGCACGCGACAAAAGGAACATTAATTATAATATCCGATTAAAAAACGCCATTTAGCTACGCGAGAGACGTCCTTTGTTTGAGATGATTGAATTTAGAATTACCAACATTAGCTGCCGTCCCGGGGGAAACTAAGCTGCATACATAAAAACATGTTATTTACCTAGCTACTTTGTTTGCATAGGGCTGGCTGAGATCTCGCGATTTTTTTCATACATTTTCAAGTCGACTTTCGAACATCAGAGGACGATAAAGCTATCGGATTACGCGGGGAAGTGGAGCCACTAAGACACGGACAAAAACTATGGGCACCGAGAGACTACCGAAATATGAGGATCCAATTCCATAAACCACGTCTGTGGGAGGAAGCAAGCGAGTTATGTCTGTACGTGCTCGCACATAGTAATTAGATATTACGTTTCCCAGCTAATCGTAACTCGCACGGGTGTTGTTTTACCCAAAAGGGGGAATAAATCACGAGCGCGCAACGCGACGGCAACACCGCGACACAATAAAAAAACAACAACAAAAAGAAACAATATCAGCGCGCGGAACAAAAGAAATTATACCGACGCGCAGATCGCGAAAAAAAAACGTTATGATAATAAAATAAAAATGGTTAAATAAAAAGGTGGTAATAATAACTGCGGAGAACAATACGCTGCATTTAATGCGTTCAGAGATGAATCAACGTTTATTTGGCTAGACGCGAAATAGATAAACTTTTTGGCGTTTCTCGTTCAGAATCGCCATGCAGCTGTCGTGAATGTACGGATTAAATCGCACGGATGAAGTACGGCATTATAATGAGGCATTATTTTGCTTTGCTTGTCCGCTTTAATATTTAATTTACGATAAGATTTGAGAACACTAGGTACATTTTCCAGCCACTGGTTTGAAAGTTGATACAAAACTATTGTATGATAGTAATGTACAGAGCGATGGGGCTACGCGTGAACACATTTTTATAATAATATCGGCCACAGATGCACTATTAATCTCGTCTACGATGTGTTATTAAATCTTGGAGGAGCGGGACGGTGTCGTCCGACATTATTAATGGAAGTGTATCACGGGAGCCATTAGATACGTAATTAACATCGATGGTTGTAAAAAAAACAGCTACTTACTCAGAGGAAAAGTGAGAGTCGCGTCACTCACGGCACGACGAATAAAAACGTCATTAAAGATTGATTGCTACGTGGAAGTATCATTAATATTATTCAATTAATAAAACGTAATTTTGCGAGGTAAAGTGCGCACCCCGAGGAGGAAAAAGCAATTAGTGGCTAGATTGCGATCCGTCAAAACAACTGCGTCGAGTGCTGGGAGAAAAAAATGTGGAAGAGCATTCATTAAAGCAAAATTCGCGAGGGGTGAATATGTAAGGACTTTTTTGCATAAGACGGTGGCGCCCTCTTTTTTAAGTTTTTTTTTCAATGTGCATTGAAAACAAACTATGTGGGCGCACCGTAAGCGGTTTTCGTCATACTTGCTGGCTGTTGACGAAGTTTTTTTTTTAATTGTGCTCGTAATGACTGTTGTTATGGTTTTATAGTAGCGTAATGAGCGAAGTCGCGCGGCGACATTTGCATGTGATCGCAGGGGTTTTTTTCTCACTTTTGTTGATGAAGTTTTTCAACCGTTTTTTCTAGACTGTTTATGGCGAGCGATACGGCTTTATTTGGAGTTTGTGGTTAAACATTTCAGTAACTCGTTGTTTATGGTTAAGGGGTGTTTTATTGTTCTTCTTTTTGAGGGTTTGCTTTTGGCTTATTATGCGAAATTAGCACGCCATAGCGGGCCTATTATTCAATTTTGGTCGGTTAATTTCTTCAGCAAACAAATCATATATGTTTTGGGAAAACTGATTATTGGAAATGAAAAATATAGCGATTACGAAAGCCATAAAGGTATTTAAGTAGAATGATAGGTTAGGCAAGTTATCACATTTCGGATAGGTACGTAAGGTAAGGTACCGATAATAAACGTCGACCGGTTGACGTGCCGACGCCGGCGCTCGCAGCCCCGATTTGGTATTAGCAATCATTAAATTGGAAATAACGCTATATCGCCGATACACTGCTTTTCTTTTATAAATATCTATCACGTGATACCCGTGCCGCGTCGTGTCACGAACCTAACTGAAACGATGAAAATATTCAAATAGCCTTATAAAAAAGACAAGTTAGGTAGCATTTAAAAAGCTTGTTTGTTTAGCGACGAATCGCTTTTAGTCATGACACGGTGCACGGCGCATCCAAACCTCTGAATACGTGACAACTTCACGATGCCACTAATGCAACCCCTATCTCTTACCTTGTAAGGTTTATATTAACAATGTCAGCACTATATTACATTTGTTTTTCAGTTGCAGTTGTATATCGTGGGATGAAAAATGGATGTGGAATATGAAAGGTCTTGAAGAAATGGGGAAATGTAACAGTTTTTGGTAGAGGAAATTTTTTGTTTGAGCATTAATTTATATTCTTATTAGATTAGTTCTGATAAGTTCTTATCAGAAAAATCTAACGTTCATTTCAATCTTATGCTGAAGTGGTTTAACCTTGGTTTTACATGATATGAATTGGCTAAATTAAATCCAGTCAGCTTAGTCATCCAATTATTGCATAAGTAGAGAACATAGATATGTAGAGAAGGATTAACGCTTATGAATGGCATAGCAAGCTTAGTTTCAGGATAAAAATAAGTTAGGTAATTTTTAGATTATATTTATATATTGGTGCCGAAATTATTGTAAATCGCACTAAACTAATTTTAGTCTCCTCTTATATTATTCTTACGGACATTATTGAAAGAGGATAGAACATATTTAAAGCTGTCAAATTAATCTTTGCCGTCTTATTTTGCGTATTTGGCGTAACCGCGATAGATGGCGACTAAATTTGTATTGAAAACAAGAATTGGACTAATTTGACAGGACTAAATTTCTTACATCCTTTTCTTATGTTCTTTGTTAGAAAGAGACATAGTGAGATTAAAATTAGTTTAGTTGTGAACAACAGAATCAGTGCCATTGTCAAAGAAAATGTAGACTTTATCTGACTTTAATTATAACATACATTTCTATACCTTATATAATCATTGCAAATGTTTTGTTTGATCGATTTCAATTTGATTTAAATATGATTAAATTTAGAGGAATTTTATCCAAGCTATAATATTTCGTTTCATTAAAAAAATATGCCATCATGCGTTTCCATAACGAGACGCACGTGCAGCCAGCATACCCGTTAACGTCACGGTATTTAACATCAATACAATATATAAAATTAATGCACATTTCAATAAATATCAAACACCACATATTAAATTTAAATACCTACATGAATATTCATATAAATCAACATTACTTTTAACAATACCCATTTATTGAAAAGCAATTTATTTGCTCATTTATTGTAATTTGTTACGCATGTTAATACTAACTTGGCGTCTGGATCAGTTTTTGTTTCTTTTACTCCATCACTTTTTATTATAATTGAGAAAGAGACGGCGATATAATCTGGGGCAGCTTTATTGCAACAGATTTTTGTCATCGTAATGGAAGTCATTGATAGGATTTTTAATGGGTTTAAAAAAATGGCGTACTATTGTATAATGGCAGACAGATACGACAGAATTATTTATTGCCCGCCGTAAATTATTGTTAAAGTAACATCCCGCTTAAATCCTGGTTACGTTTTTCAATCTAATATTTCCAATAATTCATCTGAAATAAAATTTCTTAATGTGAACTATATTCAATTAAGTGAAGTTACAAATTATAGTACATATATATATTATGTTAAGGATTGCGAACTTTCGAAACACATATATTTGGACCAAACAATGAGTCCTTTTCAGAAACAAAGACAGCATCTATAAAAATCTCCGAAACACAAAAGAATCTCTGGACTATAAGCAACCGCACACCTCTAAGGTGCCAAAGACAATGATAATTGTTCCACGTGAAATATAGTGTTGCCACCGACAAAAGGAGCATGGTGAAAAAAAATACATTTTTCATTGTAACGCTCAGGCCATTCACTACAGGTGGGGCGATGTGGGGTGGGTACGGACAATGGATTGTATCAATGGACTGTACCAATATTTTTTTGCGATTAAAAAAATATTAAGTATTGAGAAAAATTTCTCCATTAATTAATTCGGAAGAATACGAACGGGGCGTGACACGTGACATGGCAGACAAGGGGTTTTATGGAAAAGAAAACAATTTTTCCCTTTTTCTTATAATCCTTAGGTTTACTAGTTATTTTTTATTTTTATTAACCCGAAAGAATATTTTTATAGTTATTATTCTTATTCTTATATAAGAATAACTATTAGCTACAAAATCTCTAGGTTTTATGGTTTATGCAATTTAAAAACCTCAAAATTTATTTTCAAAATGTAAAACTATTCCCATTCTTTCTGATAAAATAACTAATCAGGTTTCTTAACTTAAGCTTATCTTTAACAAAAACTTTATCAGAATAGACTATTTTCTAAAATCGGCAGCTGTTCGTTGCGTAAATGCATTGATGTGTGAATTTGATGCCAGCAACAATAGATGGCTCTTGATGAGTGGGATAAATTAATATTTGCAATAGAGTGCTTATCTTTTACGCTCTTTTTGTCATATATGTATGTACATGGAAAGTAACGACATAATAGATTTCATAAATGGTAATATAAACCACAAAATGGCTTTTAAAGAAAGTAACAATGCCATTTATAAAAACGATATCAGTGGTTGGATTGATTAACAAGAATTTAGAAAATCACTAAATAAAGTGATGCTCAAGAGTTGCCAAAGGTCAAATCAGCTTTGGCTCGTGTTCATCAATAAAAGAAAGTAGTTATATAACGCATAATAAAAAGACTTTGTTCCATCTTCAAATAAGATTTACAACTGTCATAAAGTTCTTGAGAAATCACCAGGTAGTTAGGTCATACCAAAGGTGCACTACAAAACAACACAAAAGCTTCATTGTTTTCCGATAAAAAAAACAATAATCAAAAAAAAAAACAATAGACGCTTTACGTCACGGTTTTAAAATAAGAGAGGTGCCGTTTGTTAAGGGATTACCTCCCTAGAGATACAGGACTGGAACCACAATTGTCAATAGACAATGCTTATAAGTTCAGGTAGCAATGAAATTACCAACATAATTATGACACTTGGAAAAATAAATTATACGACAAATATCAACCTTAATTTAAACGACTTTAAAGTTCTCGATGACGGTAAAGAAATGAAAAAAGAAGAATGCGATGTTATATTAGCAAGGTTCCGCGAAAACGATGTGTCGGTTATTCTGTCGCTTTAATCTTACGTTTTAAACAAAGTTTACTTTGTTGGCAGTGATAATCCTAATGGCTGAGGAAAAGGAAATCGAGTGGAGAATGGCATATTTTAGAGTTAAGAACATCGTCATTATGAATGCGGATATTTTGCAGTCTCTGTCTGATATCTTCTAAAATATTGAGATCATAAATTTGAACGTTTAGATTAGTTCGTAATGTGTTGTTTTATGTCTGATAATGCTTGTATTCAAATGCTTAAAGTTTACGGGACAGGACGTCAAACTTGTCACCTGGTTTAAAACAAAGCAAACAGGATGTTAGGATTAGGATTCATAAAGATTCGAAAATCAATACCCACTAAGGGATGACTAAATTCCGCGAAGATATTTGAATAAGATAACGTTAGTTCAGAAGATGTTAGTTTTACATATCTCAAACGAATGGACGTGTCAACATCGGGCAATAAGCGGCCATATAAATTATAACCGTGTATCGACCCTATCTTTTAGACCAGTAAAAATCGAAACAAACTATTGACGCGACTTCGGCAAACCGAGATAAAATAAATATTTTAGGGTGGGCTCGCCCTAAACAAACACGTGGAGGATTTGCTGACCGTCGATATAGTTTCAATTTAATACGCCGAAATTTCATCACGTATCAACGTATTTAAAAACAGACTCTATCTCCAGAGCATTGAGTGAAATATTACGGCTGTTATCTAACGTTCTTAGCATCATTTTGGAGCTGGATAAAGGATGGACCGTAACGCTATCTTATACGATGTTTGTAAATGATTTTTTCGGCGTCTCCGCAGTATCTTGACCGCTTTCTTAAAAAAAAAGACTTTTAATTTAGATAGGTGTTCTAATTTAGGAAATTGGCTCGGTTTACGTACGGCATCAGATAGTGCGTCTGGTGAGGCAGACTAGCGCAGTTTTACAGCAAGGCTTATAATTAATATTGAGGCATCGTTCCCCGCCCGGGGCGGCCTCGGCGCACTTATCGCTCGACTTATCAAAAGCCTGCAATATTTCTTCATTAACGACGTACAGCGAGGTGCAACGCGTCCTCTTAATATCGGCTATAGATTTTGCAAAGATGTTCCTGTAATGAACAAGTTATTCTTGTCATATTCCATATTTTGTATACAGCTTTTGTGGTATATGTACTTTTCTTACATTTTATTATTAATAAGTATAATTATAATGAATAATTAAGAAAAGAAGTAATTTATTTTAAAACTTGACAGAACAGCTCTACGGATTCCATTTTTTTCATTAAACAGTAAACCAAACAAAACCAACCGGCGATTTATCAAAATATGACAGCGTTCAGCGATCATAATTTTTTCCTAAATTGTATAGAGTATTGTGTTTCATAATTAATGAAGCAAAAGGCTTTCTTGGTAACAAAATATTACCGATCTAAGTTTCGGATCGTCATTACTCGTCTCTTTGTGCGACATTCTTTTGCGCCCAGGTGTTCATATAATTACATTGGATGGTAATAGATAAGGAGAAATAGATGCAGGATATTATGAGGATGAAAGAGATGCAGTATTGGCCCTAGCGTTGATTGATAACTGTGACAAAAACGTAGCAGATGAAAAATAATAATTATTAGATCTTTTGTTAAAGGTGTATGAACTTAAACAGGGGTGACGCGTTACGGTTCTTTTCAATATGAAAACAAATTTAAAATTTCATGTTTATTTCAAATAAAGATTTGTCTACGTTACAATATTTTATCTAAAAAGGTAATCAATAGTTTTATTTTAAAATTGCTTCGTAAGTAAATATAAGTGGAATATTATTCATCTACTTTAAGTCCACTACGGATGCGGGAGCTAAACTTATTAAGCATATTTTTCAGGCCTGGGAGTGCTCACACGATGCTATTGGTATCTTTTGTGATCTCTCCAAGGCATTTGATTGCGTAGATCACCAAACGCTAGCTCTTAAACTTAAGTTATACGGAATTCGCGGAGTGGCTCTCGATCTTGTGGTTTCCTATCTTTCAGGGCGCCAACAAAAAGTAGGAATCAATGGTAGTGTGTCATCGGGCTCCTTAGTCAAATTAGGCGTACCTCAAGGCTCGATTTTAGGCCCATTTCTGTTTCTAGTTTATATAAATGACCTACCTTATATGGTGAAAGAACTATCAGATGTCGTTTTGTTTGCAGATGATACGTCTCTGATATTTAAAGTAGATAGAAAAGACAAAGATCTTTTAAAAGTTAACTACGCTCTGAAGACTGTGTCTCAATGGTTTGCTGCCAACAATCTTATGTTAAACTCAAAAAAAACAAAATGTATAAGATTTTCATTACCAAATGTACCAAAAGTTGATACCAGTGTTATTGTGGATGGTAATAAACTTAATGTAGTAGATAAGACTGTTTTTCTTGGTCTGACTATAGACTGTAGATTGCAGTGGGGTGCTCACCTGGAAGCCTTAGGTGGTAAACTGAGCTCCGCTGCGTTTGCAGTCAGCAAAATAAGGCAACTGACGGACATTAATACAGCCAGATTAATTTATTTTGCATATTTTCATAGTCTTATGTCTTACGGCCTTTTGCTGTGGGGCTCTGCCGCAGACTTGGAATCAATTTTTGTATTACAAAAAAGGGCAATTCGCGCCATCTACTGTTTGGGTTCTCGCGAGTCTCTACGAAATATATTTCCGGATATTAATATACTAACTTTGCCCTCTCAGTACATTTTTGAAAATATTATGTATGTCCGCAAGAACATTAATTTGTTTCCAGTCAATAGTGACTATCATGATAGAAACACTAGAAACAAAGACAAAATAACTGTACCTAGATTTAGATTAGCTAAAGTAAATAAGTCCTTTCTTGGGAATTGTATTAAATTTTACAATAAAATTCCTCATAGCGTGACCAGTATGTCCTTTTTTAAATTTAAGGAACATATCAAAAAGCGGCTGTTGAGTAGGGCTTATTATAAAGTGTCTCATTATATTGACGACAAGGATGTATGGAAGTAGCTTCTCTCTGCACCTGCCTCACTGAGCAGATAGTTCAAGGTCCATTTTAATTCAAAGTATGCTATTATTATTATAAGTTATATTTTTAGGTTACAGATTATCTGTGCCTATTGTAATTAAATTAATTCAATTCAATGTTCTTCATTTATTTAGTTTGATATAAATGCATCGATTTATTATGTCTGTCTAATTGTTATATTTTTTTTATTTTGTGATATTTAGTCTAAGCTTGTCAATAGTCACAGTGATAACAAATTGTGTGTTTAGTGTTTCCCTTTAGTTATTTTTTATTTCTAAGGCAGACTTAAGTAAGTCATGCTCACTTTAAGGCCTTTGCTTGCGGCGGCGTCGTGTGACGGGTCGCTCACTTCCCTCCAATATGGCGAGGAGGGCGATGGCTGCCACACGCGTCATACTTGTGAACAGGTGCTGCTTGTGGGGGCTGGTCTGCTTAAGTTTGCTATTTATTTACTTATTAAATATTTTTTCAGTCTACTTTGTAATTTTGCCGCCGCGCCGGGGCACGCAATTGTTTTCAGTGCGATTAGAATGTAAATATTATGTAATTAATCTAAGCCTGTTTTGAAAAGAGTAATTGCTGAGTTTATTGCCGGCTCTTCTCAGCAAATGCAACCTTCCGAACCGGTATTAGAGTATTAGAGTCAGACTTTTCATAAGTGCCTGCGAAGGTCTATTTGAATAAATGATTTTGAATTTTGAATTTTGAATTTTGACTTTTAAGTTTAACAAAAAAAAAATTTTTGATGTTATTTGTTTTCTCCATGAATTATATTCAGATTCTTTAGTCTAAATTGTCTATTACTGAATGTATATTTTGGACTGTTGGCAGCCCTACAGAAATGCATAAGCCGGCTGTGTAGTTCGCATTCAGTCAGGGCTAGACAATGAGCTGCGAAGCGCGCGCAGGTAGACACAAATTACAAACTTCATTTTACTCGTACGAAACATGCATCACATATTAATTCATCCTTATTATCAATTGAATAAGGTTCTTAGTTTTCAATATTTTAAATTTTTACATGGAATAAAATTTGTACAGGTACTTATATTTTTTTGTTTCATTAGCCAAGTTCGCGCTTTATGGATCACGATCAGGGGTTCGACGGACGTATCTTATTGTTTTGTCAAATACATGAGAAGTTTTGTCAATAAAATATTGGGTGGTAGTTTTTTGATCTCTTTTGGAATAGCATTGTTTATCTACTTACGCTAATGGATAATAGGTTTTAGTTAAATTATAGAATATATTTACAGTAGAGACGCCTTATGAAATGCTTATTAAGTCTGTATCTTCTATGAACTTTTTTGTAACATAGAAAATCAAGTGACTATAGGCTACGGTAACCGCTTTCCATCAGACAGGCCGTATGCTTGTTTGTAAAAAAAAACCGGCCAAGTGCGAGTCGGACTGGCACACGAAGAGTTCCGTAAAAACGTTTCTTGCATGGCCTGCCTTTCATTTTTATTATTTGTTGTTATAGCGGTTATATAGACATTCTGCGAAATTTTTATTGTACAACCGTTCATGAGATACAGCCGACTGACGGACAGACGGACGGTCGGTATAGCGGAGGCTTATGGACCCTCCCGTTGACACTATTTCGGTACGGACGGATCCCTAAATTGATAAGTGGGTAGCTAGATTTTATTTTAGATATTCTGATGGGGCAGTTCTAACTCCAACGTAAGCTGTTTTCCAGGAACATATTAAAAGCTTTCTGTCTGGTAAAATAAACGCTTTAGCATGAACTTATTTTTCAATGACGACTCTTATTCTATTACTCGACTATCAAAAGAAGGGTCATCTTTTTCAATTGTATAAATGCATGTATAGTTAATGAGAACCTCCTGGAATTTTAAAATCAATCAAAGTTATTAATCTTAAATTCTTATAACAAAATATAAATGATAAACATTGACGTTTCGATCACTAAAGATAAGTTTCACAAAAGGCTACCCCTTTTCAATCCGTCCGGAGTTGGTCCGGAGGCATATTTGGACGAAATACCAATGGACGATCGATAAATAAAGCAATGTATTTATTAAGGCTGTCACGATTAAATAAGACAAAGATAAAATTCCACCTAATGATTTAAATTAATTAATTGGTTATTGGAAATAAAATATTCAGTAATTTGAGAAGTAACTCAAACAAGGCATGTTACAAGGCATAAGGGCCGGTTAAGGTTGTCGATGCTCTTTGTCGGCATCTACAAAGCCTCCGCTAGTTACGGTTTGCTTAACAAATTATTGTTAATTATAGTTTGGGTAAGGCAAATTTTAATCTATTGGTTTTCGCCGACTTTATTGTTAACAATGTACTATCTGATTAAGGTTTTTTTTTTATTTAAAGTTTTATGTTCACGTAATTTATTGTTATTACATCATGATTTTGCAATATAAAATTGTGTTATTTTAAATTAATTTATAATTACTTTAATAAAGAGTCTAGATTGGTATGATAAGTAATTTAAGGGTCAATCCATATCGGAAGTAAAATAAAGATAGCTAAGATAACAATAGTCGGAATAGGCATTCCAAAATACACATGAGCAATTTTTTTTTAAATCTACATCACAGAATAAATAACTGCCGTATAAAAGTTAGCAATCAACACTTTGTTACTTAATAATATTCAGAATCAAAAGACATAACTAAAGTTGTCCACTAAAAAAAACAGAGTGTGTGCAAAAAAAAGTTAAGTTGCGTTGCGTGCAATGAGCGAGCCAAGAAAGCTGGCAGCATTTCCACGTTTTATGGCAATTTGAATTCTCAAATGAATTCATATCATTGTATTTTATTTTAAAATGAGTAGCATTCAAATGAAAGTAATATAATGGAACCTGAGAATTGGAATTTAGAAGGTATTTGAGAAGTAACAGTTGATTATAATTTTGCCTCTGAAATGTATCTAATATTTACTAATTGCTGATTAATGTCATCTTCTGTCAATTGGAGCAAATGTATTACTAGAATATTATTGAGACTATATCTTACAATCTTGCTCAGATTGCGTGCATTGACGAATCCGTACTATATGTTATTTTTCATCTAGATATTTACCAGTAATGTACAGTATAATTTTTGACATGTGCAAATACTACTGACAACACCATGTACTTTAAAAATGATTCAGTATCTTATTAAGATTCTGCCGGGTAATTATAATCCGATGAATTTATACACTGACAATGTATTGCGTTAGTTACGTTCATTATTAGCCCCGCTTAATTACCTCCTCTATGCATTTATCTTATTAACCAATCTATATTAAATAAATCAATTTAATCTAATTAAAAGCATTACATGTTTTTTGTTCGATAACGAAACAAGACGAGGTATTAGGAGATGGAATCGTGGAGATTACGAGGTGAGGTTCTGGCAGCGGGTCACCGATCATATCTCTAGCGGTACGTCAAACCGTCCATCCAATGTCGTGTTCTATAAATTATTTATACAATCTAATTTAATTTAACTCTAGTCCCCTGACCTTTCTTTGCACTTGGCTCTAGAAAAAATACCTCGGAACGTTCCGTTTGACTCATGTAAGTTTCATGCGTCTTATTGTATTACTGTAGGGATCGCATAATGTGGCATTAGGCTGCTTTATGCCGACGTTCATGATTTCATATTGCAAATTATTGCGCCGCAATGAATTACAGATATATTTATAAGGCTCTATTCTACTGTGTTCCTGTTTGAATTTCAATTACCACGTGTCGCGTCGTTTGACGGTATGAACTACATAACTTGTTTAGTTAGATGCGGTAAGTGTCAGACAATGGTGTAATATGTTGGCCGGTGTTACGAAGAGATGGTAGGAAGGATGTAACGCGAAGGCAGCCGGCCTTGCACCGCGTCTCGCCACGCAGTCTACGACGGAAGTTTACGACCGTACGCCAGCCACTTTTATTGGCTACCTCACATCGAAGCCTCCTCGCTGCCTCCCATTCACTCCACAAGAAATATACTTTTTTATTACTCTGTCACTTGGGTAATTTATTGACAATGAACACACGTGCATTTCTATTAATATTTTATGTCGTAAGAGTTTTTATGCGGCCGCGTCCGCCCGTCCGGTCCATTGTTGGCCCCAAACGGACAGTTTGTTTTATGTCCACTCTAGGGGCCTACTTAATTGTTGTTGTACGAATTGGTCGTGATAGGTCGCTCTGGCTCTGCATCACTGGCATTTGATTCAGCCTATTAGCCAGACATGATATCGAGGGAAGTAATCAACTTATCCAAAGAGTATTCCGAATGATTTAATGTCATTGATTAACCTTGTCTTAATGGAGCAAGTTGATCTCCCATCTTATGTAAATAGGAAGATAGAGAACTTAAGCCTGTTTATTAAGATATAGGTCAATGTTTGAAGTTTATGTTGACCATTATCCAAATACGTTTCTACCTAAAGTAATAAAACTAAGGCAGTGGTCGTCGTGCTAACCAAATTAAAATAATTAAATTGCTGTTATTAATCTCTGTTTGTCCGCTTAAACTGCGATTAGTGTAGGTACTAGCAAATGTATGTAGCCGAGTTGATGTATTTTTATTTGTAAAATAATTGACATCTCGTTTGCAATATAATGTGTTTATATACAACAAAGTAAACGGAATAATGGGTCATGAAACAGTCTGGGCTAATTGCAGGTTTGAATGTTAATCGAATGATCGCCCGGCTGACAGTCGGTCCATAAACCATTCTTACTGTCGCCGTAAAAGTCGTGTGTGGTTTTTCAACGTCTGACGCGCGGGTTCTCGAAATTATATCCCAAATAATGACAATTCCTCTGCTGCCACGGGTGCTCTTCTCCACTGGCCTTTTTTGAATTAATATTTTTCCACACGAAAGTTAGATGAATCGTCGTTTCATTTGTGTTTGTTTTTGATTATATAGGTAATTAATTATTGATTCGAGTATGTTTAATGTTGATCGAAGATTGACTAGACTTTTATAAACCTTTATTTTCATTTCTGCGTATGATAGAATGACACAGTATGTGATTCCATGTTTGAAATTTCTTTAAAAAGTGATTAAAATCCGATAATTATTGAAGGTAAGACCACCTTGAACGGTGTATTATTTTCTCAAATTGAATAATGCTAGAAGCAATTCAAAATTGACATAAAATTACATAAATCAGTCAAGCTATGGTTCCACAGCTGAAATATGAATGGACAAACACCACGTCTCCTCATAAATAACGCCGGACAAAGTACTCTGCGCACCGCAAAATATGCGCTATATAATTAACAGTTATACCCGTTATGGGCACTAACTCACGCTCGCCATGCTCCCAGAACAATGGCCGCGATCTGAACCCCGTTCTCTACCATTCTCCACCTAATGGAGGCGTTGATTGAGCCCCCGCAATAATGTTGCGGGATGCGTATGCGCATAGCACGTCATCGCGCGGTCGACGCGAGCGCCCGTGCTCGGTCAACTGCCATTTCACAACGCATTGAAATGTTTAAAAGAAGATTACTTTTGTGTGCTCTTCTATTTACGTGTGAAAGTAGATACAAGATACCTACTATTGGTCATGATTTCACTTACTGTTTATGTGGTTGCTATTGGTACGTACCTGAAACAGAAAACATTTGATAAGTTTTGTACCATTATCTCCAAAGATACATATTTGGGTTTTGATAAAATTGCTATATTAAGGTCCGAGAAACCGAAAACAATGAAGACTCTCAAGACGAAAATCTAAAGAAGCAATTTTCATTATAATTGTGTGGAGACAAAACCGATAGAGTGTGGAGGGCAGAGGCAGAGGGCAGGGAGGTGTGCAGGAGTCGACGCGTTCCAATCGACACGTCCTGGGCGTCGCGAGCGCATTCCGACGCTTTTTCAACAAATTCTCGCACGCCGTCTCGCTCGTCTAATTGCACTTAATTTCTCCTTCGTGCCTGTTTAAATACAGTCCGGCATCGTTTAAAATTGCGATGAGAACGAGTGAAGACACGAGTAAAACCCCGTCGTTGTTTCACTGCAATGAAATTGACAAGCAAACCTAATAGTAAGTAATAACAACAACCCTGCTTGGAACATTTCTCAGCTACTCTGCGAATACTATATGTCAGTGTAATACTGAAATCTATTCAATGAGGTATTTGATAGTAGCATCACTATAATTTACAGCCAATTATAACAACTACTTGCTTTCAAAGTACAAAAAGTCGCAACTAACTAATTAATTTAAAATCCGAACACACACACAAACACGTACATACCTATCAATGTTTCATTTTTTTTTAAACTATAAATAAATGGCTAACGACCGATGAGATATGTCTATACAGGCGGTCTGTGTGTCGGCGAGTGATCGTGCTCCCGAGGCGCAGATAGTTCTGATTGAGAGCTAATTGTAGCAAGTACGCCTTCACTACACTTGAAGCTAGGTACAAACTGCAAACCACGACCGACCAAATGAAATGCCATGATTCGGGATGGTTGGCGTAAAGGTGCTATTCAACACTGATTGGTTTTTTTAACTTACGCAATTCGGAGAACGTATTGGGCTGTTTATCAGAGATTGGATTTGTTAACAAGTTTATACTGTGAGTGTTAATTATTTTTTATTGAATTTGACTTTGACATCACCAGCCTAAGAAATAGAGTCAGTTTTTTTTGCATTTTTCTAAGTTCTTTCATTGCAAACTGTACATCACTTTACTTGATAAAACTTTTTGTTACTGTGATTAACTAGCAAAGGCATTTCTTCCTTACATCGTTATCTACGCAATGAACTGGTTAACATATCTTAATTGGCAATTTGTATCTTCTTTCTGACTTCTTTGAAACACCAACTAGTTTACAGAACCTTTAATTTACAAAAAGAAATGATGAACTTGTAAATCTCATCGACATAGTAGCAAACTTGAAATCACACTCGAATTAAACGAGCATCCAGTGATACAGTACTCAAAGAAAGCTTGGGAACGGAGTAACGAGCTAAACCTATTAAAGGGGCGAACCGTAGAGAAATATCTCACGATCCTTGCTCATTACAAATTATGACCGCATTCCTATATCAGACTCTATTAAGGAGCAATGGCTAGGAAATGAGTTTTAAAGCAAGGAGACGAGATGCGACGCAATTAATATGATATAATTTAAGCAAAAACTAGCCCTTAATATATGACAAATTACACATTGTACAAAGTGACTACCCTACAGGATTCCAAGGTTGTAATAACCAACAATTGCGTTGTAATTTAAACTTTATAAACATTATTCGATTACGGCGTAAATGTTTTGCTTTCTTCTAAACTGTAAATAACTTAAATTAGAATGTACCAGAGAACCGTAACAAGATCCAAACTAACAACAAAATTAGTTTTTTCTTACAAAAATGTACTTAAGTATTTTTTTGATTTGTTTTCGCAAACAATAACTTAGGCTATATAAATACTGACGAGGATCGATTTCGCTACTGATGCTGAGAAAAATAATTTGTGGAATATGATATGGTAAATGTAAGTATTGAATAATCAAAAGTCATCTAGGGAAACCATAGAAAATTACTAAAGTTTTTCGCTATGTAAAAAACCTCTCACGGCTAAATCTTCGAATATAACAGTAACACTGGAAAGCCAATACCGATAATAACCACTTGGGACAGAAAAAGAAAAAAATCATGTCACGAAAGTTCATTCCGTTAGCACACATCACAGCTGACACGACGTGGCTCCTCACAACAACCTTTGTACTCTCGTTACCTCCGGAACGACCACCCGATAAGAATAGAGACAGAAATTCCACAGGCGCGCGCCGATTACACTCCTTGGTGAAAATAAAAGAGATTGTTTATAAAGCCAAAGAAGACGACATGACAATAGATGACGGTGATGGACCGAAACTTCTCTGGCGTTCAGCACCGATCGTGACACGTATCGAACCAAATTGAAATTTACCACCGAACATTTAGAGTTCATTAATTTATAAACATGATCAAGACATGTGACGTTAAGAAGGTGATAAGAAGAAGCGGGGGCGTGATGTGCGAGGGAGAGCGTCAAAGGTGAGAGAAAGGGAGAGACGCACACCGAGGGTCACAGGCGTGATGTCAGGTCAGCCACTTTTGCACCTCGCCATAACAACGCGTCTCAAATTATTATGGACGTTTGATAAGTGTTGGTAGATTGCACTGTCTTGATACTTTATGATGCTAATTAAGTGTTTACGGTGCTGGATGTAGTAGATTGTTGACACTTGTCGACGAGCGCCTCTCTGTCACTATTTTTTGTTTGAGGAAACGTCACTCACACTCAACGCTACTGTGCTTTCACCGGCCAAACGTTTACAAGGAGAGCAATGACATTTAACTATAGCTATGCACAAAAAAGTAAACATCGATCGTCTGTGTGATATTTAAAGATATGACGTCGATGAAACATTATCAGTCGAAACAGAAATTCATCTCAACAGCAAATGATAAGATAGCCGTAACATCTCATGATGGCTGAGAAACAACTTTAAAATAGCGGTAATAAAATCATATTAGCGTAATAACGATTTATAGCAATAAAAGCTGTTATGACTTCGGCCAATAAAGTTCCCGAATCTCTTTGCGTTTGAAAATAACTGAAGATTAAGGGTAAAAGACTTGAGCTGGCTGGATCTATAACGTCGGTCTCTTAATGCGTCTTAATGTGTATTTTACGATTGTTACACAAGACGCGAGCAGTTTTACATCGGTTTAAGCGATGTCTATCTGCGTTATTAAATCCTCTGATGTTCCGAAACATCAAATTATGAATGAGGAATAAATCAACAGGGGCGATCGTAAAATACTTTATGTTTTTGTTCTGTTCGTCCGTTCGGTTCGATTACTCACACAAATTGCCCCAGATGTCGGCTCGTGCAAAATCATAATGTTCCCATTCTATTGGTTTTCAAATTAAAATTATTGTAGCTTATAGTAGGTACCTACCTACTTCTGCAATGTTACAAATTGCATCATGACTTTTTTAATAATCATGCAGTTTGACATTAGCTATAAAAAAAAACAATCAGTATAATTTTTTTTATACGACACGGGATTACAGCACGGGGTTCTTCAAAAAGACTTTTCACATTCATTTCAAACTCAAAAGACATTCGCCTGATGGTAAGCGGTTGCCGTAGCCTGAGCTCTGTTGACTTTACTCACGTGCAGGAACGCAATAAGTTATTTGGCTGCGGTATTCTATATGGTCTAGGTACTTCCCCAGTCTAAAATGCTCTACCTTTCTTAAGTATTTCAGTCATGTCGAGAATAGACCCACTGATCCAACTGTTAGATATCAATTTCATTTGACTACAAAAAGTACGAAATTAGTCAAGTCAGCTGAGTAACACCAATCTAATATATCATGGTGGAAATTTTCATTACCACCACCAAGATACGCCGATACCACTGCGTTTGGCATCATAAACGCATTAACACTTAATGAAACATTATGAATAGCTCACATATTAATGTATGGGGTGCAGCCACGTCGATATGATAAATGCTCGGTGGATGACTAGCGCGAAGTCCCGGCTTCGATTCCCGATTGGCATGACATTAAAGAAGGCATTTGCGGTCCTTCTTATAGTCTCATACTGACACCCATGGACATACAATCAATCTATATTAAGGTGCGCTGATGGAAAATTGCTTAGAGTGTAAATATTACAACGAAAATGACGCACCTACTTTTAGATTAATAATGAATATACGTAAATAATGTGGTAGATAAGTAAAAGTAAAAGTTAAAATTAGCAAAACAGAGTTTATTTTATCCTCACTCATTAACATTTCATGGAAATGTCATTTAAATCCAGCTTGATTAAGTGTACCGCATTAACATACCATCAGTAGAAAAAACTCTTATTTCGTTATAAAACATACAAACAATCGGTCGTTCCGAGTAAAAAAGTGATCAAAACCTGAACGAATACAATGACAACTGCATACTGAATCAATCACAAAAAACAGGAATCCGAACAAAAACAACAATTAAAGAAGTGAGCGGAGTGGCCGTCCAAAGAAATATTTAGAATACGCCTGTCGGGGCCACAAATTCGTTTTTTAAGCATCAAAAAAGGCCCTACACGTGTCCCAGATGTCGTCTTTATTGGTTTAGTCCAATTAATGGCATCTAATGTTCTCCGAACTCGATGTAGAGATAATAAATTACTAATTTTCATTATTTTTTTTTAGGAATTTTATGTATTTGAATCATAACCATGTTTTAAAACTAACGTCGAAGATGTAAAGGGACGATCAATTATATGGTTTATTTGAACCGCTACTTTTTTACAATAAACCATTTCAGTAAGAAAAATAGTCATTGTTTGTGTCTCATATGGAGAGTTTTCGTATCGTAAAGTAAGGAATTACAATGTACATATACGTATTTGTGCAAGAATTGACGATACGGCTTATTTCAAAGTAAAGTATAAAAAATAAGCTGAGTATGAATAAATAAACCGTCAACATTGTTGAAAAGATAGAGTCACGATCCTCAGTGAGGAAGTAAGGCAAATAGAAAATGAGGTAAGCAATATACGAAAATTATGATGAACACATTTTTTATTCTGTTAATGTTAATTGGAATGTTATTAAATTGCTAAATGACAATAAAAGATATGATTTGATTAAAATGATCTGTTTGAAAAAGTGCCTATTAAAAATCCGGCCTCTGAATGGAGGGATCGTAAGACGTTATCGTAGCTCGTTTAATTTGCAAATGCTCGATCGATATACGGAGCTGAGTGATTGAGACTGAGCGCTCGGATGCATTGACAGCGCACCGCATTCTATGTAAAATATGAAAGACTCGCTCGCTCCTGGACGCAGATGTACTCTACATCACTATTAAATAGACGCGGTATATAATTTGACAAACTTTTTACTGTTTCAGATAAAATGAGTGGGTTAGAGCATTCAAGTAAAACTGCTGTTAGTAAAATATTGGAATAGCACTTTTCTTCCTGGGAAGTATAAATGTGATATAGTAATAGTAGAGCAATGAGTTAAATCACGTTGATACAGGATCAACCTGGACCATCGGGTAAACGAGCTCAATCAGTGGGTAAACAACCGTCCCAAATAAGATACATAAAATTAGAAAGAGCCTAGAATTGGACACGGTGTTCAAAGTGTCCATAGAGGATATTAAACACTCGTAATTTCAAAATGTAGACCAGAAGGCAGAACTAACAGCCGTATCCATTCACAACTGAGCACCACACATTCCCACATCCAACATACTGGTCATTCGTACAGATATAAGCGCAGCCCCTGACCGGCCGGTGCTGCATACTGATTGAATTATGGTTGCACTACAACTGATTAATGCGACATCCACCACTGACGTACTATTGTCTGTAAGATCTGCATCGGCCACGAGCAAAAAGTTCGAGATCGGGATCCGGAATGCGTGTAAGTATTGGAGCTGTCCTTGTATTTAGTTTATATTGGAAGCCTTTATTAATTTTGTGGATAAATATGCCAATGTTTGATAAAACAGTCATCATAAGTTGTAAATAAAGTTTTTTGAACCTACATTTTGATTTGCTCCATAACATTTCCTTCATAAACTTGAAACACAAAACGAAATTGATAACCTAATAAGCATTAGTAATAACGTTATTGTTTCCCCAAATTCCATGAATCAATAAAACACGAGGCTGAATTCTGTGCGGCGAGTCTCTTCCTTAAACAAACAAAAATAAATGAAAATTCAAAGGCCGAAATATAAAACGATAAGAGGATTAGGTGGAACGGAGATGACATTGGAAATTAAGGCTGTTTTCTTTTGTAATTTTCCCCCGTCTCACCCTTAGGTGGGATGGGGATGTTAAAAATGTATGTTTTCACAAGTCCCCTGTCTCCCCGGTCAGCGGGAAGGTTGCGCGCGGATAATTTTCAGGATATGTCGATGTCCACACACGCTTTATGGTACGAGACAAGCGACCAAATCTAATTTGGCTTCGATTTTGTTCACAAGGCTTTTTGTATTGTTGAATTATTTAGTAATTTAAATGTATGTTTGTCTTTAAAAGCAATATAATAGATAAGGTTTAGGTCGACTGGAGGACACTATAATGTCACAAAATATGGGTTCTGGGAAAGATCATATTAGGAGCAAAACAATCTCACGTATTACAAATGCAAATCCTGACATTTAAATAAATAAACATTGCCTAGTTACATGCATAATGGACGTTTTAAATTAAACAACTAACTCCAAATGTTAAATGGATGAAATAGAGTAAGGCTGTGTGCACATAAGTCGCGTTCCATACAGCGTAATTAAAGCGGACACGCGGACAAAAACACGCGGGCGGTACGCGCGGCTCTCGTACGAGACTCGCGTTTTTGCCGCGTCAAAAACACGCGCAGCAAACGCGACGACCTGCAATAAATTAGGGCCAGTGACGAAAGCCGACACCGACTCAATACTCCAAGGCGTTAAATAAAAACATTAAAGGCTGGTTGAAATAATCGACGGGAAAAAGCTATATTGGACCGATTTGGTGGCGACAAGGGCTCACGGACGTGAGTGGATGCGGTTCGTTACAATCCGGTGCTCGCCGAGTATTTTACGAGATATTCGTATTGGCATTTACTTCTTTCGCATATCGATGGTAAGATTATGTGGCATCATTAGGCGAATACTCTGCGTAGGTATTCTGAATGTCTCTATTTAACCGTTTAATCATGGAGACTCTTTTTTGTTGAACCATTAAAGAAGTTACACACCACTGATTGGAGGTAGCTTTATGAAATTCACATTTATTTAGTAATTGGCCCGAAAAAGTAGAACTATTTTCCATATAAATCCTATTAATATTATTTATAACTAGTATAGTTTTATAATTAGTGAACGCTGCTCTATTTGTGAGTTATACATCTATAATGGCTGAAAAATAATCTTACATAGTTCTTGCATACATCATACTTGTGAACTGGCACGGCTTATTTTGGGTTGGTCTATTTGATTTTTTTAATCTACTAAGGATCTCAGCATTATTCTTATATCATATGTCAGTGAGACTAGATAAATAAATAATTTTATGTAATTAATGTGAGTTAAATTTTAAAACGGCTGAGTAATACCCGGCTCTTTCTCAGCAAATGCTTGTGAAGGCGAGTATGTTTTTTTTCATATTATGAACTGGATAGCTCAACTAAGGCCAAAAAGTCAGACATGACGCATGGAGTTTCTCCTTGCCGCGCTATGTCTATCTCATTTTGGCACATAGATGTATATATGGGATGCCATGCCAAAGTGACCATGTGCTTGCGCCATCAAGAATGAGTTGCTAACTAAAGTTATGAGTAGGTACTAATGGCAATTTAACCCCAAGTTAGCACCTAACTCTGAGTTACTTGAGAAATCCAGTGGGCCTTAGCTAAAATCTGAACCAGATATAACAACAGTTAGGTATTTCCCCTAAGATTGAAAATGTCAGCGTCATTAAATCTTTCCATGAATGTTTCAATACTGAAGACGTCAACTCCACAAGTTGGGAAATGCAAGCAAGCGAGGCTTCAATACTGTTTATGAAAGGCGGGCGAGACGTAGGCTTAAGTTAGAGCCATGGAACTGGCGAAAAATTATTTAAGAAATCTTTTTAAACATGCTAGTGATTGAAGTACTGCTCAGAATACTAAAATTATACGAGCTGGGTTTCGGAATCGAAGTAACGGTTTCTACTCAAAAAGTTCTAATCAAATTGACGTAACATTTTGGGTAGGATTTTTTTTGTACTACTTGGTTAGCAAGCAAGCATACGGCCCGCCTGATGTTTGATGTGACGTTTGCTAGTTAAGATATTTGTAGCTAATAAAACCAATGTTGTTAAACCATAAATCATCTATAGGCATTTGTAAATATCATTCACAAGAAACCACAGAATAAAAACAAACAAAATAAAATATCGGTAGTATTACCTACCCGCTTATTTCATAGTCGTACAAGTTATGGGAGTTTTCGCTCAAGTATCTACTTAGCAATAGTGACGCAGCTAGCGTAGGTAATGACGTAGATTGTTTACCTTCTATTTGTATTAGTATATATATCATGAAAACACTGAAGTATTTATTTATTTGATTGCCTACTAGTTATCTACAATGATGTACAGCAAGCTGTTATTATAACGAATTACAATGAATTTTGTTTGAAGTTGAATCTTTATTTTAAGTCAACTGATTAAATCCTTTGTATGTTAATTATTTTTATTAAAAAGGCATATCTTTTAAAAATTCTATTCTCTTATTACATGGTTGGATGGATGGTTTAAGCCAAGTCTAGGTTTAAAGAGATCCCGTCTCTATTTGTTACATGACGTTGGAAAGTGATATTTAAAACCAGAGTTTTACTAGACTTAACTTAAACCTTATTTTGTAATAAGGGGGATAGAGTTTCCTTTGGAAATTTCACGTTACTTAGGTGGTTGATATGCTTTAGTACAAAATAACTATTCATAGATTCCTAAACACATACCGAAGGGTTCAATGCTTCATTGAAAATCTATATCTCCGTTCATCCGCACGCTTACTCATACCAAGTACCAAGTGAATTTCAATTCAAAGCTTGAGGCACTTCGGGGGCACATATTGATCACACCCACCTCACTCATATGCTCGGAACTAAATAAAAAAAAAAACTAATAAATGGTACCTAATATCATTAAATCGTAACGCTAAAAAATCACGGCATGCTCTAAAGGCGAAATTAGTATTCGAAAATGCAATTTCAGTGCAGTTTCGAGAGCGACCCGACTACATAGGGGGCGTTTCAGGGGGAGTACATATCCATCTTGTTAGGTATGCGCCCGGATGCGCCAGCTTCTACAAACACAATAAGAGCCTTCTTGCCTTCTTTCTCGTCCCCTTACTCCTCTTCTCCCCTCGCCTCTCTTATGGAAAACTTATTAGAGCACGGCCCGCCAGGGAATCCTTTTTCCTTCGGTAAATATTTGAAGGAGAAATTAAAATTTGACAGCGGACGTTCTTGGAGTTACGAAGGACGATAGAGTCTATTCTATATGCTCGTACGTGATACTTGAGGCGTAAAATGAAATTTAGATTGAGTTTGGACAGTCTTGCTTCGTAGCTCCTTTGTAGACGGGAAACATGTCTCGTTTTATAATGTAAACATTTTACGTTACCCTTACATGAATTCAATGACAATTACTTAGTCTCATGCTTAGAAGTCAATTTTAATACAGGTAACAACTAGGTCTCCAGAAACGAACACTCGATGGAGAGACTTGTTGTCCAGGGTCAGGTTGAAGACAAACGATCTCGTGGCCGATCACCCACTCGTTGGACGGATCTTATCAAAACTGTAACCCAATCTACCATGGTACAGTGTACTCGCAGCGCTACGAACCGCCAAAAATGGAGAAGCATTGCAAAAGCAGTAACCCTAGTCAAGGAGAACATTGGCGTTGAAGACCCTCCATGTACACCATCTTTTGCAACCACGACCACTCTGGCAAGAGTGCCCGACTGAGAAGAACAACTAGGTATTTCAGTTTTAATAATTTCGTAGCAAAAACATTTTTTTAATATCTTTTCCATTTTACTTTTAATAACTAAACTAAGTTATAAATAAGAACTTGTGAGTATGTAATAAAAGCTTATAAATTCTAAAGGCTGTACCATATGAGTTGTCGTGTACGCTACGTAGTAAATAAAATAAGGTTTTTCAATTTCAACAACGCGGTAAGTTTTAATGTGTGCCACCCCTACATAGCTCCCCCTATTTTACTATGTAAAGGTTGTTGAAAGTTTGTGAAAAGACGTCGCAAGTACCAACGTGCAATCGGAATAATGACATGCTCCTAATGAAAATGTTTCCTGTCCGAATATTTGTGTTTATGTAAAACAAATTGAGAGTTTGGGTTATTCGTTTTGAATGTAGATTATTATTATTATTATTTTACAAAACTGTTTTACAAAACCTTTTTTTGAAGTCGGTTAAAAATAAAAGCAATAAAAAGGACAGTGACTTGTAAAAGCGGGCTTTAATTTCCCCCGATACATTTAACGCCATAAACAAACAGGGTACGTCGGAAGAACGCTACAAACAATAATTCACACGTAAAACCAATGTAGTGAAAAATGAGAAAGCCTCCGAACGTGAGCCGCATTCATAGCAACACCCTCTATGTAACAAATGAGCACATTTGCCTTCACGCACACACGTAAAAAACGTTATGTGTGTCGCAGCCACTTAGAGGTATTCGTCATTTTGCTGAACAGTTAACTAGACGTTTTGAGAAATGACAATTGTTCGTGGATTGTAAGTTAAACTGAGTCAGTTTCTACTAATAACCGTTGTGACAATACTTTTAGATACGTTAATCTAGAAGTACCGAAAATATCTAAAAAAACTTAAAAGAAGATGATCTGTATAAGTTTGTAAATCTCGCCATTTACAATACATCTTGGTAAGGATGAAAAGCCAAAAGAGATCAATCTGTGCCTAAAGTAATATGGTTTTTCAAATAATCCATTTCTATTTAGTACAAATATCATTAAACTCAATCAAAATCCAAACAAACAAGATCAGAAAAGCTAAAATTGAATCCTCCAGCATAACCTTAAAAGTAATTACGCAGTACCCAAAGGAGGTTATATATAAAAGCTTTAAGGGGTAATGTCTTGGCAGTAATTAAAGGTCGGGGGTGGTAGGAGGTTGGGAGGGGGGAGGTCGGAGGCTGCGCGGCTGGGCGTGGTCGACGCATGCGTGGTACAGTTTAATTACACTGGAACAAAGCTCATCGACGCCTTGGTTCGTTCATTAGGGGTAAATAAATGGGATGTACTAAGGGATGCTGGCCCATCCCAACTGTGGTATACATATTTAGATGGGATACAGCCTTTTTCATCGCTAGGTATATGTTTTATTAGGTAGACTTGTTTTAATTGATAATACATAATAATTTATATTATAGGGGAAAGTGTTGTTACGATTATTACATTCAACACTGAGTATCTAAGAGTATATTACTCCATCATAGGGATTACCTAATAATAATTTTACTTCATAATACATTCTTATATAATGTCAAATATGATTACTTATAGGTAAAACTACATAAATATACTAACATACTCGTACCAACCGTATTCAAATGAAATGAGCTTGAAATCGCAGATAAGCGGGGTTTATATAAGAAATAAGGGGGAAGGGAAGCATGAGGGAGGGCGGCATTAGTGGTTCCTAATATGGAGTAACGCATGATGCGTCAGGAAATTGAAGGATGTGAGATTTTCTTTTGTTACGACTCTTGTTCGAATGAGACCGCTCTGTGCGTTAAAATTAATAATATGAGATTTATTCTTGTGCAGATAAGACAGATTTTGTATTACGAAAAACCTAATAATCTAAATTTCTACGTAAAACTTGATGTAGGGATGAAGGAATATAATAACAACAGATATTCGATCCTATGTAGATATATGTATGGTTTCAAGAAACTAGTCTACAGTGGGATATGAAAATCTAAAAAAAAACGAGTGAAATTTTTCAATGATATTTAAAATTCGTCTACTTTATGTAAAGTAGACGAGTACATGTATGTGTATGTACACAAATTGTGAATTGGATTTTGATCCACAGTATTACGTGTGTTTGGCAATTTTCTGAGAAAATTGTCTTTTTTATCGATATGGCTATTTTGCGCGTGGAAAATTATATTATATACCCAAACTGTTAACGTTAAATAAATTACGAAAGCTTTTAAAAATTTCGTACGTGATCATACTACGTATTGGAGGTACGCTCGAATACAACAATGTTCGATTGTTTAAGCAATGTTTATTCAAAATACTAATTAAACAACTGTATATAACGTGTTTATTCGGCCGACGACCTGTTTGTTTCAATTACTATTCACAGTTTGCGCCGAAACTTTTTAAACAGACTATTTATTGTTCGTGTTAGTGAAGCAGCTAGAAATGTCTTGCGGCATATCTAAATAGTATGATTTAAATAAAAAATCGCGGCACGCGACGAGGTGACTCTGTTCATGTAAATCGACTCCTCAAAACCACGTCACGTAGGGTGGAAGGGTGCATATATTTTTGATTTGTTCTTGGGTAGGCAATTTTTGGGTTATTCTTCATCTCTTTGTTGTGGTAAAATTTGTTTTTATAAATTCCAGTTGAAGAGAAAACTTAACGAACAAACGAAAACTTTTGATGAGCAGATACTATTTGATGTAAGAATTGATACATTTAGAAAATAAATAGATATGAAAGACGACAGCAGAGTATTTCAAGCAGAAGCTAATCAAAATAAACTTAAAAATTGATATACTTTTCACGCCCTTTATCCTCTTAGACGTAGAGGTGATGCCCACGTTTCACATAAGCTGTTTAAATACAACATAATCCTCAAAACTTCTAACTAAGTAATTCCTGAAAATCGAACCCAGGACCTCGCATGTTGCATCTTAGCCGAGCTTTATTTATAGCGCTCTATCACCGAGACGATCTAAATGATCTCTATCTTTATTTGCAACACAAAAACACTGTTTAAATATATAGAGGAGTCGGCAGAGTCTTTCAGCATTATATTTCTTATATTATAAAGGGGTCAATAATGAAAGAATGGCACATTTCTGATGTTTTCGGTCAAGTGGCGACGGTTTGCGTTACGTCTGTTCGAAGACCGATATAGCCTCCTTTCATTTATCTCGCGTCTCCCGAATTGCCCCCAAAAGATGTTCCGATCTCGATTCCACGAGATATGTATCTGGGTTGTAATTTTTCTTAACCATCTTAGTATTCAAGCCGCAGAATGTGCCCCACCGATATGCCGAATGCGATTTATTTGTATAAATAAACGTTGGTACACACGAGTCTTAATGTTGCAACGATTTTGATATGACGATTTCATAACTGATTTTCGTGTGATAATATTTTTTTTATGAATTTAAATATAAATGTAATACATTATTCCTCAAAATGCAGAATTAAGACTTTATTAGTTTCTAGTTAGTACAATAACTCATACAAACAATAATAATAATAGTACTGAACTGTAGTAGATTCTGAACTTTTAAGCGATGTGCTTTAGTTTACACGCTCCGTGTGTACCACCACTAACTACACGTATGTCGGTAAGGAAAATCGTGGGAGGGAAAATGAAAAAAGTCAATGATTGAACGCCATACCTATGGGAATAAATTTGCCTTGGGGCTGGGGTCACGCAGAGTTACACGTGTCATATAGTTGAATTGTCAATTTGATTCGAGGAAATATATTTTATTAAAGAAAAAACACATTTTTCGTTCAATAAAGAACGTAATATAGACTTATTGCTTAAGGATTTTGTTAAAGTGAAAAGATAATAGACAAAAGTCTACAAGATCGAGCCGGTAAGACTTGTTACAGTTTTTTCTCGTATCAGAAATAATTACGCTTTACAAACTGTCCCCTTTATTTCTTCCCGGTCGTTTCCTATCTCCGTTTGTTCCCATTTATCCTGGGAAAGTATCGACGTCCCGTGTATCTAAATGTACTGTCATATACCTCGGCGAGTATAGCGATGTGAATGGTGCTTTATTTTTAATTCGTGTCAGTGATGTTTTTATTCCTACAAGGTAAATATCTGTAGATGTTACAATTATTTTCGAAATGTAAGTAGGGATTTTAACTCCATTTTTAAATTTTAAAGTTGCCATGTTGAATTGTTTTTTTTAGAGAGGTAGAGCGCAGCGTTTATTCACTCAAAGAGCTAGACTGGGGAACCTTACAGAATACTGCAGCTAAATATCTTTATGTTGTGTTCCTGCACGTGAGTAGAGTCGCCAGAGCTCATTGAAGAGGGGAAGGTTCGGTTACGCGTGAGTGATGTGTTACAATCGTCCATATGATTATGGTAACCGCTTACCATCAGGTGGGCCGTACGATAGTTTACCGACTTCGTCTTATAAAAAAAAAATTCAAGACCGCGCGTTTTTTGGTATTTAATGTTAGGGCCTATACCTGCTGAAGAGCAAGACAATCATGTCTAATATGAAAATTATTATTTATATTATATTATTATTTGTTTATGACAGTCAAATATCTATACTTATAATATTAGCACCTTGTCTTCAAAATTGATCGAGACCTCCGGAGACCAGCGGGCGGGGAGGACTTTTTCCGCCAACGCGTCAGCTTGGCTATCCAAAGAGGAAACGCTGCCAGCCTTCTGGGAACCTTGCCGTTAATCGGAAGCAGCGGCAGGCTTGAGGAAATTTTCTATATATAGATTATATTTTGTAAATATAGATTGTATTTTGTACATATTTGTTGTTAATAAATGATAGGTACTTATATAATAAAGCGGAAGAGTTTTTTTTGTTTGTTTGTTTAAACGGGCTAATCCACCAACCAGTCGGATTCTAAAAATTCTTTCACTAATAGGAAGCTACATTATCCCCGAGTATTATAGGCTACGTTTTATCATGGGAATGCGGGTGAAAACGCGCGAGGCAGCTAGTCTATTATAAACCGAACGAATACCGCATATATAGGTACATCGCATAAAATTCTTCTAGATTTCCACGTGTAATAGTCTTCGACAATTTACAAACCAATTTTATTGTTTTGGAAATCATTCGTTCATGGTATAAACTATGTGCATTTTAATATAAAAATGTTTACGACGTCGAGACGTGTGTCTCTAAACCATTCTGTATTCATTTCATTTCTATTTACACTTTTTATTCAATTACCTTTTATTTTCATAATTTCCCATTTCATGTACGTTGGTATATTTTATATTAATTTATTTGTTTTGCTATTCACGATTTGGATAATTGGTAATTTCAAGATTCTCATACTGACTAACAAACGTACAGATAAAGATTATTTGACAATTTAAATAGATTCAATATAATAAAACCGAAGCGCTCATGGTGTAGCATGACAAGCCGTTCTTAATAGATCGACAAGTTAAGCTACCACTGTGGTGGTCGGTACCTGGATGGGTGACCACCTAGTGGTATTTCAAATCGAGCGTTTCACTAGCCTACCTCAACCGATCCACAGTGGGCACGCGTGGTGGAGTATCTGCCCATTCCCTTTCACCCTCATTTGTGAAAGGAGGCCTGTGCTCAGCAGTGGGACATTATAGGCTGATGATGATGAGGAATAAAAATACTAAATTACAAATGTATTGGCGTATTTGGCGTAGATAAATATGAAACGACAATATTCGAGTCGACTTCTCAAATCTCTACGTAACAAAGCACTCGTAAGCTCACCCGAGTATTTTATCTTAACATGCTTACATTTCTTTTCATAACGAAATTAATTTCGTGTTTCCATTTGATATTATTTACGAGTTCGAATAAGCAATAAACGTATACCGATAACATGTATTTGCTTACGGTCGTTAAGACCGTGGATTTATCTAAAAAGGAGAACAAAAATGTCCCGGGTTAACCCTGCGCCCGACGTCGTAAAAGACCCAAGAAGTACTGCGGGCAGACCGAGGCTACAAAAATACTTTATTTATATGCTAATGTAATTTATATGACGCTTAATGTCTCGTCGCTGGTAACGCACGATTCTGTTCAATTCTTTCAGTTCTGAATTGGTATTTTGGAAAAGCAACTGTATTCGGTTTGAAGTAAGGTGGCGTTCGGTGTGTCGTATGTGTCGTGTGTGCCGATGCGATTATGAATGCGCGGTAGGAGGCAGCTTCCAGCCCAGCTTCCTCGGATGGTGGGAGAAGGGAGGTGCGCTCACAGGGAATCAATAAAAACGCGAGAAAAGCGTTGATTATACAACGGGAATTCGGTAGGAAAATGCTCTTTCAATAATGCCGCAATGACATATAAAGTGAAATAAAGAAATGTCTATTCAAACTGAAGGGGTACTATGTACTATCACAATATTTTCGAATGGAGTTTAACAATCTATTATACTAGACATGTTTTACAAAAACGTGTCAATTTAAATTCTACGTTTCATTATTGGTCAATTTGTACAAACATCTAGTCCCTTATCAGAGTTATCAGCCATCAGACAGAAGTCACGATAGGACCGGATTTGAAAACTCAACTCGACGTTTATCATTTAGCCATATTTGTAAAACAAAATGATGTACATTAGACATTCAAATTAGATGAAAACAGACTACAGCAAACGAGTGATGGACATTCCATCTGAGTATTGTATAGTATTTGCATAAAAATCCGTAGGATTGAAGGTGGACGCGTCCGCTTTAAATGCAGATTCAGGGTTTGCGCCGAGATAAAGACGCGATTGTAATATAAAGGGAAAATATTGGTGAATCGAATAGCTTTGTTGGAGAAGGCTTTGAAGTGAGGAAATTCTAAAGTGATGGTGGAAAATGGTAAGTTTTTTAATATCAATAAAACCTTTAGCTCTATTTCTCGATAGCTACTGAAATTACACAAACATTTATACGTGTCGTGTAGGTAAATTAAGAAAGTTTACTAAAGAAGCTATTAAAATAAGGTTTGTAACATCCAGTCGTAAGTCACTTAATTTGTGTACTTACCTATCACACACACCCTTACACGTGAAAGTCAAGATGTCCACTTACCTGAGAAAGAAAAAAAAACAAAATTATTGCTAGTTATTTTAAAAGAAAATGCGAATGTTTAAAGTACGATTACAAGATAAAGTTTTTGATGCAAATTATCATTATCATAAGAAATTGCTGCAAGGTTTTACTTTGAACAAAATCATTGAAATAATCCTATGTTTGATGACTGAATTACCAGCCGGGCTATCCCGTATCTTTGGTGGTAATCGTAACGAACACCATTAATGATTTCATCCAATGACGCGGTACGATAAAGACCATTGGTGGGCCTCATTGGATGATATTCATTAATGGTGTTCGTTAGGATTACAAGCATAGATACGTGATAGAGGGGCTGTGGTTAATAAAGAATAGAGTATGCAACTATATTTAGAAACAGATATTATTTATTTACAGTCGTGCTTCAATGGCTATCCATTTCCTTAATTTGAAGAAATATTTTGCTAATTAGCCTGGCAGTTATTAGCCAATGATATACAAGGAAATTGTACTAGTAAAACTAAGAATATGTAAGTAACCACGCACCACGCGTACCTCTCTCTAAAACTCTTTTTGAGGAAAGTTATAAAAATAGCTCACTTACATGCCCAACAAAATACGTAATAAAAAAGTTAAGTCGCTCTACCTGTTATTTTTATGAATGAACCCAAAAACATAACAAAGTATTATGTACGCATAACGTCATAACCTTAAAAATAAGAAACGGCGATACCTCCCAATTTGAGGTCTTGCTTAAAACACTTTTCCCTCGAAAAAAGTTTAATATTTGCAGCACGGCGAATTTAAGGAGCCATAAATTTTTGTCATTAGGATAATAATAAGAGTTGGTGTGGTGTCGAGAACAGGATGTTATAATGTCTTTTGTTCGACTCTCCGTAACTGGCATACCAATGATCTCAGATATATACCTACATTTTTTCCGATTGCTGTAAGTATTATCAACTTGAACAAGACTTTTTTCATTACGTTATAAAACAAGTTACTTAACAGCAGCTGCGATGTTTTCGAATTTAGCATTATACAGTTATATGTATACCTACTGCGCGAATAAAATGTACTTAGTGATGTATTTATGGATGCTGGGTACTCCTACTTCTTTGTTAATAAAAATGCGTGCAACTATTATGTTCTATACTTTATTTATCCACTTCAGAAAAGGTTTGGACTAGAAGAGGCTGTAGAGAGAACTATTTATTCTACCAGATTTATTTGTACAGTTTCACTTTACTTTTTAAAGCTGATTTCCTACTTTACTTTAGGTGAAAATTCCTATAGATATGCAACATATAAAATTACTCTATCAAGTACAAATTAGCGAATGAAGTCACCTGATCGCATTTAAATTGTAGAGAAATGCAGAGCGCTATGTCAGGTCGTGTTGGATGACTGTTAAGTTAATGATTTACCACCCGGACCACTCGCAACCAGTCATTAGATATTACCATAACATCACACAACAAAAAGCTGGCAAAATATCAGAAACTACGCGGCGTAAGGCGGCGTGGAGAATCATAACGACAGACCGAGGGGAAAGTCACACAACCGCTGATTTACAACCGCGTTTGATAACTTATTTGATCACTTTATGATGGCGAAAACTGCCAGGAAAGCTCATAAGGTACGCCGATGCAAATCGTTCATATTATGGCGGAGGTAACGGGCGTACGATGTTACATACGCGTAACGAAACGACTCTATCCTCATATCTAACGGAATATAAATCTCAGACACCACAAAAACAAATCGAATCGTAAATGACATTTTAACGCGTCAATTTACCTATATTATGTCAAATCAACCGATAAGTAATGAATCGACGTGTTGAGTGTAAAGAACCCATTCAAGATCCCACATGACTCATTTAGGCGTAAAAATAGCATTATAAAATTTTAACAGCAGTACATAAGACACGTTTATAATAAGAATAAGTTAATTTAAATAAAATGTCAGTATTAGCATGCCAGTGTGTGCGCAGATCTTTCCATTGTTTTCGCTAAATGACATCAAAGTTGTGTCGGCGATGTGTATTAAGCATGTGAAATAAAAATTGTTGGCTGTTCTTAGAAATATGTAGGACTTAACAGGTGGACGCGGTCGTATCTATTCATACTTTTTCCTTTAAAACAGCACTATATTATTTTATGAACATCGTAAGTTCAGTCTCAGTAAATAGATAGTTAACCTCGACCCGTAATTAAATGTAAATTGAAATCATACCAGCTTATTCTAATACGCATTCCCATAATAAGAAGGCTACAAATGACATCAATCACGGCTTGAAAGTCTGGCCATATTTAGAATGCAGCAAATGAACCAACCTCAGCTTATTCATTGACTCATTACGATATGACATCATTTTAATATAATCGCTTAATTATTAGTATTGTGTATTTAAGATAAGATTTAATACCTACTCATACTATTATTGGCATCATGGAACAGTACATGAAACAAAAAAGAAAGTTTAGGTATCAGTTAATACACACCTACAAAGATCACATTACAAGATGTACTATTTATAAGCAGACTTTCACGGCTACACATGCGAGTATATCTGTCTCACATAATATTAAAGGTCCGAAGAATGTTTTAAAATAAAAGAGTCATAATATACCTATTATAGTTTATAAAGAAAAGCTTTACTTTACTTTAATTCTGATGCAAAGATTCCCAATTTAACCTACAACATCCAATATGTTAACCAATTATAAACTTTCATCGAATAATTAGGTTATCATATAAGTGAAGTTATACGAGGTAAAATGAAATTCACATCAATCAAAACGATTCCTTCGTACCTACCTAATTTCGTGTATAAAAATTCAATTACCTGCGCGATACGTAAAAGTTTTCCTATTAGGGGTTTACACGTGTATGATTATGAAACTTTTATCGATATCTGTTTACGTGATTTTGCGAGCTTACACTCCTAATGCAATGTAGATCTCAAGGACATGTAATATGATAATCTGCCAGCGTTCGACGGAACGTTCGATTTATTATTTATCAAGTCTGTACGTGAAAAATCCGTTAAAGCTGTCACGTTGCCAGACAAAAAGGGAAATAAAAACGCAAAATTGACGATGAAAGAGTAAAAAAATCAGGGTGATATTAAAATAAACGAGACATGCGTGGCACCGGCCGTGGTGTTTGGGTTACAGTCACGTTTCACGGTAATGACAAATTCGCGACCATTGTTGTTGTTGACTGAGGATTTTTTCAACCTCCAAGGTTTTCATTTTGAGTAACAATAGGAACGTGTCAATAGCACATTTCATAGGAATTAATTATGTAAAAAAACATTGTAAAGAAGGTGCAGTAGCGAGGCCGCGGTGGTTACAGACAAAGAGTTAATTTGCTATTAATGATCTAGGTTCGGTTGGACAGAAGTGAAATCTGTTAGAACGCGGTGGTGCCCTCAAACTATGGATGCGTGTAATTGAGATAAATATGCCAATTAAATGTTGGCAACGGTTATTAGTTATTAGGTATACCAATGATATTTCGACGAACGTGCAATTAGGCATCACCTTTTCTGACCTGGTCAAAAGTATTTCGAATAAAGACTTTTGCAACACGCATGATTCGTGATATAAACGTCAATTTTGATAGAGAACGTAATTATATCAATCAAGTGGAAAGTGCAGTATAGCACATGTTTCTTAAAAGTCTAATCAGGCATGGGGAGAAACAAATGACAGTGTAAGACGAATATGCGAATATTAGAAGAACACGATAATTAGAAAACGACTAGTTAATGCTCTATACATCGCTCGCAATGTTCCCAAATGAAACATCCCTGGTCATAATATAAGCAATGGAGTGCAGGCATGAAATGATGCAGTTATGCAAGAATTACTAGTCCAAGCATTAATTACAGCGTCACGCAGACCCCATTAGAGTACTCATTAAGTGAATAATGGTTGTGTAAACAATGTAGTGAATAGTGATGGGGGAATCACGCGACGGTGACTTGCACGGCCGACCGTGTTCTTGGCTCCTTTTGTCTGTTGCCGTATCCGTTTTCCAAAGTGAAGCATGTTAAACGTGCAATTATTATAATTGGTTGGTGGCGATTGCTAATTATTCGTTTAATAATATTGTTGTTTTAATTTTAATAGCAATTTCTATTTCTAATGCTTGGGGCGCTACATCACTAGTTGCATGCAAAAGTATGGTGAGACGATAGAAAGAAATAATAAAGATTCCATTTTTTAATCAATTTTCTATTCCTATCTATTAACTTTGGACATACGTTTGACCCACGATACTGAAGACTGGGAAGGAGTTATGAGAATACTGTGGTTATTGCTTGCATATCCAGAAAATGCTTATTCATTCTAACCTTGAAGACATTCAGGTTAGGTATATATTTCTAAACAAAGAAGTCGAAACCGATTCCTCACTTCATTGCGAATTATTTAAAGGCAGAATCAATATAAATAGACTATAACTCAAGCATTATCTTAAACAATTTCCCGAATGTTAAAACCAGTTGACGACAGTTTGAGCATAATCGCTAATTCGACGTCTTGATAAATACATGCTGAACGGTTAATATGGCAGTTATTGTTAGTTCGTGTTGTTTGTATTGTATCTAATGAACAGCTGACAATAGTGCGTTTTGTAGGCAAATTCCATAGATTTTGTTAATAGGGTCAATGGGCCATGATACTCCGTTAGCGGTTTCTTGAAAATCATTGATTTTGTAAAACGTTATCTTTTTAATAGACTTCAAAAAAGGAGATTATTAATTCGACACATATGTGACATATTATTACTAGTCTGTGTACATAGACCAATAATATCGATTTTCGAATAATATTAATGAAATCCTTTTACGGTAAAATGTTTCACTACTATATCTGTCTATATTATACATGGACATGTAATTTAGATAAAGTTTGACTAAATTCAAATAAAATAACAAATACGTATTTTATTTAAATATAAAATACTGACTAGCAGATTGCATAAGCACAAGCACTTCGAATTCCAAATGTCTTTTTGCTAAATCCGGATCACTATGTCCTGCACCTCTATCGCTCTGAATATGGGGATGATATAAAAAGGTTTACTTTTCTACCTATAAACTTCTTGTGTAGGTGTTATAAATGGTTTGTTTTCAAAGAATATCTCAATAAAAATAACTGAATTACCATTATAAATGCCACTTGACAAAAGAATAACGTAGGCGGATGTGACTTTAGATTTAGGATATCATTTTTATGAAGAAAACAAAAGTAAAGCCAATAAATTGAGCCAATCAGGTTTTAAAGGTAATATAGCAAATATAAACTTATCGATATTAGCTCAAACATAGTCATTCTTTTGTATTAACTAAGTCATAAATATTGGACATTTTTAGATCGTAGGTATGTATGTAACCTACATTAGGTATTACTAGGACTAGCTAAAAAGATGGTTTTCTTTATTTTTCAGGAAAGTTATTTGTTAACACATACAACTATAGTTCAAGTGAGAATTTACGAGTGAAGAAAGAAAACAAAGAAACGATGAAGTCCTCCTAACATTCAGCTGGATAAAGGACACAAGCATGAGCCTTCTAACACAACTAAGAATATTTTTCATTTAATTCCATAACAAGCCTTCCACCTACCTCAATTGCATACCTATTCCTTCCTCAAAGATCATTTAGCACGTTTTCTGAATTCACTTGCGTGGCAAGCGTGTAATACTGGCATGTAATCCAGTCGTGGACGCAGATCGTGAGCCGTTGCCACCTCTTGTTAATTGAGCAGCTATTTTTGCTCGTAGGTGCTCATTGTTCGAGTTCAGCTCGAGGAAATGGTACAAGTTAAGGCTTTAGCTTGATTTTGACGAGGATCTCAATATTTATAATATTTTTTTCTATGAATAATTAGAATTATGAATATTTGACCACAACCTTCCCGTGGTCAGTGAAGATGTGGCCGAGGGTGGTTAACATACAAAGCCTATAAAGAAACTTGCTCTGAAATGCAAGTGTCGGGATACACCAATAGGTGCTTAGGTACAGATTTTCAATTGAGGGTGGTAGCCAGCGTATGTGTATAGCATATAAGAAAAAATAAGCTATTTAATAATACTGATTCATAAAGACAATCCAGCTAAATTAGAACTAAAGTTAAGTCCCGTTAGGGTGACATCTGAAGAGGTCATGAATAAAGAAACTTGTTTCAAGGGGGCATTTTGATTTGATACACTTATTGTAGGTCCCGTTACTATTGCTAAATAAAAAGCCGAAATAAAAGAACTGGTTCTTAGGACAAAGGGCCCACATAATGAGGCCAGCATATTGTATGAAGGACCCTCAAAATCAAGTCCGATATTGCGACGACAATATGCTTTTTTATAATGGGAGCGATATTTCTAAGACTTGTTACACTCGGCTGCTCGTTTGAAACTTTTTTTTTTAATTACCTAAATTATTTGGGACGTTATAAATGGTTTTTGCTGATGTAGATACGTTATGTGAAATTAGTCAAAAACATTTATAGTGTAAAGAGTCAGAAGTTATCAAGAGAAAATCAAGTTGAAAATCTATCAAGCACATAGCTATCGGCAATTGAATATTCTGTACTATCGGTGAGTTCCGGTAGGTACACTTGATAGCCGACTTCTATCTAGGCTGTATGCTCTTACCAGATTGTGCCCAAATACCAGCCTATCCATGGTAAAAATAACAGTAAATTTATTTTCTGGTAAATATTATTCTTTACTGAGTTCTCCTAACCAAAATCAATTTAACCAATTGTTTGAAGCATTACATTATCTTCCAATGAACCGGTTAAACAAATTACATAGACACTAATCCGTATCTAATATACAATATCCCGTGTCAACGATAGAACAAACGCCTGGACACGGGACTTCCTTATTGCATTAGCAGTGGAATCGTTCAAGCAGATAACATCTCGGTACTGACTCAATCTGGACTATTTAGCGCGACGCAATGGGCTCAATTAGGATATGGAGGATATGCGGGCCCCTTTCGGAGCGGGAGATCGGGCGCCGCTAAAATGTTGCTTGTGAATTGTGGAATAACTGGTGTTGTGGTTTACGATAGAGTCAGTGTTGTGTATAATTCAATAGAATGGGACGAATTCTGGAGGATTTAATTCACAAATTAAAAAAACAACTTCAATTATGAATTTGGATAAAACAAGGACCGTGAAACGTACGTTAAGAGAAAAATGTGTACAAAGATATATAAACTACTATTGGAGTAATTTCTATCAAAGCGTGTTCGTCGCCAGCAACGATGAATAATGTAGGTATCCAAGCAAAAGATGTAAACGTTCAGCAACATTTTAAGGCACTTACAGAGTATTTGAGGACTGATCCCCGTTCAACAGCCATTAACAGTTTCTGTTGTGATTTATTTCTTTTGATCTCTTGTATTTTTGATGTAACCAAATAATTATTCATTTAAATCCCGATTCAATTGAAACTTTACGAAAGTATTTCTACACACGGGGATATTTGACAAGATTTTGAGATTGTTGTCGTAACACAAGGACCTGCCAAGATGCACCGTTCGGAAACTTTCCACTATGAATTGCTGTAAATAACAATTTGCTTGACCACTGACCAGTCATAAATACATCTTACAGTCAAATCTTAAGGTAATTTGTGACGATTTTGTACCTCATTTAATATGCAAGGAATATAAAGTACCTACAGACCGAATCCGTTATAGGTATAATGGTGGCAGCTGCAAATCAAGATCATCTGACTATCAAAGTGGTCATGTTGGCGACATAACGCCCCGTGTAATACGACTCGACCCGTATTCATTAGTATATGTATATGAAATATGGAGGGCGATTGTCGACTATCTGTACTTATTATGTACGTAACTTTGCGTTATCTATAATATTATCATAGGCAAGTGTGTTGTTTACATAACAAATGTTACTTTAGCGTAGAAGGTCTTAATCAATTCGGAAGGAATGAGTACCACTCGCGGAAGATACTTTCTGTAAGCGAATACCTTTCTGTTTTGAATGTAATCATGCGTTTGCGGCTTTGACAAATCTACGATGAGAAGAAAATGCGCAGGTTACAGCTTTTTGCCATCAATTTGTTTATGAAAAACTTACATAAAACCTAGTAGGTACATATATTTAAACCTAACTCGACATCGGATTTAATTAAGTCTATTTTTTTTATTAAGATCATAGATCTGTTTTTCACTGACACAATGGTGGTTGAGCGTTCCTAAAAGTAATTTCAAACTTCTTTTAATTACCGAGAACCGTCGGTGCTCAAAGGAAATGATTTCGAATTTAATTTTTGTTCCCTTTTGAGCACCGACCCGAAATATGGATCGGTTCTTAAAAGGGAATAGCATCGGTGCTCATAAAATCAGTGCCAAATGGGAATACTTTATTTAGAAAATGATGTAACATTCAAATGTTGACACATTAATTTTACAATGTAACAAGTGATCATAAAATGTAATTATAATTAAGCTGCAACCTCAATGAGCAACCAATGCGAAGATTGCTTCATTCCTCACGTATTTATGGTGGTAATGAAAATATCGGGGCGGGCTTGGCACGAGCGCGGTCGGCTTAACCACCGAGCCACACCGAGCATAGTCGAGCCGGCTTGTTCGAGGGGAATGTGCCACTTGTTACCCGTTATGTTTACTCCTTAACATTTTTACATTATAAAAGATATTAAACTAAGTGCTTGTTTATTTTAAGTAATTTAGTTCCATATGCTATGCTAAGGACATTAAGTTACGTTTGATCACATAAGGGATAAATCATGTAGTTGCTGAAGGTGGTAGGTATAACCAGCGGTTCAAGTACAGTACCCCCTGAAGACAAGAAGGTGCTTGGCTATGAATTTGATGACTAATTTTATTTCACATTAATATTACTTATATATCTCCTGTCTCCAGTGATCACGGCCTTATACTTAGTAGAGTGCATTTATTTTGTATCTTTATGTAACGTGTGCCTCGCTTCAAAAAATGACGCTGTTCTTCTGTATCTGCTGCCCTTTTGGTACAGCCGTTAATGACACCGCCAATTGCGGTCTTAATTTGGTTGCTCCAATTTATGGGTAATCTACCATACGTTAAAGTATCCTCAAGTTAACTCTACACTACCAGTCTATTCAAATGGTATTTACAGATTTAATTAATGAAACTGATATGTTATATTATAAAAAAATACATGTGAATTAATTGTCAGCCACGTGCTTAGTCATCATTTTCAGATGAATTTATAATAATTCTGATTTTGTACTATTAGTCACCTCAATATTAAGGTATTAATCATTAAAAAAACGTGAACGTCCGTTCAATGCATTTGCTTATGTTTAATGAATTAAAAAACTCAATAACGTCTCAAATATTTTTATCAAGGCAAGTATATTGAATGTTAAGTTATAAATCATTCGCAAGTAATGCTTATCTATAAAACAATAGCTAAAATTAGCAGAATACGATTTGCAAATGATTCGGTGTAAAAATTGTAAAAACAAAACACGTGAGCTTCGCGCAATGTTGAATAACAAAAGAGGATTTGAGGATAAAATAACAAAAGGCATAGCATTTGATCTTATCGAGTGTCGAGACATAATGGGCACCTATCTATATTTTTCTATCGATGTATCTTTTGTCTTAGGCACAAAGGGTTGTATCTGCAAGATCAGTGTAGAACATGTCTATGTCACGATGTTTGCTACGGCACAGATAATTGCCGCTAATCTCCAGCAGTTGTTTCTCTTTGTTAGTGAAACGATTAAAACAATAATCACGACTTTAATACACAATAATGAGACGTTCTCTTCCCTGTTGTCTTATAAGCAGGCACGCTAAGAAATGGGTGTCTACGGCCCAACGTTATTACATTGTGACTACAAATGTCAACCTGTTATTTTCAAAGACAGCTATTGTAATAAATCTTAACAGCAAACATGAATTTACCAGTAGAATAAACTACACTACTACTAGGTTGTGGAATGAGCTCCCCGACGTGGTTTTCCCAATGGAGTACAGCATGGGGTTCTTCAAAAAGGGCGTGAAGAGATTTCTTCAGGGTCGACAACGCGCGAGTGATACCCCTGGTGTTGCAAGCGTCCATAAGCTACGGTAACTACTTACCATCAGGCGGGCCGTATGCTTGATTGCCAACTTAGTGGTATAAAAAAAAAACTACATGTGTGCTCATTAATTTTTCTTCATGACTTGCGTAGAATATTAGAATTGTAAATTGTAATCAAACTCAAGTAATGTCAAAGAAATTAATGTTTGTAGGTGGTAGGTATAATAATTTTAATTGGGTCAGATGTTATAAATCATAGTTATTATTTGATAAACTTTCATACCTACATTAATAAAAGTAGCTACTGGAAATAAAATCACTTTTCTAGTTCTATTGTTATGCAAAACTAAATAGATGGAAGATATTATTGTATAACTTTATCGTTTGGAAATAACTAAATTGGTTATAAGTATCATTTCAAAGCAATATTATGTAAAATGAAATCATATTTAAGATTATATTTCACATATCGTGATACTTCAATATATCAATATACCTATTCTGTGATAAATGATACATTGGTATTCTATTATATATTGATACATTTTAATTTAATAAAATAGAACAAGCGTTTACTAAGATGACAGAGGTGCTGATTCTGTTGTTTACAACTAAACTAATTTTAGTCTCACTATGTCTCTTTCTAACAAAGGACATAAGAAATTTAGTCCTGTCAAATTGGTCCAATGCTTGTTTTCAATATAAATTTAGTCGCCATCTATCGCGGCTACGTCTAATTACCCGCACATGAAGACGCCAAAGACTAATTTGACAGCTTTAAATATGTTCTATCCTTTTTCAATAATGTCCGTAAGAAAGAGATGTGATGTGACTAAAATTAGTTAAGTGCAATTTACAACAGAATCTGCACCATTAGCATAGTTTGAAACTACCTATTTAGAACAGAATAGGCATATTATTAAAACGTTTTCCTTGTGTCGTCGACTGTCGAGTGATCATGGCGTTAAATGAGCTCCAAATAATCACTGATGATGAAATGTATTTACAAGAACTGGCTATTGTTACCGAAATATCGTGATGTCGCTTTGATTAGAAAAATACGTATCTGTAAGTAAGGAACGGCGATCGGACGGCGTTGGTCGCATCACAAATCAATTTCACAAATTGAAACATGACTGAAGACACAATACTTGTTTTTTCATCTGTACTCGCCCCCATTGATGCCGGTGATTGAACTTCTAATTGGCAATGAGAACTGTCATCTGTCACGGTGTTTACTGCGGTCACGATGTTCGTAGGCTTGCTACGAGCTTCTACGTCATCACTATGTTTTAGTAACATTTTTGTATAAATAATCTGGGATATTTCCTTTCTAGCTACATTCCTAACAAAGTAAAGCTTTGAAATGAATTTTAGATGCATATTTCTCGATTTTTGCTTATGCTGGAGTAAGTGTTTTCTCTAATAAATTAACGTTTAAGTTCACTACGAAAGGCCAATTCTGCTTGTTTGCCTTTACTTTGTATGAATTTGATTTTATTTCTGTGGTACCTATGCAGATTTCTTTGGGATATTTTCCTTTACCGCTTACCTATATCTGCTGCCGGCTGCCACTGCTTTGTAAATTTTCAATAGATTATAAGTGGTTATTAAAATATGTTATGTATAAGTGCAAAACTGAGTACTTTATCTCAATTGTAATACGTAGATCAACTTATCATCGAATATAATATAACCAGGTATTTTTATTAGCTAGTTTTACTGCCTTGGCAATACCTCAAGACCAATAACGATAGAGTGCAATTTATAGGGAAATATTTAAATGCTATGCTTTTATAGGTATAGGTGTTATGTTTAACCAGCAGGTATGGTATTATGCTACAAATGTTTATTTACATTGAGTTGGTAATCTTTTGGCACCAGTGCTGCTACGGCGTAGTCGTAACAGTCTATGGTTTCAACTCATTACGGCTGTTGCGCGCCTTGTCTAACAATTTGAGAGGTAAAAAAACGACCTTAGTAAATTACCATATTTTTAAGTAAAATTGACACTTTGCTATTATCTACCGGTCGGGCACCGCAGTAGAGTCAACGCCCTCAAACCATCCGGATCTAATTACGTAGTGTCATTAACATTGCAGAGACGGCACGTCCGCCTAGGAAATGGAATCGAATCATTAGTAGTTTGATTACAAAAAAGGCTTAATAGAAATATAATAACGCTCGACGGAGAAGAAATTGTAAAAAGATTGTAGAGCGATCGAATAATTGGCGGTTATTTGTCGATACGGTTTGGAGCGGGTAATGGGTTGGGACGCCTCGACGTGACTCCAGGGCCTTCTGGCGTCCTCTGCTCGGCCCACTTTGATATTACGATTTAGCGGAGTTTGCAGATAGATCTCTATGATTTACTGACGAGAATAAATGTATCCTATTTGTATTTTCCTCTCAGTGTGATAGGTTGGGACCTGCATGGAATACAAGCTATCAAATTTTAAGGTATTGAAACAATCGAAGCTGCCTATACATGCAGTGCTTATGTAGGTATGGGATTCATTTGATTATAACTTTAGTTCGTATTTTTCTGAATTGTCGAAATTAATCAACTATTTTACTTTCGTGAACATTTCTCTACCTGATAAAGCTCACAGAGGATTGTAAATTATGTTGAAACATTAAAACATAAAATTCCTCTTCAGTATTAATATACCATTTGTTTTTGTTTCGTTTGTGTTAGCTCTACCTATACTTGTGCATTAATAAATTGATATTTTCACGCCAAAATTTCACAATGCCTGCTTATGTAATGGCTTTGATCGTAAACAATTTAATCCATAAAAAATCTATAACAATTTTCTCGGCAATGCAACGGTTACTTACGAAATTTGCGTAAAGTCACCGCCTCGAAGCTTACGTTAATATTTTATTCTCAATGGAATTTCGATTTTTTAATCAATAAACAACCGTACGAGCGTGAAGTTCTATAGATAAAGGTTTACGTGATAACCTGGTTTTAGATTTTTTTCTTAAAAATAATGTTTACACGTAGGTACCTATTTATGTAAAGGTCAATGGGATGTTTTTATGTAGGAACAATTTAACATTAAATAATACAGATAACCTTCCAAAAAATTGTACGTGCGTCTCTATTTTGCCATTTGAGACAGTCCTTGTTTCATGGCCACTAAGTACCTTTAAAATACTCATTTTTTTTATGAGTCTATTAAATATCTCGGTTGAATAACAAAATAATATTATAATAAGTACAAAACATGAGTTTATTATTAATAAGGTTAAAGGAACCTGAATTAATATGGTTGAATCAAGGTAATGCAACAAGTCGAAATATGAAAAATATTAAATATTTTTTGTACATAGGCATTCTTGTGTTCTCTATTACAATACTCCTTAGTCACCTCTACTTCAAAGGTTATTTGTTGTTAATAGATCCCTTTCTTACTCGTCTTGTATTTTTAGAATCATGAGCAGACGGGCCGATTGGCGTGCTTGGTAAGATACCCTACGTGTCACGCACGTCACAGGCCGACTACGATTCTTACCTGGGACAAACATTTGTTTGTTTGTTCATGAACATGTTTGTCCCGAGTCTGGGTGTAATAGTCTATTTAGGTCAACAAACTTAACTAAAACTAACTTTAAAACTAGTATTTAGTTTATCAGATATTTGGTTTACACAGTACAAGATCTGCTTAGTTTCTGAAGCCACGTGTGAAGAATTTCCTAAAATTATACCTATGTTACTTTCTGCAAAATATACGCTCTTAATGCATTGCTTTCATTTCTTCTTATAAACAAGAAAATTCTAGGTATGTACTTATAGGTATTACTAGTGATGTATTCCCATGTTGCACAAATGCTAAGATCACTAATTTCATTCCTTTTAGAGTTAGAGCACCAATATTTTAGCTGGGTGCTCAAACGGGTACAAAAATTTAATTGAAGTACGGTAGCTTCTAGTTGAGATATTTAGTAAAAAATATCGATAATAATTAACAGTTTCATTTTACTCAATAAAAGGAAGTATTCCCGTTCGACCACCGATTTTTAGTGTGAAACGCATTAAACCTATTCCGCTTAGAGCACCAGTCAATATTTTAGGTTGGTTCTCATTTACTAGTGTAGAGAATTATCAGAAAGCAGACATAATCAGAGATTATTAGACGATTCACTTCAATTTCAGATAAATTATTTAAGCCCTACAGTTGTTACTAGATAGGTACATAGAGAATTTCAAAACATGATTAGTTTACTAAACTAATATAATTTTTATTTAATCTTATTTTTTTTATTTTTTTTATTAATCAAAATAGATACTTGCAATTTAGTATCTATTTTGATTACAAATATATAATTCCTTAAGATACCCGAAAAGAAATAACTAGTAAGTATATGCAATTTAGATAAACTATACTTTTCGTACAAAATGTGGTTTCTCCTACAAAATTACAAGTAAACTAACCAACCCTGTACATTCGACATAAACGAACACTGGTATCTATACGACTAATGCCCGGTTTCAGTATACAAAAACGAATCGTTTTGCTTACCAATGGTAGGTTTTTTTATCGCCAAACTGGACATATAGATCATTTCGTAAGCTAATTTTACCTGAGATAGCTACTTCCATATGGGAGGGTCTGCTATGCAAAGCTTTGAGGTATTTGCTTCATTATTAGTAAAGATATAAGAGTCTAAATCTTAATCGATAACGGTCCGTAAATTATTGAAACCGGGCATAACCGACCGATTGGTTAAAGTCGTTTTATGTTCCTTGATGAACTTATTGGTTGTCTACGTTTTGATGTCAATTGTAATATTTTTTTAAAGTCAGAGTATTTTTTGAATTAATCTTAGGCATTAGAAACAAGAAAATTGAGGAAATGTATACCGACATCTCTTTTTATATTTTTCATGGGGTGATAATGGTATAAGAGCTAGCAACGTCGCGAAAAAAAGAACTTTAGTAAGGCTGGTTTTTTGATATTTTCTTACGCATTAAAGCCTGATAGAGATGCGCCAAGTCTGGCAGCTGGGAGTGGTTGCGTTTGCTTTTGCGCATCCTATTTGTACTAGTGAAAATTTCGGATTTTTAACCCATTAAACCATTTTAGTACGAATAATTTTCTCTTCACCATTTTCTACAGCCTTTTAGCAACCTAAACTTAAATCGACAGAGCGTTATGTGGTTGCTAACTATGTGCCAGATGCTATTTTAGTTGTGAATCTTGTGAAAGCCATATTTTCTTCTAAACCATTTTCTAAGAGCTGAAATTTCAACATTATATAGTTATGCTATCAAAGAACCTAAAATTAATTTGCCAGACGGATATCTGGCTGCATAAGGGTACACAGACTAATTTAAGATCTGTTCAAGAACATTGTGTTAATCGAAAATAAACCTTATGTCATCGGGACAGGTTCCAAATTCAATTGTTTAATCTCAACCCACAATTTTACTTGAGCTTTGGTTGACTTTCTGAAATAAAAACCTTGGCTGCCTTCTTTCCACCAAAAAAGTGCGAGGAAGCTAAGCAGTGAGCGAGATTATACTTAAAGCTACGAAACTAATGTCAGAACCATGTACCGGAAGTGGAATTCGAGACCCAATCAATAGCAGCAATGAACAAAATGCTAACTTGAAAAAGTAAATTTTAAACCAGAACCATTCGAAGGAAAAAATAATATAACTTTATTTTCAAAATCAAAATAAATAAGTAATTTATTCAGGTTAGGCCCTGATAAGGCACTTATGAACGTTACAGTTGACTCTATCGACGATTCGAAATACACTTAAAACTGAGAAATCTCCGAAAATATGTTGTACTAGTTGTCCCCCGCTGTTTAACCCGCGTTCCCGGGATAAAAATTAGCCTATGTCCTTCTCCATACCATAGGCTATCTGCATGCCCAATTTCATGATGATCCGTTGAGTTGAATCGTTGAGGCGTGAAGGCGTAACAAATAAACAAACACACTTTCGCATTTATTATAATATTAGTTAGGAAGTTAGGATGTTAGGATTAGTTATCAATATTTTAATATACACTATGTATCAGTAAGTTGAATAGTTAGGCCGACTTGTTTGGCTCGACCTGTGTGCACACCTTAGTGCAGTTGCTATTTCACCCGTTACTAAAACTTTTAATTTATTAATACTGTAGGTGTAATTAAAGTGATAATTTTATTGTAAAATTACAACAATAAACCTATCGGGCACATGAGAAGTTTCTTGCGTCGCTTCTTCTCCTCATATTTTTTTTTTCATTTAGATAACACGGTGGTTTTTACTTTTTAAAATACTTTTTTTTTACTTTTATGTTATTTTATTCGTTGTATTCTTACCCTGTTCCTAATTATATGGAGTCGGTGCAATTTTTGCGCTGTTTCAATTCGACCATTCTATCCATTATCTATATCTATACTAATAATAATATTATAAAGAGGAAAGATTTGATTGTTTGTTTGTTTGTTTGTTTGTTTGCATTGAATAGGCTCCGAAAGTACTGAACCGATTTGAAAAATTCTTTCACTGTTGGGAAGCTACACTATCCCCGGGTGACATAGGCTATATTATATTTTCAAAAAAATTAGGGATCCTTACTAAATCTCCAATAATGTAACCCAAGGTGTAAAAAAATTACCTAAAATATTCATTACATCGCGTGCGCTGCGAAAACTATTGATGATAGAATAAAAAAATGTACTACGACTTTGCAGAACACATTATTATTTACAAAAAGTGTCGCGATACCATATGTCTAACTATTATAGTTATGCCACAATAAGGGTTTTTCTATTTTAAAATTTTAATTGAAATGCCGCCGCCGCCGCTAGAAATGTCTCTCTATTTGTATCTTGGTATTAATCCTTATCAAAATAAATTACTTCATATCCAAGACTGCTTCAAAACCTTTATATAACTTTTTGAATTATTCAATTCGGACATTCCATTCAAAAGATATCACGAGTTTAAAAATATAAGCATTAGCAGAAAAATCACGTCACGGGTACGGGCCGTACGGCAGGGAGTCAATCTCTTTGCGTGTGGCTCAGTGTTTGTAAAAAACGGCTTGACGGTAGGGTTGGCTAGGGAAGTGGGAAGGGGGAAGGGCAGGGCAGGGTAGGGTAGGATAGGGTAGGGTAGGGTAGGGTAGGTAGGGTAGGGTAGGGTAGGGTAGGGTAGGGTAGGGTAGGGTAGGGTAGGGTAGGGTAGGGTAGGGTAGGGTAGGGTAGGGTAGGGTAGGGCAGGGCAGGGCAGGGCAGGGCAGGGCAGGGCAGGGCAGGGCAGGGCAGGGCAGGGCAGGGCAGGGCAGGGCAGGGCAGGGCAGGGCAGGGCAGGGCAGGGCAGGGCAGGGCAGGGCAGGGCAGGGTAGGATAGGGTAGTGTAGCACAACAGGGTAGAGTAGGATAGGGTAGGGTAGCACCACAGGGTAGGGTAGGGTAGGGTAGGGTAGCTCCACAGGGTAGGGTAAGATAGGGTAGGGTAGCACCATAGGGTAGGGTAGCACCACGCGAACGAAGTCGCGCCGGGCAGCTAGTTATATATAAAATTCAAAGTCCTGACTGACTGACTGACTGACTGACTGATATATCAACGCACAGCCTAAACCGCTGGTCCTAGAGACATGAAATTTAGAGGTTGTATTCTTTGTGAAGTGTAGGTATCCACTAAGAAAGGGTTTTTCGAAATTCCACCCCTGAGGGGGTAAAATAGGGGATGAAAGTTTGTATGAAAGTCCGTCAGTTTCGAAGTTAGGATGTTCAAAATAAGTATTTAGGCTGACGATTGAAAATTAATTTATAGGTGTCTCAGCGTTTGTGATAATTCCACCCCCAAAGGGGGAAAAAAGGGTATGAAGTTGGGTAAGCAAGGCCTTCAATTCCACAAAAAACTCAACTAAATGTATTATTAAACAGTGTAGGTATCCAGTAAGGAAGGATTTTTGGAAATTTCACCCCTAAGGGGGTAAAATAGGGGATGAAAGTTTTAATGCAAGTCCGTCAGTTTTGAAGTTAGGATCTTCGAATTTTGTGTATAGGCTGACGATTGAAAATTAATGTAAAGTTATCTCAGCGTTTATGATAATTCCACCCCCGAAGAGGGAAAAGGGGACACTTAGACACCTGCAATCTTTGTCTGTGTGCCCTTTGGCATAGGCCTCCTCCAACTCCTTCCATATTGCCCTATCCTTAGCAATCCTCGTCCAAACCCTTCCTCCCGTTATTTCTATGTCATCTTTCCATCGTTTGTTCTGCCTTCCTCTTTTCCTTTTCCCATTTCCCAAAAAAAAAAAAAAAAATATTAAAGTGGAGATGGACAGGCCACACACTGAGAGGAAAAGACAAGAGGAGTAGAATGGTCACCACCTGGCATCCAAGAAATGGGAAAAGGAAAAGATTATAATTGCAAGGCCCTAAATACACGCTTTTCTACCCAGTTAGCGAAATATAGCGGGCGAGCGCAAAAAGTAAATTTACTTAGTGCTGCGCCATTTCTTGGAACTGCTTTAATTATTTCTGTTGTAATTTGATAAAATTTTTAGATCCTTAAGATAAACAATTTGGCATTAAAAACGCAAATTTCCAAAATTCCAAGTTAGCATAGTTCATTTCTGGTGTCTAAACAATTGAAACAAAGAAATTTCACTGTCATTAGTGACAACCAAGTGACGCCTCAGGGGTAGTCAACAGTTTTCTAGACAGTCTTATTATAATTTTAATAATAAATTCATAATGAAACAGTATAACTTATGTTTTTAATTTTTTTTTCACTACTAATATAGCATACGTAGTTGTAATACGTAAAGTAACACTCTGTCAATTTAAACTTAATTTGGTAAAAAAATTGTTAAAAAAAAGGACGGAGAAATTGATGAAAAAAAATTAAAAAATGTTTCAAACTCCGAAATTTTCACCAGCACAAACAGGATGCGCAGAAGGAAACGCAACCACTTCCGGCTGCCAGACTTGGTGCATCTCAATCAGGCTTCTATGAGCAAGTAAATATAAAAAAATCAGCCATACTAAAGTTCTTTCTCGAAAACGTTGGTAGCTCTCGTACCATAATAAGATAGAAGCAAATCAAATTATTGAATTTGCTTTTATCACCATATTTCATAGTCTGCAGACAGCAGTTTACGTTTTTTACACTCAGGCCTGCCTTTCTAAGATCACCCTTCAATAGGGTTGGGTTTCTTCCCGGGAATAAACCCAACTTCGAGTAAATTTCCAATTTAGTGGGAAAGAACCCGGGAATTTTCCCATTGGATGGGAAAATACTCAAATGGTCATATTTAGTAGATTTTGCGTATATAGCGAGAAATACCTTTACCAAATCGTTTGAATAACATTTAACAAGATTTCTATTAGGGTCATACTCATATCATACAATAAAAAAAAAAATAAAAAAAACGTGACGGAGTAGCGAGTTGTTTTTAAAAAAGCTACGTTTTGGGGTGTAAGGGTTGTGGTGGAAAGGCGGCAGCCCCACACAATTCCCATGCCGCCCAGTTTGGTGGTAGTACGTACTCGTCCGACTGGCTAGCGATCACCCTTGTGAGTGAATCTGTCGGGAAACAGTTCGCTTTGTTTCGACAGGGTTCACGAGCCAGCCCCCCTAGATTCGAAGTGTGCGGCATGTATGATGGTGGGGTCCTAGGATGCGATTTGGGCGATCTCTGATATGTGTGGCGTGTTGGGTTGACATAGGGGTCAGGGAGACCCGATGAAACTGCTGTTTGTTGGCCGGCCGCCGGCTAGTAGGGGACCCGATCCTGAGAATTACCTATAACCTCCGGGCCAATTGGCAGTCCTCCAAACCGTGCGCATAATCCCGACGAGTGTCTGTCCTGCCAGGGGAGGATACTAGAGTAAAAACAGACAGGCACTCCTGGGGAAAAGAACAAGAAAAAAGAGAAAAAGGTTTCCTTCAGCGGTACACCCTTCCACGTTTAGAATGGACTTTTGCAATATCAAGCGGTCAGTCAGTTCACAGTTATATCAATGCCATCCATCGCCATCTTGAGAGATATACAGATAACCTGCCCGATCGATACACCGTATCTTCACTATCCCAGCTAAAATCTCGAATATTTGTTCGTTCCAAAGGCCGGGGTGTGCATGTTTATCCGAGAGGGCATCTGCTGTTGTCGACGTCTGAATAACCTAGAAGACAGAGACCTGTCTACTCTCTGGTTGCGCGTGGATTACGCATGTGATATACGGGTGGACTGGTGTGCCTCTACAAGTCTCATCGCGGCGACACTGAGACAACTAGCGATGACGGTGGATTTAAGGCGATCATAGCTCAGTGGTAGTGACGTCGGATACCGAGACGAAGGTCCCGGATTCGAATCCTACAATGAGCTTGAGCTTTCGGTGAAGGAAAACCATAGCACGGTGGTAGGGTACTTTGAAATACTCATCTGGATGGCTACCACCCTCAAGTTGAAAATCTGTCGCCAAGCACCTATCGGTGTGTTCCGACAGCTGCACTTGAGAGCCAGGTCTTTCCAGGCGTTGTGTACTTACCACCTTCGCCCACATCATCACTTACCATTGTGATTGTGGTCAAACACAGGCCAATACAAAAAAAAAAAAGTCTCGCTTCTTTGAACGCGTCCAAGATGAGACCGACACTGTACCTCCATAACCGAGGTGATTGTCATGGTAGACTTTATAGCCCACCATAGCACAGAATGTTTAATAGTACTCGTAACCATAGTGAGTGGTTCGGTTCTTCGCGGACTGACCACGCAGGGAAAACCTCTTATGACTTAGCTTTCGTTACGAATACGCGAGCGCTTCCCTTATTTATTGCCACTAGATCACTCAGTCGACTCGTGTCACGATAGATCACGTGTGAAACCACAGCGCAGGATGCTAGTACCAGCGAAGAAGAGTTTATAGCGATGGAATTTATTGGAGAAGTGGATTGAGCTCAAAGACGTAAATATTTTTTTTGAATTACAGGTCGAAGAGAACAACTTTGGGGATGCAACTTCATGTGGTCTTCAGTATCGAAACCCGGTGGTAAAAATCTTGGTAGAAGGCCACATGCGGTTCTAGTACATGCAAAGTCCTTTCTGTCTGACAACTTTCAAGGATATGTTCTTGGAGATCAACGACCAGCTTGCTCTTCTGGAATATAACTTTATCAACCAAAATTCTTTAATTTCGGATGGATCCGCCGTGTACCGATGATAGACTTATCGGCGATGAGGAGTTGGTGAAGGCAAGGTCACAGGACTAACTTATTCTCGAAATGGTTCTATAAAATGAACACCGTAACCGTTTTATAATCGAAGCGCGCAGGACGTTGGGAGAATCCACACGTAACCCTTTTTTTCATGGGAATATCCCCATAGGATCCCCGAACACCTCGGGGTGAGCGGCCAGGTTATGCCAGGCTTGCACCCAAAACGCCACAATGGTCGCCACCTGCACTGTAAAGGGGGTGGGCTCTCGTGCAGCTAGAGCACGTGTGCACATGTACGACGCTTACATAGCCCGTCCCGGGTCCCGAGGGAGGTGTTGCAAGCGTCCATAGGATACGGTAACCGCTTACCAACAGGCGGGCCGTATGCTTGTTTGCTACCTAGGTAATATAAAAAAAAAGTGTGATAACTTCCTCCAAGGTCCGCGTAGGTGAAGTAGGTACATACAACAGCGAGTATGATTAAAATAACAATCAAATCCATCAACAAATATTTTTTTTGAGGATCATAAAGCCATTTGAGTATTTTCCCGCCGTTTGGGAATTTTCCCGTATTTTTCCATTCTTTTCCGTATTTTCCCGTATTTTTCTTTTCTTCCCAATATTTTTCTTTCCCTGCCCATCCCTACCCTTCAATGATCCACCTACTTACCGACATGATATCGGTTCGATTTCATAAAAAAATCTTTTGTAATAGGGCAAAAAACCTCGGTTTCTGGCAACCATGCTCTATGTACATAATGTGAGTAGGTACAATGAAATAATTAGCTAGTTCGGTAACGGGAGAATTTTTTATCGTTGCATATTGTATTGTGCGTAGGTAATTTAATATTTTTTTTGTAATAATCCTTCGATTTGTGATAAAAAAACGTTTTGTTCAAGAATCTACGAAGAAAAGACCGAGTAAAGTTATCATGATATCACTTTCCGAATGAAGATGGATTAGGTCACAACCATACCTATTATAGAATTAATTATTGTTTCTTATTTTCGTTGGTTATTTCGAAAATTAATCATATATAACAGAATTTAAGCTTTGATTGACGTTAAATTATAGACCTAAGTATTATTTTTATAAAAGTCAGAATCGTGTACACACTTTGAAGTGATTACGAAAATGTTTAGACTACTATCTCCAATAGCTTCTATGGATGTTTGTAACAGCTGAATTTGAATGCAATTTAGCTCTAAAATATACCATGAAGTAGATTATATACCTACTTTACGTACGTCCTAAGAATGACAATACTTCTCTATGATATGGGTAAAACAGAGCGAGCGACGATGTGAAGTGTACTTTATTGTAGACGAAGAGGATAACGATATACCCCCTTACTCATAAAGCGCTATTTAACCAATATACTGATTAAATAGTCACGTAAATAATGTCACATTATTTGACAATGACAATAGAGTGACGTTATTTACGTGACCCTTTAAGAGGTCGCATGCTAAATTTCGCTGATTTACGTGATTTTACAGACGTGTTTTTACGGTTAAAATACTGTATTTATATACATTTTAATGCGCAACATGAAATATCTTCTCGTAAATCAGCGAAATCGGCAAAAAAAATCATACGGCCTCTTAAACAGTCTATTAGTTAAATAACGTTTTATGAGTAACGGGGATAGTCTTTTACCCCCTTATTAATAAATAAAGTGTAAGTAAAGTATAGTAATACCTAGGTTTTAAATATATCCGTCACTTTCTAATGTTATATAAACAAAGAGTGTTGGGGCTATCTTAATACCTGGGTGTAACAAGACTGACTTAAACCTTATTTATTAATAAGGGGGTTAGAGTTTAAAATAACTTTATTAAGGTAAGGTGGTATAACCCGATATGGGTTAAGATATATAAAAGCCAATATTTTTCTGATGCCTACACAAGTTTTCTAGTAAGCAATTAAGTCATGCTTTAAATACTAACATTTCTACAACTTATATTCAGAATTATTCATTGCAGAGTGCCGTCACGATCGTTTTAAGTTAAAGTTTAAGAGGAAAATAAATTATTAATTAGTTTCTACGATTTGAAAGAAATAAACATAAGCTGTTTGTTGGAAAGTGTAAACTAGCAATCTGTTATCTTCGCATCTTAGCTAGTTATGTTAAATTTAATTACCTACCTCAAAACTAATTACCAAAGTTTTGGGGCAGCTCCCCCACGAAGCGGAAACGATGCATTTAGAAATATTACGTTTCAAACCTTTTCGAAACGTAAACCTTGTGTAAATAAATACAATAGACTCTTCTTTGTCTTGATATTTGTCTGAATCTTTGTTTTAGTTAAACCCAGGTACAAAATCACAATGCCGTTGTAAATTTGTTCTTGGAATAATGTACTAAATAAACCAAATATACAATTACCTCCAATGTTCACCTGCCCTTAAGTAATTCGTTAATTTTCAACCTCTTAGCTGGATACTTCTACCCAAAAAACATGATCTTTGTCTAAGAACTCATTGTTACCACATATAGCATTCCACGTAATATATTCAACAAAAAAAAACATAAAGGATAAAAGGAACCAAGGAAACAAAACAAAAAAAAACATAATTCAATAATATAAATATTGCATTTATTTCAACGAATTCTGCAAATATAACTGTAGATAATAATAATACTATTCAGTTTACAAGACTTTCAATCTTTCTCTATATAGACGATATTTTCGTCTAAAAAAATACCAAAGTATTCACTGGCTGGCACAGTTTTTTGTATCAAATAACTATTTAGTATAACGTCATCTCAATAACAGTAAATGCAGATCGCACATAATTAGGTTAAAATTAAATTATACAAATTAAAATAAAATTATTGGAAGTCGTACTGGAGGCAAATTCAATATCAAATTATACGCCAGTTGTGATGGCGTAAATACTATATACACGTCGAAACAAAATAATAATAGTAAAAAAAAGAACAAAAATAAATACAAACATAACAAAAATGCAAAGAAAAGTAATAACAAAAAGCGATATGCAAATAAACATGCTGAAAATCAAAATCAAACCGTATAGGTATAGGTACCCATTCTGTCAGAGTACATACATAATATCGGCATTATATTCGCTGTTATAAAGTGGTATATTTGCATTTGAAAGATCAATACAGACGTATAGAGTTGTTAGACGGAGACGGTAGGCTAAAAATTCAGAATAAATACAAGTGTAAGTATAACACCCGGGGCGCGTGCGGCGCGTCGAGTGCGCGTACGCACGGGAGGCGTCGCACGAGCTCGCAACCTGTGTACGTTCTACATTCAAACTTGAAGAAAATATTTGCATATCGCCTAACTCCCCAATTCAGAACCACTCTTATGTAAATGCGTCGGGAGAATAGCAAAAACTGCAGCCGGCGGGACCCCACACGACACCATAGACTTCATTATTATGTAAAACCCTATAGACACCTAATGTTATGCCTGTATATATTTTTGTACTTTCATACTCGCGCCATCGGCCGAGCGAAGATATGCGAACTAAATAATTAGATACAGTTATATCACAAGTTCTTAAGATGCCTCTACGAAACAAACAATATATTTATTTATATCTACCTATAGATAATAATTATCGAAATAAACATTACGAACCACGGTCGGAGACAATTTTACAGCAAACAAATGTTACATCTAGTAGTATACTTTTACACGTTTAACTATTTACAGTGGAGTTCAGAAATAATTTACAAAACACTTGGATCCTACAAGGCACCTTATTTAAATAGTTATATAGACTTCAGGCTTCGCTATGACTTTACATAATAACTAAAACGTTTAAATTCTCTAAAATATATAATTTGGTTTTCATTACAATCCTACAACAATTCGACAAGTCGCTAATACCTAATAGGAGTTTTAAATATGAACAACTAGGAAGAATAATATTATGCAACAGATTACTAGTCTATATACCTATGTGGTGTTGGCTTTCAATAGGTTTCTCGTAAACATAAAAAATAGAGTAAATATAATATACAATAAAGTAAACAACCGACTCAGATGTACAATTTCCGAGAAAGTTTTTTTGATTGGCGTCATTTGAATAATTGATTATTCATGTGGAGCAAAATGCATGTGCGCCAGATCGGTCTCATTAGATATACGACGTCCTTCACGCGTCCTAACTCCTACCATTGTTGTGTTTCGTTTGAATTTGAATAGTGGCGGGTTAGAGCGGGCCGCCCACCGACCCACCGGCCCGCCTCTCGCGGCGCGATGACAACGCGTGCCGTGCACCATCACACCACAACACACTACTTCGCATCGCAGCTGACAATAAAATTGACGTAATCGACACCATCACTAGTTCGTTTAACCTTTTAACTGAACCGAGAGAAATCTAAAGCACCCGAACCCGAGAAAAAAGGTCTATTTCACACTAATTTCCAACTTATATTATTATTTGAAGATTGAGTAATGTTTTTTACTGGTTCGGTCATGTTGCCACGCTTCGGGCAATAGGTACTTAGTAATTATTTGAATTACGAAATAATTTCTGAGATTGAATCGGCCGCGTACGTGCCGCTATTAGCTTTCGCATCGGACCGACCTGACTTGACGCATAATTTATCGTAAAATATTTTAAATATTTATACTGAGTTTCGATAAATGGATCATTACAACTCTATTGAAATACCAACACTGCATAGAGATACCGTAAAACTATTTCAGTTACACTTAAGCTTTATTTACAAAAGGACTCACTAATAGGAAAATAGCAACGACCGTCACGGCACTAATGAACTTCGCTCAATATGTCAAGAATCACTGGATCGAGCGTAGTTCGCCGCTGCGAGGTTCTACATGATATGATCCAAAGTCGCGTAGAGCTCGGAAGCACTAGGCGACAAAGACCGCGGTCAAGTGGTGCACTCACCGTTTCCGGCGAGTTGTGGCCGCAGGAACGCGTTGTGTAGCTCACCGCCGATGCCGCTCTCTAAGCGCGCCGCCATCTGCATGAGGGCGAGCGTGCCGTCATCACCGGCGCCTGCGCCGCTTTCGAGTCGCGCGCGCACCGCGGAGATGTGTCCACGCGTGAACACGTGATCTTGCACCGAGTATTTGTGACTATATTTGAAGTCACACACCCGACATTCCTCCGGCGGCGGCGCATCTGATACTTCAGACAGACCGGCCGCCAGTCGCGCCTTCTTCTCTTTGGCACGTGCATTTTGGAACCAAACTTGCACCACACGCTTGGGAAGCCCGATCTCACGTCCGAGCGCTTCGCACTCAGCCATCGTTGGCGTTTTATAATCGTTGAATAATGATTTCATTATTTTTACTTGTAGAGATGACATTTGAGTTCTATAGCGTTTACCAGGCTGCCTTTGTGATTGCTGCTGACCAGACATTGGTGATGTCGGTTCATCTTCTTCGTAGAACTCCATTGTTTCCGACGCAGTATCCGAGCGCTCGTCAGCATCTGAACCTGGACGTGACAGATCAACAGGCTTGCTGAGATCTAAAGGTATCTCTGATTTTCCATGTTCTGGTACTCTCTCAGATGATTCATTACTACCGCCGTTCTGTTGGGCGGCAGCTTGCGCTTGTAATTCATTTACATAGCGTTTCATTGACTCCTCACTGTACTGCTTGATAAATTTCTCCATGTCTGAGTGAAAAGGTGGAAAAATAGGGGGCAACATGGGAGCCCCCGCTTGCGAAAAATTTTGCTGCCGGTCACTTTGTTGGGAGCCAAAACTTGGTGTAGATTCCGTGCTGAGTTCCTCATCCGGTAATGCGTCAACATTAATTTCACCCCGCGCACACTGGTCTGCGTGTTTTGTACTCAAATGGCTTTCTAGTGCGCTTTTTACTTTGAACAATGCTGGACAAAAAGGACATCGTTTATTTATCACTTGTGCATGCGCACGAAACTGTCCTTTCCTCTCACGTGCTCGTGTATTTTGAAACCAAACTTGTACCACTCTTTTTTTTAGTCCAACCTCCCGTGCAATATTTTCTAGCATCTTTCGAGATGGATTTGATTCGATTTGGTATTTTTGGTAGAGGTAATCCAATTGTTCAGGCAAAATCGTTGTTCTCAAGCGTTTATCTTTTGGTTGTTCTCCAGTATCTATTTCCTCGTATTCATCAAATTTTCTTTTTGCAACCTGTTGATTTAAGGCAGCCACTAAAGGGTGGCGCGATTCTTCACTTCCGAGACTGGCATTTAGTTGCTGTAACTGAGCGTGTTGTTGTAAGATCCCAAAAGGGGAGTCTGGAGGGTAAGTGGGAAATAAATTTGGGTTCATTATGTGAACTAGCTGATGTTCTCGCCATAAATCAAATCGAGGAAAGACTAGGTTGCATTTATCACACTGAAAATTTCCATCTTTTTCTTCTCTGGGCGTATGCGATAACGGTGTTACTGGAGTTAAAGGGGCAGGAGGCGCCGGAGAGACAGGGTAAGTAGGAGCAGCCGGAGTAGGAGTGCGAGGTGGTGCTGGTGAAACAGGCACATGAGGCGGATGATGTTCCACTGTGCTTGAGTTTGAATCTTCACTACTTAATGTAGCGGCTACTTGTGCTGCAGCTGCCTGAGCCTGCGCAGATCGTTTAGCATCCTCTTCCTTAAAACAATGCGTCTTTTGATGTCTTATTAATTCGTAATATCGTTGAAATACTAATTGGCACTTCTTGCATTGATAGTTAAGACCTGGAGTGCGTTGAAACCTATTAGCATCATCTGTAGCACCCGCAGGCGGTTCCGCTGCAGGTTGATTTTCATATACTTTTCTTGCTTTTTGTCGAGCATTTTGGAACCAAACCACGATCACTCTTGGACTCAGCCCTAATAGCTTTGAAAGATATTCTAAATCATCGTCCTTAGGATATGCATTGTTCTCAAAAAACTCTTGTAGAACCTTGATTTGGTAGTCAGTAAATCTAGTTCTGTTGGCGCGTTTGCCAGAAGACCCCGAGCTGTTGGATCCGTTCGAGTTGCCCCCGGAAAGTCCGAAATCGGCCGGCCCTCTGCCAGGACTGAGGCTGCGATTTGGGGTCAAAGGTAGGACGTTCGGGGGCGCGGAGTTTGGGGACGTGAAATTTGGATTTATTTTTGGTGGCAACATTGACGGATGAGGAGGCTGCGGTATGCTCGTAGCTGGAATCGAGTCTAGTTGTGATTGAATCAAAGAGTTCAATGATAAATGCGTTGGTGTTTGTGGTCTCGATATGTTATGTTGGTGGTCAGAAATCATTTGACTCGGGGCCGGACTTTGAGAAGGGGCCTGAGGAAAAATAAAGCTTTTGTCCTCTTGATGTCTGTCCTCATATGATATATATTTTTCTTCCATTGTTAGCTCATCATTTGGTTCCGATTTAACTTCATGTGGGATCATCGTTGTCGGTTCTTCAATTTTTGCTTTTTTTTCAGGAGGTGGTTTCCCTTCATCAGAGCTAGCAGAGGAATCTAAGGGAGTGACTTTGGCTTCACCTGTCTTTTCATACTCTTCTAGGTTGAGAGTTGTAGAGGGCGGATTGTTGAAGTTGTAAGGTGAATCCTTATTACGCTGACGTTCTTTAAAGAGCGTGTTTCTGAACCAGTGTTTGATTACCTTAGTTGCCAGTCCAGATTGTTTGGCCATTTTAGCGATTGCTTCATCGCTCGGTGAATTATTGATGTCGAAATGAGCCCGTAATATTTTGAGTTGTTCGTCAGTGATCCGGGTACGAGCTCGTTTTTGTCCAGCTGCAGCATTAGCCTGCAAACAAAAGAAAAATGATAAAATAAAGCCTATAAAGTCACAAACACACGATGAATTTAATACAGTATTAACTAACAAAATAGTTTTCAAATCTAAAAACTTGTATTATTTTGACCCCACCAGTATCTTCAGGTAACTTGCAATAATAATAGTACTAGTTTTTAATAATTCTTCACCCTAGACCATTAACAATAGAACGTTTGTAGCTTTGTGCAAACAGATAGCTAACGTCAAATCACCACGCTTATCTTACAAAAGCTTATGGATATCCTTCTTGCTTGTAATCGAATTTACACAGTAACTGACAAAAAATAATCACCTCGTGTTTACACGCGGTAAGCAATTCTAAATTCGTGATAATATTTTTTTTTTCCAAATATTGGAAAATTTCATCAGTTATATGAATTCCATAGTACATACAAGTAATAGTTTGGGATCAGATAGCCGTGTGTAAAGAATGTATCAGGTTAATATTATTATGAATTTTATCAGTAGGTACGTGAGATGTTAATTTAGGAAAAACATTTTTTTAGTAAATAAAAACCGACCGTCTTTAGACGTATAATTTAATTTTAGTTAAGAGTTCAATATCTGTTATAAAGTAAGCAAAAACTTATAGAAATCTCAAGCAGCACTACCTACCCCAATACAGACTGTCACAATTCTCCGGTTTAATACCTTATGTGGGAGATTGTTATAAATAAATGAATAAGAATAATCTAATAATCCTAGAACTATCATTCCAATTCCGATAATTATCGTAAATGAAGTTAAATTATACGCTTTATGTCACCGTATTTTTGTGAAAACCGTTATTTTATAATCTACCTAGCGAGATTATAAACTCCCCGATATATTGTGAACTGTACCATACTGCTTACAATATAACGTATTCATTTTCCATAGTTTATAATCTAACGTTGTCAAATCGGCACATTGTGAACCGTCTCTGATTGGTCAGTCTTGGCAGTAGATCGTTCTGTATTTATAGAGTTAGAAAACATACATAGGAATTAAATAAAAGAAATGCACATTTAATTGTTTGAGATCAAAATTAAATATGTCATTTTTTTTAAGAAACTATAAAAACAATCAACTACGTTACGTATCGCTAAATATGGTGGCGCGGGACACATGACGTTTAACTAATCAGCGCGCAAGGTGCGTTACGACGCATTCAAACTCAGTTTACAATATGACGGTTTGTCATGGATAGATTATAAACTATTGGAAATTAATACGTTATATTGTAAGCAGTATGATACAGTTCACAATTTATCGGGGAGTTTATAATCTCGCTAGGTAGATTATAAACTAACGGTTTTCACAAAAATACGGTGACATATATAGCATCGCGGGTGAATCCACGGGGCACAGCTAGTATATACACCTATATCAATACTATTAAAAGAATTAAGAAACGAGTGACGATTAAAAATACTTGGAATGAGTTCATTTCCTAAAGATCATTTGAATATGAATAATTTTTAGAAATTACCAGTCGAGTTTTGTAATATTTTTGCAAAAAATCAAAGTAACTGTTGTGATCTTTGATTTTGGGCTAAAATACTTGGCACAATAACGTCACTCATTATAAATACTTTTTTCTGAAAACGTTAAAAAAAAAAGAACAAGAATACTAATCATTTCTTCAACGTAATAGTTAAAGTGGTATTCGATTACCGTTAAACATCTTACTTCGTATAAATTATTCAAAAACTAGTCATAACTTTTATTTTATTAATTTGTAATCGTATAATATTTGTAGTTGTCACATGATATTGTGGTATTCTTTATACTTAGACAATTTTAAACTGTATGACATCATAATATCTGATAGTTTCCTAAGATGATGTTCATAGATTATACACATAATTGATACTGGTTTCTCTTTACATTAAAACAGTCATACTTAACAAGATGATCAACGATTATGATAATTTGCGTAAACAACTGAGGTTAATGTATAATGAGATTGATCATGAGTAACTTTGAAATAAATAATATTGTTATTGAATACTCTACATGTATATCTGTAGTTACAGATATATTTCCTTTTAAATTAAAATCGGCTATTATTTATTTATTTATTGTAGGAAGACCAACAGCTGTACAATAGCAAACTTAAAGTACTAAGTATAACTTTATCATAAGGGGACCAAATTATCAAAATTCCTAATTATAGGCGCGTATTATTTAATAATTATAAATAATCGATTGATGATTAGTTACTGACCTGCTGCTGTTGCTGTAACATCTGTTGTTGTTTGAGCTGTGCGTCGTGCGCGAAGGGCATGGTGTCGAAGGGCGGCGGTGGCAGCATCAGAGGCACCAGCGGCGGCTGGAGGTTCATCGCCGCCAACGCGCCAACGTTCAACCCCAGTGGTAGGCCCAGCGACAACATCTGGGCAACCATTGGATGTAGTTGGCCCAACTGTTGTTGTAACTGCAGCATGTTTAGCGCCGCCTGCATCTCTTGTACTTGGGCAGCGAGCAAGGCTCCAGCCTGAGCCTCATTGTTCGCTCCGTTTCCATTATCATTGAAGCTACTGTTATCTCCGCGCGGCGAAGGCGACCTCTCACCCTGTGGCGCCGGAGAAGCCGCGCGTGGCGAATTCGGAGCACCAGATTTCCTTTCATATTCAGATTTGAACTGCTCTGCGAACTGTTCCAAAAACTCCAACGGCACTTTGTCTTTATGCACTTCTTCACAATGAGTTTTTAAAACAAACACACTAGAAAACTCCTTGTTGCAATGTTGGCAAGTAGATTTCGTTTCACCATCCGGAGGTTTTTCTTCAGGAGGCGGTGGCGGTGGACTTGGCACTCGTGGCATTTCACGTTCTTCCTGTAGTTTTCGCCGCTGGTTTTCATTGTATTGCATAACGAGATCGAAGCCGAAGGTCTCTAGAAGTTGTTTATACATTTGTGAGTTTCGTTTGGGCGGATTGCCCTTCGCGACCATCTCGTCTATTGCGGCCGCTTCTGCGTCACCTAGCGGCGAATGCGCCCGCGCATCGCCAAACGGGCATGAGGTCGCACGATGTGCGTCGAGTAACTCCCCGGTAGGAAATGACGCGTGACAGCGCTCGCACAAGGCGCTACCTGGGCGCGGGGATCGCGGACTACCTGGTCGCGCGGGGGGTGACGAACGCGGTCCCCCACTGCTTGTAGATGAAGGGGATGTATTTTTAGGCGACAACACGTCTTGTAAAATTTTGGCGGGGTCGTTTCTGTCCGGTTGCTCTACTAAAGGCCGTGACAAATCCACGTGTCCCGCTGCGGCTAGCTCCTGTAACTTGCCCGCTCGAGTTTGATGTAAAACGGATCTCATATGTATATCGAGCGTGCTTCCTTGAGTATATGCCACTTTGCAGATATTACATTTGTAGCGTTTACGGTCGTCCTCCTCACTCGAGGTACTTTTAGGTGTAAGTGTAAGATTTGAGGGCGCAGACCCAGCTCCAGGCGATACGGGAGGATTGTTATTGTTCTGTTGTTCTTGCATAGCTCTCTTCAATTTGTGTAAGTGGCTTACGCTGTTGTAATGAACCAGCAATATATTTTTCTGCGTGAATGACTCTTTACACACGTCACATTTGAATGGTCTATTAGGGTCAAGATATTTCTCCATCGGATAAGTTAGTTTCTCTCCTTTTCTATGTAGAAGTGTTTTATTATGAGCTGTCAAATAAGACTGGCGAGTAAATGCTACTTTACATCGATGACACTTGTACTTTCTATTAGGATCATTGTAGGAATCTTCTGCCATAGCTTGAGAGTTCAAATAATCTTCTAAGAATTGTTGATCTTTGTAAATTATCGAGTCATCTGAATTTTCCGCATCATTGTGACCCGATTCATCAGCAACAGTAGCACTTGAATCTCTGTCTTCTAAGTCAGCCAAGTCATCGTCAGGAGTCCTGATTGCTTCTTTACGTAAGAGTTCTGCAGTTGCCGCATCCAAGGCTGTGCTTTGATTTGCTTGTAATAAAGGATTTGATGCAAGGCTTCTTTTAAAGGCGGCCAGTTCTTCTTCAGATAGTTCAGAATGAGAACTTTCAACATGTTTTTGCAGAGCTAAAACAGACCTGAAGCTTCGCCCACATAAAACACATTTGGTGGCGTCTCTTATAACATGATATTGAGAATGTAGTTGCAATTTTTCTATTGTTTTGAATGCAAGGCTACATTGATTACATCGATATTTGTAAACATGTTTTTCAGATACTGACATATTTGCAATGGAGTTACGAGCATGTGCTTCTCTGAAATGGTTTTGTAAGGCATGCGCTGCTTCAAAGTATCTATTACATCCTTTTTTCCAACAAACGTATCCCGGGCCTTGAGGAGTTTGTTTCAGTTCTAAATGTCCAGACTCATTTTGATGTTGACAAAGTTCATCGACATTACGGAAGGTTCGGTTGCAGGTTGAACATCTCTCTGTCTCGCCATCTACACTGCCCTCCGATCTTGGTGAAGATATTTCTCGTTCATCATCACCTTGTCGCGAATCTTCTCTCTGTGATTGAGCTCCACCGTTTAGCCAATGACTTTGGTCTACGAGTAACAATAATCTTTGCAGCCCCTCGGAATTGACCGAATGAATTTGCATGACGTGACGTTCTAGGGCCGGTCGCTCCTTGAATGCATCTTGACAAAGAGGACAAATGAAATGTCGTCCAGTATCACCATGTATAGAAGTGACGTGGGCGTGAAGGCGAGGCTCGCTCGTACAACTAAAGTTGCAATAAGGACAGGCATGAGGCCCGGGTGTTTCGCGCTCTTCATCTCTTTCACTTGATCCTTGTTGAGGTTGATGTTGTGATTGTTGCTGAACCTGTTGTTGTTGTTGCTGCTGTTGTTGTTGTAGTTGTTGCTGTTGCTGGTGTGCTTCCAAAAATCGCATCATTTTTTGTTCTTGTGTCAATTCAGGCTTCTGATCGATCGGTTCTTTAGAATCTGGTAACAAAACAATAAGTTAAAATACATTTATTTACTGACGAATTACTTTTAGTATAAACAATATTCGACGAACCTCCTGCTACGGAATCTGCAAACCGAATGGATACTGATCTATTCGCTGTAAGTCCACAATGTCTACCTACGTCTACGTGAGATTTATCTACAAAAAAGGTTATTTCTATAAATGAAGCTCACTATTGTTCGGTGCGAGCGTTTGTTACTTTTCTGAATTGAAGTTAAAAATAAAATTCTTCTCTTTTATATTATTAGTCGGACTCGTTTTGTTTGCGACGTCCCGGCAAGACAAAGGTATCGCTCTATCCATCCCGTACGCACACATACACAGATGTATTAATGCTAACGTAACAAGTATATTGTAATTTTGCACACAAAGGAGATACAGGACGAGCAAACAATCATTGTTCATTATTACAAAAGGTTTCGAATATTTCGTTTCGCATCGGATCAAATGCATTGGGAGAGTTGACGTATACGACGATGAGTGTGAGCGAGATCGATATACTTAAGATACATATGTGAGTGTGCAATTATTATTTGACCAAGGATAAGTCCGCGGCAGCGTGTGAAAGACGCTGGGCCGCATTGTTTACGCTCAAATAAGGAAGGTGAAAGAAACGGCCGATTTGGGGAGCTCACAGATTCGTTATTTAATGCAATGTTACAATTATACTTTATTAGATGAGCAACTGATGGCCTGTCCGGCTATTGTATTCGGCTAAAATTAACAGAGAAAAAAATTAAGCCGAAGCGAATCCAACGAATCAAATTCTGGATTAGCATATATAATACTTTTAAACCAGAAAAGTTATACTAATACTGCGGGACGGTAACAAAGTTACACATTATTTTGTCTGCTTTAACCGTCAATATCTTTTTTTTCCCATGGAATCCAGACTTGGTGTCATACAATGAAATGATGCCCTCGATGTGGCCAACAATCTCCACCATAGCTCATAGTGCTACATTCTGGGGACGCGTTTCATATAACATGACCCAATGTCCTTTACCAAAGTTCTTTCAGTAAAATATTAAATACGTAATTGAGAAACACCAGTGAATAGGTTAGCGAAATCAAAAAATCACCATATTTTTGAGGCAAAATATTGTCCAAGGGAGCTTGGATTTTCAATTAATTAAAACAGGGAATTATCTCACAGTTCAACGGAGCTGAAACCTGTCGGGCCCCTGTTTGGGAACCCGTTCTATAGTTTTAAGCAGTTAAAACCGTTACATCTAATGAAGGGGTGAGGGATAAGTAAATCTGAGTACGTAATAATAATCATAGCGCAACTGACCCTAATTCCCGACTGGAGTGACCAGTGAATGTAATTATTTATGATGTAGAATCGCCGACCCACAGTCTGGTAGGAGCATAGAACAATGGCCAGGTAAAGGGACCTTGTCTGCATAAATGCGATCTCTGACGCTTTTTGTCAATGGACAAAGGGTCTTTTCTAAGGAAACACCACATCGTTATAGCGTCGTAAAGTAAGTATTGTGCAGTGTGAGTTTTGTTTTGCGAGATTTAGGTCAGAATTTTTACAATGTGGCGTCATGGATACAATGGGAGCTTGCATGTTTTACAGTCTCCGAGGCCCGGTGTTGCGAACGACTTTAGATTTCAAAAATAAATATAAAATTCATGTCTTAAATTATTTTAACTTTTAACGTATTTACCAACATACCAGTTAAATTCATGGCGAAAGAAAATCACTTGCTCAATGTCTAATTGCAAATAATTACCTTGGCGAATGGGTTGCTTGATTATTAAGAATTATTCAAACATATTGAGCAATTACTTAAAAATTTGTTTTCATCAGATTAACGTTGGAGTCGTTTACGTATTTTAAATTATAATTGGGTATTAGTAAGCTTGAAAAATACGACATTCTGGCTAAAGCGCGAGTTGTATAAAGATAGAATGGATTGAAATGAGAACTGGTTTTTATTCAGGTTTTAATTGTATAGATGATGGGGATCGCTACTAATGAATCAGCAGCCGAGGGGCAAACTGGCCGGGGGAAGGGGGCGGGGGGTGTGAGACAGATTCAAAGCTATCTAGAAGTCGAAGGGCAGAAAATAGATTCACTTGTTTTTGTGTCTTAGATACTCAAGCGCTCGTGTATTTAAATGTATGCAACGTGCGCATTTATTTTACTGTTGTGTTTTACTAAAATCCTTAGCAATACGAAACAAAAATTTTATATCAAAATTGATCGTTTAAAACAGCTCTCTCGATAAGGTGAAAATAAGTAATAAGCATAAACATGAGGTGCACAATGGTGTAAGCCGGATTTCTTTCGCCTCCACATTTCTCTCAGAGTTTATCGTATTTCACCGTGGCTATAAACATGCGACGGGCGATGTGGCCGGCGACATTGTAAGATGATGTAGCAGCCTCATCACAAGGGGGCAATCATCCTTAATGCGCGACCGCCACATACGTAATGCGAGTCATTGTCCCGCGTGCGGTACTTATGGAAAATTCGCGTTCTCAATTCAAATCTTCAGTCCGTCTCCCTCACTCGCGGGGCGGAGCCGCCTCCGACCAATGACGGCATCCGACTGTGGCGACACCGTGTAAGGCGTAAGTTATTAAAGAAACCTGTTCTAATGTTGCGCGCTTTAAATTAAATTTTGTCCGTGTGTAATTATCTCATTATTGTGATTACGAATTCTCCGCTAAATGCTCATCGCTTAAAATGGAGATTGCTTCTTAGATTGAACACGGAGTGACGGTCACGCGGTAATATGAAGGCCCAACTTGCGACAACTCAACATATTATTTACTAACATCTTTCACCCACAAAGCACACAAATTAACTAAAAACGTTATATGTTTATTGACACGATCAACTGAAAGAAGTTCAGTATGAAAAAAAACGCAGAACAAAATTGATTAAGGAACGAATCGGTTTAAATTGGAAACCGATAGTGACGTTTCGAAATCACATTCATAAGTTGACTCAAGTCTTACATTATCGATACGAACGTCGGTAATAGTTTTGGTTGAATTAATTTTAATGGAATTTTTACGCTTTATAGAATAAAAATGTTACGAAATGTGTTTAGTACAGTAGTAATAAATAATAATTTATTTTGACGTCGCATTCGCTTATTGATAGCAAAAAAGGCTGTTAGCGACATCTAGCGAGAAGTAGAAAAAAGTAAACAAGGTGCGCACGCGCATCTAATCGGTCTTCGATCGTGAATTTGCTTTGAACCGGTATCTATTTTTAGACAAGACTTTTTGGGTAGCTATTCAATATATCAATCACTCTTACTTTGATATTATTGTGTTATGGACTGTTAATCTGGTGAGGTGTATTATATAGCCACTAATTACTATTTCGCTGTATCTTATGAAGATAATGCCTCGAGGAAGTAATGCACACTAACAATGGAGCTGTCACGGTTGACAAAATATTGGCAGACAAATAAGCAATTTCCTTATTAACACTCTAGTGAACATGAAAAGACAAACGTTTAGTAAAAAAAATATAAAATAAAACAATTAAAACATTTTCAGTACATATTCCAATTGGTCTCCATAACGGACTAGTCGAAGGTTCGTCGAACATGTTACCTTTCTTATGTAATTACTCACCGTTGTCTTGTTGATCATATGGACTGGTCAGTTCCGGTGGTTGAGGGATAACTTGGAAGAGCTCTGCGACATCAGGGGTGGGATCTTTGCCTTCAGATCGCCTTTGCAATTGATGAATTTGTTCCATCTGTAAATGCTTCACCGAGCGCACGTGTTGTAAAAGTGGCAAACGATGAGGAGCACTGAAGCCACATAGAGCACATCGGTACACTCGAGGCCGTTCACGAGGAATACGGGATGCACACTCCCGGAGATGCCTCAATAATAGAGCAGCGGCTTCATGCCTCCCTCCCGCTGCGTGAAGTTGAAGTTTATGAGCAGAATTTGTATAGTAGTCGCAAGAACAGCACCGAACTTGCACACCCCCAACACCTGCACCCCCTGTACCTACACCACCACAAAATTTTAATTTCCACTCATTTCGTGGTCCTCCTTCTTTAACATGATTGACGTGCTGTAACCTTTGCAAGTGTTTGTCAGTTTTGCAGTGTAGTTGAAAGTTTGCTTTCAAGTTTGTCTTGTATGTACACAGTTTGCAAACGTAATGTCCAGCCACCAGGGCTAAAATCTCTTGTTCTCTAATTTTCGTACGGTCTTGCGCCAAATGATGGCCAAGCGCTTCTAAGGAGTCTGTTGAGAAACAGTTGCAGATGCAGCAGTGGAAGGTCCTCTCCGGTTCTGGATCAGCCGGTTCAGGTGGGGGCTCCATTGCCTCAGGGTTTAAGCCAACATCGAGATGAGCTCCTAATTCTGGTGGTGATGGTCCGGGTCCACCAGTCATTAGTTGTATCATTAAAGCTTGATTATATGCCATATCTGCTAAAGCTGCCTCTGGATTTTGTGGCGGCGCGTCACTTCCGTGGAAGTGTAACAAACTTTCCAGCTGCTGCTGGCTCTGTTGTCTATGATGTAACGCAGAAAGTGTTTGCATATGTTTAACATTTTGCTGGAGAACGAGCATGTTATGCGTATGCTTTTCAGAAGTCATATGTATTCTCAAATTGCGTGCAACATTTGTTTCATAATTACAAACGTCACATCGAAAGGTAGGCTTTGGCTTTTGACCTAAAGGAGAATGGTGTGGTAATGGTGGCTTATGTGCACCTGGAGGAGTATGTTGAGGTGGAGGAGGTAGACTGCTTTCTCCAGGGTTGCCACCGTTTTGCAGTTCTTGCATGTTGTTTAAATGCTTGTCTGATTGCATGTGTATACTTAGGTTTCCCTTAGTTGTAGTAGAGTAATTGCAAACTTCGCAACGATATGGTTTGTACCCACAGGTATACGTCTCACCGCGAGCCAGCCGTGGGTGTGGTTGACCAGCTATACAGTAAATGCAACTCGTTTCAGCTTCGGGATGTTTCTCTTTCATATGTATTTCTAACGTTTCTTGATATTTGTAATGCCAATTGCATTTTGGACATTTTAATGTTTTACAGGAATTTCGACTATGCATTCCGGCCAGCGGACCACCTAGTCTTCCAGAATTCAAGATAAGTTCACATTTTGGACAGTCAGCACCAGACGGACGTCCACCAAGGTGGTCTGGACATACTCCTATCGTCGTTCCAGACAAGAAGGCAGGAGGGGTAGATTGGAACGGTGGGGAAGAATTTGGGCTGACGCGTGGCTGTACTGACGCATTTATGGTATGAGGATGCGCCACTGAGATCAAGGAATGTTGAGGAACCAAAGATTCGGCAATTGATCGAGGCGGTCTCCATGCACCCGGGCTTGGTCTTCTATCTTCGCAAGATCCATTAGGTAGCATAGAATCATTGTCTCTGTCAGGAGTCATCATCATGTCTGGTCGTTTGTCAATGGAAGGACTCGACAATTCGGACATGTTAGGGCTACCTGACGCTGATACACGAGGAGCTGCAGCACCTACAGGTTCTAAAAATGAGACTAGTGGTTCTTTATCCTTCCCAACGCATTGAATAATAGCTGAAGCATTTTCTCTCGATAAGGCGTCTCTTTCAGTGTCAAGTAATGATAAACTATGGTCTGATTGGGCGTGAGCTACGAAAGACTTAGCATAGCCAAAACTCAATTTACATATAAAACACATAAGAATAGGTTTCACTGGCACGCTAACAGGGCACTCAGCAGATGGAGATGGCGGTCTCTGAGCGTCCTTTCCTCCACGAAAACTGAACACTCGGTAGCTATGCATCACTGGGGCGTCGGGCCGTGCCCGCGCTCGTTCGACAGCAAGTCTTCCATACAACGCGCCATATAACGAAGGATTTCTCGACACGTAAAACGCGCTCGCTATTTGTGGGAAGTCAAGCCTCTCGACTACGTTGCTGTCGCGGCTGTCTACAATGCAACCAGGTTCAATTTTGGGCAAGTCAGATAGGCTAGTCTCTCCTTCTGATAGTTCAGGATCCTCAATAATATAAGCGGAACCGTCTGGGTTGTAGACGATTTTGCCGTCGAAGCGCTCGACGTCCGAGGAGAGCGGTGGGGAATCTCGTCGCGATGTGAGGTCGACGGCGTCTGGAGCTGCCGGGGGCGAGGTGGGCGCGGGAGCGGAGGAGGGTGCGGGCGTGGGTGCCGCAGGTGCCGCGGGTGCGTTACGCGGCTCCTCCTCGGGGCTCATGTCGCCGTCGTCGTCGTCAGGTTCGAGCGCAGCTGAACTCTGCGGATCGTCGCGCTTGCGGCGCCGCTTGCGCTCCGGAGGCGGGCCGCTAGCGGGGCCGCCGGGCTGCAGCGGCGTGGGCATGGCGCCGGGCGTCAAAGGCCGGCATCACATGCTCTCCTGCAACAATTATAAAATCGCATGTTACTCTTGACTGTAAAACTATTGGAGTCAAGTCCTATCAAATAATTCTTGTGGCATGGTATTGGCAAAATTGTTATAACAATAATAACAGGCTATAAATTAAGCCATCAACCTTTTATGTGACGGTAATTTATCAAATGGAATATCATTAAAGGGTAAATTTCTCGCAGACCAACCCAACTATTCCAAATGGTAAATAAATCTATCGACAATCAATCACCTATTTCTCACGGGCTAGTTTCACCTAGTTAACTGAAGGTGACCGTTGAATAGATTTGTATCGGGCGACATCACAGCCGGAAGTAGGTGGAGCGATCGTTTGTGTCACTCCGTTTTGTTTTCCCAACTTAAAATCTATTAGGTCACCTATTCTTATTGGGCGACTTGTCGATAATCTCATGTGAAATTAAATATTTATCAAAATAGGCATTTATAACGGACACTCGAGTCCTTAATACCATTTAAAAGATATCAGATAAAACGTAAGTTCCCATAGGTAAGACTCCATACCGTAGGTATCACACATGCCTCAAATTAGAATACATAGTAATCGTTATCAAACCGACATTTGCGCAAACAACTGCGATCAATTTATCCATTTGACAGGCTGTCAACGCTGTCAATACTGACACTATTACAATTAAGCAACCAACGAACTCAGAACTCAACAAATATAAAATTTATCATCTTAAAGTAATTCATCATTGAAATATATTCCTTATATCCTGTTAATAAAGCATATGAGAGTGGTGGACTTATTATGATGTAGCTTGATAAAGTAAACAGACAATCTAGAATAAAAATTCGTTAAAAACGAGATTAAGCCGTCATCTCCGTTATCTAGAGTGTTATCAGCGATACTTGTCCTACAAATACCTAACGAGAACTACAATAATATATTTATTTAGTTGACAGCATTTAGATAAATCGAAGAAACTGTCACATGAAGTAAAAAAATAATTGATAGTAATCTAAGGAATTTAATAAAGTTATTTTATTCAGTTCATGCAACGTAACTTCTGATGCTAACTATTAAAAAGGTGCACACCATTCTAGGAAATTGCGTAGATTGTAAAAAGATGTCTAAGAAATAATATAAATTACACCACTAACAATCTACATAATTAATTCGTTGTCATTAAAATGTTCTAGAAATATTATTTTGTTTTCGGGATTGAACCTTTTATTTTATTTCTGGTTATGGTCTTAATTTGGGCTCAGCTGCATCCAAATCCGTTCAGCCATTACACTGAGTAACTAACACCCGTATTATAAGCATCGCGAAAATTTCTGAAAACTGTCGCAGTTATATTGTTATTGGTAAGGTTAATCTAAAAAACAAATAAAAATTGAAGAAGGACAATTTATGAGAGAACGTCGGATGATGCCATCTCTAAAATCTGGCAACCAGAACAAGAAACGCGGTATTTCTGAATTTTGGAACATGGAACCGGACATGTTAACAATGCTTTTTTTAAATTACTCAGTAAATAAAAAATTGTTTTGATTGTTGCGACTTGAAAGCTTTTAAACCAAAAAAAGATCCCCCGTTCGGACGCTCTTCGGACGCCCTCTAAACTAGGACAAATCCGGGGAAACCCGGACGGATGGCAACCATAGATGATCCTATCGAGTGGTAGTAAGAAGCACGTGTGTAGCAAAATATGTTAATTTACGTGTCTGTATAAATAATTAATTATAAATACCTACTTTGAAAAACGGATCTTCATCGACAAGAATAAGGAGAAGTCATACAGATTTTCACCTTCTCTCATTTACACATTTTTTTTAGATATTTTTAGTGCAAATATAATATTGCAGTTAGAAATATTTTCGATTATATTCCAGTTAAAAGATCCTATTGGATTTGAATAGTTATATGATGAATAATTAAGTATGTTGTATATTTTCCTCGACTATCATTCCGGTATTAATGAGCAATCCAATTATAAGGAATCGAGTTAAGAAATTTCGTGCGAACAGATTGACTAATTTAAATTGTGCAATCATTAATATAATAATCACTGACTAATGAATGATAAACCAGGATGTGTTAATGATAACGTTATAAAATAGCCACAGATTCGGAACCATAAACTTACACCGGATGTGGACATTGATAAAGTTTGCATATAAATTGGTATTTTCGGTAACGAGTGACCTTGAGTTTTTTATAAATTATTATGATCAACCACACCTATGTTTGCCTTTTTCAACGGCCGAGTGTGTACGTCCCTTGTCATTATTGATAATTTATATCACGCGAAGATTATTAATGTAAACATTTGTATATCGACAGTTAGTGGTTATGAATGAATTCCTTGTTCTATCCAACGGATTATTTTCCATCAAAAATGTGTTACTGAGACTGTTCCTGCCACCGAGAGGTGTAAATGTACCTACTACCACACAAGTTTCAGTTATTATTTTGAAATTGTTAGAGTGTCAATAAGTAAATGTCGATTTTAATATGATCGTAAAAGAAAACAGAAAAATGTATTACCTACTATCCTGTGGCGCCATCATGAAGTCCACCATAACTGGGGACAAAATATTCATGTCTTCACAAGTATTATATAATAATTAGAAGAATGAGTATAGTTTAAAATATTATCAAAATATCCCAGAATTAGGCTAAAATAGAAAAACGACTGAAGAGAAAGTGTTATCCGTCGAAAACAGGTAGACGATCAACTGGTGTTATTATTTGTCTGTGTACGTTTATTATTATTTTTAGATTTAAGATAAAAAAAAACATTGTTATTTTTCCCTAACGCAATGATTTTACCTCGGTTATGAGCTGTTTATTGTTATTGTAAAAGAAATTCAAAACACGTTAATACAAACAAAACCCATAGAAATAAATATACCTAAAGAACGTCGACATACTACACGAATATATAAAACAGGCCAACTTTTAAAGGCTGCTGCGCGTAACAGCTTCGTTTTACGCTCCCTCTGCGTCATTCTGCTTCTCATAGTGACGTTCATAATGATAGCAGTTGTTGAAATATTCCAATTAAAATCGGGTGAAATTTAAATATTAAACATTATTTGCAATTTTATTTATTTTTATTTGATTTAACCCGTAACAGTTACGGGCTATTTTTTTTGACTTGTGCACAGCTTCGCCTCTCAATCTGGATGTATTCTTAATCAAAACAAAAACCATTATAATAGACAATTAATCTAAAAGAGGATTTAACTGTTAAATCTACATGGTAAATATAAAAAAGAAAACATACGAATGATATTGATATAAAAGCTTGTATGAAGCTTCGACTCATCAATCAATTTGCCAATAGTGTAACTAAAGAACAAATTATATTGCTGCATCATTCGATAAACTTCTGATAAGTATGACGTAAGCAGACAATTATTAGAAATAGTATCTAATTATAAAATCACATTTAAATAATCATATTTTTAATAACTACAGTATGTTCTATATGGATTTTACAAGGTCTGGTTCTAATAAATAAGAATCGATGAGGAAAGGAAGCTACGTCTATTAAACTTGATGAAGAAAAGGCTAAGACATGTATCTAGCTCAGATGTGGAGACATTAATACTTAAGTCTACTTGGAATTAGAAACTATCAAGTGACAAAGTAAAAAAGACTAATTACGTTTATAATTATTGTTGTTCGTCTCAGCTATAGCAATTTGTAGATCATTTCGCAGTGCTAATGTGTATGGAAATTATGCAAAGAGCCAGTAATTAGACTCGAGGTGAATGGTCTGTAATGCTATAATTTGCTCCCAAGTTTATTTTTGCTTGTTACTAAACTATGTTGTTGTAGGTACCTACATATCAGACTATAGCACCATTAAGAATATTAAAGAATAAATGGTATTATTGGACTAAGAACAGGTTAGCTTTGTTGGTTTGCAAATAGAAAAAAAAATATAGCAGTGACAGTCGTCCGCGCTAATAGACTTTGATTATATTGCAGAAAAGTATTAAATCTAAAGGTTAGAATGAAATGCAACTATAATTTATATTTTGTAAGTAGGTATTTTAAAGTGGCACTCAGTGAAGTAAATGTTTAATGTGGGCGCACACGTGCAGAGATTCCCATCGTTACAATCAGTGGTGTTGTCAATTTCCACCAATACCCCGATGTTGCAGCAGAACTAATTTCCGATAAACACTCACACATACAAACGTAATACGTAGTCACAAGTCGAGTGCAAATTACACGTACACATGAGTGTGTGAGCGTGAGAAAACTACAGCGGAAATAATGATGTATGTGTGCGCCGACACTGACGCAATTTGCGCGTGCGTATTTGCTATGCATACACACAGGCGCGATATGCGCACGGGCACATCAACAAGGCCCGCATCTGACTAGTCTCCTACAATAGTTATCAAGCCCGTCATAATGAAGATGCGCGCTATTCAATTCATTAATGAGGCTCCCACAATGTTATTGATAGTAACGAATGAATGCTGTTTTTGTCAATATCCAATCTGTGTACAGTGCATGCATGATCGCCGACTAATCCCACATGTTTATTTAAAGAGAAAGCAAATTAAATAGGAATTCGAAGAATCAAAATCCAATGATGAGTTGGACAGAAGTGAAATTAAGAATGATATAACTCGACATTAAAGAAATAAAACTTTGTAAACATATTTCTGAGAGCGATAAAACCTATAATTAGCAAAAGCAACAGCATGAAAAGTCAATCAACATACTCATTACCGTATCCACAGAATGGGAGTTCGTGAGCCATGTATAACTTTCGAATAAGAATTTACTAGTTGGAAACTGTGACAGTTGCGGGGCAAACCACTTTACTGCTACCACCAGGCAGTCGAATGAAATCTAAGTGGGGCGTATTATTACAGATTCATTAGACAAGGGGAAATTATGGGCATTACATTATTTTCCAGATATAATAGAATTAACCAAATAAAGTCACTGCAAAACAGATATTACCATAAAATGAGTAAAAACAGCGATAAGGAACGCCAATAAGCGTGAAACACACTCGGAGTGGAGTGGAGTGTAAAGTAAATAGCGAGCTCTCACAAAGCGAAAGATGCGTCAGTAACGAGAGACGCGGTAAACTACGACCATATTAATAATCGTGGGTTATTACGAACGAAGGTCCTCATTAAGTCGCCGGCCGCTCGCTACACGAAACCGCAGAACACTGCTAAATAATTACCCCCAACCTGCTTTCTTCACGAAAACATCGTAAAAGCGCATTAAACAACATCTACTAAGTCGGCGCGAAGAATTACAATAAATAAGGTATTAAGCCGACGTTGTCCGGCATAATACCGAAAATGTCGAAAAGCGATTAATGGAAATAAAATTGAGCGAAGTCAGAGAGAACGATTTACTTAATACATTGATAATAAGTGGAGGGAATGTATGTAAAATGTTGTACGTAATGGAGGTAGTCTCGTTAGACGTGGGAACGTTGATGGTGAGGCGAACTTGGCTACTACATGGAAGGATCGCGTCCGACAATGTCCACCGTTAGGGTTTAACTTTAAACCTTCATTAATGGTAATAGTTCTGAACCTGGATGATGGGAATGGCTCTTTTTGCTTGCGCCAACCCTGGTTGAAGATGTTATAGTAATAGCTACGTTCGCTAACGTTCTTCAAGATACGAGTAAAGCATACTTTGGTAAGAGAGCATGAAACTGCAAGGATATTTTTCTGATTCATTCTAAAGAAAAAGTTATCGACTCGTGATCTAATAACTCTAATAAGAATATTTGAGTAACTCGACATTTTCTTGTCTTATAAGAATAATTCATACGAAATTTGGGTTTATTACCGAAAATATCAAAGGCAAATTAAAATAATACAAAGTAATATAATAAGCACTTGTTTAATACAATACCATAATTTTCATACGTTTAAATCAAGGAGAAAGCTATTAATTAAATCTGCTGTCTCTTTTCACCCGTTAATAAAGTGACAGCGCAAATTCGTAAGCCACCGCAAGTATTTGTAATTACAAAGCTTTCTTATACCGTGAAATGCGAAACTTATTCGTTGTTTAAACGGTACTTTCCCATTAATTTGTCATTTTAATTAACCCCAAAACAAACGTGGTTTTAAACGTAGCACTTGAGGATGTAAAAGCACAAAGTAATCTTTGAATCGGACCATAAAGGAGATGATTTTATGATTTATTTGCTTTCGAAGCTAATTGTGTTAGGCGCCCGCCGCCGGCTGTCGACATTGTGGCGAAGGCCTTTGAGCGTTGTTACTCAAAGATTCTTAGTTTGTTACTCGGGATTTTAATTCAAAGTACACTTCATAGTGGTGTATAGACAAATACAAAATGTTTCTATGAGATTGTTATTAGATTTATAGTGGCAGAGTCATTGGGTGAATTAGAAAAATAAGCGACCTCTATGGCTCTATGTAACCGACTAACCATTTGTTGAGGTGATTATATTGATATGAGGCGGTCTAGGATGTGGATTTCAGAAAACTCACAGAGGTCTGCCAGAGGACAAGCATCGCGTGAACACTGCAGGTAACCTGGCGCCGCTCGGCCCATGTGCCTCTTAGAAACCGTCAATTTGCGCCTGTAATTATTGCGGACCCTTCGATACTTATTTCTATTTTTTCCCCAACTTAATTGTTGCAACAGATGACTTTTTTGTCGAACCACCTCAAAGAGAGCGGAAAGGCATCAAACGCAGCGTCGAATTTGGAAATAATTATACATAAATAGTCCCTTGAGCGGCCGATTAAGACAATTTCCGAGGCAAATTGCCGCAGACGAGTATAATAGCACACGCGCTCTTCTCAGTCATAAATAAATCTGGATTACATTTCTGTACGAGATTAAGATTGATTCGATCTCGATGCTTTCTGCTATTAATGCCTACACAGGATAATACCTCGGTTCGTGTTAAAATTTAAATCATTATTCGTTTTTGTGGGTACGTGTGATTTGTGGGATAATTACGATGGACAAATTGCTGTACGTCATTAGGAGATAACGGTTAGACGGTATCGGTCGTATGTAATTAATGATCGATACATGTGAAATAATTAATTAGCGGCTGGGATCGGATCGGTTCGGAAGGCGCCTCGGGCCTCTACACAAAAAACAATGACGTGCGGTTTTGGCTGCGCCGGCGCCGCTGCCGCAACGGCGACATCCGCCGAACTATACGTCTATAATTTAGAAGACCTCGAATTAGTTTTAATCCTATTTCTTGGCGATGAGCGTGACGCCGGCGTTCTCGAGAAATGTGTCATTAGTGTTAATTTGAATGATTATGTTGATTTTTTTTGTAATTATTTTTGAGGTATTATAAACAAAGAGCCTTAATTCCGGTCCATTTGGAGTGGACTAGAAAAACAAAAGGAAATTAAATAAGGTACGATTAACGACTACGGAACCACAAAGACTCGACGAGTGAGAAGCGGTTGATGTAGTCACCGATAATTACAGGTGACGAGGAATCGTAATGTCTTAACAATTAAGGAGATGAGAACTTGAGGCTGTGGTCACAATACAAGCGAGTGCGAGTTTTAGAAATATTCTTGTAAAGTGCGTTTTTCAGGATATTATTCAAATTAAGAAGATCCTTTTATAAGGTAGAATTAGCTATAGATTAATGCTATTATAAAAATAGTGGAGATGAATAAATTAAATGACACATACTTAGTAATGCAATGTTATTTAGGTTTCAAAGTCATAGCTACCTATTGTATTTACCTTTGAAATTGTCGGCTACTCGCTAGAACTGTCACCACATCTCATAGAAGGTAAATTCCAGTCTTAATGTGTTGACTTCGTAATTGACGTTTCTAAATCGACTCGAGAGCAGGGAAGGTCACTTTACCGACTAGTAACTGTGAAATTAGCTTACTTTAACTATTATTTAATGCAGTTTTAAGATGGGAACGGGGTGACTGACAATAGTGGGAACTTGACCAAAACCGTTGACAGTAGAATTTGGATAATTGTCTTGTAAATTCACTGCTTGACACATTTTAATGATATGATCGCAGTTTTCCGGTGCTTTCACAATTTATTTTTGAATACTTTTTTCTATAATTTTAGTCAAATGTTTTGGTTGGTGTTCCAAAAAAGGAAGTTAAGAACGAAGGAACGAAAGGAAGAGAACTTACTATTGAATGAAATTATTTATAATGACTTATCATACCTATGTAGGCTACATGCCTAAGTATTTGAGAATGTTAGTGACTTCATATACCTAATTATAAATTGTGAATGTGATAGTTAGTAACTTTAAACTATATGTTTGGAAGCTTCTGATAGTGATCACAAAAAATCAATAAAAAATCACAGTTCCCACGATTTCCATGATACATCAATATGTGATGTGAGCTCTAACTCTGTGAGTATCGCGATGCGTGTGCGCAATTAAAACGAAACCCACAATCAGCCGCCATGTTTGTACACGGCCGATGTTAATAGCCATCAGTAATTACATACCAGTATCATGCCATCGTTGGTTCTCGGAAGGCTGATCAAATTAATAGAACCTATTTTGGGTACTTTTTTATATGTACAACCCAAATATTTGAAATAACCATATCAATAAACGAAATCTCATAATTATATATCGGAAAATATTTACATTATGAAACCTTATATACCTAAGTTTCTATCGAGAAAGGGGAAACACCGTTAGTAATAATAACGCACGACACCGTCACAACGCGACGTTGACTCGAGAATTTCATATCACCACATTTACATGTATTCCATTCGCGGAACTAGCGGGCCCGACCTCCCCGTCGTTATATCCGGGGAAAGAATATCTAAATTCAATTACAAAAAGGCTTCTGCGAGGTGTGCCGTTGCACCCGCGCCTCCTCCGAAAAGGGTGTATAACAACTCAATTTCTCCATATTATTAAGACGGTGGGGTGCGCGGGTTGAGTTGGGGTGGCATGGTACACAAAAAGAATGCTAATTTAAAATTCTTATTGGTGTGTTTGTATGCGCGCGCGCTTTATGTATCATTCGCGTAACAAAAGGCGGAGGAGAGAGCCGCTCGAGCGCGTAATTTCAATCTAATATTCAATTTGAGAAGTATCGCGAGCTTCACCCACCATCTTTTATGTATTTTGCTCGACTCTAAGCTTTTTTCTTGGATTCAAAGATCCTGAAAACAAGAGAGATTATGTTGCTGCTATGCGTTGAAATATCAGCATTTTTTACCCCTTATATTTTCCAGTTAAAGGGATGTAAACAAACGAAAAATAGTATTTTAAGTTTATGTACTGTGGTCATGCTTGTGTGTGACCACAATTTTTTCCTCATTCTCAAACTCATAGTAGGGTACGACCCCACGAACTCCGCGACATTTAACGTCACTACCACTGAGCTATCATCGATATTGCTAAGTATTCGCGACTATGTTTGGGCATTTAAACAAAGTACCTAAAACAAACATAAACATACAAATTTCACCCAAATCAGATAAAAGTATTTGCATGACGTCCATTAAAATAGATCGTTAATTGACACCTTCATAGATGCCACTCGTTGAGCTTTACCGTCATGACAAAGAACACTAAATTCGTTTCGATATCTCAATCTAACTGCCCAAGATAATTGCTTCATTCCCACGGCGCGAAGAAAATAAATTTTACCGGTCACAATGGGTGCTTTCCACAGACAATTCGCGTCTAAACGGGGGGCGATAGACACCTAATGCCCTAGTCGTGATATATTAGTCAAGAAGCAATGTAAAGTTAATGTTGACCTCAACGTATCACCCTATGAGTGAACGCCTCACCGACACATTTAGTGTTCTACGAGTCATTTTAAGCTTAAACTTTCTAAATAAATGCCAAATTCAAGAACCATTGTTTAAAATGGAGCGTATGTCAAGGATGACAATAGATTCTTCAATTTAAATTTGTCACGATCACGAATTCGCTCGAAACGGAATAGGTACTTTAAGGTCAAAGTTCTTATCTATTTAGTTCTCCGGGAAGTCAAGGTAAGCCGTGTATTTTGGCAAGCCATCCGGATAAAAATGAGGTTGTATTTGTACGCTCGATGCCTATAATAATATCTAAGTGTGGGTGAACGAAACCGCATGAGGGCTCTATCGCTCTATTTCAGCGCGCTGTCATGCACCGAGTCGAATTCTCGTTACTATCGTCACATTTACTACAAATGAAAATATGAACCAATTTTATTTACCGCTATTAAGTAATTACTTTCTAATAATTAAGTTAGAAAAAAATACTGTGAAGGTAATATCATAAAAAAAGTCGGAAAATGATGTAAAATTATCATAATTAAAATAACTTTAATTGAATGACCTACATGCTCAGCCGTGTGAAATGTAATTATAAAACAATAACAATTTAGTCTAGTTTTAATGATATCACGTTTTATATTTGAAACCCATTAATTTGTTATCACTCTAATTACATTTCTTCGTAATAGAATTTGTGACACATTACAAAATCCTAGCTGTAAATATAAACACACCCAATGTGTTTTGATTATACACAGCTTTTAATACTAAAGTATTAAGATCAATGTAAGTCTTGCTCAATTACCTGGTATGTAATAATGCAACTATTGTGGCACTAGTCGGCCATCGCGCAGCTGCTAAGTATAATTTTTAAGAGTCTTTACTGTGTGCAGAAAGCGTGTGCGGGCGTTTCCTGATAATTTGCCTGACGACGCGTCTATGGTGCCAGCGCACTTACCGTAACCTCTTATTCAATGGAGTTGCAGAATAAAAACGCTTTTATTGGTCGAGACGCTCGCTACTGAGGCAGTGACTCAGATATACTAGTACTGATCGTAATAGCATCGAATGCGTTTGCAGTACAGCAATATTGGTTTTGTGCGACTTTTACGTTTGTGTTATAGTTACGCCATAATATATTGAATTTTATGGGTTAAAAGGTACATTTTAGTATTTTATAAGTTTATTATCATCGGTATAGATAGTAAGAATTCGCGATTTATGATGAGTCTCAGAATACTTCAAGACTTAGATTTTTTGAAAGTTTAATTTAATTTAATAATAACAAAACAACTAACTTAAAGGTAAATCCAATCTGTTTAAATTGTTTTTAGTATCAAATCATCAAATATGATGAAATTATGAAGCATTTAATTCGTCCAAAATTTGAACTGCATTAACCATCAGCTAAAGTAAGTACTAGTATTAGTAGCCTGCTGTTAAAAACAGTAAATCAAAAGATGCATCGATCCTAAGCATTAGATGAAAACAATAAATTAAAAAGGAAATACATAATCAAGATAAAACCGACATTGTCGCATGATAAATGATCAGATTTAAATTTGGAAACCAAAACTTGGTACCAGCACCTTATAACGAACGCGACGATCCCCGTTTATAATTATAATTAATATTCTCACAGTATTAGAGTGGTCGACAGTGAAAAAAAGAGGAGATTCGACGCGAGAATTAATAACAAACAAATGGGCTACCTGCGGTGTTTTTTGTGAGCCCCCACAGGTAAGGCCGTAATGATGAAAGAAACTTATATGCGTCTGTCTTAGATTTTAAACAATATTGTACGATTTTGACACGGTTGCACCTTTTTATAACATTCGGTAGGCCCCATTCATGAGGAGTAGCAGTGCGGTAAACATGCGTGAAAAAATTATACTCATGTAGGAGTGCCGCTACTTGCCGACAGATGGCGATGTGTGCAGAGTGAATTACCTGTAAAGAGACAAAACATTCGTTTAAAAGTGTTCGTAATTCGAATGATGCATCATACATAAATAGTAATCCAAAGGTTTTATATTACTGTACCACTGCGGCTGATTAAAAAAGAATCAAAGCATCGGAAACAAGAAACCAACGATCAGAAATTCTGAACAAAAGAGAGGATCTTTGAACGTGATACTATAATGACAAAACAGAAATATGATTTCGATTAAACGGTGCAACAGGGACGGCCTGATTGGGCTCCTTTGTGGGTGTGAAAGGGACAGGAAACTTGTTAATAATAAAAATATTTTATTTGTATAGTGGGGTAAAACACCCCCGCTGCGGGCTGTTTGGTTGGGTCGGCATCCATCATCATTATATTAACCGATTTAACACTTTTGAACAGATTCCCGCACCACGCAGGGGACAAAATGTGCAAAGCTGTAGCGAATGAGCTCTTTGTGAAAGATCTACTTCGCCGACTTTAATCTGTTAGCGAACAATCATGCCATATCTGTACATCGGTAGTAGACAGTATAGAATTGATGATGTATCGATTCAAGAGACTTATCGATCGAAGTCGATCTAGGTTCTAGAGTCCATGTTTGGTGATAGTCTGACCTAGCCTATTGAATTCCCAGTTTGGTCGCATTTGAGGATTAGGAATTACCTAATAACGGGAGCCTTGGAAACTAGGGCAGAATGTTTATTAGAATTAGGCTTAAAATCGCAGCGCTAATTTTGGAAGAAAACGTCAGCAGAGTTTGCACTACAAGCTTTACGAGAGGAGAAAATTCAGCACTATTTTATTGCTTACCTAATTGAGATATTTTTAATGTCAATTATTTTCTAGCCGCCCATTAATTGACAGGCAACATGTTCATGTTATTATAAATATTTAAACGGTTATAAGCGGTTCTATTTAAAAAGTTAATGTACAGCATGTTCAATTATCAGTCAATCGACATCAGGAAATGCAATTAAATGAAATGATGCATGTCGATATTAAAATAGGTATTGATATGCAAAGTTGTGTCGTTACGAAGCGGGCGGTGCCCAGGCCGGTCCCATAGTTTGTTCACAAATTTTTGTTCGCTAATCAATAATACCCTAGTTCCAATTACTATTCAACAGTAACAATAATGATTGCCTACAATAGTTGATTTGTTTATTTACTACCTACCTTAGTACATCAATATTATACTTGACATTTTAATTGTAACAAAGATTTAAGCCAATATTATAATAATATAAAAATTGTATAGAAACACACATTGTAGTAGATGAACTGAATCGCCACAACCTATGAAGGGCAATATGCGAGTATGATCGGGATCTAAACCAATAATTACAGGCAGTGATTAGATCCGACGATAAGACTCATTCCGCTAATTACTCCCTAAAGCTAAACGAACGAGCCGACTCGCTTTTTGCCATCGACATAATTTAATAAGCATATTAACCGGGCCGATGCCATAGATAGGTGCCCGGCCCCGAGCGTTTCTCGCTAATACCTTTATAATGTTGTTAATACACAGCATATCGGCAAGGGAAATGTACTCGACAAAGACATATAGACTGACTGGACGCGAGGTCAAAGAGGAATGACCATGTAAACACGTAATGAAAACCAGAATACGCTTCTGACTCGAATCACACCCGTTCACAACTCATTCACATTACAATCAATTTAAAACACTCGATCTATACGAGCACTATGACATTGCGTCTGGGCAAGTTTACATCGCGTGTGGTGTGACCGTCTGCTCATAGCTTAATTCAATAAAATCGGAATACGGTTCTCGTTTGCTTGATATCTCCAAGTTCAACATTGATCACATCTTAACAAGTCAACAATAACGCAATCGTCGTGCACTAGCGTAACGATGTTAGAGCATGCATGTTTATGTAGATCGGTAATAAAGCCCGTGTCGTTCATATTGTGGAGAAGCTATCTGACCTCGCGATGTATGACTCCCATTAGCATCTCATAGGTTTAATTAGGACTCCACGCATCGGCCGGTCGCCCACGTCAACGCGGGCCCGTGTGTGGGCAATCAAATTACAGGCAGCCAGCAGCAGACAATGGCACCGATTCGACCATACCACCCCACGACAAAACGTTTTCTCGCAATCTTCGATCACCGGATTAAGGGAGTCCCGTCTCGCACGTTTTATCTCCGATTGTCCGCACTTAACGCGCACTTTACGCCGAGTGCCCCTCGAGAGGAAATTGAAAGCGATCGCTTTCCCGACTATCTTATCTGTAGTGTTGTACTAATTAATCGATGTAGCGCGAAGAGGTCGTCGTTAGAGGTAAATAATGCTCGCATTGAGGCGGTGGAGGTGATTTATCGGTGTGAATAGACAAAAGTGTCGCGGGCGGAGCGGTCGGTACAATGCTGTGGAATGTCGTCGCGGGCCGGTCGGCGGCGCGCTCGCGCTCGTGCGACCCGTGAATGCGGATTATTAATAACCCGCTCCGGTTCGGCACGACGACGACGACGACGACGCGACGGCATGAGCGACTCCCATCCCACTCCTCGCCTGCAGCGCGAGCGCGAGCGCCTCCACCTGTACCCTAAAGCCGCGCCTTCGCTATTTCACGATACCTTTTAATGATCGCATTGGGTGCTCTTTTCATGTGTCTGAGTTCGATCGGACTCTGATCGAGATACAAGTAAGTACCCATATATTTGCAAATACGATTAAATATCAATCACGGATTCTGAAAATTCGTAAATTATTATATTCACTAGAAGCCCTTCGTAACTCCCCTATGTTTAATCATCCCGCGTCCATAGTAACAATACCTAGCTAACAATAGAGTCAGCGCGGATTATAACAAATTCCCCAAATTGTGTGGGTACACGATACAATAAGACAAAATAATGATAATGTCGCATGTGTGTAGTTTATACCACATTTGGAACTAATTGGGAATATTTCATAATGTTGCGATTATTGAATAGAACATCTGCCCAGATCAATACAAACTGAAAAGCAAATTACGTTGACAATATTCCACTGCTGGAACGATGAAGAACGATTGGAATGTCAAAAGATAGAAAAACAGGAAAAAAAAAAACTATAGACGCTCCAACTGTAGTAATTTTAAAGTGTCGATAAAAAACAATGAAAGTGGAAAGGGCAAAGTGCTCCGAAATGCGTGTCAAACAGCAAATGCAGTATGAAATTACCTTTCACGTTTTGTTGTGTAAATGGGATCATTTTTTGTTACAACCAAAGTACGGTGGTCGGCCCTGCGTCGACTCGTCACGTCGGACTTCGCAACATTACAATTAAAACATCAAAATATACAGGTTTTTAAGGTGAAATCGAATGACATAGAAAGGTAATAGATATTCACGCATTGGGTATGAGTTTGGTTAGTGCAACCGTTACAGAAATTCTTTTGCTTTTTTGGCTACTGCAGTGAGCGGTACATACTCTTACAGATTTTATTTTACAGACATCTTAAAATCCAAATCTTCAAAAGTCACAATGAACTGAATTTAAATGGAATAAATAAAACATTTGTGTTCAAAACAAAAATAAATTTGAAAAATTTGTAAAGCTTAATTGCATTGATCTGAATTGAATTTAACCAAAGTATACTATTTCAGTAACATTCCTACAAAAAAATCTGAACAGTGCTCTGTTTGACAGTTCGTCACATTACCTTTTTTCGTTCCATTTATTTTGAACGTTTTGAATGTGTTCACCTCACGATTCGTTTTTTGCGTATTTCCATCTTCCACTTACTTACGTCGTCGCGTCGCGCGTCGTGAGTACCTCGATTCGTTACCGAAACTATAATTAGTTTTACCGTTATTGAATACTTTACATTTTCAATGTATATTGAGTTGGGTGGGCTTATTGATACCATCCCCGACAATGACGAGCGATATACTCATTTGTTTATTTTCTCAATCGAAAATTGACGCTTGCTTGCTTTTGTCGTTCTAAAAGTACCTAAGAATAATTGATCTATTGTAATGTGACGAGTAGGTAGGTATATGTACTTACTAATAAAATGAGCAGATACGAGCTCATCACTGACATATTTCTAAATTTGATTATGACTGATGTTGACGTCGACTTATTAGTGAAGACTTACCATTTACGTTAAAAATGTTTCCAGAATTCAAATTTGTATTATTAACACGTTTTAATGCTAATTGTTGGATACGCTGCGACAAAACCACGTCGTTTCGTGTAACACTTATTAAAGTGAGGACTCGCCTTTTACTCAAAATTTAATTATCGTCATTAGGTTGACACCAAAAACGGTGTGACGTAAAATTAGGTGGTTACATGGCCTGAAATACAAGATTTGTTTGCAAAACTGTTCACTGAGACACTAAAATTCCGTTTTCAATTTGTAGAAAGTCGATAATTGCTTGATGAAATGACGGGCACTAAAATTGAAAAAGGAAAAACGACTGTCGTACATGATTGATTGTATTTTATGTTAATGACTCGTTCAAATGAAAGTTGACAATAATAGTGCATTGGGTTGCTAAATGGATGACATTATGTCCAAGCGTTGCGCCGTCAAATATGAAGGATGATCTCCCACATTTGTCCTGGACGAGCATTCTGACTGAATTCAATAGCCGGGTCGAGGGTATTCAAGAACATAACATTGGACTTAATAGCATTCATTTCTGGCTTTATCAATTTGACATATTACAAATAAAAGAGCCCACATCGGCTGAAATTTAAAAACCTTGAGATATTGTGTAAACATTAGTTGTAATAACTTTTAAATTTGGAAACATAATATATACACATGAAGCACTAACTATATTCGTGATATTTAAACAACATGATGAAACCGTTAAACCTAAAAAATAAATTAACACGACCGTTCAAAGACAAATAATAAAAGCCAATTTACATGTCAGAAGCAGTAACGTACCTAAAGACTATCAAATTATGGATACAACTATTTGAAAATGTACCATTCGTGATCGAAGTGTTAGCACACTGGCGACCAATGGGATTGCCCTGGAAACTTAGCTTCTACATAAAACAGCATGAGACTCACTAATTTGCACTTTATTTATGCACATTAAGGTTCGCATTACTCTTTCAGTGGGTGATTTGACAGCCAATAAATTAAATAGGTAATTTTTACCGAGTGTCGTACGAATGAAAACTACTAATTAAACTTAGGTACTTTACATGGCCGAGCGTTAAATGGAAGACGTAGTTATTCGTTGATCGTAAGAAGTTTAATTAATTTGCGTGCTGACGCAATGAACGGATCGTTTCCTTTCTATTAGTGTCCGAAAGCAGTTTGTTCAATTGATTCGCTGTGTAGCAATAAACAACCTCAGTCTCCCTTGTGTTTGTGCTAAGAATTTGAAGAGTTAACGTTTCTAAAGATCAAAGAGACGGATGATTAGCGGATCACTTGTGGATATTGTTGTTACATAAGTGAGTACTAATGGTGTTATATACGTATTAAAAGTAATTGTGATCTTCGTTTTAGCACTTCTTTGTATACAAAGACCAGCGAATTACATTAATTGCGTCAGTGCTTCTAGTTATGGTAAATACTTGGGGTACCCTTATGCACCATCATGATTAATTTGAAACAAAATAAATCTACCGAAACCTCCTAATTCATATCGTTAGAACGTAATTGCACTAAATTGTCGTAATAAAATGTCGAAGGTAGCATTAAAATCTGTTGGAATGAGACAATGTGCCCCTAATGAATGTCGGGACAACTAAAAGAAATTATTTACGCCACACACTGCGATGACACTGCTACAAATGTGGACAGACATAAAAGAAGATGTAGAAATCTGGGTAATGACGTAAAGTGAATGGACACTAGTAATTACAGTGTGCAAGTCTTTGGTGCGTATCGTCACCATACTAATTGTCAAACTCGAAAACATGATATTAGTCATTTAAAGCATTGTTCCTAAAACATTCCGAATTTTTTATTCGTGAATAAAATAGAGCATTACATAGATGGATGACATTAAAAATGTATGTTATGATGACACAATAGTTCCAATAGATCCAGTTTAGTAAAGCTCCTATTGTAATAAAGAAGACGACATTTCGAAGACATTAAAATTCTCTGGATCGTATAATTACAGATGACATATTTTAACATTAAGACACCCACGCACGCTCTATGTTGTGGCTTTAAACTTGTATAATTTGTGTTAAAGCTGTAATATATGAGACTTTAGAGACCCTCGCATTCGGCGTTCCCTGCATTCGATCGTTAATAAAATTATCAAAATCTAAACAGGTTTTATGAGTATCGCTCGTGCGTCGGAAAGAATCTGTTTCGGTCCGACTTATGAATGGAAATGGTTTTTGGTATTTTAAGTGTTTATAAAGGTCGTAAATAATATATCGCCGCGTGATACTTCCGTCGGCCGAATTTTAATGTTCAAATGGATGAACGCGCTAACTCGAATAGCTACTGGATTTCGATTCGCACATTCATAACGAACGGTAATCATTTTTTCGATTTAATCGATTCGCTTTTAATAACGCAATTATTTTGAATTGCACAGGTTGTTCGGTTAATAAACTTTTAGGTGCAAGTTTATTAGATATATTGCGATAGTTTTTGTTGGAATAACACGAGTTTTTCTCTCGGTAGCGGTTAGTGTTGCGTCAGTGATCGTGATTCAACCTCGTCAAAACCACTTACCTATGTACTTATAACTTGGCCGGTATCGGAGCCGTAATTATTCCGAGCACACGTGGACATGGTTTATGGCTGTGCATGGCTTGCCTTATAAACGTACACCTTTTTGTTTAATAGGTTAACGACTTGTATGCTGTCTTTATTGATCGCGCCCAAAAATACGAATTCGGGGTGCAGAAGCTACGCATAAACTTAAGAAGTATATTTCAAGTTATATGTCAACATAGTAATTTTGTAACTGCATGCTTGTCAATTACAGAATTACCTAATACCCACATACTGCTCATGTGATGTCACCACTATAAATATTTGTTACGTAAATCACCGATGTATGTATCTCTACTGATTTTTACAAATATTTGAAGATGTTTCAAATGTCAATTGACAATCATTCAAGTATCGATTTCACCATTTGATAACGAAGCTGCTGTGAGATTTTGTTTAAAAAAGCTTTTTTACTACCTCTTGTCTTAATATCAGTAGGAGCCGGTCTACGAGGCAGTCCGATGAAGCTTTGCATTCAAGTCATACTTACTTTTAACATTCGTAATTAACTTCACTAACATTTACTTGCGTATCTTTCGTACTAATCAAAATATATGTTTCCTTATACCCATTGAAGACAAATGAATCATTTTCTAAATGAGAATTACCAAGGACAATGGCCGGTTTGACTCAGATTGAGTTATGACCAATCATTTGGCCAATATGCATAGCAAATTCTTGTGTGTGATGAAAAGGGCAGATTTAAAAGCGCAGATTTAAAAGCGCTTATTAAAGTCGAAGTTCATAACTAGATAATTTGCTTAATTTTTTATAGCAACAAGTAATATGCTTAATAAAGACTTTATGTACAGAAAAAAATGTGACACAATCCTAGTCAAGAAATAATGACCATGGTTTGGATGTAAAACCGGTAGCCGGTGATATAACCGCCAACGATTGTAGATCTATACCTATTCAATACGATTGTATTGATACTATCGATATACTATCTAACCTTGAAAATGGCCATATGGTTAAACTTTATGAATGGTTCGGCAGTTGAATATGAATGGACGTTGCCCAATGTTACTATAAACTACTTCTATGCGTGACACGGTTTCTGTTTACCTCCATATCATTCATATCTTAGTAAAAGATGTCTAATTTAAAGTACCTCTGGGTCCTATTTCATTTGGCTCAATTACATGTAATTTTTGACATGAAGTCTTAAACATTGTTCCTTAAATAAGATTTAACACACTAACAGTACCTCGATAAATCATCAATATACGTCATCATAGATAATGTAATTTGCACCTTGGTTTGTCAATATATGCTTTCATCAAAGGTATTCTAAGAATCTTGATTTCTTCGACTTTCATATTAATTCTAGATATTGGGGACGCATGGGAAATTTGTCGATATCCTCTCAACAGATCATGGAGGTGAAAATCCAAACATTACATAATATAAACGATTAATTTTATGAATTTCTTTATGTCATCATATAATATTTATGCAAATACTTGATTGACAAAGTAATAGTCTCAAAATCAATAAATATTTAAGAATCCATTTTAAAGCTATATTTTTATGAGTTTTAGAAGATTACGCTTCACTAAGCTCCTCAAATATTTTACTGGAATTCCGCACGCGCCTACCTTCGCGCAAATAGATTTGTAAAGTCTTTGTTATATTTTCCCAAACCGATGTCTGGCAAAATAAATTTCAAGTTGACTAAAATCGTTAATCTACTAACTACGTGTCAAGCCTTTAGCTATAGATGATACCAATGTGTTCATGTTGAGATGCTAGGAGTATCGAATGATTGTTGACCAAATGTATCAATACAATGGTAAGAGAAGTTCGATTATTCGACTAGTTGATATGAAAGAAACTCTCCACGCATGATATTCGACAAATGAGTGGACCGGCATTGGCAGCGATAATGACGACCGCTTCGCGTCGTGTAAAACCGGTAGTAAGGTCCATCTCTCACCGTTACGTGGCACATTCTGCCTTATAAACGATGTAGTGATAGTGATTTCAATTCAAACTGCTTTTAATTAATTTTCTACTAGATTATCCGTCGCTATATCATTTAACTTCGACTCGATTATTATGATTGGTTGAGTTATGGAATTGGTTTTTGTGTGATGTTACCTGAGATTTTAATTATTTCGAATTAATTAACAGTGTGGTGATGTTTCGGAATATATTATCGATAATAATTTGATATTGTCGGATTGTGGCAGATTTTACTTCTTCTAGCTATATAGATCGATCTTCACAGCTTCCTTGAAGCATTGTCAAAAAGCTATTAGTTTTACATACATAATTAACTACTTATTAATTTAATTATGTAGTTGTGACGTAAGACAACATGAATGAATTTGCATAAGACAGTGATAATTATTCTACCGAATCGAGGGTGTGACTAACTACTTGCTGTTTAGGTAACAGATCTAAAAATCATTTTGATACAAAAATCTATCATCAATTCTGATGAGTTAACTGAAATACTAGATTAAGTAGTTTTTGTTCGCTTACAATCGTTAAGAATGTTTGTGCAGAATTGCAACGAACAGGAAAACACTCGTTTTATCCGTCTTGGGCAGATCTTCTTACGTTTATGAAGCGGCCAATGGCAAACTTCGTGAGGCCCACTTTATATAATATCACACTAAATTCCAAGTCACGTTATTGTTATCTCCACAATGGTAATTTTGTAAGGCTTAAGCGGTCGGTTATTTCCACACAACTAATTAATATACATCTCATAATAAAGCCTTGAACTTTTGATTACCACGAACTGGACAA